>JACTTY020000076.1:0-1200000 GCA_014595695.2 Epargyreus clarus clarus
GTAGGTGAAGTCGTACCTAAATAAAGGCTTTCGGCGCTATTTATAACCTGCTTAAAGTGTGACTCTGTAAGCCATTTTTGTAATAAAATGAGCAGCAAGAGGAGCAGCATTAGTTCAGTAATCAGATCAGTATGACGTGTGTTAACAGCTGTTAATACACTTTAGGTAAGGCTTTGATATACTGGTGAGCAGTTTGATTTTACATTGGCTAAGGGAGCTGCCTACTTGCATATGATAATTATTATTAAAAAGTAAGTTATGAATTTTGAAGTAAAAATGTAGCAGGCGTTACATTGGAGCTTCTTCCGAGGTTGCAAATGTTCAGCCGACACTTACTAATTTCTATAATCTAGCTCGTCAGCCTTATCTAGATTTTTATGACAAAAATAGTTGTGTTACTCCATGTGTATACTATGTGTGTTATGTTATATAGAAGTAGGAGACGAGCATGCAGTACACCGGATGGTAAGTGGCTACTGGCGCCTATGGACATTTGTAATCAATCCCAGATAGGATGAG
This sequence comes from Epargyreus clarus clarus, assembly GCA_014595695.2. NCBI lineage: Eukaryota > Metazoa > Arthropoda > Insecta > Lepidoptera > Hesperiidae > Epargyreus > Epargyreus clarus. The sequence continues at coordinate 520 of JACTTY020000076.1, forward strand.
ATATTCCTACCTGAGGTCGGCCATAGATGCGCCGGTACCCCTGAGGACTAAGCTGGAACGCCTCGGAAAAGTATGTCCCCTTTACTACACTCTTCAAAATGGAACACAGCAGCGCCTAACACTGCTGTTATTGGGTAGAAATAGGTGTGGCGGTGGTGCCGCCGGAGTCGAACCACAAAGGGTTCTACCACCTTCAAACAGCTGTACTGTTTGTATGCCTTGATTTGTTTACTTACACAAGTTTAATATGCTTTTCTATATGATATTGGTTACGTTATATCAAACAAACTTGTCATTAACTATTAATGGTACTTGTTGTAAGCCCAAGCCGTTCAACTAATGTTATGAGGATGGCTAGGGTGAAAGTCTTTTATACTATAGTTGTTTTCATTTCTCTACAGGAGCTTCATACAGGGACGTGTGACTTGTAACAACTGTAACCATTCAAGATAACCGTGATGTAGAGTAGAGTCAGAAGCTTAAGACTCATGTTTACCCTTGGCAATAAAGACTGGGTTATAGAAGATGAACTGGAGGTAGCTCTGGTGCTGTTGGTTGCATTCTTGGCGCGGTTCCTGAACACCACATTATGCATGATTAACGCAAGTTAAGTTTTCTAGAACTTTGTATGGATCTGGTAAATAATCTTCTTTAGGGTATGAGTGTGGCAGCATATTCTCTATTAATTTAGAAATTTGATTACACATTACCGATATATCCAATAAGATATTATATTTAAGCCTGAGGTTTGGTTAAAGACAATCATAGGTACATAATATGACTACTTACGTTTACTAAGTTTACAATTAACATCATTAATATTATGGAATCAAAGTCAGAGACATAAGTAATGTAATCTGGGATGCGAGGTGCAAATCCCAGGGACAGATTTTTGACGTTTTAAAGTTATGTGTGCTTTAGACTTTTAACAGATAAAGAGTTAAACTAAAATTAACCCTAAAATAAAGGACCCTTAAGATTATTAAAGGCTTACACATATAAAAGTGTACTTTATGGTTAATCACTGACTATGAGTCATAATTATTAACATTTTATTATTCAAATCAAATCAAATCAAATTTTTTTATTCAAAATAGGTTCTTTACAGAGCACTTTTTGAATGTCAAACTACCACCACTTCACAAGGTGTTTCGTTATGGAGAAGAAGCGGCGAAAGAAACTCCATAACACACATCTTTTAAAAAAAATGGATTTTACAATGTTAAACTTAACCTAATGGTACATGTGCAGCTGGAACTACTTCAGACCACACCGTTTAATATTAAACTGTCATGATAAACGATATTATTATTATGTTATTTTTTGGGTTGAATTAAACCAATTTGTACATGTATTAGATGTTAGAGATAAATAATTAAAGTTATCTTTGTTGGTATTATGCCTAAACAAGAGGAGCTTTTTATCTAGGGGTGCAATCCTCGTTTTAGTTAGTGCGGTGGTGAGATAAGCCCAACGCACCAACGGCAGTATGTAGCTCTATCTTTATTTTTGTTAGTGCGAAAATGTGGATACGTTGAAGTGCCAGTTGTCGTAAAAGGAAATACTTATCCTTGTTGGTGCAAACCCTATTTTACTTATCTACGTTGCAAACATAACATTGTCTGAAATAAGGTACAATATGCGATATTGTGAAGGTGGTAGAACCCTTTGTGGTTCGACTCCGGCGGCACCACCGCCACACCTATTTCTACCTAATAACAGCAGTGTTAGGCGCTGCTGTGTTCCGGTTTGAAGGGTGTGATAAGGGAGATAGACTTTTCCGAGGCGTTCCAGCTTAGTCCTCAGGGGTAGCGGCGCATCTGTGGCCGACCTCAGGTAGGAATATCTAATCCTATCTGGGGTTGATTACAGATGTCCATGGGCGGCAGTAGCCACTTACCATCAGGTGGACTGCATGCTCGTCTGTTACTCTCATATTATATAAAAAAAATGCATTTACTTAATTTGACGAATTTGCAACATTGTAGTTTTATTACGTCTCGATTTATATATTTTTGGCGATGGACTAATATTAGATAAAGCGTGTAGAAAATTTGAAAAACAAAAAAAAAAACATTCCTGTGTCTAAAGTACTAAAGATATTTGATTGAAAAATTATTTGCAGGCTTGGGAGATGCATATGAGAGTGGGAGCTCGAACCGCCCGGCTAGCGACCCCGGGAAGGACGGCGGTATGTGTGGTCGCATTCCGTCGTATACACCAGACTTACCATAAGCTTTCAAAACATCAAAGATAGTTAAAACATAAAGCGCCATTTTGTCAACTTGACATTTAATGTTACGTTACTGACACTATAGTTCTAACACAATCCGCTAGGGGCGCTGATTGGAAATTGTATAGGCAAATACGTAAAAAAATACCAAAACAGTCATATTTGTCAAAACGTAAAAACTCATGGTAAGGGTACTGGCGCCGGCCTTATAAAGGAATATTTTGAAAAAAGAACGTACAACAGTTTTTATACGAATATCTTTATTAGCTACAACATAATGACAGATCACCGCAGGAGTGGGTAAATAATACAATATTAGATTTAATGTACGTATGTAATAGTGTATAAAACAAATTTTAATATGTACTCTGTTAGAAGCTCAGTTACGCATATCACTACAGTGCTGTGTATTCACATTAATTTAATCTATTTCAATATCGGTTTGGTATTTTTTCGTTAAAACTCAGGATAACGTTATTACAATAAAAATAACATTATATTTATAACACATTGTAATAGTAGATATATGCTATATTTATAACGATAATATAACCTGTTATAATTATTTACTAACAAATTTTTTTTTAGTCGGCAATTATTTTTGAGGTTCGACGGCGATACAAGTGCCAGACCTATTTCTGCCTTATATAGTGGTGAAACGCTGTGTTGTGGTGTGTGGGACAAAGTAGTATAATTATCCCTATCTATGCCCGTTATTAATACTTAACCTATCAATGATCGACATTTGTCAATTTGTAGTAAGCTGAAATTGTCATATTTCTATCTCTCGCAGGAAAACCGTTGAGCATATTGATTATTAAAAACTGGCGTTAGTCGTCACAGATAGCAACACATCCGCATGTCTTATTACTATAGCTGTGATATTATGGACTTGGGTGAAAGTGACCACATAAGGTAGGCTGCAAGCTTGTTTGCTGTTTCCACAACCAATTATTATTTCTGTAGTAACCAAATCCTATACGATGTTAAATATAAGGACTAAGTGAAAATGATTTATGTAAACTGTGCTATATTTTATAGTTGTTTAAAAAACACAATAATATCAATTAAAAAAAACTTTTGACATACAAGCAATCGATGGACGGCTTTATTCGATATGTTCAATGAAAAAGTAATAAATATTTTTTTTTTTATTTAAAACTGATGTGTGTTATTTTAAATGTGCGATAACTTGAAATGCATACTTTTCCAGATAACTGTATATCCAAACCGATATTAAATATACAATTACATATCTACTATTATATTAAACATATTGCTATACATTGAATCTACGTAGTCGTTTTCACAGTAAATTTGCCTAACACACAATAATTATTAATTGTAGGTACATAATATGTATAAGCGATATTTTTTAACGAATTTGTCTACAACCCTTATTCGTCCACAGATGGACTCTGGCATCTCTCCCTGATAATGGAAGAAGCCTGGAACATAGTCCAAGCTGTCCCAGTGTAATGGAGATAAGGGTATATAGTACGTAGTAAATTTAACAATAATTTGTGTTAATAAAATAGGTATGTGTAGATTTTTGTAATGATAAGAAAAATTGAACATTTTAAACATATATCTATATTACGCATTAAATTACGGAATAACTTAACCTTGCATTATATAACTTTACTTAATTTTCATATTTGTGTCTTAATTTTGATATGTATCGTTCATTATTTATACAATTGATATGTATTAAGTTATCGTAATGTAAATAATACCATATATAACGAGTATACATACATTATCTTAAAATTAATTAAATAAAAATAACATTACTTATGCTTAATTAAATATTTTCAATTAATATTCCCTACGAAACAAAAACAATTTTCAACAACTAACGTTACATTTGATTGAATAATAATCTTGTAAAATAATAACGGTTTTTACAGTTTATGGGTAGCAATTGTAAAATATATAAAAAAACACTTGTTTGATGTGTAACAACAGGGAGGGATGGTCATAGGAGTAGTGGTAATGGTGACCACAGCATGCTATGTAGTGTAAATATCAATCCACCTATATATATATATACACAGCTCAACTTAAGCTGGTTTGTACTTATTTTCTCATTTGAACCATGTGATGACAAGACTCATGATGACACAAGAGTCGTTTGTTTTACAGAATGATACTTTTTCATAACAAAGGCGTTGTCTGATGTTTACAGATTATATTTTTTGAATGAAACGTCACAATCATCTTCTTCAGCTTTTAGGAGAGATGTCCATGTCGTTGGAAAGCAGAAACTAATACCTCTGTAAGAGTTAGTTGTAATCATACTCTTTGAGGTTGCCCTAAGCATAAGTTCACCAGAATAGGCAATATAGGTATAAACTTTGTGAATAGATTGATATTATTTATCGAAGTGTGGTCTGCTCATTTACTTGCCTTATTTTGTAACCAATAGGAAAGTTCTCACCAAAGAAAAAATATTTAAACTTTTAATCTGAGCTGATTTACCTCTCGTGTCTAAAATCAAAAGATTTAATTTTGTACACTAGTTTATACATCGGCATTTGGATAATGTGGTGAACTATAATCGTTTTTCAGAAAAATCCCTTGACCGGTAGCAGAACATCAATTGATCAAACATGGATAAAAAATAAGACAAGTAAAATACTTCATTACATGTCTGAGTACTGGAAATAAGTTTATTTTTATATACATGGAAGGCTTGATTAGAACTTTTAAAATAAACTGTAAGTAACTAATAATCTTAACGTTTAATAGTACAAGTACTTACATATTGTTATAAAATTTCGATACATATAAAACACCGCATAATAACATGCCTACAACCATTGATTTAGTAACGATTGGACGCCGGGTCTAGTACTAAGAAAGTAGTAGTAAGAAAAAATAGCCATAGAAAATATATTATACCTTCGCAGATACTTCTGAGCAAAAATATTGGCTATTTATCGCATTGAAAAGTTGCTAGCAACTTATCATGCTACTAAATGGCTGATAGATAGTAGTAACTCAACAATTAATTCAAACACATTTTTAATTCAGTAAATACAATTCATATAGTAAAATAAATTAATCATTTTTCATGTACTATCCTTCATACTTGTCATGAAAACATTATTCTCTAATGGCTTGCTAAATATGATGAAGTACTTTACTCTATTCAAAACGTAATTTTCCAATAATTTGATTTATATTGCACATCAGAATAACAACTGTCGCGTAATTGTTGCTCATTTCTCGATTTGTAGCTCATTTACTTCGGACACATGAGCAGACCCGACGTCCAATGTCGGTAGGTCAAGGCCTACAACACAACATCAGAACAATAATTGAATTAGAAATTTACCTATAGACCTATTTGTTTATAATTATTTATCTACTTCTATATCTAAGCTACATAAAGATATATGCATCTGCTTTGCAACATGTATGCTAGAAATATAATAAGTACAAAATTGAGCTTTATTGATATGTATCGTTAATCAATTTCGCTTAACTTTGTGTCACAAAGTGATGACCACGTTAACTAGGCACATATTGCTACACAAGGCGTAATATTTGCTTACCGTTTCGTTATAAATAACGTGTTATATTGGTATAATAACGTGTAAATTATTATAACGCACGTAAGTATTATAACGTTATATTATAAAATATATTTAATTTATATGTTATATTGATAATGTTGTGCAAGTATTAATTAAAGTACATAATATGATATGTTTTGTGTATTGTTATATGTCTTATGTATTCGGTTGGTGCGCTTAAAAGAATAACTAAATATTATGTATTTAAAATCGAATAAAAATTAATATAGATAGTATTAAAATTAATATTTATGAAAATTATGAAAGAAATCTCTAGTTATATTTTTTTAATGAAATCTTTCAAAAAGTTATTAAGTAAAGCCAATTTTAACAATAATTTTAGAAGTTTTTATTCAACTCGATAAAATATATCACATCAAGTGTATTAATTTATGAACTCTTATATAGATATCTAACATAAACATAATATCTATAAAAACCATCTTCTAAAATGTTTTATATATTATATATTTGCACAGTAACATTAATTTGTGTTAAAAGTGACTGTTAACGTGGTCGTTAATAATTGATAGTTAAGTATTTTTATAAATAATATATATGATAAAGAGCCATTAACCGTTTGTGCATATAGTATGCCTTTCGATCAAGCAATTAGTTTACTTAATTACAACAGTGACATAGATAACGTCATATTTTGTGAAAGTGACATTTATTACAGTTATAACGAAATATTTTCGTTATAACGAATAACTTATTCTGTGCTTTTATATTAATTATTTGGTGATTGTTAGAAATTAGCAAGAACTACTTTTAAATTATAGCATTTTGTTATAACTATTATGTTCAGTAGTAGGAATATATTTTTTCGTTAAACACATTCAGATTTCATCCTACTTTCGCCTTTAAGGCTCTATGATAGTGACAGAAAGTCTTTTGATTTGTAATCATTACAATGATATTTTTCATTTTAAGTGTAAATTAATTGTGAAATCATAGTATAATATAATAACTAATGAATAATATGAACAGTGGTAATTAATAAATGAATAGTACTAGATAACAACAACACTAACATTTAGTTTTGGGAAAGACGTTGAAAATAAAAGGCAAGTATAAAGGCCGGGTGTTGTTACATCTCACGATTGCGCTTTATTTAACCGTATTTCAACCTTAAGAGTGTTTGTCCACTGCACCGTCACCGAGCGGATACCAAGAACGAGATTATTTCGGGCCGATTTTAATTATGTCGTGATGGCGATAATTTATCACCGCGACCGATATCGGCGGTTTATTTTGTTCGATCGATATCGGCGTGTGACGGCAGTGTATGGACAAGTTCCAACGTGTTTTATATTGCCGGCACATCGGCCCGACAAAAACTCGGTGCCGATCCTAGCGGTCACGCCGTCTACTCGAAATATCGGCGGCCGGGATGACGGTGCTCGGGTGGACCGGGCATGCGGTGGACAAGCTGCTATAGTAAATGTATGTACGCTATTTCGGCGCCGTCATTAATTATGCTTATCGGCTCGATGACGGTGGCGGTGGACACACAGCATAATTGTCCAATCACATATATCACGTGACGCGCTTTCGTGAAATGAAACAGCTGAAAACAAGAGGGCGCCACTTACACCTTATTATTGGCAATATTTTAGTCTTTATTGTCAATAATATTGTATTCATGTACGTTGGCACCCTTACAGAGTAAGTTTGTACCATTAGGTATCTAGACACATTACCTAATTAAACACGTTTCTAATTCGTTAAAACTCTTTAGAACACAAACAACTATATCTACCTCAAATTAAAGCTTCGTTCTTTACCAATTCAAAACATTACATACCCCATGAGTAGTACGATAATACATTTATCTAAGTGTCGTCTAATGTAACAAATGCACTTGACGAAGTAAAATAGTAATTTTGAATCATTGTTGCACGCTCAATCCTTTTTCATTAACTAGTATTTCGAAATATCGTGTGCGTAAAATGTAAAAAATCCTTAAAAATTTGTGCACTGGAAACCTTACTATATAATTATGACTGTCTCTGTATGTATGGATACTATTTTAGTGCTTTTAGTTTGCTTTTAGTCATGTCTACTTGTCGTGTTTTCGCGATATTAGTCTACTAAGTTAATATAGTAATTATGAAAGTGAGTTCTGCGTACCAATATCTTCTTCTGATTTATAATCTCTTTTTTACTCTTCTTTAATTCTCATGACTATTAGATGTCTATACAGTAATTGATAAAATTGTAAATAAAGAATATATTTTTTATTCCATTGTGCTGGGAATGTAAGTGTTTTAGCTGCATTGATGTTTGTGTATGTGTGTATTTAGCCTAAACGCATTCAGAGACTTCGTTGAAATTATCAGAAATTTTTAGTTTTCTTTTAATATTAGGTGTATTACAGGTAACGTTTTAGCTGTAGTCTGTTTAATTCTAGCTGAATGCAGTCGGTACTTTGAATTTTTTACTTACTCCGCGTAATTAATTTATTAGTTCGAACAACGATGATTCAAAACTTATCTCTTTCTTCCGTCAGTGCGTGTACTAATCGTGCACTCACATTGATGATTACAACTTCTACTTACACATAATTTATCTAACAAAAAGGCGCATACCACTACAACAGATCTACCCCTATCGCAACCTATCAATAGAGAACCGACATTTCTATGTCACAGACACTGACTGAACTTATTGAAATAACTAAAAAGAAAAAGAATGTTAAATTTTAGCATTGAAAAATTTAATTGATAAGTTTTTTTACTATTGGATGAAATAAAAATGTAAGTCAAGTTACACATTAAGCTAGAAGTATATAAGTATCAATATCTGTAACACAAAAACAACTTACACTAACAGAATGTTAGAACGAGACACTAACAGTGTAAAAGGCGTAGTACATTTATTTACAAAACCCAGCCTTTAAGATCGACCTACAAGCACCAGTTCTAAGTCGAAAATAAAAAGAAATACACTTAACTATGATATGTTTAGTTATCATCTCAGTCTTCATACTACTACTAGAGTCAGTCCTAAGCTAACGGATTTTACAATCCCATAAGAAGAGGACGCGATTTTTCCAAAACAGAAATCACCAATAAGCTTCTCCGAATCAATAATAGTACATCCAATTTCGTAATACACATCTCTAGAAAAATATTTAGGTATAATTGCATCAGCAACAAGTTCATTTAAATTAGTACATATTGTAATACTCACAGCTTTTATGATATGTTTTATTTCCTTACAATTATTTACCTCTAAATCTCTTATACCTATTATATTCTCATCGGTGATATTTTTGATTTGTGCTTTATCTAAAGCGAGTGCTCTGTGCTGAATATCTTTGTAATTTACAACTACAGTATCATAGACAATAAATTCTTCATAACATTTAAAAATAGATACAAAATTGTTATTCTCATTCAAAATATAATTCTTCTTAGAGAAAGGAACAACGTCTAAAGAAATACAAGTAGAATATCTTTTTGTGCTACTAATTCTAGTATCGAATAAATTCGATAAACAATTGACAATATTTTTGAAAAATGAGATGACGAGGAGAAAGGAGAGGGTTTCCTTAAAGTTGTAAAGGATTGTGATCAAAAATATGAAGATGTAAACCATTTTTCCTGGTTTGTGGCTACCGATGGCGGAGCTAGGCGGTGTAGGGTAGACCACATCGACTTCGGCTATTTTGAAGATGGAAAGCAGGAGGTGAGAAGAGATGTCCTCGTGTTGAGAGTTGATCCTAGATTTGACAATCTTGAGAACATCGATGCATTCCTCCTGAGAAATAATAAACATTGTTAGAAATTGAACAATGGGAATGAAGTAATAAACTCATGGCACCTCTGAGAAATTAGAAGTTAGTATTTGGCAAATGAACGAAACATTTTACGCAGACGAATTGATAAATAATTTTTCAAAGATGGTTGAAAAAACTTGCTTCATTAACTAAAAAAAGTCAGGAGTGTCTTCACCATAAAGGAAAAGAGTGAAGGGTGCTTACCTTCTCTTTATCTAGCAGGGTTTCACCGGCATCCCTCAGGAGCTCCTGTTCCCTGGGCGGCACGCTCGCCGATATGATCACGTTCTCATTGCTTATGTTGAATAGAGTCAGTGTGCAGTTTGTCTGAAATATAATATGTGATATGAAATGAAGTTGTCGTCAACCCAACAGTCTCATAGTATTGAGTTTTTTTCTCAGAGTGAGAGGGGTTTAGCAACTTTGTAGAATTCACACATCTTTGCAAATTATTTCTATTAAAGAACTCTCAGATATTTTCCATAGTAAGTAAGAATTAATTTGTAATACGCACATAACTTTCGAAAATGAAAAATCAAGATAGGATTCAAATTTCGGACCTACGATTGAGAAACTGAGTTTCACCCACAAGGATTTTGCAATCGATGCATTTAGTGAAATAATATAAAATTAGGTAGGTTACTTACCTACTTAGTCTATTTATAAAATTTTAGTAAATAATTGGATGAAAGCTACAAATAATTGTGTATATTTAACATGTGCTCCTATGCTGTACTTTACTTCTATACATGTAATGATATTCGCCGGATTCTCTTACGCAGACGTTACATCTATTTTCGTCTCTCGACACCTGTTACTGTAATGTTGTTTTGCGTTTCTAGAATGTTGGCATTAGCATGTACGATATATCAACGTTATCCTTAGTGTATAATTTAATGTTACATTAATCTAAAATATTTTCAAAGTTTTTCCCTTTTGAAACTTTTTTAACACTCAAAACACACCAAATTGTTAAATTATAATTGCAATGCTCATCGCATATTGTTTTTTTCCAAATTACATCAGCGCTGCTATTATCCATAGAGGATTTTTGTAGTATTTTTTTAAAGAACTCGTTGTATTCCCGGTTAGGGAAAATTTAAAGTCTAATGATATAGTTTCGTTTTTATTTTACATTAGCCTCGTAACTCCTGACGGCATTTTTCGATTATTATAAGATTTTTAACCGATCGAACAGATTTTATCAATCTGCTAATTCTACATAGTACTAAATCCTTACCCCATCACCATGCACAGAGTACAAGTACTGCTGCAGTAGACGGACAGCATCTTCAGCTCCCAAACCAGTGTGTGGTCGCAGTAGCGCTTCATCCACAGCGCTGAATCCCAGAAGAAGGTATACGCCTTCCGGAAGCTTATATTCACCTGTAATTAAAAGTAATAGATGATATTTTCTCATATATTTTTTTAATCAAAATGAATAACAGTAAAGAATCTTTGCATGTTTGCGATTTGGTCGTTTATGATGTATCGTAGTTACAATTCTTAATATTAATTAAAAAAAACTAAAGTTACATCCGTTCAAAGAAAATAGCTATGGATGATTTACAAACTTTAGATCTAAATCTAAACTTAATCTCAGTAACTACGGCTCTAAGAGACTAGCTGTTTTTAGCATCAGTGGTTCTCGTTTTAGCAATTGCGTGATTTCTGTATTACGTTTTATAGTTGCGTTCAGTTTTAGTATAGCAAGCGCGTTTTAGCGACTGCATTAATGCTGCATTCCTTTTTAGTATTCAGTTGCAGTATTGAGGGTTCAAAACTGATGCCAAAATGTAACTGGGGCTGTTAAGGAATTTTAAATTATGTTGCGATAAACTTACTTTCTTTTCATCATAATATGTTAAATAACTAGGACTATGCTATGAGAACTCATAATCTAAAGACTAACTTACCAGGATTTGGTCTCATGCAGATGAAAGACCCGGAGTAGCAGTAGCATCGTCCACGGTAGGCTTGGTAAGCTGGTGCAGCATGGGAGTAGTGTGCCAGACGGGAAGAGCACGGCGCGCGAGGGACGCAAGCCACCTTGCACGATACTTGCAGAGATGTCTCGCAAACACAGAGATCGGTACATTCAGCTAGCTCAGCAGATCGGTACAGCTAAAAACGAATAAGGTATTTTATATATTTTGTTAGAATATATTAATTTCTTCGTTCAAAGATTAGTTCAAAGGTAATTTTTCTTGAATGAAAACTTCGAGCAACCAATGTCAATATATTCAGTAAATGAGTGAGTCATCTGTACGAAACAGGCCGGAGAGCAAGTATATTTATTGTAGTATTTGTGATAGTAACCTATTTCTTGTTTGTGTTAGTGAAAAAAGAGAATTATGTAGGTTTACAATCAAAAATCGCAAATGCTTAAGTTTCCATAATGTAATAGCTAGGCTAGGACATTATGCCGTCTTTAAACATTAAAAATCCCAAAAACCAAATTATAACTCTCTATAAACTAGCTATAAGTGCAACTAACCCTTCTAGTCTCTCCCATCTTAATGTATTGCGCTTGATCGTCACTCTCCGGTTTCTTCACGATGCAGTACTTCGTCGGCTCCAATGTCGTTGTTGGCTTCGGTGTCGTCGTCGTCGTGGTCGTAGTGGTCGTTGTCGGTGTCGTGGTTGTTGATGTCGTAGTGCTTGTTGTGGTCGTAGCGATTGTTGTCGTCTCGGTAGTCGTTTCGACAACCGGCTCTGATATTTGCGCTATCTCATTCGGTCCGACAGTTTGTTCCGACATTGTCGTTATTGGGCTAAGCTCTTGACGGGAGATCTCCTGAAATATGATATGATTATTAAAATAACTTACCATAGTTTTGTAACATCGCTTAAATTAAACCTTAAGATTTTATATCAAAAATCTTTGGAGGATTTAATCGTTGTATAAAAGTAAGACGCTGTTTTATCAAAGAGAGGTCAAATCAAGGATTGCTCAAATCTAGAATCAAGTATTACAGATCGCCTAAATGGAATTTACGCTTCGAAGTAGATCACTAAAGAACTGGAGTTACATGGCTTAGAATTACTTAGGACGTAAGGGATTAAGCCAGATTAGATAGTAATTAGTGTCATTGAGATATGTAACAACATACTACTTAAGTACTTCCTAAGACTTAAGACTGATGTTATTTATTCGTCGTCAACCCATTACTTTTGCTTTACTTTTCTCTCAGAGTGAAAAGGCCCTCGCCTCGCTCGAAAGGATCCATCGCCAAGTACCAATTGGTAAAAATATCCTACTGCTAAGCACGGGTCTTCCTTCAGAATGAAAAGGATTAGGCTCTGGTCCTTCGCGTTGGTACAAGTATGAATTAATAGACCTCACACCTTTGTGAACTTATTTAAAAAAAATCTCAGGCGTGTAGGTTTTAGCTGGGTTTTATTTTTGCAGTTATAGCAAGAGATTAGCTACACACATAATTTTGAAAAATGTGCGCACTGAACTGAGATGAGACAGACTTTTAATTTAACCACTAGACTATCACAGCTTATAAATGTTCACATACCTGGGAGTTGTCGACTTGCGAGGTGCCATGCAGGGTGGTGTGACGGTGGTGGTGGGTGGTTGTGCGGTGATGGATGGGTGGTTCCGGCGCCACCGTGATGTATCGGATGCCGTTGTCGAAGGGCGTCGTGGTGTGCAGCGAGCCGTAGGTCTTCACGTGATAATCGCTTTGGGATTCCACTGGAAATTACAAGATGAAGTAAGTCAAATGTATGTATAAATATATGAAATTTGTATCATTCACACAGATTTTATGCGGGGTAAGGTTTTATTGTCCTTTGTGATTTGTTCCTTTGTTGTATTAGTGAGGATAACGTAGAGATAACGAGTCACAAGTAGTGTGATTTTGAACAGCACCAATTCCTCTTTTCCTGAGGATGTCTTAGAATGCGACTAGGGGATGGAAATCAGAAAACTGCTAGAATCATCTCTTAGTGAGCACTGTAGATTAATATCTATTCTACCTTTTCAGGGAGTCCTGTTTACTCAATAAACTTTTAAGGAAATATTAATATAATATTCAATTTTAATACTGAATTTATTTATTATTCTTGATTATCATAATCTTATTAACAGTGTATAGTCCGCGTAAAACTGCTAGTCCGCAGAATATAGAAATGAATGAATGAATGTCGCCATAGCGAATTGTATGACTACACCTGCTCGCAACAACTACAGGGCGGACTAGAAGTTTGGCGGGGACTATAACAAAAACGTTTTCAGTTACTCTTTACGGCTTACCAACACAAGGATTGAGCCAGAGCAGCCTCTGCCAGCCGAGGCAGTCATACAGTTGCGCGAAGTCGGTACCACGGCAAGCACAAGCCGCTCGCAGCTGAGTACCGAGGACCGCTACAACGGCAGCTCGGCATGCAGCTGGGGAGCCAGCACATCCCTGGGTCACAGCGTCCACTGCGCACCATTGCTCGTAGTTCTCCAAACGGATTCTGTAAGAGGTGTGTTGATATGATAGATATGTGGATATCGGCTGACTACGACGAAGCTATCGTTGTTTTTTATAATATAGGAGTAGCTGACGAGCTTCCATCTAATGGTAAGTGGCTACTGCCACCCATTGACATCTGCAATCAACCCCAGATAGGATTATATATTCCTACCTGAGGTCGGCCACAGACGCTGCGCTACTCCTAAGGACTAAGCTATAACGCCTCGAAAAAGTGTCTTCCTTACCAGACCTTTAAAAGCAGAACACAGGAGCGCTGTTATTAGGCAGAAATTGGTGTGGCGGTGGTGTCGCCGGAGTCGAACCACAAACGATTCTACCACCTTTTAAATGGCAAATGGACACGTCGCTCATGGAAAATGGAAATTGATAACTCGCGTGGTGAAGCGGTCACCATAACGGTGTAACGCGAGAAAGAGAGAGCTTCCGGGTTAAGTATCTATAACATCATTATAATTTTTGAGCATCTCTTTTCTCTTTTTCCGCCTTAGAACAAAAACCAATTCAAATAAATTTTAAATGAACGCTCCCGACATTGGAAAACCTCTTAAGATGCCCAAATTCCTACCCCTTTATCGGGTATCGATTAAATATCGGGTTCGGGCGAATCTCGTCTCGGAATAATTCCCATTCCCGTACATCGTGAACGTTATGTAAATGCTACGTCCGATTTGCTTTAGGATTCTCGGTTAGTGCAAGCAAGAATTTCGCTTAAATAAGCCTCATATGCATTTTGTTTTAATGTTAGTGTGGCTCAAAGTGTTGGTTGCAATGCTCTACTAATGCATATGAGTTTTCAAAGCCATCCGAACTCAAAGTGCTACAACACAAATTGGTTATGTCGAACAACTTGAAATTTAATGATCAACAGATATTTTTTTATAGCAAGCAAACGAGCTTGCAATGCAAGTGTTGGCAAGGTTGGTTGGTCCCTGAACCTGGCACAGATATCCAAAAGCGACAAAAGCGGTCTGATCAATTCCATATCGAACAGGATCTGCTTGAAGTCGATCACAGGGAGGTTGCCCAATTCTAAGGAGATTCTAAGGGCTAAGACTTGCTTCGTATGTAGCTCTCAATAATTAACCATTCTTTTATTTACGGGTGACAGAATTTTATACCATTTTCGCTGAAGTAAATTAGAAACACAAACAATTTTGAATTAAGTAACAGTATAATATTTGGAATTTTAGAATAGTATTATAAAAAAGTTTTCATCGAGTTTGAAATTTGAAAGGAGCGTACAATCCTTTTCCTTTCCGTCGCGATAATAAGGATTGAGATAAGGATACGTTACGTTGGGGTTCGAGTGGAGTAACCTGGATCGTATATTTTACCTTCTTGAATGGGAAGCTTTAGGAAAATTTTTGAGAGCACAAAAACATTTTGTAAAGTTCTATGTGAGTTTTTGTTATTTTCTTTTTTGGTGCGCATTATATAGTCTTCTATTGTTTTGTGTTATGTTGTGTTATATTTTTTGGATTGTAACTGTAAAGGATTAAGATTGTTTTTTTCGTATCCATTTTTTTTGTTTCAGAGCAAGAATTAAGAATACTCGCCACGGAAACCATGCACGAGATACTTATGTTCGTCAGTATTATCGAGTTCGAAATTTGGAAAGACCGCAAAATCCTTTCGTCTTCCCACCGAAAGGATAAAGGTTCGTATTTTACTTTTCTGGCATTTGGGAGATTTGGAACGATGTTGGAAAGCATTTAAGTTCTAATATAAAAGTTCTAGTCTGCTGCTTATCTATTTGTTGACAGTTTATTACCCTGTTATTCTGCTTCTTTCTTCTATCAAAGGTTGCCCAAAAGAGACTGCGAAGTAATATAGCCTTATATACCGTTTTCTATAAACCTATGACTTAAAAAGCCGTTCCGTGCATTCAGTTCACTTTATGGCAAGTGGCTACTGCCGCCCATGGACATCTGTAATCAACCCCAGATTAGAGCCATTTCTGAGGTTGGCCACAGATGCGTGGCTACCCTTGAAGACAAAGCTGGATTGCCTGAAAAAGTATGTCTCCCCTATCACGCCTTTCAAACCAGAACATAGCAGCGCGTAATACTGTTATTATGAGGCAGTAATAGATGTGCTTCCGCCGTTGATAATAAAATGGTACCACTTTCAATCAACCAATTATAATTATTATTAATTTAATTCCTAAGCGCAAATTGCATTGAAATGCAACTATAAATGTTAATTTGAACGTTAAATTACGTATTTACTAACTGTTCCGAATATCCCGAGGCCGCGTTGTGTTCCGATTCAGAATGGATTCAGGCTATAATATTAACAAAGCTATGTCGGTAACTATTGTTAAATAGATGGTATTGGAAATGTTTCAGTTTAACGTCACATTACCAAACGAGATTCGTGATTATTTTCGTTATGTTTCGTTTTATTAATATGTCTATTTATGTGTGTATGTATGACGTATGTGCATATGTATGTATGTATGTATGTATGTCTGTCTCATTGTTTGTTGTTATTGTTGGATTCGTTTAAGTCGTAAGAAAGGCTCTATATTTTTAAGTGATTGGGATTTTTGTTTTTATAATGTTTATCTAATTATGTAGTTTAGTATATTAATTTCTATTTATATAAATATTAATTCCTAAGCACAAATTTCATTGAAATGTAACCATAAATGTTAATCAGGTCTGAACGTTAAATTACGTATTTACAGAGCTGTTCCGAATATCCCGAGGCCGCGTTGTGTTCCGATTCAGAATTGACTTAGGCTATAATGTTAACAAAGCTATGTCGGTAACTATTGTTAAATAGAAGGCTACTGGAAATGTTTCAGTTTAACATAACATTACAAAACGAGATTCGTGATTATATTCGTTATGTTTCGTTTTATTAATATGTGTATTTATGTGTGTATGTATGACGTATGTGCATATGTATGTATGTATGTATGTATGTCTGTCTCATTGTTTGTTGTTATTGTTGGATTCGTTTAAGTCGTAAGAAAGGCTCTATATTTTTAAGTGATTGGGATTTTTGTTTTTATAATGTTTATCTAATTATGTAGTTTAGTATATTAATTTCTATTTATATAAATATTAATTCCTAAGCACAAATTTCATTGAAATGTAACCATAAATGTTAATCAGGTCTGAACGTTAAATTACGTATTTACAGAGCTGTTCCGAATATCCCGAGGCCGCGTTGTGTTCCGATTCAGAATTGACTTAGGCTATAATGTTAACAAAGCTATGTCGGTAACTATTGTTAAATAGAAGGCTACTGGAAATGTTTCAGTTTAACATAACATTACAAAACGAGATTCGTGATTATATTCGTTATGTTTCGTTTTATTAATATGTGTATTTATGTGTGTATGTATGACGTATGTGCATATGTATGTATGTATGTATGTATGTCTGTCTCATTGTTTGTTGTTATTGTTGGATTCGTTTAAGTCGTAAGAAAGGCTATATTTTTAAGTGATTGGGATTTTTGTTTTTATAATGTTTATCTAATTATGTAGTTTAGTATATTAATTTCTTTTTAAATAAATATTAATTCCTAAGCCCAAATTTCATCGAAATGCAACCATAAATGTTAACCAGGTCTGAACGTTAAATTACGTATTTACAAACTGTTCCGAATATCCCGAGGCCCGGTTGTGTTCCGATTCAGAATGGATACAGGCTATAATGTTAACAAAGCTACATAGCTTTGTTAACGGTAACTATTGTTAAATAGATGGTATTGGAAATGTTTCAGTTTACTTAACATAATATTACCAAAACGAGGTTCATGATTGTTTTAGTTATGTTTCGTTTTATTAATATATGTATGTATGTGTGTATGTATGTATGACGTATGTACATATGTATGTCTCATTGTTTGTTGTTATTGTTGGATTTGTCTAAGTCGTGGGGGTAAGATGGGCTATATTTTTAAGCGATTGGGATTTTTGTTTTTATGTTTATCTAATTATGTAGTATAGTATATTTATTCATTTTTATATAAATATTAATTCCTAAGCACAAATTTCATTGAAATGTAACCATAAATGTTAATCAGATCTGAACGTTAAATTACGTATTTACAAACTGTTCCGAATATCCCGAGGCCGCGCTGTGTTCCGATTCAGAATGGACTCAGGCTATAATGTTACAAAGCTTTGTCGGTAACTACTGTTGAATAGATTGTACTGGAAATATTTTAGTTTAACATAACATTATCAAACGAGATTCGTGAATATTTTCGTTATGTTTCGTTTTATGTACCTATTATGTTTGTGTGTATCGAGGGCTCCGAGGTTCAAATCCCAGGCATGCACCTCTGATTTTTCAAAGTTATGTGCGTATTAGAAATTAATTATCACTTGCTAAACGGTGAAGGAAAACATCGTGAGGAAACCTACATACCTGAGTGATTTAAAAAAAAAAAATCTCAAAGGTATGTGAAGTCTACCAATACGCACTGGGCCAGCGAGGTGGACTATGGCCTAAACCTTCTCATTATGAGAGGAGACCCGTGCTCAGCAGTGGGACAGTAATGGGTTGTTGATGATGTTTCATTGTTTGTTGTTATTGTTGGATTCATTTAAGTCGTGGGAGTAAGATGGGCTAAATGTTTCACTTTAGCGTATTGCGAAACGATGTTCAAGATTATGTTCGTATTTTATAAATATTAACTTCTTTTTACTCGAGTCCAGTCTTTATTTTTTATGTAAATAAATTTATATATAATTACGGATTTTCTTTCACTATTAAAATTAGTAACGGGTTATGCGTTGCTACCGGAGGACTTAGTTAGGACGCTTTATGTTCTATGTATATTTCATTTCCTATCAAATAATATTATGGGCTACGACTATTGAGTGCGTTACTCAAAAGGGTTCTACCAAGTTCAAATAGTCCCATTTCAAGTTTAAATGACCATACATTCAGAAATATTTACATCGGTATAGTACCCATCTAATAAAGCAAACAAAAATCCTAGGTAACCCAACAATGGGAGAGTAGAGCGTAAAATTGGCTAACTGTCAGGTGCACGGCCTCGGACCTATAACGATTTGAGAATTGTTTTAATGCTCCAATGAATTGTCGTTACAACACCGGAGGTTTATACCGTAGACTCGTTCACGAAGGTTCGGATAAATAGGTCCAAAAGTTGTGATGTCATTTTGGGATCTTTATCCTATATATACAATTCTCCTGTCACAATGTTAGTTACCGTACTCTTCCGAAACGGCTTTACTGACTTTCACCAAATTTTATATGCATATTCAGTAGGTCTGAGAATCGGCTACTATCTATTTTTCGTACCCCTAAGTAATAAGGGTTGTTCACCCTTAACATGTTTTTATTTATAAGGCAACTCAACGTTTGCCGGGTCAGCTAGTAATTGTCTAAAATGACAGATCATTCTTTTCTACCTCCGCCGTGGACGCGGAATAACTGCTTTGTTTTCGGATGTAGGTATTCTTAAGCTTTCTATACCCGTAGCACACTATACTAGAATTTTCTCTGTTGTGAGTGCTTAATTACCGGCGGCACCACCGCCACACCTATTTCTACCTAATAAGAACAGTATTAAGGACTGCTGTGCGTTATGGTTTGAAGGGGCGAAGGAGACATACTTTTCAGAAGCTTTTCAGCTTAGTCCTCAGGATTAGCGGTGCATCTGTGGCACTCCTCACGTAGGAATCGAATCCTATCTGGGGTTGATTACAGATGTCCATGGGCGGCAGTAACCACTTACCATGCATACTCGTCTGTTTCCTATATTATAAAAAAAACATTACACCGCGCTTTTATATGAAGGTGATTACAGATGTAGTCAGTAATTATTTACCATAAAGACTGTTAGCTCATTGTTATTTTAATCATATAAAAATACCAGTTTTCGAATTTTCGATATACCCATACTACTGAGCTACCAACTCTTAATTAGCATAATAACGAAAACAACAAACCGCTTTATTAAACAGTTTAAAAGCACGGATTAATTGCATTATGGATTCAAACAATTTATATAAACAGAACTTCATAAATCATTTTCGTTTCAACGAATAGTAATCAGTAAATCCTCAATAAACTGGACATAATGCATGCAATATGCATTTGATGATAAAATCGATGCGGCGTTAAGCTAGGGCCGCATATGCGATGAATTATTTATCATAAACCGTAATAATTAATAATGATAAAATGTTTGCTGGCGTACATTTGAATAATGAAGATATGATTTTCGTATACGTTGGTTTATGTTTTGATTGTTTTCGTTTTAATGAACACTTTGTATTATAACGCTTTAATTACCACACACAATTACAATTTGAAGGTGGTTCGACTCCGGCGGCCCCATCGCCACACCTATTTCTACCTAATAACAGCAATGTTAGGCGCTGCTGGCGTTTCAGCTTACTCCTCAGGGGTAGCGCTGCATCTGCGGCCGACCTCAGGTAGGAATATTTAATCCTATCTGGGGTTGATTACAGATGTCCTTGGGCGGCAGTAGCCACTTACCATCACGTGGACTGCATGCTCGTCTGCTACTACCACATTGACGGCAAATGGATAGCACACTTCGTAATCTGTAGGTAGTCAACACTGGGGTTGATTTAATGTGATCCTTTCTGGGTAGGATCGGAGTTCTACCTAAAGTCGGGAAATTACGTTACTACCCTTATGGCAAGAGACTTTATTAGTAAAACTAGTCCAAGTTTTCTCGTATAAGCGTTTGCCTTACCACATCGTATCGGAACATAGGCGAGATATAAAGCATAAATAGGTTTGGCGATGGTGCTTCCCTAGTCGAATCAAGAATAGTTATGTTTTTATATAGTGTAGAAGAAGTAAACGATCATGCAGTCCAAGTGACCATTGCTGCCCATGGATGTCTGTTATCAATCCCAGGTTAGAGAATTGAGGTCCGCCACAGATACATTGATCGCCTCGAATAAGAATGTCTTCCCATACCACCTACCTTACCAAACTCTTCAAACCAGAACACAGCAGCGGTTCACACTGCTATAATTAGGTAGAAATAGGTTGATGTCTCCGGAGTTGAATCAAAATGGAATCTACCACCTTTATATACCTTTACATTCGAATAGACGTCCCGCTTAATCTACTCTGCATTATACCCATTACTAGACACTACTTAAATCTAAACCCTTATTGACTTCAATCCTACCGTTTAGATCTATCCGCACAGTACGTTCCACTGAATTCGCGTTCCGAATAGTTCCTATTCAATTCCAACCTCTATTTTCTCTTGGCCCCAGTTTAATCGCTCGAATAATACGGTGTGTACCGCTGAGTATATCCAGATATTTCGATAACGTTGAAAGCTATCGCAAATGTGATTGCATTTGCTGGTTTTGGTAACCGCAATCCCATATAAACATTAATGCTGATCTGGTAACGAATTTGGCTCGTATTTATCCTCTGGTCTGTTTATTTCGCGTATTCGGTAAGGTATCTGAATGATGCCAGAAATACCAAAATGTAGGTACTTTTAATTTTAGTTGAGCTATTTCGTATTAGGATTGAGTGTGTATTCTAAATTCTCTTGTTCGATCCCAGCTTTTGGGAGGAAATTAATTCGAAGCGCAAATTAGTTTTCATAAATAAAAAACCGCGGGCATATTGTATGATATTGATGAAAGCGAACATTTACACTGCTATCTAAATGTCGCATATGCGAGCCTCCACCTGCGCCACTTATAGTGTGCGCCCTAAGTTTACATTTTTTTTATAATGCAGGTATCCTATATAGCAGACGAGCATAAAGTCTACCTGTACCCTTACCATGGGATTTTTACGTTTTGACAAATATGACTGTTTTGGTATTTGTTTACGTATTTGCCATATAATTTCCAATCAGCGCCCCTAGCGGATTTGTCAGAATTTGAAGTTGTATGGGCCAATACGTAAACAAATACCAAGACAGTCATATTTGTCAAAACGTAAAAACTCATGGTAAGGGTACTGATGGTAAGTGGTTATATCCTCACATGCACATCCCAGAAATGTAAGATTCCTGAAGTCGGCCATAAATGCGCCGCTACCCTTGAGGGCTAAGCTGGAATGCCTCGGAAAAGTGTCTAATTCGATTGTATTACATTATGCCTTAAATATTTCATTTCCCTCCCCATTTTGTAACCCCGGCTTGTTATTGTTGTTATTGTTGCCACCCAACGAGGGATAACGACTTGAGCATCATAGTTTGTTTAGGTTATATCACAAAAGTTTCTTTAACGAGTACACAGTACACACATCAGTCTGTTGTTGAGAAAAAATCTTTTCGTTACTCGTTGCTGGAGTTTCGTACTCGTGAATTCTCTCATGTGGGACTAATAACTGTCGTGTTACGATCCTTGTAGTACTTTCGTTTTTTCACTCGTCAATGTTAACGTTCTCACAGCGTAGGTAGGTATATAGACAAACTAGAGTACAGTCCGAAAAATAAAATACTAGAGGACTTAACTAGTGGCGTGTACTTAGCAATGCGTGAACAGTGCAGAGCAAATTATTCATTTGTTAGGTATTTTGCTTAACTTAATTCTTATTATTTATAATCAATCCAATATTTTTCAAATTTTGACAATTGATTTCAGAAATACAGATTGCAGAAAATGCTTTAGGTGTAGGAAATTGATTACAGAAGTTCATAGGGTGGCAATGATCATAAATGAGGTCCGTGGCTACTTATATTAGCGAAAGAAATATGGAAGTTTTGTTTGTGTCGTGGGTGCCATAAACATATACAAAGACAAATTGAGTATTTGTACATTCAGACTCAGAACAGAAATCTAAATTCATCACTTAGATATCTTAGGATCGAATCCGGTAACTCACTGCGTATCAGACTGGTATTGTGACCGCTCCGCTACGCGGGTCGCCGATTGTAATGTATAAGGTGCTGAAGGTGGTAGAACCCTTTGTGGTTCTACTCCGGCGGCACCACCGCCACACCTATTTCTGCCTGATACCATCAAAGTCAAGCGCTGCTGTGTTCTGGTTTGAAGGGTGTGGTAAAGGAGATATACTTTTCCGAGGTGTTCCAGCTTAGTCCTGAGGGGTAGCGGCGCATTTGTGGCCGACCTGAGGTAGGAATATCTAATCCTATCTGAGGTTGATTACAGATGTCCATGAGCAGCGCTATGCACTTAACGTCAGGTGGACTGCATGCTCGTCTGCTACTCCTATATTATAAAAAGAAGTACTTACCTGCATTCAGGTTCTTCACGGCAAGCGTGGGCCAGCGTGTGGCAAGCTGGGAGTGGAGATCCCACCGGTGGTCTCTGGGCGCACGACGGATGAAGGCGCTCCTGGGCGTTCATGCACGAATCCTCCTTGTTATCGGTTTTCCTGTAAAATATCATGATTAAGATTTCTCTTACTGCAAAGTAATAAGCAGTATGCCTAGTTGTTTTTTCTATATCCATGGAAATCGGATCAGTAACTCTCGAGTTAAATGTACAAATGGACAGAAAGACATAGATACGTCGTGTTTTATGCTACCTAAACCCGAACAGGTTGTCCATTACTGTGATAATAGGAAATCAAATGTTTTTTTTTTCAGGGAATATTACGATTGTAACGTAGAAACGAAAAGTAGTTGTATAAAAGTCCAAACTTAGTATAATACAAAAAATTTAGTCACTTAACTGCGTTTATAATGTTCCAAACACAAAAATACGTAACGAGAACAATAGATATAAGAATATAAGTAAGATTTAAAAGATTTGCATCAACTTTAAATATAGATGTTAATTATGGATTCCATTGAATACCTGTAATGAATTCCGAGACATAAAATAGTTTAAAGATGATAATTGAAATGCAGGACATTTTGAAGTAAAACTTCTTCCAATTCATTTTTAAGATCGAGTATATTTATTTGTAAGCTTTCAATAAGTTTCGGCCGAATACAAAACATGTATCTCCTTTTTCTCCCTAAACAACACTATCTTGCAAAAGTACCCTCTATGGTCGTATAATACCTAAAGTACATGAATAAATGGCGCCAATCCCAAGGTACGTGGCTACAAGGTCGTTTTCATACACGTATGTTTAAGATTAGGATACAAAATCGGCTTAAAATATGCTCAATATATTGCCATTAAAAACATGTGTTAAAGATATTAAACACACATGAAATACTATGCGAATTTATATAGAGGAATTAACACACAATATACACATTATTTCACATTACTAGCGGGCATAATAATAGTTGCACATAATCCATTTAACCTGCTAAGCCTCATAGCTGGTAAACTTATATAGAGCTAAGTAACATAATGAGAATCGATAGAAATTATTGTGCCAACGAGCCTTTTTTTGTATTAGTCTTAATAAAAGCTATGTTTGAATCGATTAAGTTAAAAATTAAGGTACTCATTAAGCTTTCCTGTTTAGTTTTCTGAAATCGATTTTAGAACTAAGTCAGTAGATTACGTTAAAGTTATATTATTTACGGTCAGTATGATAAATAATCAATTTTATTATTATAGTTTTTTCAACGAAATAATATGCAGATGGCGCTT
This sequence comes from Epargyreus clarus clarus, assembly GCA_014595695.2. Taxonomy (NCBI): domain Eukaryota; kingdom Metazoa; phylum Arthropoda; class Insecta; order Lepidoptera; family Hesperiidae; genus Epargyreus; species Epargyreus clarus. The sequence goes on from JACTTY020000076.1 coordinate 25,136, forward strand.
CATACAATTACGATTGCAAATTAACGATTTAATCTTTAAGTACAAAATGTTTATTTTATTATTCGCTTAAATTTAAAACTTTTTGAAAATTAAGAGATATTACAGGTATGAATCGCAGATCAGCTTTTTCGCTTTGAAATCAAATTGCCATGAATTAAAAGAAGTGTTCTTTGATTAAAAAAGCTACTGAAAATGAATTTTCTGTCGAACGCTTCAATGTAAACGATAGCTTTTAATTTCGTGCATTTAAATCTGTACTTTCGTAATTTACTTTACAGATCGCATCTTATTTTTAACGTTGAATTCAGCGAATTACAAGTATACAATTAAGACTCGCATGTTAATACAAGGGAATGAAAATCTGGGATTAAGAAAAAAGGATTACCTTTAATGTAAACATATGTAAAGTTTTTAATGATATTTATCTAAAGTATTAAAATTTTACGAGTTATTTCAATTAAGACTTTCATATCATTGAAAAATAAAAAGCTGGGATAAAGAATAAATTATTCACTAATTTATTAATCTATCTACGTTTTATTAATTGCATTTATTGAGTTCTTTAGACTCGCAACTATTTTCAAATGTTTGGTTTGAAGGAATATCGTTTTTTTACTTTTTGATATTAACTACGTCCTTAAGGTTGTCTTTTGGTTACTTAATTTGCTATTCCTTCTTCATAAGCCATACAAATGCTACCTTATTCTTGTGTGCCCAGGGGACCCGACATTCCTAAAGTGGGCCCTGTTAAAACGTCTGCATTACATTTTTTGAATGCAAATATTTGCTATAATAAACAGGTTTAAAGAATTTATTATCTCATAAAATAACATCAAAATATTTGATATACTAACTTGCAAAGGCAGAAAGCAATCTCCGTGTTCCAGTGTACACCGGGCTTCCTGTAGAACCCTCGGAGCGCCGTCATGCAGCCCTCCCGGTCACAGTCGCTTGAGTGGCACTTCTGGAGTACCGGTGTCAGGGAGGCCACACACTCGCTGTCCTTTATACAGGTGTCCAACGCCACGTGGCAGGTCGATTGTAACGCCACCTTCTCATCACCTGCTTTACCGTTCTCTTTGCCAATCCTCTCTGTTGGTTGTTGTTCGGTGTTAGTTTGTTTGTATTGATGTTTGTGGAAATGTGTTTGGTATTTCAGATAGATGTGGTCGTGTTAAGTTATAGTTGTCAAACATTGAAACATTAAAATGTATTTTAAAGGTTATTGTACATGATACGTGTTATACATTGTCCTATAACGTAACGTCTATGATTTAAAACATCGAAATAATTTGCTTCTAAATAAACGATTCATATGAAATTATTTCAATAAGAATCCTTTAGTAACGTTTAGCTTTATAAGTAAAGAAGTACAGTGGTAAAGAACTATCTGTAGTTACTCGTAATATTAATTACACTAAAGATGAAAATGTAAAAAATCACATAATTTTCTTGTGTTTTTGCTAAGATTTCAAAAAGGGAGAGTGTTTGTGTGAAATGATAAACTATTGTTCAAGTTTATGTACATGTTGAATCTATGAACAACACATAACATAGAAAAAAACTAACATCAACCATGTGTTTCCTTAGCTTTGGTGCATGTGCTTTCCTATAAAAATATGGTTTTATATGAAACGCCAATTTAATACTTCCTGGAAAAGACTTAACGATAGTATTGATAAAACATTAATGAAATATGGTTATTATATTAAGCTAAATATATCCACACTTCGCTGTGTAATCTGATATTCCTGTAAGAAGTTCATGATAAACATATAAACACACCCTTAAATAGAAATGCAACGTTAGAAAATTAAGTCAATCTATAGACTACTTATCGACTTTTTGAACACAAACATGAGGAAACAGATTTCTTAGGTATACAGAAGACTAATTACGACCCTAAGTTCTAGTACAGCTTCAAACTTCGATGTGTGATATAAATCCTACTTGTTGTATAAGATTCCTTTTAACTTAACCATGATTTGTTTCTTAAATGTACGTTGACAGATTAATTCCGTGTCAAAAAAACACTTTTCCTTTCCCTGAAACTTGTTTGTTTATTTTAATAAGTATGCGAATTTCGTTTTGAGTCACTGAAACTTTGACGACTTTTTAAGCATATTTATTTTCAATTACAACAGAAATTGTGATGAATTATGTATTGTTGTTGCGCAAAGTTATCTTTCTTGGAAGTGAATTGCTAATTAGTTGTGTAATACGAAAAGCTCCACTTTGGTTATATTCGAATATTCATGAAAATACATTTAAAGCGGTTACGTAAATATTTATACATTAACAATATAATAACAATGTTAATCTCGGTAAAATAAATAAATAAACTGAATAACAAAAATGTATACGTAAAATAAGTGGGGAAATGTTAAATATAATTATAAAATGTGTCATTATAAATACTGTAAATATGCTCATGCCAAACAGAGGTATGATTCAGAAATCGTGATATAAAAATACATACTCGTACATAATTGTGAGAATAAGGTTAAAAATCTGTGTCCTTTCAAAAGGTAAGACGATGAATATTGCCAATGAATATTCAATGATAATAATAATATGATTATGAACTTTAAATACAAGCTAGTTCATGCGGTTGAAGATAAACTTTCTTGCTCATCGTTAACCACAAAAGATGCCAGGGTAAAGCTACCGTACGGTGAATAGACATCATTTAATGGAAAAAATCGAATAATAACGTATTCACAAATCTTTCGTGACTTACCGTTCGCAAATGGCAAGATTCCATTAAACAATTTCTCTGTCGCTACCTTTGGGGACTAGTGATATCGGGTAACAAATCGTGGCGGATGAATCTCTGAATCTTTAGCGAAAATTGCAAAGCTTCGCGGAGATTTACGTGTTTAAGCGCCTTTGCTAAATCGCCTCTTCAGAACTAAATCTTCTACAATTTTACTGTGAACCACGGTTAAGAGAAGCAGATCTCAAGGGCTCTAAAGCGTTTCTAAGAGAAACCCTTCTAAACTTCTGACTACGCAAAGCTTTACTTGTTTGTCTTTCTATCGAGTATTTAGTTTTCTCTCGACTCGCTACAATACTATTTGGGGTACAGTGGGAACGCTAACAAACTAGTGGTCCAGTTACTGGGATCAAAATAAAGGGTAAAATGAATGAGGCATGAGCACTCGAAATACATACATTGGGAAGTGCTATATTAAACAAAACCACCCGTGTTGTCAATGATATTGCACACGATCTTTCTAGAACTGTACAATAGGAAGCTGAAAGGTGAGTGTAACTTACGATATCTATGGTTAATTTATTAATTGTACAGTCTGTTATAATGTGTACCTAACGATCGTTCGTAACACCTAAATTTTGTAACATCGTCAACTAATCTCCTTATTCTATTTGATACAAAACTGATACTCTAGATGGAGTCGGCATGTGTTTCGATTGGTTTTAATTAGAGATTAGTGAACGTACAGATATGGCAGCAATACATACGGTTCTCGTCAATGTATCCGGGTCCGTAGACGGTCTTGGTGGCATAGAGTGGGTCCTCGCTCCCTCCCGGCTCATGGTTCCAGCGATGGTAACGGTGCCCATGGGGTTTGTAGTGCGGGCTCGCATAGCGGTGGACGTGGGTCATTATTTTGTCCGGTGCTATAAGGTTCCCGTCCTGCGTTATGGACATACCGCCGATCCATGTCGTCACTCCAGTCGCGTTCCGATTCGCGTTCCGTCCGTCGGACATCAGCTTTACTGGAATTGCATCCATCGTATCGCTTAGCTGAGGCAAGCTCGACGACCGAGCCATAGCGCGAAGGGACTCCGATTGCAACAACAGAGGCGATCGCGCAGGGTCGGTACATAACATCGAGAAAAAAATCACCCGACTAACGACAAATTTAAAAACGACAATAAAACAAACAACGATCGGCAAACGTACGACATTTATCTGGCACAAAAGGAATTTCTGCAAAATTTAATAGGACTGGACCCGATTTTAAATTATATTAGCAAAGCTCTCTTCGGATGGCAGTCCCGCTCGAACTATTTCGTCAAAGCCAAGTCTATGCCGCGCAGTAACCATAGAGATCGTAGAAATAGGAGATGCAGAAAGAAAGCATGCAACGTGCAACAAAACTAGAGTAGGAGCCAATAAGACATTCATAGATTTGATGATGGATTCAAATAAAACATTTAAGTGGTTCTATGAAAGTCTTTATTGGCATAAAACATAAGGAGACAGGAGCTGCAGAAATGTCATGCGAGTATAAAGTAGGAGCGAAATATCAATCGGTATAAATGGTAATAAATGCTTAAGCTAATCATGGAATTGCTATTATTGCTAGAAATGAATTGTAAATTGATGAAAACTATTAAATGTTTATTTATTTTATACCCTCTAGCTAATATAATAAGTTTTATATTAAATAACTATTTTATTGTTAAAAAATGTAAAAATAACGTTTAATAATAATAATTTACAAATATAAAAAGTGACATTCTAGTTTATTATTGAGTTTGTAAAATGTAAAAATATGAAAAATATTGTAGTCTTGAATACATTTAATAAACCACATGCCTACTAGAATTTAATTTGATACCTATTGTGCATGTAATTGAAAATATAAATGAGTCGACGCGAATTTTAGCTTATAATATAACGACTTTAAATGTAATTAAATTTTCACAAATATTTTTCCTTAAAAACAATACATATAATGGTATTTGCATTAACCTTTGAAAATTCCAATGGCCTTAAGATATTACAACAGATAAGGGGGACTTCGTTGAAGTCGTCATTGCTGTAAGCCGCGCTCCTACCTTACGAAGCGTTAGCGTAGTGAAGCGTGCAGTGCTAGAGGCGACGGAATCCGATAGACACATAGAGAGAACAAGAGGGTGCGGCGACGGCTCACCGTGGCGGGGCCGAGGGGGGCGCGGGGAGAGGAGGGCGGCGCGTAGCAGGCTGGCGGCAGCGGCGCGCGTCATCAGCCTGGTGCCGTTCTCGGTGAGGAGCAGGATGGTACCGTCGGGCGCGGCGTAGCGGGTGAGGGGAGGGGCGCGCGGGGCCGGTCGCCGGGGCTCGAACAGCGCGCGGACAGCCGGCGGACATTCGCCCCACGCCGCCGCTGCCCCACAACCACGTTACCAACAACCACTATGCCCGCCCCGTGCCGAGCCGCACTAATGGAACACCCTTAACGGACTCTTGATTGCCTGGGCCTTCCATTGACGGAATAGGCCACACCTATACCTCTTACTAGGTTATCAAACCCATCAGCTCTGGAGTTTTTCATCAGCTACCAAAGCTCGAGTCTAACATTGAACATGTTCTTAAGCAGAAGATTAAGTGATTCTTCTGAATGTAAATTATGCCTCATTCAACTAAGGTATTGAATATAGTCCATTAAAAGTATTCCTTTGAAAATGAGGTAGATACGAGAGTAAGGGTTATGTTCGCCGCCCCATCGACCATGCTCTATCAGCAGTCGCAGATCATCACCGAAGGCCGAAGTGTCGGAAGCCAAGAGTTGAGGTAACTGCGGGCATTTGTACGGTGTGTGAGGTCAGGAGTACACTAAAAAGAAGCTCAGTGTCCGGTGAAACATAAAGTTAAACAGCCTTGTGTGGTAAAGTAGTGATCTAAGTAAATCCTAAGGCCTAGGCATCTAATCGGTGTGAAAATAAAAAAGGCACGAATAAGAAAGTAAAATTAAAACATAAAGTTTACGAAACAGAACTAATATAATACGTTGACGGCTATTTGGAAGTGAGTCTAATACTCCTGAGAAGCGTTTTAGAGTGAAGTGTTACTGTTTTATCATTTTATCATGTCTGAGTTTAAATGACCGCGTGGTATTTTGTTGTATTGTTAAATTAAATGCTTTGTCTTCAGTTGCTGAATAACATAACATAATATGATTATATATATCTAGGTGTTTATACATGGTGTCCTACAAGGTATCATGTTGGGGAACATTGTGTTCATTATCATTTCTATTACACACTGTTAGTGTTACATCAAGTTACGCGTGTACTTATGCGTTGCCATTTAAACACTTAAAGCTATTGCTATATATTTTGTTTAACATCAGTACGGGTTCTGAGTGAGAAATTTACTTAAAATTATACAATTTATTTTAAACATTATTTTAAGTAGCATGTCTCTTAGACTTTTCACGTTTTATTATTATTCATATTCGCTTTAATTCCTTACGTCCTTAGTGTATAGGTCTTAATTGGACCAACAAAATGCATTAGCCGCCCACATTTATCAAACGGCGAAAAATATTATTTTTTCATCCCACTCAATAGCGTTTGCTTTCTCAAATTTCGTGAGAAAGGCGTCATTTAATACACCTCACTCCGCGTGCCAACGTTTTAAAAGGTATTTTTGAGCACCATTCCGGTTATTTTTCCCGGTCCTGGCAAGTTAGGATAGTAATTTCAACAGTTGTGTGTTCCCACGTTCTGAAAGCGACCCAACTCGGTCCAAAGTCCATTGTATGCCCAATGTTTCCTATACCTTTGTTAAAGGTAATGTACTACTTTTTGCAGTTGGCAGCTTGGTGTTATTGTTGAAAAAATAGGTAACATTTATAAATCCAATCAAATCAAGATGTGTGGTTTGATAAAAAAATTACTAACAATGAGTAGAAAACTGTGCGATTAATATACTTCGGTATGTAAGCAGTATACACTTTAGTAAATGTTATTACAATGTAATACAAAGGTTTTTATTTAACAAGTTTATAAGTATGTCAAGCGTATCATAAATACAGATAAGAGTTACTTCAAGTAGAACACATCAAATATGAGTAACAAAATCGTTCCTCTATAAAGCTCGTCCATAAATGTAATTTGCTCTTCGGTTACCGACGTTGCTATACCTATACTATATTTATTGGTCTATTTACCAATCAGCGAAATAGACTTCCTTTTATGTGTTACGCTTTTAGTAGTATTGCCCTCCGAATTTCTATTACCATAACCACGAAGGCGAATAACGAAAAAAGTCGTGTCAAAGAAATCTTCAAAAAGGTTTACTTCTGCGGAGCCGACCTCAAAGTGCTCTTAACACAAAGGCTTGGTGGTTGAATGGATTTCCTCCCTTTTGTTTCTGTATTGTATCGGTGCTCGATTTTTAAATTAATATTCGATTGATGTTATTGGCTTGCGAGGTACAGAACTCTATTAACGAAAGATAAAACGAATAGAAAGGGAAAATAAAATACAAAGAATTACAACGTTTATCATAAATGCAAGTAAGTCGATGTGGTATACATCAGGTATTATTTCCTGGTACCTATTTCCTCTCTGATGTTGTAGTTGACCGAATTAAGACGCGGCGACATCACAGACCTGTATTTGTTTTGTACCCAACGACATACTTTGTTTACTACATACTTTGGTCAATGGTCAATTTTATATATGAAGAGTGACTACGCCAAATCTTCCCATTTTTGGAGAAGTCTTTGTACAAAAAAGGGGGCCCAAAGCCATATTCTATTGAATAAAGTATATCCATGAAATGTATATTTAAGTTGGTAATACACCCACCCCTTATTGAATAGAGGATAATAATATTTTGTTTAAAAATTGGTTACGAATTTGAAAAATATGGTCTGTTTACACAACAGATACAAGTTTGATACAAGTACACAACTGATTTTACTTTTTATTTACACGGTACATTGTTCAAAAACAGTAGTCCCTCTTTCCTATAAACGTATTATTAAACTTCATTGGTATTTTGAGAAAAGCAAAAGTCCATTCTAGTAATCTTTATGGACAGCTGCGGCAAAAGTTATTTGAATGCATAATGAAGTTATCAATCTTGGTAACACCGAATTAGTTTCGGAGACATTGAGAAATGGAAAAGTGCTTTCTGAATAATGATTTAATCAATCTCAGATGTTCGAAATGGTGATTTAAAATATTTTATCGATTTTGTGATTGACAATGTTATTTGTGATAATGTCATGCTCTTTGTTATATTATGTAGATTATAGATACGAGTAGGTATATCTTTAAATATATATTTCTCTTCTATTCTATAGCAGCAATAGAGTGGTGCAATGCTGATTGATAATATATATTTCTCTTCTATTCTATAGCAGCAATAGAGTGGTGCAATGCTGATTGATAATCAGATTTACTATATCGAGGCATACGGTCTTCAGCGTTATGATAAGCAATCAATTTGTGAGCGATTTCAACTGTTTAAATGAAAGTGTTTCCAGATTTTTGCTTGTTTTTATAGACTGCGTGCTTATTAGCTACTACGTTAGCTACCACAATATTTTCAAATATGTATTGTTCTAATAAATGTAAATAAGTAGATTGTCAGTCTCAGATTTCAGACACTTATACTTCTTCAGTACTTGTAACGTCACCTGTGTTTCACATGACACCCTTTTCAACAGTTTCCGATAGTTTGCCGTCAAATATTTGTCGCGCAGTAATTGAAGTGTGGATGGAATCTCCCCCATGGAGCAGACAAAGGAAATGATTTCGGAACTGAAATTTGTTGTGTGCAAATATTTGAATAGCGGAATCGAGGGCCGTCGCTCGAACAGCAAACACCGACCGTTTGCTCGTTTAAGTTATAGAAATGACGAAAAAAGTCACAGGTACGTTTCGTTCCGTTCTTCTTTTGTACCTTTACTGGCGAGGGTTGTTTGCGAAGGCCTGGCTCTAATGATTGAACCACACAATCTGACAATAGTTGGGGTGCTATTGCTTTATTTACATATCTCGCGTATATGTATTCCACGCGATGTTTTCCGTCACCGTTAATAACAGTAACAGTGATAATAAATATGTATATAATTTATAATATGCATTAAAAATCAGAGGTGCATTCGTCGGATTTAACACGTGGACTTCTAGTGTAAGAAATCGAATTTAAGAGAGAAGATATAGTAGCAAAAAGTCAATATAATATACCGCAAAGTTGTGTGAAATTTCCCCATCTGTATTTGTCAAGTAAGGTGGACTATGAGAGAAGAGATAGTAGCAAAAAGTCAATATAATATACCTCAAAGTTGTGTGAAATTTCCCCATCTGCATTTGTCAAGTAAGGTGGACTATGACATACCCCATTTTCAATATGATTGAAGGTTTGTGCCGAGCAGTGGAATAATAATGGGTTGCTGATGAAGTCATAGAGGTATCGCTGATATAAAATAACCAAGTTTTTATCTCAAATGCAAAACTTTTTGAACTGTGAAAGAAAATGTATATGGCGGTTTTTAAAAATTGAAAAATATTGTGTGCCATAAGAGGTGCTGATGACGATTCAAGCTCCCTGAACTGCAAACATCGTCCGTTTGCTCTTTTAGAAGCGAATGGGATGGCGTAAAGTGATTGCACTGCTAGTCAGAAAGGTGAATTCATTTTGAGGTCTATTTCTCTATTTTTTGATTCATATAATGTGTTTTTAAACGATTTGGTAAGGATAATATGCCTACACTTAGTTATCAAGCGTTACATGATTATTGATTGTACCATCCGTGTGGCAGAGTGGTCTTACCAGTGTGACGTATAGAGGGTTCCGGATTCGATTTTCGATGGATTTATAGTTTTATTGTGAGTCAAGGTGTTTGTGTACTCATCTCACCATCATATTTTTTTATATAACATAGAAGTAGCAGGCGAGTAGGCCGTTCACCTGATGGGAAGTGGCTAATGCCGCTCATACACATCTGTAATCAACCCCAGGTAGGATTAGATATTCCTACCTGAGGTCGGCCACAGAAGCGCCGCTACCCCTGAGGACTAATTGGAACGCCTCGGAAAAGTATGTCTCACTTACTACACCCTCCAAACCAGAACACATCAGCGCTTTACACTGCTGTTACTATCTATAGATTTAACGCACCATAATAAGATGAAAGGGTTAACACGCATATTCAAACTTCCATAACAAGGGGGACTCGGTAAACGTCAGTAGGATAATATATCTATGGTAAAAACATTGGGAGTTGAGAAAACTAAATGTTTGAGTTTCAGACATTCAGAACTCCGCAGTCCAGGGGAACTGTTTGTTATGATTGTTTAGGTGTTACTCGTGGGCAAAATTTAAATTTAGTTTTAAACTGGGATAAGCGAAAAATACCTGAAATGTTTCTCACCAAAATCTTATTAAGCTAATTTTGAATGGAAATACATTGATGGAAAAAAGCATTAGTATAGGCGTAGACATAACTTTGTTAAGGGTAGAGATGGTTCAAAAGCTGGGTACCGGGATGCCGTGTGTGTGGCAAAATAAAGGTCTTAGGATTTTTTATTATATGTTAAGACTGAGTCCGAAAGAGTCATTGAAAATCGGCAAAATACGAAAAACTTCTTTTTGAAGAATTTATTTTTTCTCATCTATGTAGACGGGGGAATCCAGATCCCATAATCTTGCAAAATTTTAAATGTACGGCATTCAACATTATAATTTACTTACATTTTCCCTACTTTTAGGCACATGTCTTCTTATGCGCTCGAAAAATCATGAAATCCTGGGATTTCAATCTCAGATTTCAGTCTCAGAGGCTAGAAAATTTATAAGTTATAATACTTAGGTATTTAATCCATAACCTAAAATCCACACGAAAACATACGCGAGGAGTTCCTAGTATTATAAAAGATTAATTAAAACTATAGATAGACCAGATATTCGAGTTCAGTTAAAACTACAGAGTTCGTTATGCTTGTTTAGGCTATCCTCAGTTTTCCAGCGAATTTCAATCCATTTACATACCTATAAAATAACCGGATAGAATAAAATTCGAGAGAGCAAATTTTCAGCCTCATTATCTACTGTTAGAGAGGGATTTTGCGGGAACTAGAGCTTTATTGGAAAATGTATAGTAATGCTTTATTTTTGTAAAATTCTTTACGATATTTAATTATGTATTTCTGACATATAAAGTGTTTAGCGCTTCTGTTTCTTATTTTAATAGTCAGTCAGTCATAGTGGTAAGAGAAATACATTAGTCAAATCTTTCAACAGTACACAGGGGTAGCAACGTAACTATGTCTGATCTAATGAAGTATTTATATCTCAGAATGATTACAGATGTCCGCCAGAGGTCACTTAATATCTTGTGGACAGGATGCTTATTTGCTAACTCTATATTTTAATAATCGGCCACGTGCGATCAAACATGCACAGAAAGGATTCCGTGCCATTAAATTTTCATTAATTTATTGTAAAAATGCTATAATTAGGACAGCGGCCATTCTTACCAAGTATGCTAAATGCTGCCATATTTAATTTAAAAAGACGTTCCAAGACAAAGACTCTAACATCAGGATTTCTAATGGGATGATAATGGTGGTCCTGTCTACGCTGTGACCACTTAACATTAGTGTTGCCCAAATGCAAGAACAAGACGAGACTTAGCCAGTCTTGGTCTTGGTCTTGCGCCAATACACCTGATCTTGGTCTTGGTCTTGGTCTTGCGCTCCCAGTCTTGGTCTTGGTCTTGGTCTTGCAGCAAGAGTCTTGCAAGTCTTGCAATTACCTATTAGTCTATTACTATTTATTAAAGTTTACTTTAAATCTTAGAAAAACGTATTAGAATTGGAACATTGTGAGCTTGAATTAACATAGCCATAGTAAAGATCAAGCAGATTAATAAATAACTGAAGATTTGATAAGAAATTCGAAAAATCAACTGACCTATATGTCGTTTTCCATGGAAGTAACTGTTTCTTAATAAACATTTATGATTTATAAGCTTACATTTGTTAAAACATGTAAAAAAACAAATTAATTACAATAACTTGACTGTATTTTAAAGAACAATACTTATCTGTCTAGAAAGAGATTGAACCCTCAACTTATAAGAAATTTAATAAAAGAGTTTTACGATTTATCATTTATTTGAATAAAAAATAAAATACAACACTAATCAACAGCTTTATCATTAGGTTATGATACTTTATATCAATTTTTTTGACCTTGAGACCTTTGAGACATAGCCTGCAAGACGCAAGAGTCTTGCAGGCTATGTCTTGTTCTTGCTCAAGTCTTGCACGGTCAGTCTTGGTCTTGGTCTTGCTAAAAATACGCGGTCTTGTTCTTGGTCTTGGTCTTGCAAAAACGCAAGAACAAGACCAAGACTGCAAGACCAAGACTGAATTTGGGCAACACTACTTAACATCAAATGGCCTATATACTCGTATGCTGCTAAAAATACAGTTACCTGATAAAAGACTAAGAAACGGTTACCATGCAAAATTATTAGTCAAATAGACCTCATTATCCGTACTCAGAAGAATTTTGAGTAAAATATAATAATAAGATTACCGTGCGGTTTGAACGTTTCGTAATTTGGGCCGGAAAATCATTTTCTTTTATCTTTCCCTAGCCTTTCAACCTGTTTAAGTATCTCTACTTGATCTTAAACCGACAAGTAACGACTATTTTAATTGCTTATTAAATGTCATATTTTAAATAAATTGATACATTATTAAACTCGGTCTCTCGATCGAAGGGTCCGAGCTTCAAATCCCAGGCACGCACTTCTAATGTTACGTGCGTATTTGAATTTAATTATCACTTGCTTAAAAGGTAAAGGAAACATCGTGAGATATTAAAAAAAACATTTTCAAATGTATGTGAAGTCTACCAATACGTACGGCCAGCGCGGTCGACAATGGCCTAATTCTTCTCATTCTGAGAGGAGACCCGTGCCCAGCAATGGGACAGTTAAAGGGCTGATGATAAGAAAAAGGACAATACAATTTGGCAAAGTGGGAGCCAGGCTTGCTTAATGAATTTCGATCGGTTTACATTTTTTTGGTAATAGATTTGGTAAATGTAAAATGTACAATATTGTACATACATTACGAACACTTAGGGTGGAAATCCATCTCGAATTTGACCCTTGTCATATTATACCATGTAATAATTTTTGGATATTTGAAAACGTTTCGTTAGTCACGGTTTAAAAAGATTAGGAGTATAATCCATTAGGATTAACCAAATGTAGAGTTATCTGAGGGTTTTGGGGAGCAAATCCAGATTTGTGACAAAGTACGAAACATTTGAACTTTGCTTCCAAAAGGCTCAAGATATAAGAGCAAGCGGTCTATAATTAAGTATTTTAAGATCATATAAAATAAGTATAAACAATATAGTTATGTGGCTTTTGTAATTTTTTTTATAATATAGGAGTAGCAGACGAGCATACAGTCCACCTGATGGTAAGTGGCTACTGCCGCCTATGGACATCTGTAATCAACCCCAGATAGGATTAGATATTCCCACCTGAGGTCGGCCACAGATGCGTCGCTACCCCTGAGCACTAAGCTGGAACGCCTCGGAAAAGTCTGTCTCCCTTACCACACCCTTCAAACCGGAACACAGCAGCGCCTAACACTGCTGTTATTAGGTAGAAATAGGTGTGGCGGTGGTGCCGCCGGAGTCGAACCACAAAGGGTTCTACCGCCTTCAAATGCAATATGTATAATGTGAAGCAACGTCAGGTTTAGGTAGAGCTTGGATGTGTGACCAATACTGAGTACATTTTAGGTGCGCTTCCATGCTTTGTACTTTATATTAGTTAGTAAATATTCGATATGGGTTCATTGGCTAAGATGTTTTAACAATTTTTTCGGCAGAAATCTTTATTGTAGTAGAGAATAGGAGTTGGAGAAACTAGTGACTAGCAGTGACAAATAAACAATTATAGCTAGCAACTCTAGCAGTGAAAGTAAATAAAAAACAAGATATTTAAACTATTATAGCAAATTCGGACTTAAAGTCGTCATATCATAAATAAACAAAAAAGTTTTAACAACAATCATACCATTGTTAATTCCTAATAGAAGGCCTCATCTACACACGACATTTGCAGTTGTTAACACACATTTAATTAAATGTTCTGGAAAAAGGTCGGTACTTCTCAGAAGTCCTTATACGAAAGGTTCAGCCTCTTTCATATAATTCTTTCACAATGGAAATGCCTATATGTTATCAGTATAATCTATAGTACAGTTACTATAGATATACACAGAGCATTGATGTTAGGTATACCATGCAACGTAACGATGGTGAGTGGTCACTACCGTCCATAGGAAACCAATCCCAAATACATGAGGTATCCAATCGAAAGTCGATTAAAATGAGGTCGATTACAATTAATGGCCATGAATACTAAGTTATGATGCGTCATACAAGTCATACATCTTTCTTTTAGACGACTTCAGACACTTAACTTTAATTTTAATCAGAATTGCCTTAACCAAGACAACGCAAACTGAATAGTATCATTCTTATAAGCCAAGGAAAACATCGTGAGGAAACAAGCCTGTAAGATTTTTTTAAATGTTCCCAAAATGAAGTCTATACGCACTTGGCCAGCGTGTTAGAATATGAGCTAACCGCTACCATTCGGAGACAAGATCACCAGAAGTGGGACAGTATTGGGTTGACGACGAATAGATTTAGATGTTCAGACGGCATTAATAATCGTGACTGCAAAACTAAACAATGCTTAATAAGTAGGTACTCCTTTAAGAGCTTAAGATAATATTTCCTTTGATTGCGAAGCTGGGAAGCTACATGGATAACGTTAACCTTGCCGACGTCTTTGTCAGATCCCACAAAGGAATCCTTAGTGGAATTTCATCACAATAGCCTTGAAGCCAAGAACCAGGAAATCAAAGCGTTTGTACACAGCTATGAGCGAAATAATTCATTTCTGGACCAAAGTAAAATTCATTTCTGATCCGGAGCAAAATAATTCATTTGTGGACCAAACGTTTCCTCGTATTTCCCGCAGAAGTTCGAATTGAAACGAAAGGGATTAAGGATTACCTGGATTAAACCAACAAATATAAATAGGAGCCGTCATTTAAATCTTTACTTACGTTGAGATTTTAAAATCCCATTCTTATTAGCGAACGTGTAATTGAAAATGTAAAATGAGCTTGAAAATTGCATTTTGCGGATTTCATATCTGAACCAATTTGAAAGTATTCTTAATAGAGAAATTCAATTTTACTCCTATTTCTAATTTGAAATGTGTTTCAGATAACAGACAGTGGTAATAAAATATGTTTACTTTATTAAGTGTTCTAATATATTGAAAATCAGAGTGTTAGCTCGTAGAAGAAATACGAGTGTCACGCAATCGAATCACAAAGACTAGAACACCTTTAAGGGCATGTACCTAAAGGGTAAGAACGGGATACTATTATCAGTAATAGCATTGTCCGTCTGTCTATTACAGGGCTCTTTCTCTAGAACTTATTTTTCGAAATGTTATGACCATTATAACAAGAATGTTAAAAGATAGTTTAGAATGAAGTTCGCTGTAAAAGACACTGGTATTCTTAACCGCTAATCGATGGATACAAAATATTCATATGAGCTGACTTTTAATCCCCTAACTATAATTATTTGCACAAAATACCCCCAAATCCTTGTGACGTAAACAGCAAATTACGTTAGAACACGTTTAGAATCAGTACCGTTTAGAGTCAAACCGCTAATTTGTGCTTGCTAGCAAGACTGCTCATTAGCGTTTACGTGGATCAGGATTAAATGTTTATTTATAGGCGATACGTCGCTTTGATTAGTTAATTAACTTCCGTTTTCTGAGTTTGTTTTATCTGTATTGGAAGTAACAAAGGAGAATGTTGTTTAACTGATGGTAATTGACAAATGAAACTCAGACACATCTGTAAACAAGTCCAGATAGGATAAAAGTCCTACTTAAAGTCGATCATAGATGCTACCCGTGAGGAATAAGGCATAATTAAAAATCCATTAATTCCAAGTTTGGCTACCGAAGATAGAAAAGTTCTTTTTTTATTGTTTAACCTCACGATTAGGCAGACGTAAGTAGTCAACGCCGCTTATGGACATTTGCAATATCAGAGGAGGCGCCAATGCATCGCCAGCTTTGTATGAGAGCTCTTTTTGCACCTTTATTGAAGAGCCCAATGTCAAAGCGCTCCGGGAATATCTCAGGAGGAAGCTTATTCCACATCTTTGATTAGAATAAACAAATTGTCAATTATCGGTCTTGCGTAGGCAAAACATTGGATAGATTGATTATTAAAAATAGGTGTAAGATATAACGCTTGTTAAGGGTTCTCTCTCATCAAGTTGTTATAAGAAAGTAAAAGGTGTGACGACTGTACTCCCGGTATTCAAACACGAAGGATTCTATTCACTTTAAATGTTGTTTTCATTTTCTGTAGAATTTGTTATGTACATCCTGGACCCCTGAATTATGTTGAAATTAAATGTCGAGTGTCAGGATAATAGTGAATCAACTGATAAAAGATAGTAGCTTCTAAACGTGGAAGTCACGATCAAACCACGGAATGAAAGTTACGAGAGAGGGCTTACAAGATTGGAAGTTGACGGTCGAGAGCTAGACCGCTCTAGGGTCGGATGTAGCTAGGGTTGACACTGTGCACAATTAATAAAAATAAATTAACGTATTATTTAAAAAAATTGGAACGTTTTGACGGTTCTAATTATTACACTTTACAACATTCGTTTTTTTAATTAGTAATTTAATACACTATTGTAGTTGTATTGACAGTTACTTGTCATGGATACAAAATTAATGAATGAAATGAAAATGAAAAAATCATGATCACGATCGTTACAAAATTGATAAATAAATCGAGAAGGACCACTTCACAATTATCATTAGAATATTGTTAAAATACCAGCAAAGTTTACCCACTACGAGAATACCACAGCCGCTCCCAAAAGACCTTGAATTCACCCACACTTAATTCAGAGCTATTGTATTTAAAAATTCGTTAGATGTTAAATATAATAAGGCCAAGTCGAGTCCCATTCCGTATCAAATGTATGTGGCGTGCTCACTTGCTCTGGAGAAATGGCCGGTAGTCACGCCACTAAACAATTTTAATCGGTTTTGTTCGTTAAAACATAAGCAAATTATACCAGTAATAGTATGTGAGGGAAAATGTGGTTCAGAAAAAAAATATGTCGAGAAAATGGGTGTGCGAATGTTCCGTGGCAAAGCTACTTCCGTAGTTTTTTGTATACTTCATTTTTAAAGTTCTGTGTGAATATTTATTAGCTTTGTAAATAACTTTTTTTGTAAATCAAATATTTCTAAGAATAATTTAGTAGATTTTAAGTTCGTTCTAGGTATAATTTTGTCTAGACAAGTACTAGTGATCAATTTATCTATCTACCCTACGTCGTGGTTGTTTTTACCTACATTGTCATGACATACTAAATTTACTGTATCTTGACACACCAAACTTTCCAACCGAATATCGTCAAAAAGAAATCAAAATCGCGCATCGTGAGTATCTCTTACATATTAAAATGTCTTAATTCCGCGATAATATTACTCTAAAATCATATATTTAATATCACATGTTATTAATTCCATGACAAGGATACACATTAACGTCCATTGTCTCCTACACAGCTGAATGCAGTCCGACGAAGGCTATTTCGTTATGTCAACGCAGTGTCGCGGTATTAAACGTCACAGTGTCTCCTAAGTAATGGTTCGTTTAACTGGTTTTATTCACTCTTATATATCGTTTAAAATTAAAATGTCACTCTTCGTATCTTTGAGAAGATTACATGGGTATGTGCACTAGCTACACATTTACTACTTAATGTGTTTTTAAGCGAGGTTATGAACATATTTATATCATTATTTTCTTCAACTATTATGGTTTTATGTTTGGGCACGGGTCTCCTCTGTAACTATCGAGTTGATGTTTAAGAGGAAGTGAACTCACTGTAGTGTGTGTAGGACTCATAGTTATATAAGTTAGGTTAAGCTCAGTATTAAGATAGTAACAATAAAGTCATCAAACAATTAAGACGCCTCTTCAATACCTAAGAGCCTGCTTGTTCATTACATGGCGACCCTGCCAGTCCGGTGCGCGTGTGGCGCTGCCACGTTGCACGCGCACCGGGAGGCGTTCAAAATGAAGAATAAATAATAAGAAGAATTAAAAAACAAATTAAAATGAAGATCGAAGATGAAAAAGTAATCTATTATAGAAGAAGAAAAAAAACAAGAAGATGAGTAAAATTTGCACCGGAAATTAACGTTGAAGATCACAAAAAAAAACGAAGATGAAGAAAGAAGAAATTCAGTATAAATAAGGAAGTTGAATAAAATAAAGTATGGAAGAAGATCACCCACATCGTCATCGTGAGGAAAAATATTATGGAACTGAAAAATGTCGTCGAGCCCATCAATCGTCATAAAACAGTCATGGAAGAAAAGAGTGAAGTAATTACCAAAAGAAGACTATCTACATCATCAAAGGACACCGGACCAGAAATTTTACTGTGAACGGGGACCAGCCCTTCGGAGAACTCTTGGCGTAAGAAAAACGGCACAAAAATCATCGTGACACGAAAAACAACTTAAAGGTTGCGTCATCATATACAACAGGTATAATATGAATCGTATAGTATAAACTAAATTAAAGTAATAAGTTCTCTAAGTCTGTACAAGTATTTAAATTAAATATAAAGTAAATTAATTTCCTGTTACTCGTATACGTAAATTGATTTGATTGTTATTTTTGTATCATTATTATACTTACAGTAATAGTATTAATGTCATTTGTTTAAAGTTAAATTGCGTGTTATTTTATTATTGAATCATATTTGGTAAATTTTGTTATAGCAATTAAGGTAATGTTGTAATATAACGAGCAAACCAGGTAGCAATACTAGTCTTTTCGTTCTTTGTTCTATATCGCTGACTACCAAAAACGTGTTACGATTCATGTTACCCATCCTTTACGGGAATGGAATGTTCTTGGGTTCGGATTGCAATAATGATGCAATACCGACGCCGTTTCTAATTGCATTACATTCTTAGATATTTGATTCTAGCTTAAACTCATAGACTGTTATATGTTATTGATTGTTATTTTGTGTATGTAACGAGTACTTAGATAAATAGTAAAGATGATTATGATGATATTAAATATGATTTGAGACTAAAACAAAATGTTATGTTAGGAAACAAAGGAATGGATGAATGTTTACAAATGGATCGTTTGTATGGATTTTTTTTATGGATTTCTTCTGTAAATTAGTATTTTTGGTAATGATCGAGATTGATCCCTCGAAAATTAAGAAGATACCTAATATACTGATGAAATATATCGATTGTTAGTTAATGTTTATTGTTGGTTAAGGCAGAATATCTTCACGCTGCATGATCTGCAGTCATCTGCGTGCAAGAAGTAGATGGAAAGAAACTGAAAGATGAGTGTTAGGACTATAATGAGAATTGAGGAAAAAATATATATTGAGAAGTATGCCTTTTACATTTTCTTGATCATGTAGTTACGCGAGCCGTATACGTGAAAGAAATGGATCGAAAGGATATTTGAATGTTATAGAGAGAGTTTTAATTATTATAAAGAAACCGTTATCTTGATCATGATGTACGCGAGACGTCTTCGTGAAAGAAATGGAATTATGGAAGGATTATCATAAACTTAATGAAGTTATGTAACGAATAAGAAAGGAAGTGAAATATATGAAATGATCAATAATGTAATAAAGATATGAAGGGATTAATAATATAATAAGAAATATTAAGTAAAAATTATTATAAAAGGTAAAATGTTTGCCTAATTAATTAAATAAAAATATGTGTAATGTAGTACAAGGATTTTACCTACCTACAAATATGACTGATGCTTCGATTTGACTATAGGCCACATGGTTAATTCAAGCAAATGCATAAAGTAGGTATTTACCTTATATGATTATGTGATATGAATATGAATATATGAATGATATGTTCTTATACCTAATTATGAATATAAATGTTACTGGATATGACAAGTGTACACTTAAACTTGAATTTGACTTAAACTTAAATAATTTAATTTTATCTTGAATAAAACCGAACGGATATGACTTTAAACCGGATAAGACAATTGTAACGCGTTTAGAATAAGTATTTTTTAATTAATCTATAAACATAAAATATGAAACATAAGAAAGGCTTTTTTTCATGTATTTTTTTATATTCAATTATTAGTAAACGTTAATTAATATTATACATAAGATTTTTATGTATATTCTTTTTATTTTTTTAAAGAGGCCTTAACGTGCATTACACCTACCAAATTTGTGGTAAAAATAAAATATTTATAAATAAAATTTTATTTAAAATAACCCCCGGAGGTGTAGTGTGTGTAGGACTCATAGTTATATAAGTTAGGTTAAGCTCAGTATTAAGATAGTAACAATAAAGTCATCAAACAATTAAGACGCCTCTTCAATACCTAAGAGCCTGCTTGTTCATTACATCACTCTCCTTGTTTAATAAGGATTGGTAAAATTTAAATAACATTGAGAATCATTGTCTTTTCATCATGTAAGTTTTCTGACTAGGTTACGACTTTGAAATGGACAAATCTGAAGTTTAGGTTTCGAATTTCGGAATTTTACAGCTAGGAATAAATTTTATGGCACAGAGGTCACCGGGTGAAGCTTAATGTTTCAACAAAACTGTTTAACAAAACATAATGTAAATAAAATAAAAACCCATTGTATGAGTTCAAATCCCACGATGGTAAGTAATAAAGTCAGTCAAATGTGATTTAAGTACCATGAAGATTATAAGGAACAAAATTTTTGATAGTCAGCCCTGCGCATACTAGGAACTCCCCAAGGATTAGGCGTGTAAGAAATGAATCAAAGTTTCGTACATATATTGAAGTGAAGTGAGTTAGGGTCTGAACTGTATTGGGTTCGATATTATACCTCGTTATCGGCATTACGTAATATTAGTTATTGGATACGGAGAATTGGAGATGATCTCGTGGATAACGCGATAGTATAGATATACGAGTACATACTCGTACAATACATATATTATTCTTTACGTGCTTAGTAACTTTTATTATTTTCTTCGTATAATATCGTATCAGTTATCGGCTTCAGGTATCCTCCTATTCCGTATAAAGTTGGTTGTTGGAAATTTAAATTTCGCGCCAACCATAATGTCAAATAGTGACTTCAACGACGGGAGGCCATCTTATTTTTTTCTTACTTGTCAAATATGTCTGCCGTGTAATAAACGTGAATTGTCGAACTAAACCTTTTTATTAATTATACCTGGCCCCGTACATGGCCCTGGATCTACGCCGGATATAAAATACCAGCTTAAAATTGATTGTGAAGATTGTGGATATTGAAGCCGTGGACCGCAAATTATATTGCAACGGGATTGCGAGTCGTCGGAGTGGTCGAGAGTTCAAACTTCAACGGTGAAATGGGTGAAATTGTGAAAAATTGTGGTAGTTATTTAGCACCCAACACTCTTAATCAGGTATAATTACATATAATTCGACAATAAATAAGGTCAGTAACATTATATTATTGGTATAATAACGAATATAAGTGTATTGTAAAAGTTACCTACGTAAAATACCTTCACAAAAGGAAATTGTAAATTTCGTTAATTCGTTACTGTTTGCCTTAATAAGATTGTAATTCAGTCAGTTTAGAGTCAAGACTATTTCTAAAATAAGACAAGTGTACATAAGCAAAGTAAATAAGTGTAAAAATTGTAAAAGTTCTACCATGTTAAATACATATTGTCAATTTCAAATA
The DNA here is from genome assembly GCA_014595695.2 of Epargyreus clarus clarus. NCBI lineage: Eukaryota > Metazoa > Arthropoda > Insecta > Lepidoptera > Hesperiidae > Epargyreus > Epargyreus clarus. Next base: position 46,743 of record JACTTY020000076.1, read on the forward strand.
ATATTGTTGTAACAACATCAATAGTTTCTGAGGCCTTTATGTAATAGTCCTAAGTACCTAAGTAAACATAGGCTATCTGTGTAAATTTCAGGTCGACTGTGCCAGGCTCCCAAAATGACCGAGGAAAAAGAGTTAATTAAAAAACGTGGCAGTATCAAAGGTCGAGTAACTGCGTTCGCGACGTATCTGACGGCATTAAACGTGTCTGCGATTAATCCTTCTGAGGCCAGGGAGTTACAATTACGTATTGGTAAGATCGAATCTTTATATGATCAATTTGACGAGGTACAATTAAAATTGGAATGTCACTCTGAAAATATCGAGTTACAATTAACTGAACGAAACGAATTTGAGAAACAATATTATAAATTACTTGCAGAGGCACAGGAATTTTTAGAAAGCTACAGAGAGGGTCATAGGTTAGAAAATGCATCTAATTCACGCACTAATCAAAGGTTGGTTAAGTTGCCCACTATTCAGTTGCCAAAGTTTGGAGGTTCATATGAAAGTTGGTTAGAATTTCGCGATACATTCTCAAGCTTAATTCACAATAATGATGATATTGATGAAATTAACAAGTTTCATTACTTGAGGGCGTCTCTGATGGGTTCCGCTGCCGTGGTAATTCAATCATTTGATTTTTCCGCAAAAAACTATTCCATAGCTTGGAATCTTTTGTGTGATCGGTTTGATAACAAACGTTTATTGATACAGAATCATGTCTCAGCTTTATTTAATATTGAACCAGTCACAAAAGAATCATCTAGTAATTTAAAGCGGGTAATTGATTCACTTAATAAAAATTTAAGGGCTTTAGATTCATTGGGAGAACCGGTTAAACATTGGGACACACTTCTAATTTATGTCATTACGCACAAGTTAGATGTCAAAACATACCGTGAGTGGGAACAAATTAAAGGTAATTTACCCAAAGATAAACCAATTAACCTGGATTCCTTTCTTGAATTTATGCATAATAGGGCAGATTTAATTGAAACAATAGAACTGTCACAAAACAATTCTGGTAACAAAAGTACAACTAAAATTAAGACAATGTTGTCTGTACAGCATGGTTTTAATAATAATACAAATAATTCATCTGCACCGTCCATGAAACCATGTCCTAACTGCAATGGTGAACATTATTTAAATAACTGTCCTACATTTATAGCATTAAGTAGTGAAGAGCGATATAAGTTAATTCCTACATATAAAATTTGTTTTAACTGCTTCCGTAGTGGACATTATGCAAATTCATGTAAAAAACCCGGTTGTAAAGTATGTAAGCGCAAACATCACACATTAATACATGTTAACGAGTTTAGTGTGAAACAGGATGTTCATACCACATCTATACCTAATGTCACTGCTAGTAGGGATGCAGTAGTACAACCGGTTGGAAAAGCTCCACAGTCCAGTAATATTACTCTGACGGGAAGTGTCACTACTACAGATGAAAAATTCGGACATAGTGATGTTCTATTGTCCACTGCATTAGTGAAACTGCATGATAAGAACAATTGCGAAGTCATTGCTCGTGCAATATTAGACAGTGGCAGCACTTCATGTCTTATGACCGAAAGATTACACAAAAAATTAAATCTCCCAACAACCAGCACCGATAGATCTGTGATAGGTATAAATAATGTAGCTTCACACATTAGTCAGATGTGTCGATTATCAATCAGTTCGCTAAATGAAAGTTATTCAGCATGTTTAAATTGCTTCATTCTTCCATCTATTACTAATAATGTGCCTGAGTGTCAGATAGATATCACTAGTCTACAGATCCCATCTGACATTTGCTTAGCAGACCCTTATTTTTATTCGCCCGCCGCCGTTGATTTAATCATCGGCGCTGATATGTTTTGGGACATTTTAGGTTTGCAAAATATAAAATTAGGTGACGGAAAGCCAATACTTTATGAGACTAGACTTGGTTGGGTAGTTTCCGGTCCAATTAGTGGTTACTGTAAATTGTCGTTGCCACATAATATTAAATGTAAATTTTGTAAAATTGATAAGGAATCTTCACATCATCCTGATGATGACATTCAAAACCAATTAATGCGTTTTTGGCAGCTTGAAGAAGTCAGCCCTCAGTCATGTCAGTACTTCCCTGAAGAAAAAATATGTGAAGAACATTTTATAAAAAACACCACTCGCCTCGCAGATGGACGTTTCTGCGTTAGGGTCCCGTTAAAACAAACACCCGACGTGTTGGGGGATTCACATCAGCGAGCTAAACATTGTTTAATATCGTTAGAGCGCAGACTTCAAAAAGATAATTCGTTTGGTAAAATGTATAAAGATTTTATGTCCGAATACGAAGCATTAGGTCACATGACAGAATGTAAGCCTTGTACTGCGGGGCCCAATTACTTTATACCCCATCACGGAATATTACGTGAGTGTAGTACGACTACTAAATTAAGAGTTGTATTTAATGCGAGCAGTCCTACTACGTCAGGTGTATCATTCAATAATATTCAGATGATAGGAGCCACAGTGCAGGATGACCTTCTGTCGATACTTATAAGATTTCGGCAACATCGGTATGTATTGGTAGCTGATGTTGAAAAAATGTACCGGCAAATAGTCGTCCATTCTGATGATAGACCATTGCAGCAGATAATGTGGCGTGGAGATCAGTCTGATCCCATTAAAATTTATGAATTAAATCGTGTTACTTATGGGACTGCTAGTGCTCCCTTTCTTGCTACGCGGTGCATTAAACAGATCGGTTTAGACTGTAAAGATCCCAAAATAGCAGATATCATTATTCACGACTTTTATGTCGATGATTTAATCACAGGAGGTGAGGAAATCAGTGAACTTTTATATATACGTGAGCAGGTAACTGCAGAGCTCGCTTCAGCCTGCATGCCTCTAAGGAAGTGGAGGTCTAATAACCTTCAGTTGTTGTCTGACTCTAATGATCCATCGCTAGAGGTTAATATAGGGGACACTGAGCCGAGTAAGACACTAGGCTTGGGATGGCATCCACTATCGGACCAGTTTAATTTTCCCATTAGTCCAACTATTGCCAAAGGAAATACAAAGCGAGATATTTTGTCGGTAATTGCCCAAATATTCGACCCCTTAGGACTTCTTTCACCTTGTATTATCCGTATGAAAATAATTTTACAAAAATTGTGGCTTCACAGGCTGGCTTGGGACGATGAACTTCCATCTGAAATAAGTCCGATGTGGAATGAAGTGGTAGATAGTCTTCCGAGTCTAAGCAGCCTTCGCGTTCCACGACATGTTGTCTGTGACTTACCTACTCAACTAGAATTACATATATTCACAGATGCTTCGGAGCAAGCATATGGTTCGTGTATCTATGTCCGAAGTTTTGACGCTAAAGGTCAGATTTCAATTAATTTATTAATAGGTAAAAGCCGAGTTGCTCCAATCAAACCTACGACAGTTCCTCGTCTCGAACTTTGCGGTGCCTTAGTCGGTGCTCGTCTATACGAGAAGGCTGTTACTGCGCTGCGAGTCAAAATCGCACGTGTAACCTTCTGGACTGACTCAACCATAGTTCTGGGTTGGCTAAAAATGTTGCCGTCTAAATTACAGCCATTTGTGCGTAATCGAATCGCTGAAATATTAGATAAAACGATTAACTGTATTTGGAGACATGTTCCAACGGATAAAAATCCCGCGGATTTGATTTCTCGTGGTATTAACGCTAATGCTCTTCAGTCTTGTCATCTGTGGTGGCATGGACCAGATTTCTTAAAATGTGATGAGTCCCACTGGCCAACTTGTCCAACTGTAGTTGATAAATTACCTGAAACGCGTAATACCATTTCATTACACGTTACATCAAAGCTCCCTTGTGAACTTATAGATTTCAGTCGCTTTTCAAATCTAGCTAGACTTCAACGAACAGTAGCTTATGTGTTACGATTTGTACGGAAATTAAAAAAGGAACCAGGTAATAAAACAACTTTTTTGAGTACTGATGAATTAAATGAAGCGTTAAAACTAATAATAAAAATTTCACAAATGCAATCATTTCCGGAATACAGTTTATTAATTAAACATCAACAATTATCTCGTAAAAGCCCATTAACTAAATTTAATGTATTTTTAGATAGTGACAATTTAATTCGTGTCGGAGGTCGGTTAAATAATTCTAATTTTTCATTTGAGAAAAAGCATCCTATTATGTTACAGTCCACACATCATGTTACTAAATTATTATTCGAATTTGAGCATAAAAAATTAATGCATGCCGGTCCTCAATTATTGCTAGCTACAATTCGTGAAACTTATTGGCCGATAGGTGGTCGCAACTTAGCAAAGAAATGTTTTCGTCAGTGTGTGCGTTGCAATCGATTAAAGGGTAAAGTGATTGCTCCGTTGATGGGAGATTTGCCACGGCAACGGCTCGCGTCCGGTGGATACCCATTTGATAGTGTAGGTGTTGACTACGCGGGACCTGTGTCTTGCGCGACCCGCACTGGCCGCGGTTGTAGATTATTTAAATCATATATTGCTATTTTCGTTTGTTTCACAACTAAGGCAGTACATCTGGAACTAGTGAGTGACTTAACTAGTAATAATTACCTGTTAGCGTTACGCCGATTTATATCGCGTAGGGGAAAACCGTCCCATATTTTCTCAGATAATGGTACCTCGTTTGTTGGTGCATGTAACGATTTAGCTAAATTTCTAAAGTCTAATTGTGACTCTCTGGCTGAAAGTGCAGCCTCAGATAACGTAGATTTTCATTTCATACCAGCATATAGCCCACATTTTGGCGGTCTTTGGGAGGCAGGTGTTAAGTCGATAAAATTTCATTTAAATAGAGTGCTGGGAAATTGTAATCTAACGTTCGAGGAGCTTACTACAACACTAGTGCAGATAGAAGCTATACTAAACTCTCGGCCACTCACTCCGCTATCGTCGGATCCAGAAGACTTGACACCTCTCACACCCGGTCATTTTCTCATCGGCCGGCCTCTCACTGCTATTCCTGAGGAAAATTATGCTGGAGATATCCCTGCCAACAGATTGACGCGCTTCCAACGTATACAGCAGTTACGCCAACATTTCTGGACACGGTGGAATAAGGAGTATATCTCTGAACTCCAACAGAGAGCAAAATGGCGATCGTGTAAGCAGTCTCTGAAAATTAATACTATGGTCCTAGTGAAGGAAGATAATACTCCGCCATTGAAGTGGAAGCTGGGCCGAATAGTTGCAGTGCATCCTGGTTCGGACGGAATCTGCCGTGTAGCTGACATTAAGACGTCTAATGGCATCATTCGCCGGTCATTCAGCAAAATTGTTCCTCTGATACATGATCCAGAAACAAATATCTCAGATTGAAAGCGATGCTTTCAACGCGGGGGAGTATGTTGGAAATTTAAATTTCGCGCCAACCATAATGTCAAATAGTGACTTCAACGACGGGAGGCCATCTTATTTTTTTCTTACTTGTCAAATATGTCTGCCGTGTAATAAACGTGAATTGTCGAACTAAACCTTTTTATTAATTATACCTGGCCCCGTACATTGGTTGCAAATGTTGCAAAATTTCGCGACAATATTTGAGTTTATTTAATTATACGTTTTAACACACACTAACGAAACAATTTAATTATACGTTTGCGAAAAGTTGAAAGGATACCTTATTAAGATATATGTCAAAGTGAATAAAACAGGTCACTGGCAACATTGCTTTGACAAAAATAGCCTCGCGGACTGCATGCAGCGAGACAATAGGCATTTGTAGCCTCGGACAATAGTTGCTGTTGAAGGAAACAAGCCCATTCAGGAAGGATTTAATTGTGTTTGTTCTCCTGTTATTGTCATTGGCACTGAACTGGAACTAACATTTTTATAATTTTAGTTTTAAAAATTCGCCGTTTCTGTTAGTTTGTTATTTGTTTACTTTTCAAATTTGATTCTTATAGACGAAAATATCCGATGGTGCAATAGTGTTGGACGGGCATTTTATCAAAATTAACTCGTTTTATTCCCAACTAGAAAAGTAAATCTAGTAATGTAGCTTAAGTTTTTAATAAAATCAGCTCCATATTTTTTTGTGATTTTCGATTTTCATCCACAACCTCTTCAAAAATCATCAACTAGATACAATAAAAACACGGGTACAGAAATAATTTAACAAGAATATCTTTCTTCCATTAATACAAGGTACCGTCATGACAATATAATCCACTACGCGGTTGACAAAAAGAAGTAGCCTCGTCCGACTGCATTCAGGAGACAATATATAATATTTGTATCCGCAAACAATACTCTCAGTGCTGTAGAAAACCGGGCTCATTCAGGAAGAATAATACAATTCTCTTTTTTTGTTATGTTGCAAGTTAAAATTTTAATAATACTGCAATGTAGTGCAATGTAGTGTTGTGGTGGAGAATTTTATTCTTTAGTAAATTTCTAAATTAAATGTACCTAATACTAATTCTTGACAAATTTTGTCTTTATTAAGATTTTAATTTATCGGCAGGTAACACCATTATAATTTTGTATTGAAAAAGAAATAAAAAATAAATCTTTTTGGAAATACTTTGATAATTGTTACATAAAAATAGACCTAAATTAAATTTGTTCTGTAAGATACACGATCTGTATATTTAATGTAATTTACAGCTGAAAATTAGGCATTTTAATCAATCCTTTGTTCTACGGAGTACTTACTGGTATAACAAAATAGTATGAAGGGTTCACTTACCCCAATTATTCGTAATAGCCTCTACCAAGTACCATTAATCATTAGGTAACTCTTAAAATAGAGGAATAATTTGTAATATGTTTATTTAGGTATTACAAAGGCCCTTAATATTCGTCCAAGGTCCACAAATAATGGCTCACATTAATAACTTTATATAAGGGCACACAAAAATACCTAAGTTCGTGAACTATCCATTAACTATGAAAGGAAAACCGCATTATAGGTCGCTTTGTTACTGTAACATACTTTCTGTGTTATAAAAATGAGACCACGTGACCTCAATCACCGTCTGATACTTCGTCTGGTAGCTTTTACACTACATTTGTAGTTTATTTTTAATATAGAGGTAGCAAATATGTATCAGTCCGTCTGATAGTAAGTGGCTATTGCCGCCCATGGACATCTGTAATTAACCCCAGATAGGATTAGATATTCCTACCTGAGGTCGGCCACAGATGCGCTGCTACCCCTGAGGACTAAGCTGGAACGCCTCGGAAAAGTCTGTCCCTTACACGCACCCTTCAAACCGGAACACAGCTGTGCACTGCTGTTATTAGGTAGAAATAGGTGTGGCGGTGGTGACGCCGGAGTCGAACCACAAAGGGTTCTACCACCTTCTGAATCCACTTTTTGTCATCCAAAGATATCAGTAATCAATTCCAGATAGAATTGTAGTTGTGTCTGTCTAAGGTTATAGTTGCGGACTAACGTTAAAATATCCAATGTTAAAATCGAAATTAGCAATTTCTATTACACAAAAAAATTCTAAGTCGAACTTACGTAAGCAAATCATTGGATAGATTGATTATTAAAAATGGGCGTAGGTTGAAATATTTTGTGTAAGTGTTGCTCATTTACCACACACTTTAAATAAGCAGCGTTTTAAATTGCTGTTATAGCAGAAGCGACAGTGGTAGCGCTTCCGGAGTTGAACTAACTGCCTTGTACCTACCACCTATAGTCTTGCCTTTAGTCTTACAAAAACATTTCAAAAATTGCTCATATAAGAAATTACGGGAAATTGCTGATATAGCTAACAATGGTGGTAGCGCTTCCGGAGTTGAACTAACTGCCTTGTACCTACCACCTATAGTCTTGCCTTTAGTCTTACAAAAACATTTCAAAAATTGCTCATATAAGAAATTACGCGAAATTGCTGATATAGCTAACAATGGTGGTAGCGCTTCCGGATTTGAACTAACTGCCTTGTACCCACCACCTATAGTCTTGCCTTTAGTCTTACAAAAACATTTCAAAAATTGCTCATATAAGAAATTACGGGAAATTGCTGATATAGCTAACAATGGTGGTAGCGCTTCCGGATTTGAACTAACTGCCTTGTACCCACCACCTATAGTCTTGCCTTTAGTCTTACAAAAACATTTCAAAAATTGCTCATATAAGAAATTACGGGAACTAATTCTCCCATTATTCTATTAATGTCACACATAAAGTTATGATCAATTACCATGGTCGAAGTTTCATTCATACGAATCGAATTTCCGTCAGAATTTTATTCTTCATCAAGATAATGGTAGAGTTATATTTATCTGATGAACGGGAAATCGAAATAGCGTTGTCTGCTATGGTTAATGACTGAATATATTTTTAGTACGGTCTGGAAATTCAGATCGTACTCGGTCTAACTTAAAATAGATCTCACATCCTTCCCTTTGATATATCTCCCTAATTGGTTTGTAAGGGAATTGTAATTACGAAAATTAATTGAATTACTGTTTTGATAATTATAAGGGCACTGAAGTGTTTTCTTATTTACAAAAATACAAAGCTAAGGGCTTTTACAATTATTTCTGTTATTTCAGCGTATGATAATTAGCACCGTAAATTCTGAAAACTCATAATCGATACAATACTAACAATTATACAGATATTAAATGGGATTGGATTAATTACTTGTCCTTAATGAAAAATATATGGCCTTTCATATTGATAATTGATAAAATGATGATTGATTCAAAGTCCTTGATGATGTACGTATAATATAACGCGTTTTGTTTTTATCCAACAGCAAATAATAAACATAATTATTAGTAATTTAATAATTGATTATTAGCATTTGATTGTTATTATCATCATCATAATTAAGAAATAATTTACTATAAGAAAATTGATTATTATCATCGCAATAGTCATATTCCTAACTTAAGTATTGGTTATAAGCTGTACTTATAATTAAATTGATTTTTATTATGTCCGTTAAATTGATGTTTCTAGATTAACAATTGATTATAAGCGAATTGATTGTTATTATTATAATCACAATTATCATATTCCTTAACTAACAATTGATTTTTATAATCATCATCATGAACAACTCAGTTAATTGATGATTGTTTAATACTGTTATGTAAATTCTCACTCAAAACCCGCGTACACATAGAGCGTTGCTATAAGGGTGCGTACTCACCGACGCACGGGTTGTGGTTGACGACGGCGAAGATGCGGTCGCATCGCTTCTTCATGTGCGTATTGGGGCAGATGCAGCCGAACAGCGGGGACAGACGGAGGCCTGCCCAGGCCTCGCGGCATGTCTCCCTGGAAAAATGGTGTAAAGTTACTAATGATGCTTTGTAGATTTAAAGAGTAAATGTGTAAGCAGTCCACGTGGTAAGTGGTTATTGCCGCAAACGAACACCTGAAACAAAGTCTATATACCTGAAGCACATCACAGATGAATTTATACTCCAGAGGAATGGCATAAGTTAAAGAAATTAAATAATACACCCATAAAAAGTAAAAAAAAAAAACCATTTTTTATAATATAGGAGTTTGAGACGAGCATGCAGTCCACCTGATGGTAAGTGACTACTACCGCCCATGTACATCTGATTTGATTACTACTGATGTAGATTTTATACTCCAGAGGAATTGTATAAAGAATTGAAATTGAATAATACACCCATAAAAAGTAAAAAATCATTTTTTATAATATAGATGTATGAGACGAGAATGCTGTCCACCTGATGGTAAGTGGCTACTACCGCCTATGTACATCTGATTCTGATTACTACTGACGTAGACTATCATGCTGGAATGCCTCGGAATAGTATGTTTCCCTTACCACACCCTTCAAACCAGAACACAGCAGCGCTTGACGCTGCTGTTATAAGGCAGAAAAGGTGTGGCGGTAATGCCGCCGGAGTCGAACTACAAAGGGTTCTACCACATTCAGACTTCAGGCTTGTTTTCTATTTCAATTCTAAAATAGTCCATGCTTAATTTTGCTGACGCTTGTTACCTGAACGCTAATGAGACGCCTTTAAACAAACTTAAAGGCTTGCAAAATTTATTAACCCATTTTATTTTCGGACTCAGGAAATTCGACGTATCAATAATTTGGATTTTTGAAGTGCCTTCCAATTTCCTTTGCTACTTAGGAAAAACCTATTTATGAAATAGGCTACTATATACTCGTATGAAATTTACCTCTTATACTTGTAGATCTTTCAATGCAATTTTAGTATAGGGCTCTTTACAAATCTCTTTTTTATTGTAGTTATTTGATCGCCAGTTGTACTGTAAATCATATTTAATTTCTATATAACATACTTTTCCGTGTTAAAAAGTTTTCACCATTCGTTTGTGATATTCACAAAAATACTTTTCCACCGAAACCCGACATCGGAAACTGGATAATTCTAAGCCCTAGTTAATCCAGATATAGCGAATGCCGCACAACGACCGTCGGTTTAAAATAAACCGTCCGCAGACAGGATCGATAGGTATGCGAAAATAAATTGTTTTAAACCCCAAACTTGTAAAGGTGTCAAAATTTAACAGTAGCGTGAAGCTGTGTTCTAGTTTGATGTAGTGAAAGGTACTCAAAGTTACTTTTGTGACATGTATTTTAAGTTATTTTTAGGGGTATTCACGTAATTGTCTGTGACGGCAAAAATGCTGCCATATCCAACGTACATCACTGTGTTCTGGTGTGATGAAGGTGGTAAGGGGATTTTTTAGGGTAGTGTTTAAACGAGTGACTGTAAATAAAAGTTTTGAATGACAAAAATAATGAATTTTGGTTATAGTATTACTAAGTGAGCGACTGGCTGTGAGTGACGAGAAATCAACAGAACAGCAACTTACAAACATTAGTGTAATTTTATACTTTTACTTTTTTTGCAGGAAATTTAACTTTTTAAGCAAAATATGACAATTTCAGTTGGTTTTATACAACGGATAAGCGAAAAGTTAATAAGGGTTTAAGTTTGTTCAACTGTATATTACGGAATATTTTACTGTTTTAAGGAGGAAATAAAACTTTCCTGAACTATGATGTTTTTTTTAAAAAAAGATGATGCCCCCAGGTATGTCCCTGTAGTTCCGGGACTAGAATAGGGCCCCCCTGCCTGTCGTAAGAGGCGACTAAAAGGGGGCTTCCGGGGTTGCGGGCGGCAAGAGTGGGAGCTCGAACCGCCCGGCCAGCGGCCCCGGGAGGAACGACGGTATGTGTGGTCGCATCGCAAAAATCTGCGAGCTCCCTCGACGCATCGCAAGAACTTGCGAATTGATTCGCATCGCACAGTGGTTGTTGTTGTTGGTCACCCTGAGAGACGCTACGCCGCACGATATCGCATCGCAGCAATTCGCATCGCAATTTTCTGCGTTGCGAATTCGCATCGCGTCGCATCGCAGTTTTGTGTTCGAGCCCTTAGTGCGGTAAAAATCCCACATAACCCGGCGTCGCTCCCACGTTGTCGGGTACCTTTTGAAAGTTTCCCCCTCGATAAAAAAAGGCCCCCAGGTAGGACTCAAATCATAAGTTTTGAGGTAATACTCGTACATCTAAAGTCGGCAGTGACCATACCAGTACGTAGACACTTCTTTACTTCTCATAAGTACAAATTATCTTTAATGTTTGCTCTTCAAAACAAGGACTTAATGTGACATGTTTTAAAATTTTTAATTTAATTTAATTTTAATTAATGAGAATATAGTATAGTATTTTTATTATTGTGACATGTTTTCATTTAATTTAATGATTTTAATTTAATTAATTTTATACTTGACAACTTACAATATTTTATTAATGCATATGAATTTATGAATTTCTAGTATTGTATAATTAAGAATTGTTGTTTTGTTTATTATGATTTATGATCCTTAGAGATTGAAATAAACGATTATTATTATTATTAAATCTTTTCATATGTCCGCATCACTTATTATTGCAGAGTCATGGTTATTTATTACCTGTCCTCCATACGGCATTCACCATCACGGGCCTTGCAAGCGTTCTTGAATCGGTCAAACAGTACAGAGCAGGCCTTCTCGTTGTGGCAGACGCTCAGAGCGTAAGTGCAGGTCGGCAGAGTCTCCACGGGATACGGGTCCTTTTCTGTAAATAAAAAAAATTTCTTATTGACCTGTCAATGAGCTTGTGTTTGAAACGTTAACTAAGGCTGACGGTCCATTGGCCTTGCCTATCAATACATCTCTAAATCTATCGATATCTATAAATCGATTGTGGTACATCTCTTCGATCTGTGTGCATTTAGCAGAACACAAACCATTGAAGTGTATTGGATATAACTATGTTTTGTTCGAATAACGTATACAGGATGAATTTTTCAATTGGGCCTTCGGGGTCAAACCCGAATCTATAAGGATTAGTGAAAAATGCGGAGTTACGAGGCCGATTTTAATAAAAACTAAAACTGCGTCATTGGTTTTTAAAAAATATCTTTTTCCCTAGCAGGGAACCAAACTAGTTCATTTTGAAAAAAAAATACACCTTGTATTTATTATTCCATCATCGGACAGTGTCGCTCATAAGGACCAAATTCTGGGAAGCATTGTTATATGACAAATTAAGGAAAAGACAATTTTTTTACGAAAACACATAAAAACTGTTTAATAAAAAAAATATCTCCCTTACAATGTATGTAGAACATGACTAATATACTCTTAGACTTCCTTTAAAAAACGAAATAGGTATTTTGCAAGGAGGTTATAGGTAATAGACGTTCAAAAATAATTATTTGAATAAAATATTTTGATTCTGTCAGCATACAATTTTTTTTCATGTGGAAATTTGGGTTAAACTACTACATAAATACGAAAAAATCTTTTAGTATTTGGCGGCGAAATTTTCCAAAGTTTTGATTTTAGTTTTAAAGGTTAACTTATTTAAATAAAAGTAACATTGCTATATCAAATAACTGCCATTTTCAGTTCTAGCAGTTTCTATTTTTCTTTCAGAAACTTTATAGACAGACCTTTAAATAAATCTTAGATATAAGCTAGCTAAGATTTATCAAAGATGAAACTAATTTTCTTAACTAACTTTCGAAGTATTGGTAGCTTAAGAAATTAAATTATTAGAGATAATTTTTGAGCTAAACTCCGACTATAATGTAATTAATACTACTTGTAATAGATACTTTGATTTAAAATCTGCTAAATAAGACAATGTGGAATAAATATGCGATAGCCCTATTAGTAATTAATTGTTATGACTTATTAATTAATTAATTATCTCTTCCTTAAACGGTGAAGGAAAACATCGGGAGCAAACCTGCACACTTGAGAAATAAAACAAAAAAATATATTTTCAAAGGTATGTGAAGTCACATCCGCGCACTAATCCGCACTTGGCCAGCGCGGTGGACTATGGCTTAATCCTTCTCATTCTGAGAAGAGACCCGTGCCCAGCGGTGGGACAGTGATATGTTGATAATGATGATAATGAGTCCTACTATACTAATACTGGTAGGACTTAAAGATTAACTGTCGTAGAGTCAACTTACCCTAATGATGCTTCGTTTTGGAGCGAAAAATGAGTTGTAACATTGAGTGTATGTATGGTGGTGAACATTTTTTTATGTAAGTTTTTTACGTAAAAGAAAATATCTTTTTTTTTACATAAACTAAATTAGTTTATTGCAAATGATACAAACCCTTCTTCATCACGAAAACGCAGGGATGGTCGAACAGGAAGTCGCGGAAGGAGTTGCACTCGGGGTCCACGTTCGGTTCTCGACAGAGGCACGTCGGCTTAAAGAACGGGAAGGCTTGCAGAGTCCGCAGCGCAGCCTGGCATTTCGTAACAGTCACCGTTGAGCAAGCCACTGTAACAAGGAAATTTATATAGGTATATTTTAATCATAACTTTTTTTTATATATTTGAGTCTAACGATAAAGCTGATGGAAAGTAGTCAACGTCGCCTATGAACAATTGCAACACCAGCGGAGTCGCCAATGCATCGCCGGCTTTGAAGGAGAGCTCTTTTTGCACCTTTTTTGAAGAGCCCCATGTCGTAGCGCTCAGGGAATACCTCAGGAGGAAGTTCTGTCTGACTGATGACTGTCATTACTGTCTCCTTTTGTGCTTTTTATACTATTAAAGAAGCAAATAGCTTCCTTATGGTAAGTAGCTACTGCAACCTATGGACATCGAAAAGGACAGCCCAACACTAGATAAGATTAGAATTCTGAGGTCGGCCACGAATGTATTATTAAACCTGAGAACTAAGTTGCGTCGGATAAGTATGTCTCCCTATTCATACCCCTCAAACCAGAATACCCTTAACACTGCCTTTATTAGGTAGAAATAGGTGCTGCGGTGGTACCGGTGGAATTGAACCACAAAGGGTCTTACCAGCTTCATGTAGTAAAGATTCTTTGTCGTTCGAATCCAGAGGCGTGACTGCCTTCCACGCATTCTAATTTTGCCTTCAGTGGTAGCAAAATATCTATGGTCGAACTTAGGTAGGTAGGACAATCCTATGATTGATTAAGATGTCTTGCCTCATCAGGTGGTGCTCGTTTGCTAGTTTTATCGTTAAAAAGAGTCCAAGCAGACAAAATATATAGTATTTCGAAATGTTTACCGGTTGTATTGTATGTTGTATTTCATATAGAGTTTTGTTTTTTATAATATAGAAGTAGCAGATGAGCATGCAGTCCACCTGATGGTAAGTGGCTACCTCCACCCATGGACATCTGTAATCAACCCCGGATAGGATTAGATATTCCTACTTGAGGTCGGCCACGGATACCCCTGAAGACTAAGCTGGAACGCCTCGGAAAAGTCTGTCTCCCTTACGACACCCTTCAAAACGTTACACAGCAGCGCCTAACACTGCTGTTATTAAGCAGAAATAGGTGTGGCGGTGGTACCGCCGGAATCAAACTACAAAGGGTTCTACCACCTTCTAACTAGTTGCACATATACATACAACTAACACCAATCTTATGATTGGTTTATCGGAAAATAACAGCGTAGAAGTTTTCCGTAGGGCGGCGTGTTTTCCATTACTACTTGTAACAAGGTTACGACGATTTCTTGTGTATATGTGTTTAGGGGACATATTTGGGTACTCTTTAGTTACAGCGGATTGTATAGAACCTTAGAAGACAGATAAAAACTTTTTGATATAACAACAAGTAATAAAAAACTCTTACAAGAAACCGGTATTTTACGGCATTTTTCGGTTAATTAATAAAAAGGAACACTTTGGCTAAATTTGGAAAAAAGGCTTAAATGTTATTATTGATTAATTGAATTGAGTTAAATAATTGAATATTAATGAATTGTTTACTCAATTTTCTTTTATAAAGGGTAAAAGCAGTGAAAGCCTAGTGGTTAAGTGGTAAGTCTACCAATTCGCGCACGGGGGACTATGTCCTAATCCTTCTCATTCTGAGAGGGGACCCGTGCCCAGCAATGGGACAGTAATGGGTTGATAATGATGATGATAAAAGGGTTATTTCAAAGAGTCGTCTTCTTTTCTTTTAAATATAAAAATAAAAGGCATCCACCCCACTCCCGCATATCCAGCATGAAAATACTTGATCATTGTTCTTAAATTAAATTCCACATCAAAGGTGAAAGTAAATTTCCCACCGCTCAAAGAAACGAGAGGAAAACGAAAGGTTAGGAAAGGAATCTAACGTCGACCTTGTAAGCCCGCCCTAACAAGAGACCGCAAAAAGCAAGATAATGCTGCAATCACACTCACGTTGAAGATTTTTTTTAAATATATAATCAGTACACAGCTCATAATTATGACATAGGTATCATGAATAGATGCATACGTAATAGTATGAAAGTCCTACGTAATTTATCACAAATATATTGAATTCTATAATACCTACATAGCAATGAGGAAAAATAATCGTGGTCACGTGGTCGTGGTCGTGGATAAGATTAAATCTGTACCATCTATAAAATTTAAGCACAGATAAAACAAAAAAAATGCATTAAAAATGGTGTACAATTGTTTACTAAAGTGTAGGTAAAATGACTTTATTGGATAATTTTCGTATTAAATTATGATAATAATAAATTTTCTACATACATAATTATATTCATACATTTTGTGTTGTGATGAAGTAAATCGTAATCGTAAATAAATCGTAGCAGATCGGATTTTAAAAGTTGGCGTTCCTAAAAAAGTTGTTCAAAATTTACTGTCAGATTCGTTGTAACATTACATTCGTCGAGACTGTATTACTGGTCTAATGGTAAGAACAATCAATACACGTGATTATGGTAGGGAATTAGAAGGGTTTTTGTCAGCCACCATTAGGGAGTGACCGCGAGAGTAATATTTTTTCCTCCTCCTGACAGAAAACTCCAAATTAGAAGGGTAGACAGAGAATTAAATTAGAGAGACGGTTTGTGGAGTGACTTGTAATAAATGATATAATGATGGGTAAGTGGAATAGAGGATTAAGATTACAGATAATATTCCTTTTTATTGTAATATAATTTATTGTGAGGTCGTAATCAATCTACTAACTTAAGTACCATTAGGCGCGGTTGTGAGTTGGATGGGTGACCCCTATTGGCTAAAATAGCGCTGTTCAGCTGTTCAGCGCTTCTTCTTCTGAGAGAACGTAATACAAATGATGGTAAGTAGGTTCTAGGTAGTATTACTTTTACTTAGTAATGTAATAAAAATAAATAAACGATTTCAAACTGATGATCAATGATTGATGATTTGAATTTTGATTTTGCTTTTTTAAGCTATTATTTAGCTTGGCTTGTTAGTACGTTTATACGGACGGGTCAAATTTGCAACTTAAATTTAAACCAATTATATTGAAACCTAAATCGTTTTAGCTGCAATTTTGCATGCAAGTTTGGTTTGGGTGACATTACAGTCTACATATATCTTAGTGACGTCTTTATATCTAACTAGCTGACCCGGTAGACTTTGTACCGCCTCAAAATCTATTTATCAAATATATTTCATATAAAATATAGCCTATGTTACTCGTAGATAATGAAGCTTTCGAAGAATTTTTAAAATCAGTCTAGTAGTTTTTGAACCTATTCATTACAACCAAACAAACAAAGTTTTCCTCTTTATAATATTAGTGTAGATATGGCGGACCAATAAATTTTTATGCACCTCCGTCCTCCATGATATGGGTATCAAATATGGTTTTCTGAGAAGGAGAAGGAAAATATTTTCTAAAAACCTTTTTTAAAAATATAAACCTGTATCTTTTATAGTATATGTACGTTTTACGTATTTTACAAAAGCACCACGATTTTCTCTATAATATTTCACATACTTAGCTAGATAAATAATTTATTTCCTTAGCTGTAAAAACTAAACGAACAAATCGACATCCACGTTTATTACACTAGTACGGTATACAACTGTGTCAGTCACAATAAAACTCTGTTCCATGAAATAATTCCCCGACCCCAAATGAAAAGGTATACTTAAACCAACGTTTTTTATATTTTCGTCTCCATTACGAATGTTACGACGAAAATAGACGGAACAACTTGACAATTTTCCACGAATAGTTTTCCTACTAACTTATTGTGATTGACGTAAATATTTAGACCCAAACAAATGGGTCTCCGGAAATATCTTTATAGAAATAGAATTGCGCGCCTGTTATTGAGTTTCGAACAATTTTTTTCATGCATTAGTTCCAGTTTTATTGCCTAAAAATTTGAATACTTTCGTTTCACTATTAGACGACTCACTTTGCTTCGCTTGAACAGCATATTTGAGCTACAAGGTAACCAACGTACGAGCTAGAGGCTTTCCGTATTGGGTGCTTTTAAGCTTACGACACAGAGCCTGTCTGATGCATGCCATGCCAAACTAAACGAACCATATCATGCCATAACCCGCGTATGACAAAATGAATGTCTATAGTTATAAACGGGCCCTAATTAATCCACAAGATCTCTGAAAAAGCTATTCTTTAATAACAACTAGATTCGGCGGCTGAAATTGAACTACTAGGGGTCACCCATCCAATTTTTGACCACATTCGACGTTGCTTCACTTTATAACATAATATTTATACAGATGTTCTCATATTTTACTATAAAACGTCGAGAGGCAATAATCCTTACGCGTTTTCAATTGAAAAATACGCGTGTCGCGTATCGTAAACGTCGATCCCGTGCGTTCGTATTTCATTAGCCGCGTCGTATTTGTTTACGATAGCGCTTAATAGATTAACTACAAAAGATTGCAAAATAAAAAGATATTTTAAATTATTATGACTAATTTATTAAACAAAAGTTGTCTTACACATTAAAACAAAACGAAGATTTCAATATAATTAAACTAAATTTACCATTGAAATTAAGTAAACATGAAATATCAGTATTTAAGAGCAAAACTAAGATTTTAATTATAATATAATGAATTTACCATTAAAATTAAGACAATATACATTAACAGTATCGTACCTGAGCTTAATTATCCTGTTGTTATTTAAATTATTGTGTATTATATTTTCGTACTGCGTATTTGCCCGAAGAAAAGATGTGTCGTAATTCGAACAACGCAAAAAGAAAAAAACAGAAGAAAATAACCGCACTTGTTTTTCCAGCCAGTTAAATAATATTAAATTTAATACTTACATAAATTAATATTTTAATGCTTATGTTAATTTAGTATATTATATTCAAATCATAAAATTTTAATATAATTAAAAAATATACATTTCTTAAAATATGCATCATAAAGAAAATATAATCCTTATTATAACGTAACGCTGGCTCGTAAGTACTGTTGATGTTTATAAACAATAATGTGTCTGAACAATACACTTCCAGTACTCATGACTTATTATTTGGAGGATAAATATTAAACAAGATAAATATAGCTTTACATCATACTTTAACATTATTGAAAAATAATTTCCTAAATTACAAGAAACAGCTATTTCAGTTATTTCATAAATAATTTTAAAATAAGACTAGTACTAAATTGTAATTCTGTCACGGCCATACTGACATATACTTCGTTCTCGAAGTACCCAAAATGAAATACATATAAACACAAAAATAGGTCTCAAACAAATTAAAACATTGTGACATTCTCTTACTTGTGTATAATACAAAATACATTTAAGTCTCAAATCATAGATCTCATTCCTAACATTTAATTATCTTTCCTTTGATATATTTCATTACAATATTTCATTACAATTTTTCTCTTTCTACTTTTTTATGTATTACCGGTTACCTCGACATGCTTATCCCCTCTACCCGTTGCTTGTAGGCTAGATAAGCACCAAGTAAACGGTCGACCAACGGAATACATATAGTTTCTTACATTTTTTCACGTATTACCGGTTACCTAGACATGCTTATCCCATCTACCCGTTGCTTGTAGGCTAGATAAGCACCAAGTAAACGGTCGTCCAACGGAATACGTTTATTTTCTTACATTTTTTTCACGTATTACCGGTTACCTAGACATGCTTATCCCCTCTACCCGTTGCTTGTAGGCTAGATAAGCACCAAGTAACCGGTCGTCCAACGGAATACGTTTATTTTCTTACATTTTTTTCACATATTACCGGTTACCTAGACATGCTTATCCCATCTACCCGTTGCTTGTAGGCTAGATAAGCACCAAGTAAGCGGTCGACCAACGGAATATGTGTTATTTTCATGATTAATTGCATAGACATACTAGCTCCCTCCACCCGCTGCCAGTGGGATAAACTAGTACCAAACAATTAACCGACCAGCGGATTCACACAATAAACATAGCATAATTAAGAACAATAATAAATGAAAAATAGTGATTAATTAAGTAAGTAAAAAATATATATAAATCACTGACAATAAATTTCTAATTAACACATTGTAACTAGTCAATAAAACTTACGATTTAGGTTAGAACATTTTCCACAGCAATGTTTTCAAGATTTTGTTTTCTTTGAGAGCAAAGCGATCATTAGGAAGAAAAACTTAGGCTTTAATTTATTATTCCGGCGAATATTCACAAATACTAAAACACCTATTGAAAAAATATTTTCAGCTGCTTGTGTCAATCTCTGGTTTGCTAATTGACTATGTGCCTGCCTGTGTGTTGATTAATGGCACCATATTATAATTATTATCAAGAACATCTACCTATCAACAAACGTATAGGAGAGAATATACTTAATTTCTGTACTGTAGTGTTTATAGATTGTTGAAGTCTCTACAGTTTGTTTGGTCATTCTGACATATCATTATAGACTGTACTAATCATATCTGTAACTGTAGAAACATACCGTAACACTTGCCCTTTACTTCTAGGGTACCTGTAGATATTAAATGATAGTAAATTTCGAGTGTTTTAAACAATTTTCTAATTAACTAAAGCTACAATTTGTACTTCTATCGGTGATAACTTACTTAGGGGTACCAAAAGTAGTCATGGTACCTCTTATAGGAACCAACTCTTGAGTACTCAGACTTCTTAAAGGCTTGAGTATACAAAACTTATAAGTAAGATGTGTTTATACTCTTCTTCCGATTGGGTAAATAGTCCTGTACAGTGGAGATGCAATGTATGAAAGGCTATTGATAACTTTTTTATGGGGTGTAAAAAAACTTTGTTTACGACCATGATACCCTTTTTTATATACATACAGCACATACTAAACAATGACTTAAATATTTTTTATACAAATGAAGACATCCCCGGGAATCAAAAATGTTCACTGATTTTCTAATATCGTATCAAATCCAACATGACGATTCTCATCATGAAATAGTCTTAAAACAATTAAACGAGTATCTTTCGGTATATATCATTTTAGTTAACTACTTATACTTGATTTATACTGTACCAAAATTTGCAATAAATATTCGGAAATAACTAGCAATACCCATGCAGTGACGCACTTTTCTAACATTGGAGGGAACAGGTGAGTTAACTAAAGCTGAACTTAGGCTTTACTTGGCTTTACTCTCTCTTGTGGATTTTTTTCTACCTAAATATTCAGTACTTTAAACAAAAAAAGTGGTTTTTTTTTAGATTAATAGAAAATCCACAAATAGTTAGCTCTAGATATATAGTAGGCCTTTTGAGTCTATCAGAAGTATTTTTTAACTAAAAGAACTGGGCTGGCAAAAGAAGAGACACTTTCTCGAATGATATTGATATTTAAAAGATTTTACTTTGTCTAAACACCTATTGTACCCTAAAAATTAACCGTAGGACTATTTACAGGTTTTTCATTGTGCTTTGTGAAAACATATAGTTTCATCATGCCCTGTTTTTATACAAAATGAGCAAAATTTAATAAGTCTATTTTTTTGTTCAACTACATCATTTTTATTCATGACACATGGTATTTAAAATTATCTTGTTTAAAACACTTAAATCTATACTGATTGCTATTATTTAAAGTGCTGTTGCTCTAAAGACTTTTACTTTTGTTTTACATATGTAGAAAATAATTAAATTAACTCTGAAGTTGTTTTCACATTGCTGTTAAAAAATGCCATTTTTACATTTACATCAACTATACTACCACAAATAAGTTCTACTAGCTGTACTCCAGTATAAGAAATATTTGTGCCGCAAAGCAATTTTAGTTTCTCTCTTGCGTATTCGCAGTATGATTCTGTAGTTTCTGAAGTATATACAGTTGCTTTTGTCAACTTTTCCGTTACTTAGCCAGCCGTAAGGTATTTTTGGAATATATACCATGAACGACCCGCAGATGGACTCAAGGACTTATACCACAATAATGCTGAGCCCTTAAGGGCCTTACCCGCCTTAGCGACGCTGGCCACGGTACTCCACTGAAATTGATTGGCAAGCGTCTCTACATGATGGCACCACCCAGCCGCTCGGTTGTCGCTCGTCGCTGAGTCAAACACAGGCAGCGTCACGTCTTCGTCTGTATGGCGTTGACCTGAGACGCCATCCCGAATAGCCCCAAGGAGGCCCTCTAAAACGACTGGATCCATTTTGTATTGTCTGAATAAATCTGAAACTTGTAGGAAAAGGTGTCAGAATACACACTTTCGATCCCACTTCTGATAATAGATTAACTACAAAAGATTGCAAAATAAAAAGATATTTTAAATTATTATGACTAATTTATTAAACAAAAGTTGTCTTACACATTAAAACAAAACGAAGATTTCAATATAATTAAACTAAATTTACCATTGAAATTAAGTAAACATGAAATATCAGTATTTAAGAGCAAAACTAAGATTTTAATTATAATATAATGAATTTACCATTAAAATTAAGACAATATACATTAACAGTATCGTACCTGAGCTTAATTATCCTGTTGTTATTTAAATTATTGTGTATTATATTTTCGTACTGCGTATTTGCCCGAAGAAAAGATGTGTCGTAATTCGAACAACGCAAAAAGAAAAAAACAGAAGAAAATAACCGCACTTGTTTTTCCAGCCAGTTAAATAATATTAAATTTAATACTTACATAAATTAATATTTTAATGCTTATGTTAATTTAGTATATTATATTCAAATCATAAAATTTTAATATAATTAAAAAATATACATTTCTTAAAATATGCATCATAAAGAAAATATAATCCTTATTATAACGTAACGCTGGCTCGTAAGTACTGTTGATGTTTATAAACAATAATGTGTCTGAACAATACACTTCCAGTACTCATGACTTATTATTTGGAGGATAAATATTAAACAAGATAAATATAGCTTTACATCATACTTTAACATTATTGAAAAATAATTTCCTAAATTACAAGAAACAGCTATTTCAGTTATTTCATAAATAATTTTAAAATAAGACTAGTACTAAATTGTAATTCTGTCACGCTCGTGCCGTCTCTGGGGAGATGATACTTTTATTTTGCGCGGTACATTAGATTAATTACTGTGTACAGTTAACTTGTTTTTGTTGTACAGTTAGCGTGCAAAATTTGGAATTAATGTAGAATTACATTTGATGTATGTTTTTAATTAGGCTGTGGTGATGAGTATTGAGAGTCTGTTTTGAATCACTCTGAGTGTTCTATTTTCAAATTTCAATTACGCACTATTTTTCATCGTGAAATAGGTATGTAAATTGTATATATTGTAAATAAATTATCCCTTATTTTCAGTGAATTCGTAAAATATTTGGCAACAACTTAACATGATATTTTCTATATACCTTCAGAGTCTGTAAAAGTACCTAAAAGTTCACCTAGCCAATGGTGTTAAATAAACCTTAAACCTTATCTTAAATTAGACATATTTTTAAAGGTGATAAGAACCCTCTGAGGTTCGACTCCAGCCATCGCCAGATCTATTTCTGCCTCATAACAGCAGTGTTAAGCACTGCTGTGTTCTGGTTTGAAGGTGTGGTAAAGGAGACATACGTTTCCGAGGCGTTCCAGCTTAGTCCTCGGGGGTAGCGGCGCATCTGTGGCCGACCTCAGGTAGTGATATCTAATCCTATCTGGGGTTGATTACAGATGTCCATGGGAGGCAGTAGCTACTTACCATTAGGTGGACTGCATGCTCGTGGCCCCCTATATATTATAAAAAAAAGATAATAAAGTTATACCCTTTGTTATCCGACAAGACGGCAACAACACCACACCTTTTCCTTACAACATGAATGTTATGTCGCTGCTGTATTTTGATTTGAAGCGGGTGGCATGACAGAGGCAATTTTATAAAGATTTCTAATTTAGTCATCAGGAATACCAACATAGCTGCGGTTGACCTTACTTCAGTCCCATTTGAAGTTGATGATTTGAATTTTTTGGATATTTTTGTTTTGTTTTTATTCTATTTTAAGTTCACTAAGGGCCGATTTTTCAATTCTCAAATTACTCTCCAGATAGTTAACTGACGGGTAAAATTACCTGGCTGTTTAACCAAGGAGTAAAATTTTTCAATTTTTCAATCATTTTTTATCCGAGCAGTAACTATCTATCTGTTGTCTATGCATTTCTGTTGCTAATTTCACTCTAAATGTACGCAAGCGAGATGCACATATACAATCACTGCAATGTTAGACTGAAACAAGGCAGAAGTTAATGTTTTACATTGACATACGTCAAAAGGGACGTCAATTGTGTTTATTGGTGTATATTTGCGACTTGGTGTTCGTTTCTTTATTTGTGTATCGGGGTTAAAATGAAACAAAAATGGATATAAAAAAACGTGAACGATCTTGCGCTGAAAAGCAAAATGACCCCAAAACTAAAACTAACCAAAGCCAGCGTTACGGCAAGACTCGAGGAATTAAGAGCTGCAAGGCATGAACTAGTGCGTTTTCATTAAGAAATTACTAAAAAAGAACATTTATCTGTTGCAGAAGAGCATGAGTTAAATAATAATATAATATGAAATAATATAAATATGTTTGTTTTTACTTTATAAATAAAAAAATAATAATAATCAATATGTATTTATTTTAAAAGTATTACACCAATTTAAAACAATCAATAAGTAGACAAGAACTCTCTTCACCATATTGGTGATTCAAAATATTCAAGTACACGGTCCCTTGTGTTCTAACACACTGTGTGTGTACTGTTTGTTCCCTCATTGTTAGCATATTTTGCTGAAAATACCGGATGTGGTGGCATCAGTACCTCGGTGTCTCTAGGAGGCTCTCCCCCATGACTGCGTGCCATATTATGCTATATTGCTACAGCCACAATTATATCTCGTGCTAGAGGTTAGGTTACATCTAAGTCCAATCCAATACTTCGAAATGGTTATACAATTGTTCAACTTGTTCGCGTACGGGGATTGCTGAGAGGGGTCAATAAGTAATTATTTAAGAAATATCCACTGTCTCCGAGCACAATTCCATTACTAAAGTCACCATTATCACCGCAATATTACACCAACAACATCAGACCAATAAATGTCACATGACATAACCACAAAATGTCATAGAAAACTGATAGATAAATCGTCAGATAAATCTTAACTGGCCCTCCAAGCAACAGATAAATTTATTCGTCAGTTAGCGGTTTTATTCGACTGATAACCTCTATCTGATGATTGAAAAATTAAAAATCTTATTATCTGTCTAATAAATTTTATTCGATAGATAAAGTCCACTAACTGAGGATTGAAAAATCGGCCCTAAATGTGCTTAATGCTACTTTATTAACTTTTATGTTATGTTTGTGTTTATTACGTTTAATTTCTAAATTTTCGAGTCCGAGTGTACAAGTTGCATCACATGTCATTAGGTTAATGAAAGTTGAAAACATTTACAGCCCTTTGAGGCTCTACATGTGTAAAAAGCTTTATGTTTTAGTAATGTTTAAATTAATAAGCTCTTAGTACAATAGCTAGTCGCCAAGTATATTTTTTATTATATAAACACGTTTTAAATTAAAATTATGATTTGACATTTGAAGTTATGTCTTCTTGTGGATGCCATGTAATAATAATTAAAATTAAAGGAATAATAGACATAATCGTTAGGAATAGGC
This sequence comes from Epargyreus clarus clarus, assembly GCA_014595695.2. NCBI lineage: Eukaryota > Metazoa > Arthropoda > Insecta > Lepidoptera > Hesperiidae > Epargyreus > Epargyreus clarus. Next base: position 72,155 of record JACTTY020000076.1, read on the forward strand.
TAAAACTTGTCCTTTTTATCCGATATTAGAATACTTGATGTATCTTAAGTCCTTATCACTATTATTTTATTTTGGCCTTCATTCGTCATTTAGTAGTTTAGTAGCCACCTTTGAAACATCGTGAAGAAACTTGCGCGCTTGAGAGTTCAAAAAAATATCTCAAGGGTGTGTGAAGTCTATCAATACGCTAGCTAGGGTATTTATAGGCTAGCGCGGTGGACTATGGCTTAAAATGCTTCTCATTTCGAGAGGATACCCGTGCCCGTAGGACAATAATGGGTTGGCAACTAACTAAATATTAAGTGACACTCCAATATACATTTCCGAAATGGAAAACTAGTTAGTCACGCAGCTCGGTTTAAGAGCAGCGAAAAGTCTCTGTGAAAAACATTAATTAAGGTAAAGCGAAGCAATTCCGTGATTTTAGAAGTTATTATTTCCTGTACTTTCTCTTAGGTTTGCTGCGCACTTGGAAAATAATTCGGTTAATGGATGTGTTGCTATGCCCTGGGAGTAATTTCTTTGAGTAATAAATTATACTACATAGGGCTTATAGAACGAATGTTGAGATTTTTCGTCGGCAGTTAATATGGGTATTAGATGTGAATTTCTGAAATAAATTGCTTTTTTACAATTTATTTAAGTATTTTTTTTATAATTGAGCCTCTCGATAAGCCAAACGTGTTATCTGACGGAAAACAGTTAACATCGCCTATGGACATTTGCTATATCAGTGGAGTCGCTAATGCGTCGCCGGTTTCTTAGCACTACAGTTTATGATGGACAAAATAATTATCTCCTCAGTATAGGAAAATATTTGGATTACAAGCGAAATAAAAATTATCAATTTTTGTCACATTATTTCAAATCCCCATAAAGACTTCTGTCAGGGTGTAACGATTGCTACTTATTTCGGATAGAAGCATAAAAACTCTCATGAAATTTAGTCACCAGTGATCGCCCATCCGATTTTTGACCGCGCCCAATATTGCTTGACTTTGCTTGCTTGCATTGAACTGCTTCAGATTATAGTTGATTTATTTGCTTAAATATTGTAACATGATTTATTACTTAATACTTTATTGTCCCATTTGTAACATTCGTCACGTTACATTTTCAGTTAATTTGAATAGTAAAGTATATGAATTCAATACGATAAATTTAATGATAAGAATATGAATTAAGCCCAGTAATAATACAAGTTCTAGGTTTCAGATTTCTATGAATAGGTTTTATATTTATATGTCACTTCATTTATAACCTCGATTTGTCACTCACGAAACGAATGGGTTCGAATTAGTCAAATGAAAGGTAATAATAGTATATTTAGGCTAGTATTTTAAATCAACTCAAATATGAAGATTTGATTTGATTTTGATTTTTTTTTATTTAAAGCAGATTTTTTGCAGAACTCTTGCGAACGTTAAACTACTCGTACTATTAAGAAAGAAAGCATTAAGAAGCTGTAAAAAGGTCCATAAAACACATATTTTCATAAAAACTTCATACTGAATGACAGCTTATTTACTGGTGTAAAAAAAATGTTTAGTCCCGTACATATGGCACAGATATTCCAAATCTGACCGATTACAGAATATTCATTATTGATTTATCCGTACCTACGAGTTTTAAGGGTAACATTGTGTAAATTGTGTTTATATTTTACATTTTAAACACGCAATTAATTTTATTCGTACTAATCCTATTTATAGCTATTTACCGTTCGGAATGAATCGTCCAATTTTGGTTCCGCTCATTTTCGTCCGACGTTGATAAGTCGGCGGTGTAATTCAAACGTTGCTAATTGAGATAGATGTTCGCTGCCAGGCGGTATTGTTTCAGATTCCTCGTAAAAAGGACCTTTTTTGACGACAAAAGCTGCTAAGAAGCGTTAAATGTAGGGAATTTTAAGGCATTACGTGTGACAAAATGGCGTGTCCCGGTCAGTCCCTTGTCACGATCTCATTGTGCTGGGTGTCAAGAGTAGGCCGAGCTTAACGTGAGTGAATTTTAGGGTCCTGTAGGGCTTTTGGTGTTTGGACGTTTATTGTTGTATAAAAAGCGGTGTATGGATCTTGGCTTTTTTGTAAGTCGAAAATTTCAAGGTAATCTGGTAAAATTTGTTATCTGAAATATCTGGTTTCGCTTAGTGCTCATTTATGTTGTATGAGGAACCTATGTGCTTTATACAGTCCTCCTGATGGAAAATGGTCACTACAATGGACGTATAAGGTCATTTAAATAAAATTAATTGTATATTCGTGCTAAAACGAGTCTAAAGCTGGGTCGCCATCGCGCTCTGCGCAAAAGCAACAACTAGTGGAACGTTCGAGATATCCCAAATCTGACGGATTACAGAATATTACTTTATTGATTTATCAGTACCTACGAGTATTATGGGTAACATTGCGTTAAATGTGTTTATATTTTACATTTTAAACATGCAATTAATTTTATTCGTACTAATCCTATTTATAGCTTTTTATCGTTCGGAATGAATCGTCCAATTTTGGTTCCGCTCATTTTCGTCCGACGTTGATAAGTCGGCGGTGTATTTCAAACGTTGCTAATTGAGATAGATGTTCGCTGCCAGGCGGTATTGTTTCAGATTCCTCGTAAAAAGGACCTTTTTTGACGACAAAAGCTGCTAAGAAGCGTTAAATGTAGGGAATTTTAAGGCATTACGTGTGACAAAATGGCGTGCCCCGGTCAGTCCCTTGTCACGGACTCATTGTGCTGGGTGTCAAGAGTAGGCCGAGCTTAGCGAGAGTGAATTTTAGGATCTTGTAGGGTTTTTGGTGTTTGGACGTTTATTGTTGTATAAGAAGCGGTGTATGGATCTTGGCTTTTTTGTAAGTTGAGAATTTACCGGTTGTACAGCCTGTGGTAAAATATTGAGTGTTTTTGATTATTTCTCTTAATGGTCGTCTACGTTGTATAAATAACTTCTGTGCATGTGGTCCACCTGATGGTGCCTTCCCTGTACGCTGATCAGATGCGTTGCCTCTTCTGGGGATTCATATAGTTCATTTCATCGAAATACAGGATCTGCTTTATGTTACAAATAGATGTGACGATAGTATTTCCCCGGTCGAACCATAAGGTATCTTCTGCCACTTTTCTATCTAAAATGTCATGTATCCAGACATCCAGACACATTACTTTGAGTAGTGTATTATCGGTTAGTAATCATAGTTAGAATTTTAGTAGAATACTAGAGATCAACTTCTTCTATATGAACTTTTATTTGTATATTCGTGATAAAATGAGTCTAAAGCTAGGTATCCACTATGTTTGCGCACCCAACGAGCTCCGCCCAAAAGCAACCGCTCCAACTAGTGGATATATTCGCGTTCTTGTAACATGCAACGACACTTTCTGCCAGAGTTGCAAATTTACTTAGTCCCTATAAGTTAGGACTTTTGATGTAATATTATCGTCAAGAAAGAGGCTAAAAAGAATTTGGCGACTTACGATTAGAATAAAAATGGTAAATTTTTGTCAGTCCTATTAATGATTCAGGCGACCTTTTTCGCCGTCAAGTTCTTGATAATACTGATGATGTGGAATCAGTTTTGGTTGATGTTGGAATTTTCTGGACCTAACAACGTAAGGTGAAGTTGGTAGATTCTTTGTGGGTCGACTCGTATTGTTCAGCGTTGCTGTATTTTGGTTTCAAGGGTTTGATAAGGAAACATACTTTTCCGAGGCGTTCCAACTTAGTCCTCAGGTATGAATCTATTTCTATTTGGGTTGATTACAGGTGATTATGAGCGGCAAAAGCCATTTACCATCAGAAGGACTACATCGAGCATGTTAGTAGGCAAGAGTTATTTTATATTTAAAAAATGCGGACTGCATTTCTTAGGGATTCGGGTCGTTAGAAGTTCGCGTATCGTCTCCATACAAGTCGTTGCAGCTATACGGAGTACGGAGACCGAACACAGTGGATACCCACCTTTAGAGCTGAAATAAAATCAAGTGTGATCGATAGTGGGGTGACCTGCTTCAGCCGCATTGTATACCGTCCATTGTTGTTCTTTGTTACCGAACTACTCACCAATTCCCCTTCTTCTAGCGGAAAAATGAATAAAATGCGTGGCGCGGAAAACTTAAATTTTAGGTCACCGTTATATTATGATGAATGGTCTTTTTTGTTTTGGGTACGTTTTCATTTTTGATTTTAGTGTAGATTTAGGTACTTTGGCTTAATTGGTTATGCTAAAGGTAGTAGAACACTTTGTGGTTCGACTCCGGTGGCATCACCGCCACACCAACTTCTGCCTAATAACAGCAGTGATACGCGCTGCTGCCTCAGGGGTAGCGCTGCATCTGCGGCCGACCTCAGGTAGGAATATCTATCCTATCTGGGGTTGATTACAGATGTCCATGTGCGGCAGGAGCCACTTACCATCAGGTTGACTCCATGCTCGTCTGCTACTCAGTCATTTTGCGGGGTATAAGTCTCCTATCCAAGTGTGGAAGTATAAGCAATAGTCTACCACACCGTACAAGTGCGAATAGATAGACTTTATACACCTTTAAACGATTTTTTTCTATACTTATATTTATCAAACATTTAATGTGATAGACGCATTCCCATAAAATGTATAACCATGGACATAGAAACATGATTTTTTAATATGAGGTTTTAGATAAGGTCTTAGAATACATTTTAGAAAATTCTTGCCCTAAGCTCATACCTAATACCCTATTAAACAATACGGGAAAAAAAGTTAGTATAATATAAATAGTCAAATACGTATTATAGTAACAATATAATGGATTTATTATGGTCTTGAAGAAGAATTTCCCTGTATCCTGCCAGTTGAAGCAGAATTTCAATAAGAATTGAAAAACCTTCTAAAGCGAAAATATATTCTTGATAAGTGCCGCAAAGCTGGGTACAGATTTGCGTATCGCAGGCCACTGTGCGGATAAATCCGTCAAGGATCCTCTAGCGACGGCGAGTGTTCTCAAGTATGTCGACGGCTCTATAGATGTTTTTAGGCGTGATTGTGGGGTGACGTAACGTATTGAACGTGATACGAGTACTGTAATATTACAATGTTAGTATTGTACTGTAAATGTCGTCAATTTTATATTTACAGCACACAATATGGTATTATAACATAGAACACAGAAAGCACATTCATGATAACTGCCGTAAGCTGAGTACAGATCTGCGTATCGCAGGCCACTGTGCGGATAAATCCGTCAAGGATCCTCTAGCGGCGGCGAGTGTTCTCGAGTGTGTCGATGGCTCTATAGATGTTATTTAAGCGTGATTGTGGGGTGACGTAACGTATTGAACGTGATACGAGTAATGTAATATTACAATGTTAGTCTCAGACTGTAAACGTCAATTTTATATTAACCGAACTCAAAATGGGATCATAACATAGAACACGGAAAGTATATTCATGATACGAGCAAGTGCCGTAAAGCTGGGTACAGATCTGCGTATCGCAGGCCACTGTGCGGATAAATCCGTCAAGGATCCTCTAGTGACGGCGAGGGTTCTCAAGTGTGTAGACGGCTCTATAGATGTTATTTGAGCGTGATTGTGTGGTGACGTAACGTATTGGACGTGATAAGTACTGCAATGTACTGTTAGTATCGTATTGTAAGCGTCAATTTTATATCTACAGCACTTAATATAGGGTCTCAACATTATGTGGGACGATCCAAGTAGCGTAGTGGTCATACCGAACCGATATGTAAGGTTCAGTATGACCACTACGCTACTTGGATCGTCCCTCGTTCAGTTGTCTGGGGTCTGGGTGTTTTTATAGTTGTCTGTGTACTTATCTATGACAGACTCGATATAAATAGTATATCAACGGATGTATAGGAGTCTAGCTAAGGTTAGATTCTAGTTTAAGGGTGTCTGTCCACCAGAGATGTGCGATATTCACTGTTACGGTTAGCTTAACTCTGATAGCTAAGGTTTGTTTTTTTTATATGGGATGCGATCTAAGGATTGGAATATAGAAGTGGCTACTGCCGCCCAATGGAACCCGCAATGGTTCCTCCACACTCGAACCACAATGGGTTCTACCTTCAAATCTTAGTTGCCTACTTTAGTTTTTATCAAGCATAACGCTAAGTAACCTTGATAATCCAGCCAAGGACATGTTCTTTTATCAAAACATTCCCACTAAAACTTCAACAAAAGTATGATAAGTAACATTAGAATAGTTCAGGCAACTAGCCAAGATGAATAGGCAACTAAACAAAACATTCCATTGTTCAGTTCAGGGGCGGCGGTGTATTGAGCAATAATTCTTTCCCTGGGCACCGCTCCCTTGTTTAGTCTGTATTGTTTCGGTAATTGGTTGCCTAGCTGTCTATGTAAAGTTGCGTGTTTATTACGAAACAAATAAGCATACCCCAACGTGTATTTTTTCGAAATTTTGAGCATTCGGTGGGTCTTCAAAGAGTGGACTCTTTCTAAAAAAGAAACTTTTGAAAGTTAAAGTTGAAATTTTCTACCCAAATACATTTACTACTTAAGTTTGGTTACAGTTGGGTTGATACCCTTGAGGACTAAGTTGAACAGCTTCGGATAATGTGTCTCCGTAACAATATCAAATCAAATTGGTAAACAGCTGTTATTAAGCAGAAAAAGGTGTGACGGTGGTATCTCTGCAGTCGAACCACAGAGGAATGTAGCACGCGTAATTCTTACTTACTTAGATCATCTTCGACCAATAGCACCGCTTAGTTACGTCACAAACCTCTGGTGAAAAGGCACACAAAACCTAACCTTGATAATCTAGCCAAGGGCATGTTCTTTTGTCAAAACATCCCACTAAAACTTCAATAAACGTATGATAAGTAACATTAAAATAGTTCAGGCAACTAGCCAAGATGAATAGGCAACTAAACAAAACATTCCATTGTTCAGTTCAGGGGCGGCGGTGTATTATTATTATTATTAATTCTTTCCCTGGGCACAGCTCCCTTGTTTAGTCTGTATTGTTTCGGTAATTGGTTGCCTATTTATGTAAAGTTGCGTGTTTATTACAAACGAAAACATATGTAATTGCGTGTATTTTTTCCAATTTTTTGAGTATATCAGCGATTCTCAAAGAATAGACTCTTTCTAATAGAAGTGGTTGAAACTTTGTTTTGAATGTTGAAGTTGAATTTTTCTACCCAAATACATTTATTACTAAGGTTGGTTACAGATGGGTTGATACCCTTGAGGACTAAGTTGAAAAGCCTCGCATAATGTGTCTCCGTAACATTACCAAATCAAATTCGGAAACAGCAGCTCGTAATACAGCTGTTATTATGCAGAAAATGTGTGACAGTGGTCTCTGCAGTCGAACCACAGAGAGATGTAACACCGCTTAGCTACCTCACAAACCTCTGGTGAAATGGCACACTAAAACTACCCTTGATAATCTAGCCAAGAGCATGTTCTTTTGTCAAAACATCCCACTAAAACTTCAACAAAAGTATGATAAGTAACATTAGAATAGTTCAGGCAACTAGCCAAGATGAATAGGCAACTAAACAAAACATTCCATTGTTCAGTTCAGGGGCGGCGGTGTATTGAGCAATAATTCTTTCCGTGGGCACAGCTCCCTTGTTTAGTCTGTATTGTTTCGGTAATTGGTTGCCTAGCTGTTTATGTAAAGTTGCGTGTTTATTACAAACGAAAACAGGTGTATAGGTATATAATTGCGTGTATTTTTTCCATTTTTTGAGTATATCAGCGACTCTAAAAGAATAGACTTTCCAAAATAAATGGTTGAAACTTTGTTTTGAAAGTTGAAGTTGATTTTTTCTACCCAAATTGATTTATTACTTACCCATTAAGAACCATTTCGCGGTATTATGCTGCAGCACACTTGTCAAAATTTTTATGTTATTGTTTTTAAATTATTATTTTTTTATACTTTGTTTTAGGTTTTAGTGTGTTTAATTATTGTTTCTTTTTGCGGTATTTTTTATATAATTGTTTATTTTTTTATTTTTACTGTTAATATGTTTATGTATGTGTGCATGTAGCCAACTTCCGCGAATAAATGATTTTATTATTATTTATTATTATTATTACTTAAGGTTGGTTACAAATGGGTTGTTACCCCTGAGAACTAAGTTGGAATGCCTCGGATAATGTATCTCAATAATACTGGGACACTGTAGCCCTTAACACAACTGTTATTAGACAGAACAGGTTTTTTTTTTTAATATAGGAGTAGCAGACAAGCATACAGTCCACGTGATGGTAAGTGGCTACTGCCGCCCATGGACATCTGTAATCAACCCCAGATAGGATTAGATATTCCCACCTGCGGTCGGCCACAGATACGCCGATACCCCTGAGGACGAAGTTGGAACGCCTCGGAAAAGTCTGTCTCCCTTACTACAACCTTCAAACCGGAACACAGCAGCGCCTAACACTGCTGTTATTAGGTAGAAATAGTGGTGTGGCAGTGGTGTACGCAATCGCACAAAAGGATCTACAACCTTCAAATCTTACTTCTTAGTTTAGTTTCGTAGTGTAGTTTTGACCTCACACACCTTACAAATTTCGAGGATACGGGCGATTCTAAAATAATGAATTCTTTAAAAAAAAAAAAATGATTGAAAGTTTAGTTTGAAATTTGAAGTGTAAGTTATATTTAACCCAAATTGAATTATTACCTAAGGATTGTTACTTAAGAGTTATTACCCACTACACGTGGTGTAGTGCTACCTTTAAGATTACTTTTTTTTGTTTACGAGGGGGAAATCTTCAAGGTACCCGACGACGTGGGAACGACGCCGGGTTACGTGGGATTTTACCGCACTAAATCTCCCCGGTGGCTGTCCTCAACGCTTGGTGGAAAACTCCTGGATCTCCGACGGAACACAACCGGAGTCCTCCAAGTGCGATGTCCCGATCGGGCTCTGCCCTGGGGGAGCAGTTTTCGCTCCTCCCACAACATGTAGTGTTTACGACGGTATGCGACCACACATACTGCCGTCCTTCCCGGGGTCACTTGCTGGACGGGTCGAGCTCCCACTCTTGCCGCCTGCAACCCCGGATGCCCCCTTTTAGTCGCCTCTTACGACAGCCAGGGGATACCGTACCCCTATTCTAGTCCCGAGTCTCGGGACTACGGGGACAACCTTTAAGATTACCTACCACCTTCACGAGAGGCACATTGGCCGTGCCTGTTAAAATACCCATTGTAAAAAAATATGTGTTTTTTTATACATGGGCCTTAACATCGTTAAATAGGAGTGGCAAATGTCCCCGTAATTCATTCACGAAAGGTTTTAACAACTTTAGTATACAAATTATGATAACAGATGGCGTTACATACAGTTAGCGTGCTACAGACTATAAAATATTTTTAGCGAGCCATTCAGAACTCTATATTAGATGCATAATGTAACTTAGTCTAATGAATGCCGCTGAACTCTACATTGACATCTAGTTTGTAGAGATAACAAAGTTTTAATTACGAAAACCTTTATAGAGCTGAATGCAAGCAAATAAAAGCTTTAAATAACATCCATTTGTTTTTCTTTTAGGTTTGTTTTCGCTTAAATTCATAGAACTAATGAATTTTCAACTAAAAGGTTTTTGGAAATCTCTAACTTTTTATTATCTGTCGGTAAGTTTTTGAATAACATTCATATTTGCGGTAGGTATTTATTTTTGTCTCATGTTAGACACATTATGTAGAATTTACCCTGATCTTTGCTGGCCACTACCGCTCATGTGCAGCTCCTATCAACTCCAAATAGGACAGGATTTGCCACAGATATGTTTCTACTTTAGGAATACTTTTGAAGCTGGTAGAACCCTTTGTGGTTCGACTCCGGCGGCACCACCGCCACACCCATTTCTACCTAATAACAGCAGTGTTAGGCGCTGCTGTGTTCCGGTTTGAAGGGTGTGGTAAGGGAGATAGACTTTTCCGAGGCGTTCCAGCTTAGTCCTCAGGGGTAGCGGCGCATCTGTGGCCGACCTCAGGTAGGAATATCTAATCTTATCTGGGGTTGATTACAGATGTCCATGGGCGGCAGTAGCCACTTACCATCAGGTGGACTGCATGCTCGTCTGCTACTCTTATATTATAAAAAAAAAATAATAAGAATGTCTCATATAAGTCTCTTCCTTACCACACCTTTGAATTCACAACAAAGCAGTATTATTACACTGCTATAATTTGATAACTACTACTAAAACATAGTTGATATGCCTCATATAAGTGTCACTCCCGTGCAACACCCTTCGAACCAGAACACAACATTTTTTTATACTAACAGAAATAAGTCTACAGTGTGTTAACTAATGACGTGCCGAGTCGGTCATTTTTGGTATTCGAATACTTTAGTATTCATATAAACAAGAATCGAGTTTGGACTCGAGTCCAGAGTATTCACAATGCGAGTACATTGTTAGCATGAATTATTCGAGTAATTTGTAACAGTCCAATACGACGAAGAGCAATAAAAAAATAATAAAAAAGGGGTCTTACTAAGCAAAATTAATCAAGTTGTTACTTGCACAATTCCTGCTGTATTCAATCGTTTGCCTATATAAGGTACATAAGACTGGGATCAGTGTACGAGTAGCGTTAGTATTCGAGTATTACTGGTACTCGAGTATATGTAAGTACTGACTCGAGTCGACCTGACTTTGCACATATCTAGTGACACCACTACGAGTTGTTTGAAAAAATACAGTCTACCAATCCGTCCACAGCAATGGGACGTGTGATCGTCGAGGCTATTAAACAGAATCATCAGAATATGTGATGCTTATTTCACGTCATGGTAGTTAAACCACAAGGGTTCTTCCTCCTTTTGCAACGCATCATTAAAATATCCACATTCATACAGTGGATTCCTCAATCGGACACGACACCTGCCACGGTGGCTTAAATAAACATGTCGGTCGCAGATGCTCTGATGTTTTATTCCACTGATCGCGGGAAGCGCAGAATACTGAAGCGTCTTGTTACGATATGATGTATACGATTTTGATGGCTAAATGGTTTAGTGTTGGGTTCGTCAGGAGATCCGGGTTCAACATCAAATCAATAATGGTTGAAATTTGGTCGCTCAATCCGGTTATGGGAGTAAATCCCAGGTCAAACCTACCTACAAACCTCGGTTATCTAAAGTTATGTACATATTACAAATTATCACTTGCTTAAACGGTAAAGGAAAACATCGTGGGGAAACCTATACCTATAAGTTCTTTGAAAGTAAAAATAAAAATGTAATCCTGTTTTGGCTGAATTTCCACTGTTGTTATGAGGTAGAAATTGTGTAGCGGTGGTGCCGTCGGAGTCGAACCACAAAGGCTTCTACCACTTTCAGCCGCGTATATCACAATCTAATATGCGATGCTTATTTGACATATCTTAGCATTAGAAAGCAAAATGTTACTACATATGTATATGTTATATACTTGTGCCGTCTCTACATTTAGTTTGTTAGTGAGTGCGGCTTCCTTTTGTGTAGCAACTGTTATGCTTGAGAGGATACGGAATCTAGTCTGTAAATCCGACTACAGTTTGCTACCTATAAATAGGTACAGTTCTTGTCTATCTGTGACTTCAAATAAGTTTGTCGACATTGTCTACGAGTATTTGTATAATATTAATTATTCTATGTATATGCGGTACAGTTGAGCTTGGGCCTTGAGGTTTGCTGATAATGGCAGGGTATTTGGGTATTCCATATTTAAATTTGTGTGTGATCAAAGATAGGACTCGTCTTCTTATCAGACCAGTGTCATTACTTAATATATATTTTTTAGTAAGTTTGAAAACAAAAAGTTTTCATATCTTTCTCCGAAAACATTTGATACCCATTTCAGCGAATCATGCATTATCTTCCAAGCCAAAACCTGTATGTTAAAATTTTTGCTCAATCGGTTGAGTTAAAAAACAGTTGTAAGATTTTTTTATAAAATATAAGAGAAGCAGACGAGCATGCAGTCCACCCGATGGTTAGTGGCTACCGCCGCCCATAAACATCAGTAATCAACCCCAGATAGGATTAGATATTCCTACCTGAAGTCGAACACAGATGCGCCACTACCCATGGGGACTAAGCTGGAACGCCTCGGAAAAGTATGCCTCCCTTACCACACCCTTCAAACCAGAACACAGCAGCGTTTATCGCTGCTGTTATGAGGCAGAAATAGGTGTTTAAATACTTATAAACTAATGAAGGAAGTAAACTAATAAGGCAACACTTACCAAGTTCAGATCCACAGACGCGCGGTATTATCTCCAGGATAGCGGAACACGAGGCGTCCTCGAAGCAGAGCTGCCTCGCGAGGAGACAGTTAAGGATCGCCATCGTCCCTTTTATCCCGGGACCTGTAACAAGATATCAATATATTAATTAACACATTTCGATCATAACAATTATATTTTCAGTATAAAGTACCTATAGATTGCTCAGGGATACATTTTTCATGGTGGTTGGTATTAACTTCAGCAGGTGTATTTGTCAAGAACAGTCAGTATATTTACGTAGTGCCAATTATTTTATATTAAAAGAGGGCTTTTGTATTAGAGATATTGCTACTAGAGTTGAGTGTCCTTTAACTAAATAACCTCATTTTTACTGTATAATGCTATTTCAATAAGATATATGCAGCTTACCCTGTCAAAGTTTGTCTGTTTTGTTGTCCGAGTATCTCGTAAGAACTGTTGGTCTAGTTTTTATGAAACTATTTTTATTTGTAAGCTTAGGATTGGACTAGAAAATGGTGTGTAGAAAATTTCGCTATAATTACGGGAGCAGAAGATAGTTTGTATTTTGTAGATACGACACAAATCATATTTTTGACAATTAAGAAAAACTGCTGTAAAATAAGCTCTGATTTCAAACCATAGATATATTAACGTCAGTAGAATAATATATCTATGTTTCAAACATATTGATATTCAAGAGAGGTCCGACTAAATGGAAATAATTACGGTCAAAATAAAAATAATAATGACAACTGATGGCTCATGTGATAGAAAAGTAAATTTAAAGACGAAAAGAGTTCTAATAAGATTAAAAGCAGAGACTTTTATTGAAGCAAGTTATGTATCTATACAACTCTGTTCACAATATATGCAAGCTCAATTACCGTTTAGGAAGAAAAATGTATATTTTGTACAACTGTATATTATTATAGTCATCTATATTTTAGTACGATTTTGTTATCCTATCTTAGGGCTCTAACAGACGTACTACTTTGAACATGTTGTTCTTCTTCATGTTTGTTTGATACGTTTGATGGCGATTTCTAAAATATGCGTTTTAGCGTTTGCAGTAATGCTGCATCTAGCGTCCTAAAGCAGCTGCGTTTAACACTCAAACATTGGCTGTAGCGTTTGATCACTGCATCTAGCTTACGTAAGCTAAATGCTCGATCGCAGATGCTAAAAGTAGCTAGTCTGACGAGGCCGTTATTTATTCAAGAGCGAAGTCTATATAGCATTAAGCTTTGTAGATTTACCTAAATTTGATGTTTAAATAGCTTTGCTCTCTAAATTGACACAGAATAAATAGAGATTCACGGTTAAGTGTTTGAATTCATTCTTTCTACGACCTTATCCCCTAATATTTCGCTCAACATACGAGTAAATGATCTAGTATTTATAAAGTTGTCGAGTTTATCTCAACTTATGATTATATTTGCTCTGTTCGATTGTTTAATTATTATGATCTTCAAGTCATGTTGGTTCAAGCCATTACTTGGTAGAATAGAAAAGCAATGATAGCATATTGTATATATTGTAACTCGACCTATCAATTGAGGTGATTAAGGTTCGAATCCCAGGTCCGTCTGATTTAAAAAAATCTCAAGATTGTGTAAATTATATCAAAGTCCACTTGACCAGCAGTAGATTATGGCCTAAACTCCTCTCATTCGTTCCCAGAAGTGGGACCAGCGAGTGGGACAGTAGACTGACGACGTAATCAGTATAATCGTTCAATTTCCCAGAAATACATTAAAACAGAGCTAACCCAACTGGCGATAGTATCGACGAGCTATTTGCGTCGCATTTATCAAGTCATCCAGAATATTCGAATGCACAATGCGCTTCGGAGTCCCGCTCGATACCGGGTTTTGATACCTAAATGTATATTTAGGTAATCGGAGTTGGGACACGTTTGGAGAATTTAAAGAAATTGGTTTTTGATCTGCGTTGCTTCCTGTTCTATCAAGCTAAGAATGGAAAATGTGGATTAACTAATGGTCGTTTTTATAAATAATAAATCTATCTAATTTTAGCCCACCAAATATCGGAATTTCATAAATTCTATGCCCGTTTTTTTATAATTGATCTGTCTATTATTTCGTGTGTTATTAGAAAAGATATCGCCAAAAAACCTGCACTTCTTAGATTTTGTTATAAAGTTCTCAAGGTACCGTGAAGTGTACCTATAAATCACTTTGCCAGCAAGGATTATAGCCTTAACCCGTCATCTGTGCCCAGTAGGTGACCGTAATGGATTGACGACAAAACTTGTATAATCGTTCAATCTCCCAGAAATACATTAAAACAGAGGTTACCCAACCGGCGAGATAGTATCGACGAACTATTTGCGTCGCATTTATCAAGTCATCCAGATTATTCGAATGCACAATGCGCTTCGGAGTCCCGCTCGATACCGGGTTTTGATATCTAAATGTATATTTAGGTAGTCACGGAATTGGGACACGTTTGGAGAATTTAAAGAAATTGGTTTTTGATATAAGCTTGCTTCCTATTCTATGAAAGTAAGAATAGGAAATGTGGATTGGCTAATGGTCGTTTTTAATAAAAATAAACCCATCCAATTTTAGGCACCGAAGATCGGAATTTGACAGATTTTTCCTTATTAATAGTCGGATCTATCAATTGTTTTGCCTGCTATAAATCGTTCATGGGCACAGACTATTGCTGCCATCGGCGTGCATTCCAGTTTGCTACTTGTCATAAAGAAACTAGAATAGTTCAAGTATCCGAGATGGGTCCCTACATCTATTTCCATGTTTCAGTGATAAATAATCTATTGTGGTAATGAGTAGTTAATTGTGTAAACGTTAAGTAAAAATATGGCTTTTGACTTTAAATAAAACCTTTAAAGTAGTTCAAAATATAATAAAACAAATTAAAATACAATAAATGTATTAAATTCTTAACAAAAAGTCTAGTCTCCCTCATCACCACCTTCTTCCTCCTCATCGAATTCGCCCTCTTCCTCAGCTGTGGCATCTTGGTATTGCTGGTATTCCGACACCAGATCGTTCATATTGCTCTCAGCTTCTGTGAACTCCATCTCGTCCATACCTTCCCCAGTGTACCAATGCAAGAAGGCCTTACGTCTGAACATGGCTGTAAACTGCTCCGAGATTCGCTTAAATAACTCTTGAATAGCAGTCGAGTTCCCAATGAATGTCGCAGACATCTTCAAGCCTCTCGGTGGAATGTCGCACACAGCAGTCTTCACGTTATTTGGAATCCACTCCACGAAGTACGAAGAGTTCTTGTTCTGAATATTCATCATCTGCTCGTCCACTTCCTTCATGGACATTCGACCTCTGAATACTGCGGCGACTGTTAAGTATCTACCGTGACGCGGATCACAAGCAGCCATCATGTTCTTCGCATCAAACATTTGTTGCGTCAATTCCGGGACAGTCAATGCTCTGTATTGTTGACTGCCTCGAGAAGTGAGAGGAGCGAAACCGGGAATGAAAAAGTGCAGACGGGGAAAGGGAACCATGTTGACAGCTAGTTTTCTCAAGTCTGCGTTCAGTTGACCGGGGAATCTAAGGCAGGTGGTGACTCCTGACATTGTTGCAGATACTAAATGGTTCAAGTCTCCGTACGTTGGTGTGGTTAGCTTTAGTGTTCGGAAACAGATATCGTATAAGGCTTCGTTGTCAATGCAATAGGATTCATCAGTGTTTTCTACCAACTGGTGTACTGAGAGGGTTGCATTGTAAGGCTCGACCACGGTGTCAGATACTTTGGGAGAGGGCACAACGCTGAATGTGTTCATGATACGGTCGGGGTACTCCTCTCGTATCTTCGAAATGAGTAACGTTCCCAAGCCCGCACCAGTGCCACCACCGAGAGAATGCGTCAACTGGAATCCCTGTAAGCAATCGCAACCTTCAGCTTCTTTCCTGACGACATCAAGAACAGAATCGACCAACTCCGCGCCTTCTGTGTAGTGACCCTTAGCCCAATTGTTGCCAGCACCTGACTGTCCAAATACAAAGTTATCCGGTCGAAAGATCTGACCGAACGGCCCCGATCGCACGGAGTCCATAGTGCCAGGTTCTAAATCCACTAGAATGGCTCGTGGCACGTATTTTCCTCCGGTGGCTTCGTTGTAATACACGTTGATACGCTCCAATTGAAGATCGGAGTCGCCGTGGTATGTGCCAGTTGGATCGATGCCATGCTCGTCCGATATAACCTCCCAGAACTGAAAATGTACAATTTATGTTACTGCAAGCTAATACAAATATATGAACGGTACAAGCTCCATAAACGGCGTACGAGGATAAATGTCACGAATGTTAAGCATCTCAGATAATTCTTGGCAAGTATTGCACTTGGGTAATGGATTCCAGAGTATTTTTAAATTTTTTACTTATCGTAATTTTTACATTTAAAATAATTTAATTTGAAACAATATTTTATAAAGCGGATTCTAATGTTTACTATACGAATGAGAGCCTTACATATTTATACAGTTTATGTCTAAAGGCACGTATTAGACAGACAGACAGACAGACAGACCATGGCAGATATTTTTATAGACAATATCTATTAACGTATTTACTTATATTAATTGTAACAGGGCCGTCGACATACGGGCCGTATTTGTCGAAAAGATACAGAAAAATATAATTTTGACTGCCACTGCCCGCCCCCGGTACGCTAGATGTCTGTATATATAAATGAATAATGGATCTTTAATGAAATTAATTTTATTGTTTCCATACAAAAAATATGAGGAAAAAATGCTTACCTTTGCACCAATCTGGTTTCCACACTGCCCAGCTTGTATGTGTACGATTTCCCTCATATTATTCGATAACTTTAGTAACTTTTAATACTAAAATACTAAGAACGCTGACGATATCCTAGCTTCACGACCTACTAGACGGAACGACTTAAAACAAATGATACTTTGGAAAAATATTGAATTGAAGGCGTTTTTAAACTTTGAACGAGATTCTATTTATTTTCGGCCTGAGATCATGTTGAAACTCTCTCAAAGATAAAAATAAGGTTTATCTTATATATAAAATTCTCGTATCACAATGTTAGTTACCGTACTCCTCCGAAACGGCTTTACCGATTTTCACCAAATTTTATGTGCATATTCAGTAGGTCTGAGAATCTATTTATTTTTCATACCCCGAAGTGATAAGGGTTGTCCACCCTTAACATTTTTTTATGTATATGGCAACACAAAGTTTGCCGTGTCAGCTAGTAATCCTATATACCTTTTTGTTAATGAAAGGAAAAACCTTCAAAAGTTACCCGACTTTTTATGGGACTTTTATCGCACTAAAACGGTGGCCGTCCTCGGCGCTGTGTTGGAGATCCCGGAATCCTCTATCTACTCCGGGATCTCCAAAGGAACCCAACCGGAGTCCTCTGAGGTAATTCTACATACCGATACAATACAATATAATCACTTACATTTGCATGGTACTGTGGAAACGTAATATTTAGAGTACATTTGCATGTCGTAAGACTTCCAACTATCGGTTTGAAGCTACTACAGTAGTTAACTACACAATACTAATTCTGATTCAGAGCTTAATTACTCCGTATGTTAGGTTATTCCATTCGAAGGTAGAGCCCTCTGTGGTTCGATTCTACAGGCACCACCGCCACACCTACTTCTGCTCTATATAAATATTTTTATAATATTGGAGTAGGATACGATTATGCAGTCCACCTAATGGTAAGTGGCTACTGTCCATGGACATATGTAATCAACGCCAGGTAAGATTAGATATTTCTACCTGAGATTGGCCACAAATGCGCCGCCACCCCTGAGGACAAGGCTGGAATGGCTCAGATAAGTATGTCTCCCAACACACCGTTCAAATCAGAAAACAGCAGCGCTTAATACTGCTGTTATTAGGTAGACCGGCGCAACACAGGTAGGATTCCAGGGGCTGTGAGTGTAGAAAGTGTATATGAAATAAGGTGTTATTAAAACCGTGATATATTGGCCCTTTCAAACCTGAACATAATTTCTACCAGCGGTCACCCATCTAAAGATTGGCCATATTTGAAGCTACGGTCAACTGTGCAACCAGCAATTCGAGCTTCAAGTATAACGGCCTCCTTCAAAAAGTAATATCATTAATTAAATTACTTTCGTTATAAGATTGCTCAGCTCTCAAGACGGAAATCTCAAGAAACTCACTAACAGAAAGTCAGCCTTAAGAGCGCGGAGTTGGATTGCTGTTTCATGTTAGTTGCGTTGCAAATAAAGTGCAGTATGCCGCGCTATCCAACGCTGGGTTGGTTCCAGATTCCGTATTCTGTTTGATACTTAGATAGCAATGGACGGTGAATGTAGAGGAAACTGCGTGACATGGCACGTGGTCGCAGATATGCCGGTCGTCAACGGGAATCGAGATAATTTGTATGGTGCAAGATCGATTTATTGAGAAAACTCACTAAGTCAGTCTGAAGAGCACGGAATTGGATTGCTAGTCATATTTCATGTAAACGTTGTGTAAGTAAAGGTGCAGTTTGTTATTGGATTTGATAAATTATGTCAAGTGTAAGTCGGGATTATTAATATTTTTTGGTCAGGAAGGTTCGGAGGGAGGGAGATATACTTATCGGAGGCATTTCAGCTTAGTCCTCAGGGGTAGCGGCGCATCTGTGGCCGACCTTGAGTAGAAAACAAATCGTATCTAGGGTTGATTACAGATGTCCATGCGCGACAGTAGCCACCTTCAGGTGAACTGTATGCCTGCTACTCTTATATTATAAAAAAAAAAAAAACGTATGTACTTAGAACAGAAGGTGAAAGAATCCTTTGTGGTTCTAGTCCGGCGATACCACCGCCACACCTATTTCTGCCTCATAACAGCAGTGTTAAACTGCTACTCCTATATTATAAAAACTAACTGAATATACAGTCACTTAGAATCGAGATACATCCCCAAATATTTCTATCGTGGAAGCAACCTAACTAAACTAAAGACGCTTTAATTATTCGACTGTGCAATTTCAAGTTCAGTCAGCTCCAAAGCCACTCATCTGATGTGTTAATAATGTAATACTGTCCGTCCCTTTCCATCTTATGACATAACACATGCTCGTCCTTCTCACTTGCCCCATGACCTTTCTCGGTTGTGTATGAATTATGGTAATTTAACCCTAAACAACGTGGTATTTTTTGTATTTTATCTATCTTTTGGTTTAAAGCGGAATATTCCTTACTTTGTCGATTTCAGTGCGAATGTTAAGATGCAGTTTTTTAGATTTCCTTTCGTATATTCAATGTTTATACAAAAACTAATTAGAATAAATCTTTAAATTCATCGAAAAATTGGCAAATGAATGGTAAGACTTGGCTGTTGGCCATTATGCTGAAGATATTGTAATAAATAATGCACTTTAGTCCAACCCTTGCTGCTCTGGTCAAGTTTAGAATTTTTATTTTTGCTGACTTTGCTGATTTTGATTTGACTGACCAGGCATCGAATCCGGGCCTTGTATATTAAATATAAAGTAATTGCTTCACCAAGTGTCTGTGTGAGTATGTATAGGTCTAAGAATCTATATTTCTCATATTTTTTTTACATTCCTTACGAGAGAAACTTAAAAATAATTTTAATTACGAGTATTATTTGTGTCCGGTATGTGTACGTGTGTATGTGTGCGTGTGTGTGTGTTTGAGCGTGGGTGTGTGTTTGTATATGTACGTGCGCGTGTGTATGTGTGTGTGCGTGTGCGCGTGTGTGGGTGTATTTGAGTATATGTATCGTATGTGTATATTTTTCCTGTTTAATGCGTCGAAAATGCTTCATTCTAACTTTGTAACATCAGACCCTGACAATTCTATTCCAAATTACTTCTATAAACAACTTTTAATAACTGGAGGTTTTCGAGAATCCCTGTTTAATGTCCTAAATTTGTTCCGTTGTTAATTGAAGTTTGTTTAACTACGCCAATTAACCCACCGCGGTTCTATTTGATCCTGCTTCAATTTGACTAACTTTTTCTCCCGGGATCACGTGTCTAAGCCATATGTTGGTGGAACTTTTCGTGGTTCAACAGCGGTGGAACCACCGACATACTGTATTATAAAGGTAGTACTTTGTCTAATGGACATTCAAGGACTTCATCCCGCTTAACACTAATACCATTATGGATTGATTGACATTTGACATAAACTTTAGATCAACTAATTACCAATTGGTAATAAGCTCTTCTTCTCCTTGTCCGATCTATTTCGAATATATATCTGGTACCATATAAAACCCACACTCAAAATTTATCAAGTTCGTACATCTGTCACTAGCTTTATATTACGAAGGTCGTGTATCTGTGACGTGCTTTATATAATTAATTGAAGAGCACAAATACGTGATATTGATTAAAACCATCAGCACGTTACCCTGAATAAATAATGAACCAAACAAGGCAATACTGTTTTAAATATGATACCGAAACTCCGACCAATCCGAACGAAGTGACCGATGGATGAATTATAAATGAAATCGATAAGATTCCTTCGACCAAACAAACACCTGTCTCTTTAACGTTTTATGTGGCTATTCGAAGAAATAACGTCAAGGTGATATAAACTTCGGTCACACAACTACGTAACTCTGTTATTTTAATATAATAAATTATCTCATGCTTCAGTACTGAAGAAACACATCTCGAAGACACCAACGAAAGATCTTAGAGTGCTCTAAAAAGTTTTGTATATTGTATGTGAAGTCTATCAATCAGCACTTGATCAGCATGATGACTTGGTCCTTTTTCTTTCTGACTTAAGACGCTTGCCCAGTAGTTGGATCACAATAGATAGGGCTTTTATAGATACCTCGGGGTTAAGTAGTTCTGGATTTCGGTGGAAAGATTCGAATTTCAACTGACTTGCATATGAAACTACTATCAGGAAAGGCAACTCATCGGTGATCGACTTCTTGTCTATGGGCGGCAGTTACCACTTACCATTAGTTGGACTGCATGCAAGTTTGCTACATCAATTGTATAAAAACAAATAATTGTGAACAGAAAAGTTAAAACATATTTTAATATACGGATTAATGAGATTACCAAAAAATATGAACGAGAGTTTAATGGGATATGAATCAGGTCAATTAATACAATTTGTAAATAAACGCTGTTTTAATCACTTAAAACTGTTAATGCGTGTTCACCACAAACGTTCTGGTAATAACACGTTACTTAAATGGGGCAATTAATGTAAATTATTAATTACAAAGTATAACTCTTAGCTTTTGAATAATGACATGCGTGTTAATTTTCCATTTTTCAGTCAAGCTCGTATTTGTCGGATCCGACAAAAATTGCGAGAAAATCAATGATAATTTTTTCAGTCAAACTCATATGTCCGGATAGGACAAAGTGACGACAAAACTTAATGATAGAATTTCAATCTAACTTGTATTAGACTGATTCGACAAACTTGCGACAAAGGAAATATTAAGTTTGTCATCGCTATTTTATTAGAGAATAGTGCAAATATACGTGTCGAAGGCAGTGATAATGTACTCGTATCAAGAAAATCATTTTGTCGGTCATGACAAACGTAGGTTGTTCTAAAATATTAGTCTTATTTTGCAAATAGTGGCCATAAACTATACTATGTTAATTTATCAGCCCTTGGATGATCAATGCTGGACATAAATCTCTCCTGGAGATTTGGTGCCTTGCCATATTCTACAATTGGCTGTGTTCTAGTAAGCGCAATATATGAACATATTCGTAGAGAGAAGCTGCTACTGCTCTTGGATTTAATCCATTAATCGTAACATTATGTAAAGAGAGACTTGTTTTCTAGGCTAACATTGATCGTTAAGGAATAAAAAAGTCAAATTTAAAAATTTACTTGTTGACGTTTTGAACACAACACACGTAAAATCAGACATAAGTAAACGTTCTATCATGTCAAACTATACACATAAGTATATGACATCGTGGGATTCTGAAAAACAGTGTTAGAGCGTTTTCAGATTATCCGATCCGATATCGGTGTCGGACGACGATAGCCGACATCCGATAGCCGACACCATGTGCTATTTTCACATATTTCCGACAAAATCGTTCTGATACGGCCATTTGCTCGATAGCTTAGTGCGGACAGGTCATCATGGCAGACTATAATAGAAAACTTTATTTGCTGTATCTCTTATATTTGAGACGCAAAAAAAGATCTGTTCACAGACAGTATTGGATACATCCTATTGTGGAAGCTAGATTTTCAGAGGGAGCATTTTACACTCTTTTTAGCAAGCTACAACACGCACCTAGAAAGTTAATTACTTTCGTATGAGTGAATCCACATTCAATTATTTGCTAATTCATCTCACAAACAGTATCAAGAAACAAGACACACATTTTCGAATGGCCGCCGCGCATCGGGCTCTACGCACACAGAGACAATTTAGATACACGTAGAGCACACATACAAACATTATCGCCCGACGGCTCACGGGCGTCCGATGGTGTCGCCAGCATATCGGTGTCGGCTCCGATATCCGATATCGGAACGGACAATGTGAAAGGCAGGTACATGTTTCATACATTTTACTTACCCCGATATCGTATCGGCGTCCGATACCGATATCGGATCGGATAATGTGAAAACGCTCTTAAGTGCATCGAAGCAGAGTTCAGCGGCCTAAAGAACGGTTTCGCCGCTGGAGACGGAGGTACTTGTAGTATATGATTTTCATCTGACAGTCGTGGCCGTGCTTGAAAATGTTTACTCTAGAATTATAATTATAACCAGTGACCTGAAATTGCAACATCAATAGTGACTCGCACAGGTAATAAAACAGAAATACCGTCTCCAAAAAATTCTAGCGAAATTGAATTTGAACTACCGCTCTTCATACCTCACAGCTGTGTTTGTGAAGCTCTTTGTGTGGGGTGCATTACTGTGATTAATCCGATAAGGCCGGCGGATTTTCCCGCTGTATCCGCGCTTGGTAGCACAAAGCTGAATGTTGTTAATTTGGGAATTTTCTGGACTTTCGTTTTGAATATCGATTTTGGATTTATGACGTTTCTCTCGGTATATGGATTTTTGCTGCAGAATATATATTTGAAGAGGTTTTCCCCACGCTTTCGCATAAATACACGCATAAATACATGAAAATTTCATGGATCCTTTTTTTGGTATAAAATGCTATTTTTTTCTAAAACAAAAGTAGCCTAAGTAACGACTTATAACATCAGCTAACTAACAGTAAAACTTTCGTTGTGGATATCGATTTGGGATTGCTGACCGTTCTCTCGGTATATGGACTTTGGCTGCAGAAGAATGTTTGATTAGTTGACGCTTTAACCAACCATATCAGTAATAGTCTAATGCAGTGCGGCAAGCTCTTTGGCTACACGGACCACAAAGTAACTACATGAAGTAATTGGCGGGCCACACTCGGAAGTTCTGAAATTTAAATGCGACAAAAAAGTTCATCATGTAGAAATAAAAATATGCTCTGATTAGTTGGCGGCAAAAAAAGCGAGACAGCAATTCCACGGACCGCAAGGGTCACAGGCCAAATGCAGCTCGTATGTAGCAGCCCGCGGGTTGCTGACAGCAGGCTTGGTATGTTGCTGAGGTTTTTACAAGATTCGCAATCTGTCCATAAATTACGACTTATGAACAATTCGGTTCTCTAAGGTGCAAGTTCGGCTTTCAAATCCTAGGGACGCTGCTATGATTTTCCATACTATGCCCTTACAAGAAATTAATTAATTTGCCAGCGACGGCAAAAATAGGTAACATGACGATGACTACTTAAAATCTGATGGAATCCGCAGATCATTCATAAGACGGCTATCTTTTGTTGTTATTTCATTAGGTGTGTTCATAATCAACATTGGCCACTTAACATCAGGTGGACTGCATACTTGTTTGCTAATCAATCTTAACCAGCATTCAATTAACTAAATTGAACCAGCATAAGAACCCTTTAGCTAGAGGCTACTCTCAGGAGACACGGGCTTTATCTCAAACGGCATTGCTATGTACACTACTATTCAAACAGACGCGAAATTTATGTTACTTTGGTTGGAAATTAATGTCTCTTGCAGCAGTACTGTAATATATCTTACAAATGCTTGCATATATAAATTAGTTTTATAGATTATTTTTTTATAACATAGGAGTAAACGACGAGCATGCGGTCCACCTGATGGTAAGTGGCTACTGCCGCCTGATGCCGCAGATGTCCATCTGAAATCAACCCCAGATAGGATTAGATATTTCTACCTGAGGTCGGTCACAGATGAGCCGTACCCCTGAGGACTAAGCTGGAACGCCTCGAAAAAGTATGTCTTTCTTACCATACCCTTCAAACCAGAATACAGCAGCGTTTTACACTGCGTTTATGAGGCAGAAATAGGTGTGGCGGTGGTGCCATCGGAGTCGAACCACAAAGGGTTCTACGAACTTCAAGGTGTTTACAACTACATCGTTGTCATCAAATCGATTACTATATCACCGTTGGGCACGGATCTACTTTCAGAGTTATAAGGATTTTCGCAATAGTCCACAGTTGGATTTTGATTAGATTTTGTTCTAATTCTTAGAAATGTATTACGTATTGTATTGTATTACGTATACGCCACGTTATGTATTTACCTATATATGTGAATAAACATCTCCTTTATCTGTTGCTAAGAGATTGTAACAAGTTTTTGTAAAAATATAGGCACTTAATATATTCTTAGATGTGTAAGTTTCGTCATAATATTTTGCTTGGCGGCAGTTACCAGTTACCAGATGAAGAATAGCATAGCGAAATTATTTTATTTGAAAGGTTGCAGTATCGCTTCATTTCAACCAAGAATATTTCCTTAAATTAACAGTTCACCAATTTGAGCTGTATTAACTAAAGCTAGACCGAAAAGCAAACACCAACCTGGTTTTCTCATAATTCCATCACAGTGGAAAACAGAACCCTTCTGGGTTTGAATTCTGAATTCTGAACAAACAGTCCGCAATCACCCGTCCTAAGGCAAATGTCGTCCGTTATGTAAATATATGTAAACTACTATACCTACTAGTCACATACTATACTCGTATTCCTCATGTTTGCGTTTTAGCTGCCCGTTAGAACTGTAGAAACTAGCTGGAAAGTTTAAAGTTCAAATGTAAAATCATATTTTATTCAAACTTGAATTAAATATGTCCTTTTAGGGAACTTTTTGCTTATTCGTATTACATAACGGTAATTGGGCGAGCGAGCTTGAATTCTAAATGTACTTTTTATTTTATTATCACGCTAACAGTGCCATTTAATTCGAGTATCAGTTAATGTACTCGTAAGTAGGTAAATAAAATAACAGGACGCCGCGCTCTAAGTGTATTGATATTGCAATTAATTTTAACTAGTTTGATCTTAACACTTTGCCGAAATAATAACTTCCCTTTTTAGTTGTTATTCATAAACGGACGAGTTTTTATTTCTTATAATAATTATTAGTTTGTTGGATAAACTCTTGAATAATATCTATTAAGCACTGCAGCTACAGTCCAACTTACTTTACATAAAATATCTGTTATATACATTTAACAAAACAATATCAACGGAAAATTCACCGTAAATCTTCAATGATACATTGAATATCGTTTTCAGTCCGCTAGATGTCAAACGCATACGTGAATATCGCCGCGATTGTGGAGATATTTGTGTCCGCCGGGTGTCAAATGCACGCGCACCTACCGTATATTACGGTTTACACTCTGAATATGAATATTTCGGCTTACGGGCATATCGGTAATGTTTTATATTGATGTATGTGAACGCTTGGTAAAGGAAATTTTGATTCATTAGATAGTAACTGCAATAGAGTTCTGTAACCAAATTTGAATAATAATAAAATAGATAAAATTTAATGGGATATAGAGCGGACATTGTTAAGATAATTATACAAAAACTTTTATCCCGTTTCACCAGTGTGAATCCAGATTTTGTCAGTACCGGGTTGTTGTATATTTATTGATGTTTGATACATAGTTCAGAAAGACTTGTTACCACTTGGTAATAAGTCGTATATAGATCATGGTATTGCTGTTACAGACCACCTCCAAAACTCTACGTTTGCTTAAAAATCTATTCCTCTGTTCAGTGTATGTATTTAACAAAAAATATCAACGGAAAATTCACCGTAAATCTTCAATGATACATTGAATATCGTTTCGAGTCCGCTAGATGTCAAACGCATACGTGAATATCGCGGCGATTGTGGAGATATTTGTGTCCGCCGGGTGTCAAATGCACGCGCACCTGCCGTATATTACGGTTTGCACTGTGAATATGAATATTTCGGCTTCCAGGCATATTGGTAATGTTTTTTATTTATGTGTGTGAACGCTTGGTAAAAGAAATTTTGGTTCACTAGATGGTAACGGCAATAGACTTTTGTAACTAATTTTAAATAAAACTGCCATTAGAAATCAAACAGATAAAATATACTAGGGATATAGTGCATTCTCAAGCTACTTAATTACAACAAATTTGAACCCGTTTCATAAGTGTGAAACCAGATGTTATCAGTACAGCACCCCGGAATGATTGATGTTTAATAAATAGTTCAGAATGACTTATTACTAATTGGTGATAAGTCGCAGATAGATCACAGTAGTATGGTTACAGACCACCTTCAAAATTCTACGTTTGCTTTAAAATCTATTCCTCCGTTCCGAGCATGCATTTAACAAAAAATATGAACGGAAATTTAACCGTAAATCTTCAACGATACATTGAATATCGTTTTCAGTCCGCTAGATGTCAAACGCATACGTGAATATCGCGGCGATTGTGGAGATATTTGTGTCCGCCGGGTGTCAAATGCACGCGCACCTGCCGTATATTACGGTTTCCACTCTGAATATGAATATTTCGGCTTCCGGGCATATCGGTAATGTTTTATATTGATGTGTGTGAATGGCTAAGGGATATTTTGATCCACTTAATAATACTAGTGCCCTAATCTGCACAATGGAAATCTGTCAAAAAATTGAATGGAAAGAAGTTATTTGAAATTAAATAAACTACGTAGTGGTTATCATCTTTAAAAAAAAAATACCGATTTTGGCGATCACATTAAAGTGTAGTGTATTAGTGAATATCATAGGAAGATCAAAGATATGTGAACTCGTGTGCTATATTATGACCAAAAACCAAATTGGTTCAATACAAGTTTCACTAGCTTGGTCGATCTTCAAGGTACTATGGAGAAGAAAAATATACCTTATAACAAGTAAGAAAATACAGAGCATTTTTGCTTATTATAAAACGGCCAATTTGAAGAGTTGAAAATAAGAAAGCAAATGCAAAAAGCAAACTGTAGGTTTTAATTTGCCCTAGTTTCCCAATTTCGACAACGCGAGGAGTCATTAGTAGTCCGAGTGGGTTCCGTAGTATTTGCATAGCCAATGTTGGGGCCAGTGTTGGCATAGTTCAGGAGGTAATTAACGAAGTTACTGTTCTAGTGATAATTTGTGATAGATTTGTCTAGCGAATTCGGCTATTTTTGTTTTGACATTTCAGCTGTTCATCTATTCGTAGTTAGGATTGAGGTAACTAGTTTGGAACTTTAATACCGTTTTGATAATGTTCGACAATTTTTTCGAATGTATGACAAAATATTTATCAAGATATAGAAACGGGACGAAATGAACGAATTTCGAATGTACGACAAAAAATCTATTCACAGATAAAAATGGAACTTGCGTACGAGTTTCGTATTTTGTTTATTTAATTAACATTGCATTGTTTGTATTTATAATTCATTTGCGACATTTTTCTAATGTACGACAAAATTCTTTCGTTAAGATAGCAACTAGAACTATTTGCGTAGGGTTTTAAAACGTTTTCTACACGTCGATATTTTTTCAAAAGAACGATAAAAACACGTTACGGTACATATAAAGCTTCAACAGGCATAAAGTTCGGATACAGAAATCAATTTGTGCCGTTAGGTTTTACGAGCTAGGCTTTACGTCCCCGAAGTGCGGACATGAGTTGGAATTGCTAGATTGTCAGGAAATAGCAATCTTTACTATGTGTTGAACTGGCAATATTTGTTTGCAAATTGTTTGATGATTTTTCTTTACTTTTCAAACTACGTTTTCACACATACAGTGAATCATCAGCAAGTACTGCACGGATAGACTTGTAATATGCATTAAAACCTTCGAGGTTTACTAGCATCTTTACACATATAACAACAGCGTTATGCGGTACTGTGTTTTTTTCAAATTTTCTTAGTTTTATAAGGGTAGCAAGAGCAATACATTTGTTCGACTATTAAGATTTTTTTTTATGAAAATTGATTCAATGATATTTTACTTCAAATTATTTTTGAGAAAATAATTTTAAAATTATATGCGTCATTCATGGAGATAAGCATTGCATATTTAAAATTCTAGATTTAGAACTATGAGACATAATGGTTTGACATTTTTTAACTTATGTGGGTAGAACTAAAAATTCTTCGACCAGTCGTCATTTTGCGTTCGGCGAGTTGTACCGTTTTTTTGTGTCTGTTGTTCAGTCACGTGGCGGAGTGGTCAATATACTGGTCAATACCGACAAATATGTGGTACCTCTGGTCTGAGTGTTTGTGTATTAGTGTTTGTATGTGTCCATGGTACCAAAGATCCTAGTGTGAGGCTATGTGTGTTTATTTATCTGTGCAAATCTTCAAATTTTCACGTGGATTAAAAATGTTATCGTGTGTTCATTGAAATGCTAAGGACTACTCCTCAATGAGACCTGGTCTTTTTTTTGAGCTACGTGACCACATGCGCATCATCAGGTATGGTTTTTGTATGGATTTGGGAGGCAAGGTACGTGGCTTTCTTTTCTTGCTTGGATTATTACCGCCAAATGTATTAAATTTATACGGCTACCTATATGATAGGCATTGAGGACATTTTTATACTAAAAATTTCATCTCCATTCATACAAACATACACCGTAATACTCTGTAGGTGTTACAACTTTATAATAGATGGCGTTTATTACAAAAATACAAATGTTTTAATAAACAATAATATTTGGAAATTACGACCAGTCAATTATTCGGTTCATCATATCTCCTACAACCAATACAAACACTATGACAACTTAACATTAAGTAATAAATGTCTATTTCGTACCTCTAATACATTTATTACGAAAAGTACAAACGTAGAGATATTAGTAATGTTCTTACACATTTAGTTGTAAAAGCTTGGCGTCCCTCAGGGGAGTATTCTGTGAACGCCAATGTTTTTGTGATATTGTTGTGTTTGCAGATTGCCTTCTGTAGGTATTCTCTTGTGTTTATTTGATTTGATACACCACTATCAACGTGCTTACACGGGTATAACATTTGTATGTCGATGAACTGTTTAAGAATGATGTATTTGACCCCGACTGCCCCAAAGGAGCGTAATATGTTCTTGTATTTGTAGTTATGTTTATTTCTTTGTTACGCTCTGTATTTTTTAAGTTAAAACTTCTTTAGCGGCCTTGTACCCTTTTTTGTGAAGCGTAAAAAGTGTTAAACTCGTGTCAGGGCACGTGGCCTGATCAAAAATTCGTAAGACGGCAAAGCAAACTGCAGAAGTCAAGATATCATCCGGTGTTAGCATAGAAAAATATGTCAATGGGTGTCAGTTTCATTATTTATTTATTATAATATATTTACCTACGCTGCCGAAACGTAGACGCTGACATTGGGAATAGTCCACAAGTTAAAGGTAGCTTAGCGAGCTATGGAACGAGCTATGCTCGATGTCTCTTTGCGGGATAAAATCCGAAATATGGAGATCGGGCAAAGAACTGGAGTAACCGACATAGCTCAAAGAATTAGCAAGTTGAAGTAGCAGTGGGCTGGTCACATATGTCGCAGAACCGATGGCCGATGGGGCAGGCGAGTTCTCGAATGGCGATCACGAATCGGCAGACGTAGTGTAGGACGCCCTCCGGCACGCTGGACCGACGACCTTAAGACTGGCTGGTGGTAGTGGCTGGATGAGAGCAGCGGAAGACCGAGTTTTTTTTTTGCACACCCTAGGGGAGGCCTATGTCCAGCAGTGGAACGATAAAGGCTGAAGTGATGATGATGATGATGTTAATATATTTTATTATTCAGGTTAGGTTTCGAAAGTTTTCCATTCTGTCGGCCCTCCCGGAGTGCAACCTGTTGATTTTTTTTTATTTTAAAGTATGGAGGTAACAAACAAGTAGGTATACCGCTCATCCCCTCCGAAGGGCTGCCACCTTGTCGTGGTGGGGGGGCTTGCGTGACCCTATGATCCCCAAGGCTATACCGGCAGGAATACCCATACCGGGCAGGCTTGGTGTTGAGGGTCCAGACTAAGAGCGGCTCATCCCCCGTCGGGACTATTTGTAAGTCTATCAGGCGGGGGAGGTGCGGGAATACCCTGCACTGGGCGTTTCTCCCACAGTGGAGGAACCGGGACGGGCTCGGTGTGCACTAACACTGCCGCCGGGCGGGCTAGGTACTGTTTGTGCTTAGTCACCGTCGTATATCGTAATCCCATCCACGAGAGGTGCCGTGGTCATGTCTCGCGGCCTCGGGTGGGACCGAGGGTCTTGCCTTAATTGGCCGGACCGTGAGGAAGAAAACCTCTATAAAAAATTACCCCAATCCCAAGCGGCAGCGCACCGCGAGGGGATGCATGGCTGGCGGGTGGCCAGTCATTAGTGCGACTCCCGTCACGGTACCGGCCGACACCGTGGCGGGTTACACTTAGGCTTACCCGGGTACAGGGGGCACTGCCCGGGCGGACCTTCCTTTCCCCCATACTCGTGGGATCAAATATGGATTCTTTTACTCGTTTGAATAAAAAAGAGGAGGAGGAAAAAACACCGGCATCACGCACTACATCGCCGGTAGTAAGGACAACCAGATTGTCAGTACGTCAATCTGAGAAGTGCACATCAGAGGCGGAAGAATTTTCGGACTGCTCGATAATGTCCGCTAAATCTGGGCAGTCCACGGCCATGCCGGCTACGCGAAAGCGTTTGCCGGCCGGTAGCGGCAGCAGTGAGGGTGACAAGCCGAAAAAGAAGTCAGCAAAGGCTCCGGCTCTGTCAGGAGACGACTGTTTCGTAGACCCACTCGTCCCTGTGGCAAGGAAAAGGTCCCAAATGGCCCTACCTAGTCCGGAAGAGTTAGGCCGAGAGATGGCGGCGCAGCCAACGCCGGATCTTGGTTCTCGCATAGTCGAGAACCTAGAAATAATAGAGAAGGCGACCGACAAGTCCCGTAATATTAAGGGCAGTCTGGCGCACGCTATGAGGCTGGCCGTCCGCCAGATCCAAGCGGCTGCGACGGAAGTCCTGCAACGGACTACTTCGATTTCCCTTGAGCAGGAGAACCAGAGGTTGCGGTCCCAGCTCAGCGAATTGAACCGAAAGGTGGAAGTTCTCACGGTTGAGTTGTCTGAGCTTCGTAAAGGCGTTAGCCATAGTCAGCCAATGCCGAGTCAAACCAGACCCGTGGTACAGGACTGCTCCGAAGTTCTCCTGATGGAACGTATCGGAAACCTCATCGAAGGTAAGTTGGCGGCTTTCAAAGACGAGCTGTTTCCGGGCAGGGCCATTAGGCCTCCTCTGGGCCAAAAGGTGGTCCCCGCTGCGGCTTCACAGCGTCCCTCGAAAGGGAAAAAGAAGACGGGAGTGGAGGTCGGGTCGGGTCAAGCGGCATCAGCGCAGCAGTTGCCGTCAGGTGGATCGATGTCAGCGTTGCGATCGGAGCAACCACGCGAGGAGGCCTGGAGCACTGTTGTTGGCCGAAAGGCGAAAGCCAAGGCCCGGGCTACTGCTCGACCCGAATCCGAGCGTGGGCAAAAAGCGCGTAGTCGGGAACCGGCAAGAAAGCCCTCGGCTGTACCGAAGACCCAAGTGCCGGCCCCTAAGGTACAAGACGTCGTTAAGAGGGGCAAAGGGACGCTGAAAATAGGTCGGCTACCCAGAGTGCCAAAGACCGCGGCGGTGACGATTACAATACCCGAGGGAAGCACCGCGACATACGCGCAAGCAATGACCACTTGGATGACTCCGTCACCCAAGCGGACGTAGCCAACGCCATCGCTAATTCCGGCGGTTGCAATGTCTCCGAAATTAAAGTGGGAGACATCAGAAAGGGACGGTCATCATTGGGGACGGTCTGGGTGCGCTGCCCGCTCGTCGCCATCAGAAAGTTGGCGGCTGAGAAGCGAGTCCGAGTCGGCTGGGTGTCTGCACGGGTGGAAGTGCTCACTGCCAGGCCTTTGCAGTGTTTCCGGTGCCTAGAATTGGGTCATGCTAGGCACCAATGCACGAGCACGGTTGACAGGAGTGCTCTGTGCTATGTCTGCGGCGAAGCCAACCAACCATAAGCTAGCCAATGTGTAGCACAGACGCCCAAGTGCATGGTGTGTACAGAGCTCGGCCGCAAAGCTGACCATCGGATGGGTGGCAAGCATTGTCGACCCCCAAAGAGAAAAGGGGGTAAGGGTGGAGCTGCCAGATCCGTACGGGCAGATGGGCTTGCGCAGGCGAAAGCCAGCGCATCGGCCCATCGCTCGTCTGAGGAAATGATGGAGCAAGCTTAATGAACGCTGCTCCATCATTCAAGCTGCTACAGGGGAACCTGAACCACTGTAGTCGAGCCCAGGATTTGCTCCTGCAGTGCCTCACGGAGTGTTCAGTCTCCCTGGCAGTGGTGGCAGAGCCATACCGGGTCCCGGACCATCCGCGCTGGTTCGGTGATGACGCCCAATCGGTCGCCGTGTATTGGACTGGTGGCGAAACCGACCCTCCATGTTTGAGGCGGCATACGGGGCAGGGCATAGTTGCCGTGGACTGGGGTCCCCTGGCGGTGTTGGGGTGTTACATCTCCCCCAACTGCAGTCTGACGGCGTACGAGGCGTTCCTGGGTCGGGTAGGAGACTGCATTCGCCGTTGCCTGCCCCGGCCTGTGTTCGTCCTCGGTGACTTTAACGCCCATTCCAGGGCCTGGGGGAGTAAAAGGGACAACGCCAGGGGTAACGCGGTACTCGAGTGGGCGGCGGAACTGGACCTACGCCTTTTGAACCGGGGCTCGGTTAGCACGTGTGTGCGTTGGCAGGGGGAGTCGATCGTGGACCTTTCATGGGCGACTGCCTCTGCCGAGCGCTTGGTGACGGGCTGGCGGGTGGCGGAGGAAATTGTCACGCTATCCGACCACCGTCACATAACGCTGGACGTGGTCTTACAGCTCCCGGTTCACAATGGTCGACAGGGAGAAGGTCCCCCGCGACGTTGGGCTCTGAAGCGGCTCGATCGAGACATGCTCATTGCCGCCGCCCACGTCGTGGACTGGTCCGGTACCGCCGCTGAGGGCGCGACCCCAGACTTCGAGAAACGGGCTATTCGGCTCCGAGCAGATATGGCCGCTATCTGCGACGCCGCCATGCCACGGGTCAGATCCGGCAGAAGGGGACCGGCATACTGGTGGTCCGATCACATCGCACAGTTGCGTGCAACTTGCTTGCGGTCCCGACGCAAGTACACGCGCGCCCGCAGACGTCGGACTGCCAGTGCCGAAGAGACGGAAGAAAGGTACAGGGAGTACCGCAACGCGACCGTGGCGCTTCAGACTGCCATCTCTGATAGCAAGTCTCGAAGCTGGTCGGGACTCCTGGACGAGCTGGATAGGGACCCATGGGGGCGCCCTTATAGGTTGGTGCTTGGAAAGCTGCGTCCATGGGTCCCACCGTTAACGGAGACCATGGATCCCGACTTTGTCATGGTCGTTATGGGAAACCTGTTTCCTTTCACTCCGGATAGCCTCGATGCCGCGACAGGGCCGTCGGTACTGCCCGAGTGGACGGAGGAGTTGACAGTCAGTGAAACAGAACTAGGATGGGCTGTAAAACGGTTGGCCGCGCGAAACACCGCACCAGGCCCTGACGGAATCCCGGGTCGGGCCTGGGTGTGGGCCCTGACCGTCCTAGGAGAGAGAGTGCGGTCTCTGTTCACTGACTGCCTACGTGCCGGTCGCTTCCCAATGGAATGGAGGCAGGCGAAGGTGGTACTCCTCCACAAACCGGGCAGACCTTCAGACTCACCCTCGGCTTACAGGCCGATATGTCTGCTGAACGAGTTGGGAAAGCTTTTCGAGCGGATTATTTCCGCCCGTATCAGCAGACATTTGGCGTGCAGCGGTCCGGATCTATCCGACAGTCAGTACGGCTTCCGAAAGGAACGCTCGACTGTCGATGCTATACTCCGTGTTCGCGCAGTGACAGAGCAGGCCGTATCCAGTGGCAGAGTGGTTCTGGCTATAAGCCTGGACATTGTTAACGCTTTTAACACTCTGCCCTGGAAAGCGATAAGGGAGGCCCTCGTATACCATCGGGTGCCTCCCTATTTGCGTGATGTGCTGACGGCCTATCTGTCGAACCGGAGTATAAGCTATCCGGGCTATTACGGGAGTGTCGGGGAGAGGCGTGTCGTGTGCGGGGTTCCGCAGGGGTCGGTCTTGGGGCCACTCCTGTGGAATCTCGCATACGATGTCGTACTGCGGACGGAGCTCCCTCCTGGTGTAAGCGTTATTTGCTATGCCGACGACACTCTCGTACTGGTCGAGGGTGAGTCTTTCGAGAGGACGGCGAGGTTGGCCGAACAAGGGGTGGCACGCGTTGTCGCGAAGACACGTGAAATAGGCCTTAGCGTTGCCGGCAATAAGACCGAAGCGCTATGGTTCCACGGCCTACGGCGGGGCGTGGAACCACCCTGCATGTCAGTGCGGGTGGGTGACGCGGATATCGAAGTGGGCAGGTGCATGAGATATTTGGGGCTCGTGTTGGACAGCCGCTGGCGCTTCGACGAGCATTTCGACCGCCTGGTCCCCCGGATTCACAAGGTAGCGGGTGCTTTGCACAAACTGCTGCCAAATCTAGGGGGACCGAGGGAGGAAGTCCGCCGCCTCTACGCAGGCGTCGTGCGCTCTGTCGCGCTCTACGGTGCGCCCGTATGGTCTAATAGACTGTCGGGCTGCCGGCGCCGCGCGGCCAAGCTGAATGCCGCGCAGCGTATGATCGCGATCAGAGTCGCACGAGGATACCGGACGATATCGTATGAGGCGGCCACAGTCCTAGCGCGATTTCCGCCCCTGGACATACTGGCGGATATGACCGCAGAGATCTTTTTCAAGATCCGCGGTCTCCGCCAGAGTGCCCACCCTCCTACCGATGAGACGGTCGAAGTGCTCCGGACGAGAGCCAGCTGGCGCGCCCTAAGACGCTGGCGTGATAGGCTCCAGGAGCCACGGGGCGCACGCCAACGCGTGGTCAGTGCGATCCTGCCCAACTTCCGTGCCTGGCTAAAGAGGAAGAAACGCGTCACTTACCGACTGACACAGGTGCTCACCGGACATGGCTGCTTCGGTGAGTACCTGCACAGGATAGGCAGGGAGGCCTCAGCGCGGTGCCACCATTGTGGACATGCCCAGGATTCTGCGCAGCACACGCTCGAGGAGTGCCCAGCGTGGCAACCTGAGCGGCAGATCCTGGTGCAGCACATAGGGCCGGACCTCTCCCCGGAGAATGTTGTTGCTGCGATGGTCCGTTCTGGCGAAGCGTGGGATAGCGTGGTCGCGTTCTGCGACCGCGTTATGCTCGCAAAAGAGGACGCCGAACGGGCCAGGGAGCGCGCCGATCCCGCGCGGAGACGGAGACGCCGTAGGCGTCGATAGCGCCCACTGGCGCGGTGTCCCTGTAGTTCCGGGACTAGAATAGGGCTACGGTATCCCCTGCCTGTCGTAGGAGGCGACTAAAAGGGGGCTTCCGGGGTTGCGGGCGGCAAGAGTGGGAGCTCGAACCGTCCAGCTAGCGACCCCGGGAAGGACGGCGGTATGTGTGGTCGCATACCGTCGTAAACACTACATGGTGTGGGAGGAGCGAAAACTGCTCCTCCAGGGTAGAGCCCGATCGGGGCATCGCGCTTGGAGGGCTCCGGTTGTGTTCCGTCGGAGATCCCGGAGTTCTCCAACAAGCGTTGAGGACGGCCACCGGGGGGGTTTTAGTGCGGTAAAAATCCCACATAACCCGGCGTCGCTCCCACGTCGTCGGGTACCTTTTGAAGGTTTCCCCCTCGAGAAAAAAAAAAAAAAAAAAAAAAAAGGTATACCGCTCATATGAAGCGATCATTTTAGTCCTCCGTCTGTTGTATATAAAAACTAGCTGACCCAGCAAACGTTGTGTTGCCACATAAATAAAAAAATCTTAAGGGTGAACAACCCTTATCACTTAGAGATATTCAAAATAGATAGTAACCGATTCTCAAACCTACTGAATATGCATGTAAAATTTGGTGAAAATCGGTAAAGCCGTTTCGGAGGAGTACGGTAACTAACATTGTGACACGAGAATGTTATATATAAGATGAATTCTGTTTTTTTTTTTTTATTTAATAAGAGTAGTAATTAGATTCTCATAAATTTTAACTTTTATTTACTGTAGGTATTATTTATATACATTTATCCATCTGACCAAATCCATAGATCATAAAAAATATATTTATGGGAAATTGATTGGTAAACGATTTAACGGTTTCACTCATTTATAAATGATTATGGTTACAATGGTCATTTGAATATCCGTAATATAAGATTAATGAATTAAGATTATGGGTGTCTTTTTATCTTTTATGCCCTTGTGTAGGTATATACAGCTCACTAATTTTAATATATGAAATAAAAATATTTTATAATTTGTTATTATCATGAAATCGAATATAGGAGTGACAATCTGACATGCAGTCCACCTGTAAACATCATCGGATTCATCATGGACATATGTAATCAACACAAGAAGAGATTATATTCCTACCTGAGGTCGGCCATAGATGCGCCGCTAATCCTAAGGACTAAGCCAAAATTACCCGGTGAAATAAGTCTCCATTAACATTGCTGTTGTTAGGCAGAAATAAGTAGCTAGTGGTCTCCTCAGGTCTCTAATCCCTGATAATATTAATAATAGTATAGGTTTCACATTAAACATGTATCTTCTATTAATATTTTTGAAACTTACTTAAATGTTAAATGTATTTTCTTTTACATCATTCCGATTCATTCGATTAGCGTTTCGATCGAAAGTCCTTCCATTACTATAAAACAATAATGGGTTAAGTGATTCAAATAAAGCCTTAAAATCAGGAAGTGGGAACGAGAAACGGGCTACGAAGTTCAATTAATAGTTTTTATTGTTAATTATTCACTTGTATTTTGGATGCGGTAAATTTCCAGTATTCGGCAGTTCGGTGCGAGTCGAATAATTTCAATAAAGTTTTACACGCCCGTACCGTGTGGGGTTAATGATCTGAAAAAAGGAATTTATTTTTACAGGAACCCACTGATGTTCTTTGTTTGCCTTGCACGGGGCATATTTTGCCTGCAATTTTGGTTTCAGTGTGCTTTTTCAAAAGGACTGGCTATAATATTAACAAATAAAATCTTAATGGCACAAAGTAAAGTACGTATTCGTTTTGTGCACCCTTTCAGAATGTAAAAAAAAATCTTTTTACGATTATAGATGTATACTACTATTAAATTTAATGATATAGTATGTTTAAACCGCATTAATGTGTTTTCGTAGTTGCATTAAGATTAAGGATTTTTTATTTGCTTTTGGACCCTAAAAGCTTTTAACTTATAAATTTAACTAAATAATGCACGAAGAGCGAAAAAAGCTCGCTTAAAGCCAATGAAAATTGTAACACCCATTTTCACACAGTATTAACTAGCTTATACTCACGACTCATTCTGTGTGAGGCCTACGTCTAATATTTTAATGCAGAGGTTCTTAACCTTTTCATCACAATTATTTTTCTTTTTTTGTCTGTGGACCACCAAGAATTTGATAGAACAGTATTATGCATTGATTACACAATAGCGACTTAGTAAAGGTAAGGAAGTGGATGGTAGAACTCTTCAGTAGCTACTATGATTTACTTTACAAGTTTACCTCATATTTACTTTTAATACGAATTTTAATAAAGAGTAGTAATATATTTTCAGCTCCCTAGAAAACAAAAAAATATGTACAAAATTTTAAGTATCTTTTTAAGTAATCTTATTTTTAACAAAATTTCATCAAAATCAGTGTCCGTATTTGTCTAAAGCTCAAACAATAAGACAGACAGTTAGAAGCTTAAATAGACGTAAAAAGTCAATATCGAAACTCGTAAAAAGTCAATACTGAAATCCCAAAAAAAAGTCAATATCGAAACTCGTAAGAAGCCAATATTGAAATCCCAACAAAAAGACAGTAAGAAGCTTAAATAGAAGTAAAAAGGCAATCAAACGACATCTCATATTCAACATAGGGGCGCAAAACACCCCTAAATAATAGATACAGTTGGCGCAAATTTGATTGGTAGCTATTTAAAAATGCATAGAAACACAAATTGGCTACGATTGACTTTCGACTTGTGACTGTTGGGCGGATTTTGATGGGGTCCATCGTTCCTCGTTTTGATTTCAAAACTAAGGACGGGTATTGTTTCTGTCCCATTTTGTCCGGGACAAACGCGTAGGTACATAATGTTAATATAGTATTTACAATTTGACTATATTTAACACCAGTAAAGTTATTAAAGTAAGTACGTAGTTATTGAAATAAATTTATAAGCATAACAAACATGAAAATATATTATGTGCTTTTAGTCAACTTTTAACCATTTTATATTGAATGAATGTGGCATACATTTACTTTTAATTAAATTATGAAAAAAAAGAATAATTTATGGCATCAACAAACAATTCTATATTATACTAGCTGACCCAGCAAACGTTGTGTTGCCATATAAATAAAAAAATATGTTAAGGGTGAACAATCCTTATCACATAGGGGTATGAAAAATAGATAGTAGCTGATTCTCAGACCTACTGAATATGCATATAAAATTTGGTGAAAATCAGTAAAGCCGTTTCGGAGGAGTACAGTAACTAACATAGCGACGCGAGAATTTTATATATAAGATGATTATAATAAATATACAAATTTTCATACGCTATACATATAAATAAAATTGGAGTATCTGTTTTTAATATTGAAATAACCGCTTTTTGTTACATGCATTAGAATATACATTCGGTACATACACCAAAATAACATTTTTTTCAATTTTTGTGTGTCGGTCTGCTTGTTCTGGCTAATCTCCGAAATGGCTGGAGCGATTTTGACGGGACTTTTATTGGCAGGTAGCTGATGTAATAAGGACTAACTTAGGCTACTTAGTCTTGACGTTTTTTTTTGTTTATATTGTTAGATTTCTTATTAACGCGGGTTAAACCGCGGGGCACAGCTAGTCCAACATAAATGTTTTTTAAGCAACAGTATCTTCTTACGTGCTGGACGCCTGGGTTTGAACCTCAAACGTAATTATCTAAGACACGTGTTAAAAATTTAATCTATTTTCCTCACTAATATCCAAAGTATCCAAATATAGTTTCTTTCATAACTATATTTGCTATCAAAATTACGAGCTAATTATTTAATGACAGTCTACCAGAATTACTCTACTGGGTCGTAATTATCGTTAATATTTAATAAGTACCCTATTACCGTTAAATTTTGTGGCGTAAAGGATATTAAAAAGCGACAATTTGGGTCAACGTGGCCGGTAGTTTAATAATTATGGGTCATTGATCGAATACTAATTTCATTTATGGTAAAGGAATTTTGTATGGTTTCGCAAATTAAGTATGTCTTTAGGAAGTTTTTTATGTTGCACGACTGATTTAAAAGTAGTTGAATCTATTGCTTTTTTATAATGTTTAAGTATCATATGAACATGCAGTCCATCTGATGGTACGTGGCTAATGCCGCTCAGGCATATCTGTAATTAATCCCAGATAAAGTTAGATTCCTATCTAAAGTCGGCCGCAGATTCGCCGCTATCCCTGAGAAGTGAGGACTAAGCTGGAACGTCTCGGAAAATTATGTCTCTCTTACCACAACTTACTACTTCAAATCAGACCACAGCAGTGGTGACTCTAAGGTCATACCACAAGAAGTTCTAACATGTTTGAAATGTAGGTTGGACTGCTTTGGTTTGTATCACGTATTAACGGTGTCAAAGGATGTGGGGCCAATATTTAGGAAGTCTAGGTATTAGGTTTTTGATTGATAGGAAACGGCAGGAGGGCATCTGTTTGTAGACGGCAGTGGCCAATCAGATGGATATCATGCACGTTTTCTTTTTTTGTCATGGCCTTGCAAGTAACTTTGCAGTTTTAGATATAGAGATAGTCCACATGACCAAAAACTACGAAACTTTAAGGTGTTCTGAGAAACATGAAAAGAAAAGAATGATTCTATCTGTTTTGATGATTTCGGAGGTATTCCGAACTCAATTTCTTTAAAATGGGGTACTGAATTTGAACCTTTGTTTAATTACTATACAGTAAGTATTGCATATACCTACAGTGTGGAACTGTAGTCAAACCAACTCCGATTCTCTAGTCACATGCTCTTTTACCAGTTAATGCTTCCTACTTAACAAACAAGACTTATTAACATTAACCAATACGAAAAGGTCAGTTTCTTAATTTTTCGGCGTCTTGGCCATTAGGCTTCCGTCATACACGATAATGGTACCGCAATGCGGTATTAAGTGGCGAGCAATACCGACTCTTAAGACGTTCCAATACAGCCCAAGTAAACCATAATGCGATATTTTCTTTGTAAGTCAAAAACAAAAACGGTCAAGTCACGCACCATGCCGTGACGCATAAGGATGGCTACACACGCGTAAACTTACTCAAGTGCAATCTACGGTATCGTTGGTGATAGGCTATCGTGATGTATTTTCGCTTTGCTAATCTACTTTTGTACGTTTATACAAATGGATGTGTTGCTCGTGTGTATATTTACCTAAGGTTTTAAAAAGTTTGCGCCTAAAACAAATAAAATTTTAATGTTAATGATTGGACTGTTTAAACTATGTATATTTATTTATATAAACGATTGTGTTTCTCGTATGTAGTTATTTAAAGGTGGTAGAACCCTTTGTGGTTCGACTCCGGCGGCACCACCGCCACACCTATTTCTACCTAATAACAGCAGTGTTAAGCGCTGCTGTGTTCCGGTTTGAAGGGTGTGGTAAGGGAGACAGACTTTTCCGAGGCGTTCCAGCTTAGTCCTCAGGGGTAGCGGCGCATCTGTGGCCGACCTCAGGTAGGAATATCTAATCCTATCTGGGGTTGATTACAGATGTCCAT
The DNA here is from genome assembly GCA_014595695.2 of Epargyreus clarus clarus. Classification (NCBI taxonomy): domain Eukaryota; kingdom Metazoa; phylum Arthropoda; class Insecta; order Lepidoptera; family Hesperiidae; genus Epargyreus; species Epargyreus clarus. Next base: position 113,647 of record JACTTY020000076.1, read on the forward strand.
GGGCGGCAGTAGCCACTTACCATCAGGTGGACTGCATGCTCGTCTGCTACTCTTATATTATAAAAAAAAAAAAAAAAAAAAATGTAGTCGACCTAAAGCTACAAAAGTGCTTGTATCTAAAACATATTTTTAATTCCGTGAATGCTCTGTTTAAACGATACCTACATAAATGTTTTGTTGTGTACCTATGAGAAGTGTAACTAAATAAACATATGCACGTATTGAAACTTCAAATTTTAGTACATTTATTTTAGTATATCTGGGGGCACGGCAGTGCCTACGCCAAGTTGAGCAAAAAAAATCGGCACGACAGTACCATTATTTTTAGTTTTATTTTCATGAAACTTATATACTTAAATAATATTTTAAACGAAACGAATATTCTTCGAAACGAAACTTCTATTGTATTCATATACTTGTCATTAGGTGGACGGCATGCCCGCTACTTCAATATTACAAAATGAACTTGCATTTATAATAAAGCAATCCTTACACAAGTGTATTTATTGATTACATTCGGTAACTACAATAGCTAGTAGGTACGACTAAATATTTTGTAACTGTGTTTACTGGAGGCGTTCTAACTTAATCCTCTTGTCAAGGAAGGCATCATTGATCACTATTGGATAGAATATTCCATCCACTAACCATTGATAAGAACACTACACATAAACTACTGAGGTTGGCCACAGATGCGCCGCTACCCCTGAGAGTAAACTGGAACGCCTCAGAAAAGTAAGTCTCCCTTCAATCCAGAACACAGCAGCGCTTAACACTGCTGTTATTAGGTGTGACGTTATTGCCGCCGGGGTCCAACCACAAAGGGTTCTACCACACATTATTTAGTACTTTCTACACAGAACTGCACTGTTTAAAGTTTAAGTCATCTTTTACAAAATACCCTAACATTCTAAACATACCCTTTGCAAATAAAAATATCGCGTGTGCTTTATACACCTTTTGTTATTTGTAATCGACTTTTGAATCAAAATTCTTGAACTTTTCTTGAGTTGGGATTTATAAGGGCCTATGAGAATAGGTGAGTGAAGGACTAGATGTAAGTTTGTCAGACCACTTACTATTGTAAAGTTAGGAAGCGATTAAGGATACCCTTGTAAATAGGTATTGTGGAAGAAGTCAAGGTAACAACTATAATATAATGAAACCGTAGTAGTATAGTCCTATAGCTATTGAGTGTATTTTTGAGCTGAGTTGAGGTTTGATTGCCGGTGGGATTTTTTTTGTTTTGGGATGAATGGAGTAGAATCATCATTTTTTTTTTATAATATTAGAGTAGCAGACGAGCATGCAGTCCACCTGATGGTAAGTGGCTACTGCCGCCCATGGACATCTGTAATCAACACCAGATAGGATTAGATATTCCTACCTGAGGTCGGCCACAGATGCGCCGCTACCCCTGGGGACTAAGCTGGAACGCCTCGGAAAAGTTTGTCTCCCTTACCACGCCCTTCAAACCGGAACACAGGAGCGCCTAACACTGCTGTTATTAGGTAGAAATAGGTGTGGCGGTGGTGCCGCCGGAGTCGAACCACAAAGGGTTCTACCACCTTCAATCAAACCACTATTATGTTAAGTCACTTTTGAGAAATGGTATCGTATAAGAAATAGAAGAAAATCACTCATAGTCTATCACGTTAGTAAAATGCAGATTTTGAAATCATGAACAAGATTTACAGAGAGGTCGATTTTTTAAACGAAATCTTCACATCTATACAGATAGATGTCTCATGTTTGTTAGAGTTTTTAAAAAGAAACCAGTACCCTTAGTACGAGTTTTTACGTTTGCTCGAAAACGTTCAACGTTTACGAATTCGCTCATACAGCGCCCCCGTGGACCGTATCGGAACTGAAATTTTGCATTATGAGTTATAAAAAACTGAATAGTCAATTGTAACTGTTAAAATATAAGATCTTGAAATACTTTAAATAATAAAATCTTATTTTTTTAGCTCAGACACGTTTTTATTCCATTAATTGACAAGAAGAACAATTCAGAAAACATTACCAAGGGTAATGTAAGTAAAGATAAAATTATAGGTTACTATACAACCTATAACAATACTTTTTCGATCATCTAGATTACTACTATTTTTTACTTAAATGAAGATTATAATATTTACTTATTTGCAACAATAACGACATTTAATTTTACAAAAATAAATACAATGAATTTTATTTTTACAATTTTAATTTAATTTTAATAGCGTTATTGTTCTGTTTTTGACACTTATACTGTGGAATTTAAGTTTCGATACGGTCCATGGGGGCGCTGTATGAACGAATTCGTAAACATTGAACGTTTTCGACCAAATGTAAAAACTCATACTGAGGGTACAGAAATTTTATACGTTTATGAATAATATTATTTATGACGTTTTTCATAACTAATGACGTTTACCGTAAATTACTGGCTACGTGATTTATTACATACTTGTCTGATGGTAAAACATAAGCGACAAACTAATGAGGATATCTTTTTGAAACGATATTTAAGTTAACAAATTTAATACCCATTCCTGATAATAACTGCATATCGTATTCATAAATACGATATCGTATTCGTATAAATCGGTCATAACTGAGGGAGGTCTAGATAAGTTCTCTTAAAAGTTATCAATGGTATATGAAATTTACTAATTCGTACATAGTGCAGTGGACTATGGCATAATCCTTCGCTCATTGTGAAGCTCGTGCCCATTGGTGGGACAATCATAAGACGCACAATAATGGTTAATGACATAAAGGAAGTTAACATGCAAGCGTGATACAAGTACACTAATACATGAGTACAGATCGTGCCGTCGACTGTCGCTAAAGCTCGCCAAACGTCGCCAAGAATTGCTAACAGCAGGAGTGAAAGTCGACGGCCGTTACAGACGCCGCCTACAACTCGTTACAATCTGTGACCATCAACGACATACTCTGGTTGTCGCCGAATTTCGTCAGACAAAACACGATCGCCAATTGTTTTTGACGTTATTGAAAAGGTGGTAGAGCTCTCCGTGGTTCGATTCCGGCTGCACCACCGCCACGCTTATTTCTGTCTAATAACAGCAGTGTTAAGCGCTGCTGTGTCTTGGTTTTGTGTTGGGTTCGGTAAGCAAGGCATTCCAGCTTAGTCCTCCAAGGTAGCAGCGCATCTGTGGCCGATCTCAGGTAGGAATTCCATCTTATCTGGGGTTGGTTACAGGTATCCATGTGCGGCAGTAGCCACTTACCATCACCACCTGATGGTAAGTGCACTGCTCGTCTGCTACTTCTATATGATTAAAACAAATTGCGAATTGTCGTCGGTTATAGACGACAGTCGGCAACAGTTACCAGCGCGGACTATCACTCATCATATATTAGCGACGTTAGCCTTACATTCTCTAACGTTGGCTTAATTTCTTTTATCGCATATAGTTAAACAAGTTCTCGATGATTAATGACAATGTGAGATTACGATCGGGTTCAACGAACGCTTGATTGTCCAAAATTATCGTTTCACGTTCTGTTTTAATTGTAAAACTTTATCGACTGCACCCTTTTGTTCTGAATTTGTGTAAGTTCGACTTCACCTTAATTACCCCATACAAAGTTAATGAATTTTATCGATAGGTCACATCTGTAGACGATTTAAATTAAGATTGCCATTGTATTAGAATAATAGGTTAGTATTTTATTAATTATATTTTATTACCCTAATGATTGGTGATTGCAGTAATTTATTTTGAATGAGTTGCAAGTTTATGTATGTCCTCAAGATTTTAACTTGCGCTTTACGATTTCTGTACTCACTAGGATTCCCTGTGTTGTGAGTTTCATGGACAAAGGCAATGGCAAATTCACAAACACCCAGACCTACAAACAGAAATCTAAGTTCATGTTTTAGGTATCAGCCGGGGATCGAACCCGAGGCCTTCTGCGCGTCAGATTGATATGGTGACCGCTCAGCCAAGCGGGTGGCGTATTTTTGTTAACAGACATTAAATTTATTGTATTAGTAGTTTCTTATTAATTATTCTTTAAGATTATTGTGATAATGTTGTTTCCATATTAGAAAGCTACTTATATATACATTACGTAAAGTCCCTTGCGAAAAATTTGAATGCAACCATTGTATGAGATACTTCATACGAGTACGATCCTCGTTAAAACTTCTTTACGATCCATACTAGTCTCTTTTGTTGAATTTGAATGGACATACACAAAGAGAAAAGTCTGCATATCTAGACTTATAGGTTTGATTAAGAAATTATAGGATAGGTCTTAATAAACATTATTATGTAACATGTAAACAATAGTTTGTTTAGTATTTCGTTTAAGACAGTTCGTAGGATAGACATTTTAAGCTCCTAGTATATTTTTGAAATGTATGATAATAGAGTTGATATAAAATTTTATCATTGTTCTTAAACAATGGTATATTACAGTTACTTACGATGTAGTGACGATATTGTGCCAATAAACGTCATTCAACCTACAGATGTTGATTAATTAGAGACCAACGGTTAGAATTAACGTATAATAAGTCCTCATACATTTTTCTAAACATAATTTAAATTACAAGCAATTTGTAAGCCCATAACTCCACAGAGATTCGCTTCGTCTTAAGAAGACATTTCACAAACCCGTGCTACGTGCGTAGCACCGTAGCACGTAGACCCACTACGTAGCGTAGCCGCTCGCGACCCTTGAGTGCAATCGTCGACACGTTGTACGTAGGGTTGTAATAAAGATGCTTGTTTGTTAAGACTCGTAACAGTACCCTTAGTATGAGTTTTGACGTTTTTACAAAAATGACTATTTTTGTATTTGATTACGTATTTGCCCATACATTTACAATCAGCGGCCCTGTATCAGAACTGATGTATGGAAAATACGTAAACAAATACAAAGACAGACATTTTTGTAAAAACGTAAAAACTCATACTAATCCTTGGTATGTACTGAACTTAAATAAATGTTTTGTGACGTCAGAGTTTCACACTAGAATGTTCTGTGTCGTGCCATGGACACATACACATACTCAGATCCAGAATAGCTATCTAAATTTGTCATTTAGATGCTTGCTTGACCTGGGACCGAAGATAGTACTTTTTGCTTTATAAATGATTATGATCAAAGTTTCACCATGCGTTACATTACGTATACAATGTGATTTTAATTTTACAAACTATAATCTGTTCATACTTGGTCTGCATAATGCATTCCTACCTATACCTCTATTTTAGTGGTAAAAAGGTAAAGGTAAATCAGAATATACTCGAAGTAATTGTTAAGCCAATAATATTTCACTAACATTAACTTGCATAGAATATTAAGAAAAATACAATTATTTTTTCAGTTAATTACTTTATCCCTCAAAATCCCATTATTAAAAAATGATATAATAAGAAATTAATTTAACTTTAGTTTTAGTGTAACTTTAGTTTGACAATGCAAAGCTTAACTACATTTTTATAATTAAAAACACACTAGGTACAATAGTATTAGGGGCGTATAAGCTACAAAGCTTCGTTAAAGCTCTGCGTAAGCTTACAACGTGTCAACGATGGCTCTTCAGTATACTTATAACACCTTACGTGAGATATGACCCTATGCATCCTTTGTGAGAACTTTTGTTTTACCGCAAAATCTGTTTGAACCTTCATTCAAGTGGATATAATGTTTCGTGTATTATACATATTGGCTGCATCCCTGGAATTTAGATGACGCTCCGCCGTTCATCTAGATTTAGATATGTGTAATACCAGTAATATGTACAGAAGAAAATAAATATTAAGTGTACTAATACATATACTAATGTACTTTTTTATTTACAATATAGGAGTCCACCTGATGGTAAGTGGCTACTGCCGCCCATGGACATTTACTAGCTTACCATACCCTTCAACAAACCAGAACACAGCAGCGCTTAACACTGTTGTTATTCAGCGGAAATAGGTGTGGCAAGTAGGTAGTGTGTGTCAAAATTAGCCAACCAAGTCAAACGCTCTATCTACACAAACGTGTGGATAGAGCGTTTGACTTGGTTTGTGTTAGTTTGAAGGCGTTTGTAACATAACTTTTGATTAATCCAAACCTTTGGAGATTGCGGTAAAATTCTTTAACTTATTTTTCACCTGAATTCCGAACTACTAGCTTTAACCATAGACACTATAAATATGATAGACACTATAAATATGACGCCTTACTGCTCCTAATGAAACAAGTACCTAACGTCTCAAATAATGGAGAAGTAGGAAGCGGGGATACAAGTATTAATAGCAAAGTTTGAGATTGCGAAGCTTCCCTTATGTAATAGTTATGGAATGTGTTTTAGTTACAATAGATATGAAGCTAGCTAGTGAATAATAATACTATCAGGCAAAAATATTGTTCAGTACCCTTACCATGACTTTAAGAAACATCCCACGTTACGTTTACTCAATCCTTCTGTTCCGTGCTTCAGTAGACTGAGTAAACGTAACAGTAAGTGCTCAAGTGACGATTAACTTTTTGTCTCCCTCACATGTTCGCAAAAAAGAGAGACAAAACATAAAGCGCCATTTTATCAATTTACACATTTAATGTTACTGCCACTATAGCTCTGATACAATCCGCTAGGGGCGCTGATTGGAAATGGTATGGGCAAATACGTAACCAAATACCAAAACAGTCATATTTGTCAAAACGTAAAAACTCATGGTAAGGGTACAGTTGCTGTGTTCCGGTTTGAAAGGGTTGATAAGGGAGATATACTTCTCCGAGTCGTTTCATCTTCGTCTAGGAGTAGCAACTCATTTGTGGCTGACCGAGGTAGGATTGTTATGAGGTTAACCAGATATCCTTTGGCGTCTTCTTGCTCGTTTGCTACCTGGGATTTGAACCTCGGACCCCGCGAATGAGAGGCTTAGTTTCTAACCGCTAGGCTATCACTGCTAATGCTTTATCATGTTATTATGTTCAAACCATATAAACCAAATTCCCACAACACAACACTTGGTTTCGTAACCCGATGCAAGTTAAACTTTACTATCGAAGTTAAGTAACTGTTAAGTTTATTCACTACTTGTATATATAGTTGTACTTGAGAGGTATTTAGTCCCTGAACGGTTTCCTTATGTATCCAGGATATAAATAGTTTTATTGCTAAGACTGATATTGCTTTCAGTGTTAGATGAAAATGCTATCAACCCCAGGTAAAATAAGACGGTGCGGCGAGCCTTAAGCTCACCTGGGCGGAGCCCGACGGGGCAACGCGTTAAGAGGAATCCGGCTGCGTTCCGTTGGAGATCGCGGAGTCCTCTATGCAGCGTCGAGGACGGCCACCGGGGGGGGGGTTTTAGTGCGGTAAGAGTCCCACATAACCCTATGTCGCTCCCACGGCATCGGGTACCTTTTGAAGGTTTCCCCCTCGTGAACAAAAAAAAGGTAAAATAAGACAAGAAATCCATGGGCGGCAGTAGCCTCATGGCATCCGAGGTCTGAAAGCTCGTTTATTACATCAATAATATATCATATATATAAAATTCTCATGTCACAATGTTAGTTACCGTACTCCTCCGAAACGGCTTTACCGATTTTCACCAAATTTTATATGCATATTCAGTAGATCTGACAATCGGCTACTATCTATTTTTTATACCCCTTAGTGATAAGGGTTGTTCACCCTTAACATTTTTTTGTTTATATGGTAACACAACGTTCGTCGGGTCAGCTAGTATATACTAGTATATGCTAGTATTTCGAAAGGTGGTAGAACCCTTTGTGGTTCGACTCCGGCGGCACTATCGCCACACCTATTTCTACTTAATAACAGCAGTGTTAGGCGCTGCTGTGTTCCGGTTTGAAGGGTGTGGTAAGGGAGACAGACTTTTCCGAGGCGTTCCAGCTTAGTCCTCAGGGGTAGCGGCGCATCTGTGGCCGACCTCAGGTAGGAATATCTAATCCTATCTGGGATTAATTACAGGTGTCCATGGGCGGCAGTAGCCACTTACCATCAGGTGGACTGCATGCTCGTCTGCTACTCTTATATTATATAAAAAAAACGAGAGAGAAACAAATATAAATAACATTTTTTGGTTATTATTCATATTTCTACAAATCTAGTATACTTATAATACCTACCTTCTAAAAGGCACTCTGGCACGTAGTAGTCCTCCTAATGCCCTGATTTCATTCCTTCCGTTCGCGACTGACTTATTGCATTGCCTTTCCTACTTATACAACTTTGTTAATATTTGTTACCATTCAAAATTTTGTTAAATTCAAATCCTTAGGTCTTGGAGAAGTTTCGTTTTAACAAGAATTATAAGACTTAATACTTGTAAACTTAATAATTATTATTGTTAACAATTATTATTATTAATAATTATTATTGTTAATAATTATTATTGTTACAGAATACAGAATACTATCTGAGACAACATCTGGGGAATTAAATTATGTAATTTAGTTTTATCTATTTATTACAATTAATTGTATATGTTTTTATTTTTTACTTTTTTCTTTTATTTTATTTTTTTTCTTTTTTCACTATTTCTGCATTTATATGTTTATTAAATTACCGTTTATATACATCTATACGTACAATATATATCTTATTTTGTTGAATATTTTATTTAGTAAATTTATTTATATTTAATTATATCAATACCGTCCTCGCTGATCTCTGTTTGACCTAAAGGTTGACTGGTAGAGAATGCTCATAGCATTAAGTCCGCCTTTATACCATGTTTTAGGTATATTAAGAATGAATAAAAAAATAAATAAATTGTTGTTGTTATAACTTAATAATTATTGTTTAATATTATCAATCTACTCCTTTACAAGATTTTATCCCCTTTTAATTTTTTTAAGGGGATAATATATGTTATAGGGTATGCTATTTACAGCTATACAAATTTTATAATAAAATGTGTAAGCTGTTTTTTTTATAATATAGGAGTAGTAGACTAGCATACAGTCCTCCTAATGGTAAGTGGCTGCAGCCGCCCATAGACATCTGTAATCAACCCCAGATAGGATTAGATATTCCTATCTGAGGTCAGCCACAGATGCGCCGCTACCCTGGAGCCTTACCACAGCTTTTAAACCGGAACACAGCAGTGCTTAACGTTGCTGTTATGAGGCAGAAATAGGTGTGGCGGTGGTACCACCGGAGTATAATTTTGTACCTATACTTACTCGATTATAACAAACTAATTTAAGTATTTTTTACTTTGTTTCTTTCTTTTATTTATTTTCATTTCGTTGGATTCCTTTACAGATTTCTTATACCTTAGAGTTTCATTCTTAAACTTATTGTACCTTAATAGTTTAGTAGATTAGTTTCAAAGGGCGTTAGTAGGAAAAAAGACTAATGTTTCTACCCTATAGCCCTCATTACCCCCATGAAAAGGGAGCGACCCTAATTCCAAGTAAGGCTATTCGTTTAATGAACAAAGGGTGAAATATGCAAAAACTAGGTGAACTTGATTGACGGCTAATTTGCAAAAAATCTGAAATTGATGATAGGCGAAATTCAATCACAGTTTAAGTGGAAAATTTTCATCGTTCAATATTCTTTATTTTAGTACATCTACACCTTATTGATAGTGCCTAGGTTATGATTTTTGGTTTCCATGATTAGACAAGTAACAAGTAATAGCTCTTATTTTCAAAATTATGTGTATCTAATATATGAGGGATTTGGAATACGAGTATAACTGTCACGAGCCTCAGCGGTAGAAAAGTCGAAGTTCCTAAGAGATCTTTTATAGTAATTTAGCATAACAGGCTTTAGTCAGTATTGATATTTAGCAGCTGATATAACAGCAGTTTTAAACGCTGTTGTGTTGTGGTTTGAAGGGTGTAATAAAAATCTACTTTTTCGATGCATTCCAGCTTAGACCTGAGTTTGATTTCAGATGTCTATGGGTGGCAATAGGCACATACCATCAGGTGGACTGCATGCAACAAAAAAACTGCATAGACTTAAGTTGGTAATGCTGGGTACTAAGTTGGTAGGGCCTAAGGCCTTGTCTAGATGTATTTTTATGACCTTTCAAATCCAAACACAGCAGTACTTAACATTGCTGTTATACCCGAAATAGGTGTAGTGGTACTGACTCCTACGAACTACAAAGGGCCATAATTTTCAGCTAAGGGCCATTTAACTCGTATAAATAAAACTTTACAGCCCAAAGAACAGATGGCAGTAAATCTACCAGCAACAATAAACAAGACTTGATACACGGTTTACGTAACTCCATTTTAGTACAACAGTTTTATCATAGAGCTGTTTGGAATAAATCCAAAATGGCTTGACGTTCCACTTTCGAAAGTTACCCGCCAAAACAGGACCGCCATTACTGGGCCTCGGCCAATCGCGGTTTTTCTATTTTTAAATCAGTCTTTTTATAGCAAAAGAGGAGTTCATCTTTACCAACTTAGGTTAACGTGAAAAATATATCACCAGCAAGATCCTTCTGCAAGGTCCTTGGAGTTCTCAGACGTGATCGCGTGCAGGTTTCCTCACGATGTTTCTCTTTACCATTTAAGCAAGTGCTAATATGCACATAACTTTTTAAAAATCAGAAATTCGTGCCTGGTTTCTGAATCTCGGACCCCTGAACGAGATGTCGAGTTTTATATCCACTACGCTATGACTGCTTTTGTCAATAATGTGTAACATATATTCAATGACGGCAACCGAGAATATCGGCTACGAGTGCACACTACTTGCCAATTCAAAACGGTCACCCATCCAACTCACGACTACGCCAATCGTCGCTTAACTTTGTAGGTACCATACACACAAGCGGGAGCTAATGGCAGTGGCGCCTCTAGCGGAAAATATCAGCAACCGTTCCCTATTGTTACGAATACGAATGAGAAAAAGAATGAATATATGATTAGCATAAAAGTCCGTTAGGTCACGATGCTGACGTCACGTCCGTTAACAGCTGTTGTATGAAAGTTTGATGTCTGTAAAAATAGTCTATGGATGCAAATATAAGTATCACCGCCACACATATTTCTGCTTAATAACAGCAATGTTAAGCGCTTCTGTATTCTGGTTTGAAGGTTTGGTAAGGAAGACATATTTCTCCGAGGCGCTCCAACTTATACCTCATAGGTAGCATTCCATCTGTTTCAGTTTAATTTTATAGGTATATTACAAATGTCCAGTTTGATAGTATGTGGTTACTATCAAACTAGTACATTATTGTATACTTGAAAACTTGTAATCGGCTTTCCTTTTCTATAATAGTGTATATTTATGTTAGTCTAAGCAAGCTGTAAGTTTTCCAAATAAAAAAATAACGAAAGTTTAATGTTATAATAAAAATATTGTTTGATTTAGTTATGTACTTGTTGGCATTGCTTCAAGTTTTTTTTAACCTAACGATAAGGCAGACGGGCTACTTGATGGAAAGCAGTCACCGTCGCCTATGGACATTTGCAACACCAGAGGAGTCGCCAAAGTATCGCCGGCTTTCAAAGTATTATTTACTTAATATTTGATCCTTCATTTTATTCAGAATGAAGGATTTTCTAATCATAAAAAAAATTAAAGTAAATCTTCAATTGAATTCCATACGCTTTTAAGGCTTAACTTTGCTTCGGCCGCACGCTGTGGTGGTAGTCGATCGATAGGCTTCATAAATCAATCTTCGGTCCAAAACTCGAAAACATTTTATTATTCATTATAACTACATTTTGAACGGATGAATATGACTAGCAAATTGAACTATTACTACAAGCGGGGATATAGCTCAGTGGTAGAGCATTCGACTGCAGATCGAGAGGTCCCCGGTTCAAACCCGGGTGTCCCCTAATACAAAGTATATGATGTTTTTTTATATTTTCAAGTATTTCGTGTTATGTCGTTAGTAGATAAATAAATTTTACGATGTTTTGCAAGTATGTTATAATTAATATATTTTACAAATAATTTGTCTCCAAATATACTTCGTAACATTTTGCAGCCAAAACACTAAACAGTCTTGGAATAATATCTTTATATATATATATTTCTTATGTGCGTGTGTATGTCACTGAACTGCTCCTAAACGACTGGACTGATTTTAATGAAATTTGTTGTGTGTGTTCAAGAGGACTTGAGAAAAGGTTTTTTTTAATTATTTTTTTATTCGTAAGTAGTTATAGAATCGGAAACTATGCATTTGATCAAGTGATGATCTTTAGCAAAGTTGTTGTCCAAGAGCCCACGTGGGTTTGAGAGTTGGTAAGACCAATTTTCGACAGATGGCACCACTGTCATTCCAATGCAGGTACAAATTTTCCGTTTTATGTATGTCATATTATTTCTTTAAAATGCGGGCGAAGCCGCGGGTACCACTAGTAAATATATATATTAATACGTGAAGCAAAAACTTTTTACCCCTTTTTACGAAAATTACGCAGACGGACGAGTATGAAACTTGCCCCAGTTACAGTTTATATAGAAAAGAAGGTCAGACGGCTAATATTTCTTTAAAATAATGCATATAAAGTACATTAAATCAATAAAAAATAAACACACTACCACGCATTTGACACAAACACATACAATTCACAAACTATGTAATTAAAATTTTCTCTATAAAATGCCAGATTGACATTATTATATTTTATCATGAAATAATTGGCCAAGTGCAAGTCGAATTTGCACTTCGAGGGTTCCGTACCACCAACATTTTCATATATGTATATTTTTTATTTTTAGTATTTTTTTTTTGTTATTATGACAGCCTGAAAATTTGAACTATCTACCTATTACGGTACAATAGATAAAGCGAAAAACATCGAAAAAAAATAGTGGTTTCTTGTATGGCGACCCCCATTTATTTTTATCTTTTTATTTTATTTTTAGTATTTGTTGTTATAGTGGCACCCTTTATACATACCTACTCTGTAAAAATTTCAAGTGTCTGTCTATTACGGTTCAGGAGATAGAGCCCTTTGACAGACGGACAGACAGCGGAGTCTTAGTAATAGGGTTCTGTTTTTATTTTACTCTTTGGGTACGGAATAACTGGTATTATAATAAATTCAAATACAAATAAGAACCATAAAACATATTTTAATATACTTATTTTAATTTTATTATACGTTGTTTACGTATCATTCATCATCACCCCAACGCCATCTATATTTTTGTACCATAAATAGTTATGTCAAGCAATAATAGATGGCGTTGGGGCAAATAATACTTAGGTATTATTGAAAATTTACGTATCATTCGTCATCACCCCAACGCCATCTATTGTTGTTTCACATAACTAAGCGTTGTTGAAAATAATAAAATGAATAAAAACAAGTAAAAAATAATGAACATTTGGTAGTAAGGAAGCCTCCATGTGCGAGTTCGACTCATACTTGGTTAATTATGTATGGCTGTTTTGTTTAATATGTTTATTTTGATAACAATTTTTATATAATTACTAGCTGACCCGGCAAACGTTGTGTTGCCATATAAATAAAAAAATGTTAAGGGTGAACAACCCTTATCACTTACGGGTTTGAAAAATAGATAGAATATTTGAAAATGCGATGGAAGCGAAGTCTGTCCAATGTGAAACATTCCAAAATCAAGTACTTACGAATTAAAAATTAATTAAAAAACCTTTTCCCAAGGACTAAATTGTGAATCTAAACCATTCTCAAGTCCCCTTGAACACACTCAACAAATTTTATCAAAATCAGTCCAGTCGTTTCGGAGGAGTTCAGTGACTATATATATAAAGATGGTCCAATTTCAACCTCTGGGCAACAACTAGTTCTACAAACTCTGAAAAGACAAAATAGTTTTATTACAAGTTTTAATTTACTTTTAACTGTCCCAGTGTCTGTCTGTAAATTATAAATTTAACTCCCACCAGACCATCGTCGGTAAATATTGTTTCATTTCTTTATATTTGTAGCTTGTGTAGTTGTAATAGTGAATTGATGACGATGTCTACACTTAAAACCACATTTTTGTTTATAATATAGGAGTAGCAAACGATGCAGTCCATGTGATGGTAAGTGGCTACCGCCCATGGATATCCGTAATCAACACGAGATAAGGTTATATTCTTACCTGAGGTCGGCCACAAATGCGCCGAAAGTTATGTCTCTCTTACCATACTCATCTCTCCGTTTGTAATAGCCTGATAATGAGTAACAAAAACTAAAGCAACAGTAAATATTAGACTGCTCATACGAGGACTGCATAATAAGTACAGTGGAACTGCATTACAAATAAGAGGACGAAACATAACATTCGTAAAAGCAATAAAAACTTCCGTCTTTCGCGAATCCGAGTGAACTATTCGCATTAGAGACATCTTTTCATCCCGTCTCAAGACAAATCTGCGAACTTGTTACCCCCTGCACCCTCTGGGGTGTCAACACGTTTTGAAAAATTTTCGGGACATTTGTGTGTGCATTTTTTGTGAGTAAAAATTAAAGTTTAAAAAGAACAGTTTCTTTGATAAACCTATTGTGAAAGGTAACGTGTTTTGAGGGTATCGTTGTCTTATTATTTGTTGCGCCCAGTCACTCAAATGGATTTAATCATATAAGGTATCGTATCACAAAAGCTAAATTTCTTCAATAAGGGAAGTTATTTTAAGCACTCGGGTTATCGATATAAATCATGTTTTGTTTTATGCCTATGTAATAGCGAGTAAACTCGAAGTTAAAGAGTTATAATAATAACCTCACTTACTAAGTGAGGTTATTATTATAACTCACTTACTAAGTGAGGTTATGTGTGGATTTGCATCCAATTATAATGCAAATTACAAATACAGTATTTTACAACAAAACTATAATAAATGCAAGCTTGCATATAAAGTTTTCATTAAAACTCTATAATTGAAAAATGGAAAGCTACCCTTGTGCATAGAAATCTTATCTAAAGACAATTAAAACACATTTCTCCTCCAGACAACAAAGTTCAAATACATGAAGTTTGTCTATTCTACTTCATCCTTCGTACTAGAATTACAACTTTCAGTTAATCTTGATAAAAGCCTAATAAGGTTTTAAATTCAATCAAAAATATATTGCCAAAATAATCAGCTAAGTTAAGAAATCCCTAGAAATCCAAAATCATGGTCACTGCTTCTACTCCCTCTATAGGACAGTCCGCATAAATTGAGGATTCGTTTGGATATAAAGCTCGATTTTAGGTCACGTAAAATACAAGACGGGAATAAATGCCAATGCTTGAATGTAGAGTGGGTCTATTAATGGAGGGCTAATGGACAGAGGATTAGCTTAAATCCGCTAAAATAGAGAAGGGACGAAGTGGGGAATGCATTCGGGTGATTGGTTTTAGATAAATTATGTATGGATGGTAAATAGAAATCGGTGAATTTATTTTAGTCGAGTTTGAGTGGTTACCTTTGTTTATTTGTGTTACTGTGTATTTATCAAATACATCGATAGAATTAAATATATCAAATTTTGACTCCTAAAATGGCTTAAACCTCGGATAATTTTGCAGTCTATCTCAGACTTTTAAAGATGTTTTCCTTTACTGTTATAACAAGGGCTACCTAATTTCTGATACGCACAAAGAGAAATAGGTACCTAGAATATATGTAAATCATGGATAGCCCCATTGTGAGGCCAGGTTCCAGCCACTAAGAAATTAAGACTAATAGGGTTGACTATTAATAGTAATTCATATGCCATAACAGATCAGATTAATTGTATACTCGTTTAATACTTCAAATTAAAAAATATGTATTTTTCAATACACTGCCTCTATTAAGCCCCAAGTATTTCAAGGTAACGAATCAATGACTTCGCGACAAGGTATAATATCCAAGGGCCTGATTATGAAGAAGTGTGTTGAAAAATATCAGAATTTCGAAAAGTATGTCAAGTGGAATATCAAAAGGGAGTTGAGAGATTAGGGTTTTCAACAAACGTAAAGCGAAGTCGAAATATCTCTAGCATTCAGAGAAATCTGTGTTGACTCGAGTTTATTAGGAACATCATATGTAACATGCAAATATATTCAAGCATGCATGCAAATAAATGCATATAAATGCAAGGAGAGTTGGACGTTTAGAAATATGTGTGGTATTATATTTGGATAGTACTTTTTATTTATATTTCTTAATTTGTGTGCATTTTTAAAGAAGACCAAAATGTCAAATCGATTTTATTTTATAGTGGGAGAAAGTTTTGAAGGGGTACATCCCTTCAAAACTTTTCTGAGGTATTCTAACTTGGTCCTCCAAGGGCTGCAAGGTAAGTTAAGGTAGGAATCTATAGTTTTTTTTTTATAATATAGGAGTAGCAGAGGAGCATGTACTCCACTTGATGGTAAATGGTTTCTGCGACCCACGGACATCTGCGATCAACTTCAAATACGGACTGAGGACCGGAATCTGAGGACTAAGTCCCTCGGAGAAGTATGTCTCCCTTACCACACCCTTCAAACCAGAACACAGCAGCGCTTAACACTACTGTTAATAGGCAGAAAAAGGGGTGGCGGTGGTCCTGCCGGAGTTGAACACTAAGGGTTCTACCACGTTCAAACTAGGTAGGTACGTAGGTTGACTTCAGATGTTAGTTAGTCTCGTTTGCTACTTTCTGTGCTATAAAAATTGGAATAAAATAAATAATGGATATGACAAAATATTAGGATTATTTCAATTACAAGTTGAACCGAGTTAAGGTGTGTTAAGTTTGATAAGATGGGTGCAGGTTCGATCCTCGCCAGGAAAATACTTATTACCTGAGTCTAGAATCTGATACTGCGTCTGCTACTCCTATATTGTAAAAAAAGAATGTATTAATGTTTTTGTTGAATCGTGTACAATTGTATATCTTAATTTGTAAATAAGATCGATTGTTTATTTGTACATTTTAACCGAAAAGACATGAGTCGCATTATGCTATAAAAGATAATCACTCTGTTACAGACCTAAAGAGTAAGTGTCCATATCGGTAAATTAGTTTAGCTTAGGTACAAAGTATTTCACATGTACAAGAAAAAATAAAACATCTAACAACAACACGGTTCTGAAGACAAAATTCTACAAAAACAACAGTATAAGTTAATATCTACATAATATTTAGATGAAGTACCAAGAACAGTTTAAACAGAGATAATAATAGATCTTGTGACATGAATCTTTGGTCAGCCATAGCAATTTAGTCGATAGCAAAGTTACTATTTTCCTTTTCCGGAAACTTAACATGTTTTAATGGAATTAAGAGCTCTAAACTGAGGTCTTACAATTCTAAACTTAATAAAAATACGAGTTACGTTAAAATTACGACAAACTAATAAATAATTGATTTATTTCTAAAAATAACGTAACAAGCGAACCCGATGAATGAGCTAAGTGAACAATAAAACTAAATGAAACGCCAGCCCGTAGCAGTATTTCTCTGGAAGAAAATTATCTCTTTGGGTCAAGATCCGAGACAGCGGCACTCAACCTTTTAATCTCTCTAGCGATTTTCATAAGGACTATGCCTTAGATGTAAGATACTTTAAACGTCTAAGTTTTTTGTGTTTGTTAGTAATTTTACTTAATAATTATAGCATCTTATTTATTCTTAATATAGTTTTGTTTCTGATACTATTTTAGGCTTATGCCGCAGATTAGTTAGGTTAGGTTAGGTTCTGTTCTGTTTTGCTTTTTCATATATTATTAATCTTAACAACACCTTCTACAAACATCTTATAACTTTTGAAACAGAACTATTTGATCACCATTAATAAATAATAATAATAATACTCTAATGAAACTTATTTTTTTTAATTCCAAGTATTACCAATTTTTATAATGAAACCGGTGGACTAATTTCAATTTCTTTTATATTATTTACATTCGATACTAGTTTCGAATACTAATTAAACGGGTCTTTTCAATTTTTATTTTTTAAACTTATGATAGACCAAAATGTTTCTGTTTGAAAAATAATCTACATCTTTCTACAATATCGTTAAACACAGATTGAGTATAAACCTAACCTTGCCACGGACGATGCGAAAGTGCATAAAGAAAGGAAATGCGAATAAAAATACAAGTAAGACAGCAAGAGCTTACGATATTAAACATGCAGTTAAAGTAGATCTTAAGCGATTCAACCAGATTTTATAATGATCTATTACTTTTTTCCTTTCATTTCGAAAGAAAATTACTTTCGTTCTAAGAACTATGTGATGTGATGTGATGAATTAATTTAGATTTGAGTAGTGGATCTGGGTGTTCCTGTAATTTAATACATGAGGTTTCATAGATAATTGTTTGAAACATATACCACCATACATATTGGTAAGATTGTTGCAAAGTAGTTTTAATGGTAACTTAATAATTATGAGGTTTCGTTGGATTCACCACAATAATTAATAAATATTATAAGTGCCGTTGGCCTAAACAAAATAAATATATTTAATTTCCCTTCACTTCACTTCACTTTACTTCACTCCACTTCATTTCATTTCATTAAGAATAACTATAGACTATATTTTGAAGCGGTTGGGTATTATTATAATAATTTATTAGCTTCTACTCGAATAAATTTACAAAATCCCTTTATATCATCGATAAGTCATCGAGTACTATGGCATGTTTCTTGACGGATAACTTTAAATTGTGTCTATGACCATTGTCTAAGAGTAGAATATTATTATACAAAAAGTAGAGAAGAAATAGAGATAACAAACGAGTAGGTCATTCACCTGATGTTAAGAACAATGTACAAAACAAATTCCAATTAAGTTTGAAGTTTGATTCGAGATGCAAACTACATCTCAGAGAACAAACAACAGACGCAAACTTCCAAATTAAAGTTCTTAATTTAGATTGTTTTTATTTTATATGTTTGAACTGAACTACCTGAAGTTAATTACGGAGCTATCTCTTAGGACTAACTTGGAACGTCTTGAGTGCTACACCGTTGCTTTAAAGAACAATAGTTCGTAATACAACTTAATTGATTCTAGTCCTGCTAAAATTGATGAAACTGTTTAAACTTCTTTCTAAACTTAGATTTGTATCAAAAAGTCAAATTAAACGTGTTTAGAAGTTTCTTCAGTAAACTATCACTATCCCACTGCTGGGCACAGTGCTCTCGCAATAAGAAGATTGACCAAGTGAGATTTGGGAGATTTCACGCACCCATGAGAACTTTTTTTAAATACATCTCAGATATGCAGGTTTTCTTACGATGTTATTCTTCACCGTATAAGCAAGTAATTTCCAAAACGTACATAACTTTTTGAAAATCCGAGGATTTAGAAGCATTTGTTAATCAGTTAATAGCCAAGTTAATATTATTACCCAAAACCTATTTCGATTTGATAACCTAAGCTACGGGCAAATCAATCACATAATAGAACCTCCTTAGGTGCTTTCAAATTACATTTCCGATATAGAATATTTCCTGTATTTCTGTCGTCCGTCATTAAGGTAAAAGCATTTACCTCGAGTGCGTCATATTTACAAAGTGATTTTAGAGCCCGCTCAGGTTTGAGTGAATTTGCTTTTTTGGTCGCGGTCAGAAACACTCAAGGGATATTTTCAGTACTGTTGGACTTACTGATATTGATCCTGTCCATTTATAGACATTTTAACCTGCTTAGTAAATCATTTAATACAACTGCCTCCTAGTTACTTCGTAAATGCATTTATGTCGAGCTCGTCATATTTACAAAGTGATTTTAGAGCCCGCTCAGGTTTGAGTGAATTTGCTTTTTTGTTCGCGGTCAGAAACACTCAAGGGACATTTTCAGTACTGTTAGACTTATGCCCGTTATTAATGATACTATAGAGATATTGATCCGGTTTGCTTGTAAACTTTTTGACACGCTTAGTATTTTATATGATTGTGTAAAACTACAAAAGAATTTATGTCAAGCTCGTCATATTTACAAAATGATTTTAGAGTCCGCTCAGGTTTGAGTGAATTTGCTTTTTTGGTCGCGGTCAGAAATACTTGAGGGACATTTTGAGTACTGTTGGACTTAGTGATATTGATCCTGCTAACTTATTGACTTTTTGAATCGATTAAGCGATTTAATACTATTGTAGACCTGTATCCCACTTAGAAAAGTCATTTAATATGATTGTGTCCAAGCATTTATGTCGATGTCGTCACATTTACAAAGTGATTTTGAGTCCGCTCAGATTTAGATGAATTTGTTTTTTTTTTATCAAGGTCAGAAACACTTCACAACACACCACTCAGAACCTTATTTCGTAAAGAATTTATGTCGGTTTGCACAACAATCGCTATTTGAAAATTTAGACTTGTTTTCCATAATGCTCAAAGTTTCTTAAGTACTTTAGTAATCGTAAGTAATTGATACAATGATGTCTTAGAAAATCTCATTACATACATTAAAATAAACTTAAGCAAGGACAAACAACACTAGCTTTTAGCAAATGATTTTAAAGCTAAAGTAAACTTATATATCCCGTTTCTAAACTTGTGCATTTAACTGACTGAAAAAAATCCATACGGCACAATAAACAAAAAATAATATTTTATCATTTCGAACCTGTAAATTGAATTACAGGCACTACGGCTTAATTTATATTTTTTCCCAGAATTATCCCGCGCCCTCCCTTAATAAGGAGCACCCGTTGTTTTCTTTCATTCGAATTTCGTTTCGGAAATCACCTTGAGTTTGGGGTGTTGTTGCATAATTTATTCGGCTTCTTCGCCTGTTTGCCGAGGAAGTGTAAAAACCGTCAAATATATTTTATATACGTTAACGGGATTTGTTACGATTTCTTCGCTTATTAGTATTTTTTTCTCTTTTTTGTTTTTCTTGAGCTCACTTACGTGAAATGTTATACCGGAGACTTATTTCTTGTTGTTTTCGTTAGTGTTTAAGTTTTAACAAGATATTATAACCAAACACTAGTATTTTCACTTGCTTCCCTCAATACCTTGAGTTGTTTTGTTTTACTTTGAAATAATTGAAACAACGAGATTTTATATATATAAGTTTTTGTCCATAATACATATTTATAACCTCTACAAAAGCATTTATCCCAAAAACGCGTAAATGTGCAGATTTTTTGAAGATAAAGTAGGAAAGATCGTACTGAGCACTACAAAATAGTGGACAAAGGTATTTATTATGTGAAAAAAGCGACCTTAAAATAATTTAACACGAAAATCTCACTAATAACACCACACGAAAATACCTTATACTACGCAAAAATATTGAAGAACAACTTAGTTCTTTCTAAAAATAGTCCATTTCGCAACATAAAGTTGCCAATGCAACATTAATTTCCCTGCAACAGAAGTGTTCCACAAATAAGAGTTGTTTTAGTGGTTCGCGAGAATTACAGACCGGACTTTGCCTGTACATTGAAAAGTTAAAATCGAGGTACTACGAAATGAGATTCCCTAGTTTCAGATTGGGTAGGAAATAGGGAGGGAAATAAAGGAGTAAGTTGTAATTTAGATAGCCTACTGTATAGGTAATCGAATGTTTACACAACATTTTTGTAAAAGTGCCAAATGTTACTCTGCGTTCTCGCGTAAATCTCGTTAGTTGATCATCGTCATTTTACGTCGGTCATGATATTGTGTTTTTAGAGGGCCGTGAACTTTTTAAACTAGATTAGGTAGCCTATTGAGCTGAAAGTATGTGGTTATAGTAGCTTATTCCGAGCGTTAACGATATGTCTAACGATGACACTACTTACACATTGCATTATCATTTACATTTATGATGAAGGAAAACATAATAACCAAATTTATAAGCGTAAATATCTATTTTATGATTATAGATTGAGGGTAGATAAATCGGAACTAAAGAAATTGAAAGAATATAATAAAAATTATCAGTACCTACTGATAATTTTTAGTCTCAGCCAATAGTAGGGGCGTTTTGTTTCTCTCACCGTTATTTATTGAAAGTCATGAATACAAAGCAGAATCGACTTGTACTTTTTACTTTCCTTTTTTATGTTATTGTTTGTTTATTTATCTTTTATACAAAGAAGTATAAGTAATTTTATTGAATGCTTCTACTACCTCGAAAATCGATCGAAAAGCCGTAGGGGCGTTTTGTTTCTCTCACCGTTATATATTGTAAATCATGAATACAAAGCACAGTCGACTTGTACTTTTTACTTTATTTTTTGTTTTATTATTTGATGGTTTATGTTTTATACAAAGAAGTATAATGTATACGATTGAAAAGCCAATAGTAGGGGCGTTTTGTACCTCTCGCACCGGGCACAGTTATTTATTGAAAGTCATGAATACAAAGCAGAGTCGACTTGTACTTTTTACTTTTCTTTTTGTTTTATTGTTTGTTTATGTTTTATATAAAGGAGTACTATTTATAAGATCGAAAAACGATCGAAAAGCCAATAGTAGGGGTGTTTTGTTCCTCTCGCACCGGGCACAGTTATTTATTGAAAGTCATGAATACAAAGCAGAGTCGACTTGTACTTTTTACTTTCTTTTTTGTTTTATTGTTTGTTTGTTTATCTTTTATACAAAGAAGTATAAGTTCTTTTATTGAATGTTTCGACTACCTCTTACCTTATTGTGGCTTTTGGGCAGATTCTTTTGAGACTTTAAAAGATGGTAGAGGCAAATGTCGTATTTATGTCTCTGTCAGATTATTTGATTGTTTATTTTCCTTTTGTATTTTTTGTTGTATTGATAAGTATCGTATATTAATATTCAATATATTGCCTTTGCCGTATTATTACTTAATATTCTACTTAGATCGAGAAAAAAGGAGCTCTGTTAAAATTTATAAATAATTTTTAATTTTGCCTTTTCACTTCGTTAACCCATTATTGTCCCACTGCTGAGCACAGCCTGAAGGAAGGAAGAGGAAAAAACGCTCAAAGAGTTCCTACCCTTAAGCGCTGCTGTTTTCTGTTTTTAAGACTACGATACGCACAACATACTTGAGCCATTAAAACGGTTGCCAATCAGGAGGCACGGCAGTGCCTCCGCCAAGTCGAGCCAAAAAAAGCGGCACGGCCGTAGCATTCTTTTTCATTATTTCTAAGACTAACTTACCAAATAGTTGGCAATTTACTAGTGCCACAGAAATATGAGAGCTTCCCTAACCCTAAAGGATAAACAACGTTTCGCAATAAAACAAATCGATAGCTCCAACAGATCCTACAGCGGTCAGCGGCTCCAATTTCGTTCCGGTAAACAGTTAGGGGTCTATGCGCACTAACGCTTGACATATAAAAATGTTTTTCTTTTTTTATATAATTGGAAATTTATTATTAATATTAAGTATCAAACGAGTTTGTCTGGTGGCAATTACCCACCTATGGTCGTCTGTTATATTCTTCAAATACGATTGGAGTCCTGAGAGTGGTCATAGGTGTTACCCATACCTCGTGTGTTTTTACTTTTCTCAGTAAAACTCGGTACATAGTTCTTATATTAATTTCAATGTATGTATGTATATTAAAGATATAGCAAAATTTATCAGTTGTATGTAGTTGTTGTATGACTACTAATGATCAGGCGGACAGTATACTCCAAAATTATAGATTATTTTATTAGAACAGTAAGAGAAAAAGAACAGTTTTTTTAAGGTAAAAACAGCAAAATCCAGGCAGCTACTCGTTTTTTTTAAACTAAAGATCATTAGTTAAAATAAGTTTGAATACAGATATTTTTCTTAAACCACAGTGCGAATAAGCCTCCAAGTGAGGCCAAAGATATCTTGTCTCGCAGTAACTGGCTCGCCGTCGCGGCGCGATTGGCAACTGATTTATTTCCTGCCTCTTATTGCCTACACAGCCTTCGCAGTTCCTTTATCGAACATCGAAGTTACGAAATAACTTTTTGACACAGTTTGTTTTGTTTAAAAATGTATTTTCATCCTACTAACATTTCGTTTTGTAAAAATTTGTAAAAATTTTAGCTGTAAAATTTTTAGCTAAATAGAAAAAATGTACTTTTTTAAACATAATCATATAACCTTAACTTTTGTTCATATCAAATTTCATTGGAGCTGCGTGATAATATAGACTAAAGCTGTTTTTATCAAGACAATCCTGTCCTAAAATAAAATCAATATCTAAAAATATCACCATGTATATATAATAATAATATGATTCTTTCTTAATAAACTTTTTCTATTAACTAATTTAACTAATTTCTATTAACTAATTTCTATTAACTAATAATTTTCTAATAACTTTTTCTGTACGATTTCCTTGTTGGGAACGTATTTTTAACATGGCGTGTGCCTCAAAACTTTTGAGGACTGATTGTATTAAAATGAGAGTGTTAAGGAGAGCGAGGTGTTTAAATAATTCAGTGACCAAAATATATCTTTTTATATAAAATTTATACTTACGAAGACTATAACTATGAAGTAGATTCTATTGATAATACTACAAATAGAGTAGATAATATTTAATAAACTGTGCCTTCCACTTCGTACGGAATTAGGATTGTTTCTCCTAGAAAAATCTCTCTCCAGCTTTTTGTAAACTTTATCAAAGCCCTTTATATGAAACGGGCAATAAATGAGTATATATAAATAAATAACCAGTATAAAAGTACCAATAAATCTCAATAACTGTATTTTATTAAGTACTTTTCCTGTCGCGCGTGTTAACGCCCGCACGCACGTTTCACCCGTGCTACACATGAATTACCTTATTAAATAGAAAATAATAGGATGCTAGCGTATGCGTAAAGGCGTAAATTCATGCGACAGGAAAAAGTTCTTAAACCGTTTTGTAATCTCTTCGCGATTCGTGAGCGTTTGCATATAACGATAGAATGCAAATTGCAAGTGAGTGGATGAATCGCGCGTGCAGGAGTAAATACGCGCGACGGGAAAAGGATCTAAAGTTAGCAAACGCCACATAAATTGCAGTGAATCCTGTTTCCAGTTCAATTTCTAGTCTCACCACAACCGAACCACAAAATTCTCCTTGTATAATACTTATCTTTTTTTATAATATAAGAGTAGCAGACGAGCATGCAGTCCACCTGATGGTAAATGGTTACTGCCGCACATGGACATCTGTCAATTAACCCCAGATAGGATTAGATATTCCTACCTGAGGTCGGCCACAGATGCGCCGCTACCCCTGAGGACTAAGCTGGAACACACACACTCCAAACCAGGACACAGTAGCGCTTAACGCTGCTGTTATGAGGCAAAAATAGGTGTGGCGGTGGTGCTGCTGGATTCGAACCAGAAAAGGTTCTACCATATTTACAAAGCTTCTATAGTTTCCGAGATGTGTTTAGCAAAAACATACTATACCTGTATACCTACCTCATTTTCTCTAGGAACTATTGGCAACTGATTTATTCGCTACCCTTTATAGCTTACTATAAACAACCCTACCGTTTCGTATCGATTACAAGATACGGATAACGAATTGGTTCTCCTTCTTAGATTTCGAATTCTATACAAATTATTTTTTAGTTTAAAAGATGATTCAATTTTTAATTTCGTTATGTTTAATTAAGTTTTACCTTAATCAAACAGTCTAAAATTGTTTCAGCCTTTTGCAAAAGACATTTTATTATGTAACGGGTACTCACGATATGCGTTTTTTATTATACTTTTGCAAAAGTATTATTATTAAATACTTATTTTTAATATATTGTCTGTTTGACCTAACAGAGAGAAATATTGACAAATAAATTAACTAATTTTATAATTTGGGATAACGTTAGATCAATAGATATCCCTGTAGTATCGGGACCAAAAAAGAACCACCCCTGGCTATCGTAAGAGCCAACTATAAGGGGGGCTTTTCAGGTTACGGGCGGCAGAGTGGGAACTCAAACATCTAAGCCAGCAACCACGGGACGACGGTATGTATAGCCGGATATCGCCGTAGATACCCGACAGAGCACAACCGGGCAACTGAGTTGAGAGCATTAAAACCAAAAATCTGAAAACCTTAATTTGTTCTGAGATGGTCACGAAACGTGGTTTTGGGGGGATAATCCTCATAACCCGTGTATCTGAAGGATTCCCTCTCGTTGATAAAAAAATACCAAGAGAATACCGGTAGAAGTTAGTATACTTCAAACACCTTTGACAACATTATTCAGCGACTGAGTTTGTTGCCTTAAATGAAGTGATAATTAATTTGTCATTTGCATCTATGATATGCACATGGCAAGAGATTCGTTGGTTAACTTAAAGCTTAAAGGCTTTATAAGCTTTATCCCAGCAAATTCTGTGTAAACTAGCTTTCCAGTTCCTCGTAGCGATTGCCGAGTGATTTATATTTCTTCTCTGCATTTGTGTCAATAAATATCCGGCTCCGTTTTATCGGGACTCGGGAAACGTGAAACGATTCTGGTTCTTGGTTCTTATTAAGGTTTTTGTTTGCTTAAAGCGGTTTTTAGGACTATGTATTGTAAACGAATTGGGATTTCTTTTTTTATAATATTGAAGCGGTGGACGAGAATGCACTAGACCTGATGATTAGGCAAAACAGACTTTGCGGTGGTTCTGCTGGAGTCAAATCATAATTCCCAATCTTCCTCCTAAAAAAAGAAAATGAAAAAATTTGGGAGATGGTTGGGTAGCTAAGCTCTCAAAGGCTTTATTATAAGTTATATCCCAGCAAATTCTGTGTAAACTAGCTTTCCAGTTCCTTAGGAATTGCCGAGTGATTTATATGTCTTCTATCCATTTGTGTCAATAAATATCCGGCTCCGTTTTATCGAGACTCGGGAAACGTGGAACGATTCTGGTTCTTGGTTCGTATTTGGGTTTTGTTGTTTAAAACGGTTTTTTACGACTTAAATTTATTGTAAACAAGTCTTCATTTCCTTCTGGAATAGTCTTAAAATATATTCCACTTATTATAAATCATCGGTTTCGTAGCATCAGTACCAAAAGGTAGAAAATAATATTTTTTGAAATAAGAAGCTGTTTTACAAGTTATATTTCTAAGTACTAATATGAAGTTCAAATTATGATAGTAAATTAACACAGCCTGTTGGTGTGGTGTGGTGCTAGCCCGGTCAAATTGCACTATATCAGTTGTTACACAATGCCTAAGCCACATTCACTTTGAGAAGAGACCGGTACACAGGAGTGCGACAGTAAAGAGTTCACGACAATGACGAGTAAATCTATTAAATATAAATGAAGAAGATGTCTATTCTTCGAATTATAAATAGTTAAAGTATTTTTAAAACATAAAACGCAAAGCGGATAGCGATATTGTCACTTGGTAATAAGATCATTTGGTATTTTCCATTCAGCTTCCTGATTTCTTAGAATTCCACGTGACGATAAGTGGCTCCGTCTTACCCATTTTACTTACGAAAACCTTTCAAATGCTTGAGATTTTTGTAATATAATGTTAAAAGAATTTAGATTGACAGGATAATAACCATTTCAGTGACTATCAAATAATATTTAGTCCAAAAATACGTGTGCTGTATTGTTTATTAGCTGCAGTCTTCGTTGTGGTCTAAGAGCCCGATATAAGACAACCTTCACCGAGCTGGATAATGAATGAAAAGTACTTTAAGTCTGATTAAATATGTCGATAATTATATTGCAAATGGGTTGTCTAAAAATCAGTTCAGAATAGGATTATTTTACAATAAAAAAAAAAATACAACATTTCACTGGTATATGGACAAATTGCATACAAATCGTAATCTCATTTCGTCATATCATTTAGGCTTCTTATTTTCGATTAGTATGTAATATATCTATTAACGAAATCAGTGAAATGTTTAAGAAAAAAAAATCATATTCTGGACTGAAATGATCTGACTGATTTCCAGTAAACTGAGACGATTAGTATAACATTTCTATTAAAATAAATAGATTTTTTTTTCTATTAAAATAAAAAGAAAGCGCTTATAAACAAAAGACATTAGAGGTCACCCATACAAATGTTGAATATCTATTCGATGCGTACCGAATATCAAAATTTGACAATTAATTTCATCTTTACTAAGAAGAAATGGATAGATTGGTAATATTCGGCGATAGTGGAGCAGTAGGATTATGCGCGCTTCATTGCGCTTGTCTGGATGAATCTTGGCTATGAAGCTAAAAACTAATTTTCCAAAAAAAAATAAAAAATGTTGTGTTGATAAAATAATGTCCATATAGCTACGTATAGTATACTATTCACATATATAGTAACGATAGCATGAAAATCACCAGTGTCCAAAATTTGCAAAATTGTAAAAAATAGATTAAACAGGAGTTTTGTCAACGTCACCCACTAAGCCCCTTTCGCTAAGGACAAAACCATATTTCCCAAATGTCCTTACAAGTCCTGGCTCATTAGCATGCCACGTGGGGCATCTACTCGATTTTGCGAATATCCTGATTTATGGCCACTCGCGCCACTTGGCTCTAATGGTGAAAGATTGGACGCTTACCGATCGGTTTATCTAACCTTTAGTTAGGAATCTGATTTATTTTCGGGAATTTTAATGTGAAATTAAGTATAAATATATTTATTTTAACTAATTTTTGATGTGAAACCTTCGTTAGCGGCGTCGTGCACTTTTTGTGAGCGGTAAAAAATGTTAAACTCGCATCAGGTCATGATCGAAAATTCGCAAGACGGAAAAGCAAACTGCAAAAGTGTTAATAAAACAACGTTCTCAGTGGCACACACACAGGGAGTGGACATTTTTATTGATACAGACAACAGATTATACATAATGTAGCGTTCAAATAAACTACAAACAAAGTTAGATAGGTGGCGTTACTGGTTCTTACTTTTGATACATACAACAAAAAGATATCATCTGGTGTCAGTTTCATTTTTAATTTATCATATTTTATTATTCAGGTTAGTTATCGAAAGTTTTCACTTCTGCCGGCACTCCTGGAGGGCAATCCATTGATTTTATTTCCAGATTTTTATGCACGTCCTGCAGTCCAAACGGCTTAATATATATATAAGATGTCTTTGGATTCGTCTAAATTGTGGGAGTGACATAGGCTATTTTTAGTGACAGAATTTTTGTTTTTCTAATATTTCACTAGTTTAGATTCATGCTAGCAACCTGGCAATACATTTAAGAAAGAGATCGTAGGTATTACTGAGTCAATTACTATACTAATTCATGACATTTAGCACTTAGTCCGTATTTTAAGTAAAAAAACGATTAATTTACACCATAACTACCTTAATTATAAACTTTCTCAAAACTAAAGTACAATTTTATAAAGGTCCTCAACGCACGAAACAATAGAAACACCTGTTGTAGGTATTATTTTTATTTCCTTTTAACAAAACATTTATTTATTAGGGAATATCATAACCAAAGACTTATAAGAGAAAACTAATTGTTATCTGGTATTTAAATAAATAACCTAACAGACATTTAATTGTAAAACTTGATTAAATTTTTTGGAGGAGGGCGGGAGGACCCATAAACAAAAGATTTGGTACTACATTAAAAACATTGTTTTTTTAGGATCTCTTAATATGCTTTCTTTGTTATCTCTAATGGTAAGAATGGTAATGAATATAATTTTTGTGGGTTTAAATTTAAACTGATGGTTTTCTCAAGTATTTTTAATTAAGATGAACATTTTTTATTCCATGGTGTCTTGTATAAATATTAATAACTTAAATGATGTGGACGCGATTGAGATTTTTTCATTCGGGTAAATTTGCAAAGCTAACTGAATTTAATTATTTACGAAATATTAAAATCCAAAAGTCTTTGTTAAAAAAAAAATTGTTTATTCGTAAAACAGCTAAATCGATTTGATTTTTGACAGCAAGGAATGGTAGAGAACAGTATCATCGTAACTTCCTCGCACGCATGCATGCGAATACCTCTTCGTAATCAAATTTTGTAGGCCTTTTATTATCCATCAAAGATTAAAATTGACTTACTTAATTTGATTAAGAAACAATTTATAACGCCTTATGTAAATCAGCGTTACTACAATCTTCAACATAGCTTAACACCGCGGTTACAAACAAACATCTGTAACGTTTGTACCGAGCTAATCTATGTAAAGGTTGAACCTTTCATGGGTGAAAACCATTTCCAGTCTAATATTCTTCAGTATTACCGTTCAACGTTCTAACGTTTATATCGATCGCTGTACGACAGGTAATAAATCGACGGGATGCGAATTCGTTTAAAAAGTTAAAAACTAGGGACGAGGAAAATAATCGGAGAAGAATCGAACCGATTCGAGCTTGTTCGGGGAAGTAAGGGTGTGAACATCCTTACGTGTTATATCATACGATTTGGTGAAGTATTTTTAAATTTGTATATGGTATACAATAACATAATTTCTACGTCATTGTCCTTAGGATGTGGTCGTCCAACTGTGTGAAAACATTTAACAGAAAAAATACTAATGCTTCACCTTATCTGTACAACGATAAGAGATGATGAAAGCTGAAACAAAGACAAATATATAACGATCAATATTTCAATAGTGGTGATACTTTTACCAAAGTATTTTTTGTTTGAGAAGTCAACCCCAAACCTATGTTTCTCTGAAGTTTGTCATATTACTTACAGGACACTCTGTATAAACAAAAATACGTACATATAAAGATGCGGTGAAAAAAAAATAAAACAATATTTATATGATAGTTACGTAAAAATCATTAATCATTTACTTCATATAATGTTCGAGGACACAACGATAGATAATCAATTAGAAAGCATACGAGAAGAACTCAGTCGACAAATCGTTGTACAAAAACTGTCATTGTGGAGTGGGCTTAATCGATTTTACGATACAATCTGAATGTGTGTTTTACGTGACCGCGTAATTAATGACGAATAGTCGGAATAGATTACGGAATGGGCGACGGTGAAGATTAGATCGTTTTTACACTTCTCGGAAAACTTAATGGAACGACTCGTAAAAATTTTTATTGAACGAAATGGAGAATGTTTTGCATAAATGCTGGTTCAGTTAAGGTTTAAGTAGTATGCGGATGGAGTTGTACGTAGTATTAATAGATGTTTTTGGGGGAAGGTCCAACAGCCACATCTATTTCGTAATGATTTAGCGGAAGAAAATTGTTACCTGCTGACTTATTTATACGCGACCATCTTTTGCCCTCAGTTATGGAAACGAATGATCGACTTCAGGTTTATAGGTTTTGAAGGTGCTGCCACTTCAGAGCTGTCTGTGTACGAGTATTTGACTCCGACACCACCACCACACTTACGTCTGTCTAATAACAGCAGTGTAAAGCTTCTGCTCTCTGGATTGAAGGGTGTGGTAAGGGAGACTTTACTTTTCCGAGGCATTCCAGCTTAGTCCTCAGAGGTGCATTTGTGGCCCTTCTTAGGTAGGAATGTAACCTTATCTCGGGTTGATTACATATGTCCATGGGCGACAGTGACCATTTACTATAAAGTGGACTGCATGCTCTTTTGCTATGTTAATAAAAAACATAAAAAATACAACCCCTCAAAACAATAGACACAATCGGCTTACAAAATATGTATCAACAATTACCGCAGTATTTTCGCGGTGAAAAACCGAGAGGTGCTCGGATTAAACTTCCGCTTTTCCATTTTATATACAGTTTGAAACTCCACTGGTTTTGTTGAATTTGAACGCGCGTAGGTAACTACGACTGGTAAAAAATCGCAGGTATGATATTCAAAATTGTGTATTTAACAATACTATACGAATTAAATAAAATGAAGCTATCGCATACTACGATGCACACAAACCCAACCAGACCCGAAACGGAATAGAATACACCATTTAGATGTCTTAATCGAGAATCGAATGCGAAACTCTTTACGAGGCCGATTGTGCCTCACAGTCGTCAAATCTATTCGGAATTTAAACTTACTTACAGTTTAAAATAATTTAATGTGTACTTCTTAATTTGCTTAAAACAACAATCGCCGTATTTGAATTTTTGTTACAATCATTTTAAGATGACGTAAATAGTTTAGAAAAATAGTGGTTAGTTTATAATAACAAGAACAATAAAATTATATACATATGCATAGTCTACCATATATAATAAACCTATCTCAGTAGTTTCTTGGTAGATTGATTTTGGTACCTAGTTTGGTATTATATATAGGTACTCGTACCACTAGTAAAAACTAGTGGTATATCAATACGAAACATAGACTTAGATTATTTCTGACATTCTATATTTATACCATGAACCGTTCTAGCGCGATGGATACACTTTATCTGATTTAATTTCGCTTTCGTTTTTACACTGTCGAGCAACTAAAGTGAACTTGCTGGTCGAGGGTATAAATAATTCCGTTTCCACCAGTCCGGTGAAATGTCATGGGTCATTTTTTTACACGTCCGTGGCTAATACGTATGACGTGGTGACCTAAATAGATAGGTTTTAGGTGCAGGTAGAAAACTATTGGGTGGGTTAAATCTATCTATACATATGATAAAAGTAAGCTTCGCGTGTCTTTACATCACATATTTGTGCACTACAAAAGAAATTTGAATTTTTGAGTGTTTGAAATTGCGTCACACAAAAACGACTGCATTAAATTAAGCAGTGGTGAGCGCTTCTAATAGCAGTGTTAAGCGCTTCTCTTTGTTCTGGTTTTAATGGTGTGGTTAGGTTAGGTTAGGTTAGACATGTATTTCCAAGGCGTTCAAGCTAAGTCCTCAGTTAGCGGCGGATCTAAGGCTGACCTCAGGCAGGAATCTAATTTCATCTGTTTTATTTAGTTTCATTCTCATCTGAGTTTATTACAGATGTCCATTGACGGCAGTAACCACTTCCCAATCAGTCGGACTGCATGCCCGTCTGCTACTCCTATCTTATATATAAAATCGTGTCACAATGTTAGTTACCGTACTCCTCCGAAACGGCTTTATCGATTTTCACCAAATTTTATATGCAGATTCAGTTGGTCTGAGAATCAGCTACTATCCATTTTTCATACCCCTGAGTGATAAGGGTTGTTCACCCATAACATTTTTTTTATTTATATGGCAACACAACGTTTGCTGGGTCAGCTAGTATTATATAAAAATCGCATAACATACGAATATATGTAGAGCGGAGAATTTCAGTTTAACTTTGTGCTATGAGCTTGATAGTTGGCGTTATACAATTGACGTTATATTCTGAATCTACAAACGAAGTCGCAGGTGTTAGATTTTAAATAAATATAACACTAAATATAAATATAACTATAAAGTAAAATATACTGAAAATACTTATCTGAAATATCACCCTTAAAAATAATAATTCGGTTATCAGAGTCGAATGACCCCGACAGGGAGCAGAGTAACTTCCTATGAAGCGCCTAGAAGACCATCCCAGACTGATCTTACTAGCCTTTTTATAGGTGATTATAAACTATCCCACCCTGCCCCACATTTGACCACCGGTTATGACATTATGATAAACATTGTTCATTTTATAGAAACATTAAACGATTTCTTAAATATTTATAACTACATGTATAAATTTACTTTGTATAATTATTTATTTATTATTTAATAATTAATTAAACGTTTACTTATTATTTGAATATATAACATAATATATAGCTTAATTTCAAAGGAATACCTCACAGGCATATCCCTTAAAATAATAATACTTTATTACAAATGTAATGAACTTGCAATTAAGCAGCCGACGGATATGATTTACATAATGTTTGTCTTTGAAATCCGAGTTTGAACCAAAGTATTGTTTGATTAATTAACACCTCGGAGTTGCTTTACCATTAAATTTCCTTTTTCGAAAAGTTAACATTAAAGTACGATTGAAAACAAGAAAAAGAATAATTTGTTATTATTTACATTATTCTTTTAATAAATTAATTTACAAACGCATAATATTTGCCGTAATTATAGTCATAAAAAATATGTAATGTGAAAATAACATACTTATGGAAGACAACCTATGACAGATGGATGGCAACCCAAAAAAAGTCCTACGTAATCTGAAACATGTAGTCATAAATGATAGCCCTATAATTATATGTGGCCTATAAATGACAACCTAAAAAATCTATGTAATCTAAAATTAATTGTATAAGTAGCAACCTTAAAATACCAATAAATTGTTTTTTATTTTTTTGTTAATGAATGTGACAAACCTAAAACTGCTTCGTTATCAGGAATTAATGTAAGTGACAACCCTAATTAAGGCAGAATCAAGTCAACAACGGGACATCGTCACGTAATCGCTAATAGGCAGTTCCGTGCACCCGCGGATCTCGGATCAAGATTTCAAGGTGCGATAGATGACACGCCCTAAAAGGTCAGAGGACAAGGCCGAATAGAGTCACTTCCGGGAAAAGTCACGGTCATTGTGTATAAATAGAATTCGCAAATTGAAATTTGTGAGTAATTTTATGCTATTAAGCCTCATACTTTTTGCTCATGGGCTTAATAAGATTGGTTTCTATTTTCAGTCGGACAATGTTATGAAATTTGATTTTACGATATTTTTTAAAATCTATTTTTAGAACTTTTACTTACTCTGTTTAGCGCTGGTAGCTATACTTGCTACTTAGGTAAAAACAAAGTTATCATTATTATATTCGATTAAAACAAATCAAAATATTTTATTTAAAGAACATTCTTTACAAAATCATTTTGGAACTTAAAATCATTACAGTGTCGCAATAAAATTGATGATAAATGTTTCTTTTTTAACTATTTACAATCCAGTGCTTTCCACTGTCAATTAATTTTATCAAAGTCAAAAATCTCCATAGTGTCTCGGTAATAGCACATTGAAAACAATAAAAAAGTCAACAACGGGACATCGTTGTCACGTATCTGATAGCAACTTTGCAACCCTTTGGGATCAACATTTGATGTTGCAAACACGTTGAAAGGTCAAGTGGCTTTACGGAATAAATTTGCGCAACCCTACAGAAACAAATAAATCGAGATAGTGTCAGGGAACATTCTCACGTAATCTCAGATAGGCAGTACCGCGCACTACCCGTTCAGATCAACATTTAATGACGCAAACACTTTAAAAGGTCAAGTGGCTTTGCGGAATAAATTTGCGCAACCCTACAGAAATACGTAAATTGAGACAGTGACATTTTCATGTAATCTCAGATAGTCAGTGCCACGCACTAACCGTTCAGTTCAAGATGGGGCAATCCCGTTGAATTTATTTCGTGAAGCCAGTCGATCAGCTTTGCGAAATACATTTGCGCAACCCTACAGAAACACGTAAATTGAGTCAGTGACATTGTCACGTAATCTTAAATAGGCAGCACCGCGCACTATCCGTTCAAATCAAGATTTTATGGGCGATAGACGAATCGGGCGAAAGGTTAAGTGACAGGGGAACAGTTCCACGTTTGAGGCAAGGTCAAGAGTCACAGTAATAATAACAATAAAATATTTTTTGAACCAAGTGAATATTTGTATCATTTAACAATATTTTACCTGACAGCTAAGGATAATATTTTTCGGCGTGTATGTATGTGTGTCGAAGTTATCCATCAATACAACGCACTCCCAAGTAGTGACAGCCAAATCTCATCAATCAATAAATCAACATGGTGCAGCAATGATACTTGGCTAACTCTTTGAATTATTTGGAGCAATTCGTCTAATAACTTGCTGAACAATGACTGAATGAGTGAGTGTACTTGCAAGGCTAAATGCATAATCCTTTCGTTGGCGATTCCCGATTTCCATAATTCGAAGATTCGACTCAGAATACGGAAGAATATTCATAGCAATTACTACTCATTTCTACTTGGCGAATATCTAAATGTTAAATACGATCCAAATCTCACTTCTAACTTACAACATCCAAGGAGACCAACTGTCTTTAAAAACGTGACCAAAACGGTACACCGGAATCGTCGAGTCGCCTTCAACATGTAAATAAGTTACCCAAGTAGCCGTTAATTGCACGATTAAGATTAGCTTTAACTGCCGTTTAGAATTTAACTCGCAGACCATTTTGCTGATGTTACACGTAATTTCTGGGGTGCATTTAGTTAAATATGACTTAACTAATAATGATAACACATCGGTAAGCATTTAAATAATCCTCCTTATATTTTGATAAGATGTCTACCTTGTTTCTAGTTCTGCCAAATATATTTACAGTCAGATAATCTGTCTAGTTTATACGTCTGAAGCATCAAAAATATATCACTGGTATTGAAGAAGTTACGTTTTAAAACAAGTACCTATATGTTTTGAGGTATCCTGTATAAATATTTCTGGATATTTTAGATTTTTTGGTCTCGGACTTTAATTATGTACATATAGCAGTGACTGTAGCTATAGGAGTTCTCAAGTGGTCACTATCGTCATCTATAATTAATCAGTCCGTATATAACAGAGGTTCTTCATGAAGCCGTTCACAGATGCCTTGACACTCCTGTACCCTTAGTACTTTTACGTTTGCTCGAAGACGGTCGCCGTTTACGTTTTCGGACATACAGTGCCCCTGTGGACCGTATTGGAAAAAAATCGCATTATGAGTTTTATTAAACTCTTTTTACATTTTTAATTTATTTTGATAGCGTGTTCAAGGGGATGCTGTGTGAGCGAAAACGTAAACGGTTACCGTTTTCGAGCAAACGTAAAAACTCATACAAAGGGTACTGAGCACTAAGATAGTCACCCCATACGTAGATAAATCTGCCGGCATACCCATCCACCAAAATGCATTACACCAGAAATAAATGTGAGTTTGACCGGGAGGGTACACACTCAAATGATTATACTGCGTTCATAATTTCTCATAGAATTGTAATCTGGCTTTCGGATTCGATTTCATTGTAAATAAAAAAATATCGTAATCATTTTTCTGTGCACATTATATATAAGCTATATTGGGTCTGTGACTAAAGCTAATTGCTAATTTCAGTGCAATGCTTTACCTGCTTCAGTTAATCCGAAGCTAGCTATTACGGTTGACAAGTACGTCGGCTGCTAACTCAATTATGTACAGTAGGTGACAGTGGGGCTTGTGTGAGCAATTAGCATGCTAGCTAGCGTACTAATAAGGTAGTGTTAGTGTTTTTGTATGTGGTTCCGATTGGGTCGATTTTAATACGAGAACCATAGACTTAGGTGGAGGGGTACTAAGCCAGCCAATGATAATAAGCCAGTAATTACTCCACAAAAAATCCGAAAAAAATATGTCAAGAAAAGATTTGCGTGATTTTATTAACGACAATAATTTCGGATCGGTTTCGGTTAAGCACTTTAAATAAGTTAGTAAATATTTAAAGTGCTTAACCTATACAATGGTATTGATTAATTATATCCACTTCAATGCAAGATGTGTTTGGCACCTTGCAGACAAAGTCGTGGGCGAAAACTAGTTTTAAATAAAAAACAATTTCGATATCGAAATGAAATGTTTTTCTTTTTAAGATGTAAGTGGTAACAAGCATATAATCCACCTAATTGTAAGTATTTTACTACTACTATTGTGGCCTACGGACGTCTCCGGGCAACTCCAGAATTACTAGTATTACTATATTTTTCTAGTACTGTGATAAAATACATCATAAATATTCCCTAATCATATAATGGAACAAACGGAACATTGAATATCTCCGGTAAAGGCAATCGCATTAGCTCCCGTTAATCGAGTTACCTCATAGGTTAGAGTTAGGCGACATTACCTGTCATTCCTCACAGCTAGTTCATTAGGGTAAGTGAATTACGGTTCGTATGTGTTGATGAATCGACTAATTTATATTAGCAGACGAAGTTGCAAGTCAGAAGTAACTACAACTATATTCGTAAGATAACTTTAATTACTTATAATATAGAAGTAGGAAACGATTACGCAGTCCTTTTGACAGTAAGTAGCTACAGCCGCCTATAGCCAGTGGCCACTGTAATATTCTTCTACCTGAACTTGCTCACAGATTATGCTACTTCTGAGGACCTTTCCAAACAGAACACAGCACCACTTAACACTGATGTTATAAAATAGAAAAAGGCATGCCGTAATTACTTTCGGTAATGAAGCACAAAGGGTTCTACCCTCCTACTACTTACTTACCTTACCTTCAATTTTTATTCAATGTATGTAGGTTTTCTAAGCATTTACAAATTATAACAATATATTTTTCCTATATAATTATTGCCATAAAATACCTGATAAATGTTCCCTAATCATATAATGGAACAAACGGAACATAGAATATCTCCGGTAAAGGCAATCGCATTAGCTCCCGTTAATCGAGTTACCTCATAGGTTAGAGTTAGGCGACATTACCTGTCATTCCTCACAGCTAGTTCATTAGAGTAAGTGAATTACGGTTCGTATGTGTTGATGAATCGCCTAATTTATATTTTAGTGGCGTCTTCAATGGCAAGGTTGGCAAACGCAATAATCTACCGACGTGGCGGAGTGGCCACCATACCATATAATGGGTTCGGGGTTCGATCCCCGGCCAGACAGATATCTAAATGATGAGTTTAAATTTCTGTTCTGGGTCTGGGTGATTGTGTATTCGCCTTTGTGTGTGTTCATGGCACCCACGAAACAGAATATTTTTTTCATAAAATAGGAGTAGCAGACGAGCAAGCACTCCACCTGACGATGGCTACTCCCGTCGACATTTGTAATCAACCCCACATAAGATTAAATTCCTTCCTGAAATCGGTTACAGATGCGCCGCGTACCCTAAAGACTAAACTGGAATGTCTGAGAAAAGTATGTCTTCCTTACCACACCCTTCAAACCAGAACACAGCAGCGCTTAACATTGTTATTAGGCAGAAATAGCTGTGGTGGTGCCGTAGTCGAACCACATAGAGTTGACCTACAAAATCATCTTGAATTATGAAAAACGTTTAAGTAGTTGAAACTTAAGTGTAAGTTTCGTACAACTTTAGTTTTACACACTAAGTTTTAACCAATACTTAGCGGAGCATCGAACGAGACGCAAGTTCTTAAGTCCTTTCATTTTGCGTGCAAATATTTTTCTTCTATTACAAAGTTTCCGTGTTGCAAAATTAAAGCTTAAGGTGATTTTCTCTATAAGTATCTCCTGTTTACTATTATAGTATGTTTATTAATATCGAATTCTAATAAATACTTAGAAGAGAGTTATGGGAGCTGTTTAAATTAATCGGACCGTTTGAAGTGGGTAAAAATCGAGTTCAAAGATTCCGTTACATACAGGTCAAGTTAATAAAAGCGTGGTAAAAAGATGCGTCAGTGTCGTCTGTATAGGCGAACTGAGTCATTATTTATTTATTTGAATTTATAAAGAAATTAAAGAACCGTCAATGTTCAGATAAAAGAAAGATGAAGTTGTGTGCTCGTTCCTGTCGCTATATAAGATATACCGCATAAAAACATAATTATTGAGCTTCCGTAATTCCGTATGCTGTATGCCGTATTCCGTCGTATGCCGTCGTGCTTCCGCTTGCATCCGCAAATCTAGAAAAGTCAAAGGGCAATTTTTATACAATATTGCTTTTTATCTACGAGTTGATATAGTTTTTACCCCAACATTCTTTCGACAATTTCAGACTGAGCCACAGCACTTAGGATTAAACTAGTTTTAACAACAAAAACGTTAATTTATTTATTTCTTTGCTTATAAATATCATCGCTTCTCGCTTCTCGCGCTTGGTGAAACTTTCTAGTAAGATTGAAAGTGTGGATTATCACACGACATTTCTCTTGGGGATAATAATGGCTTGGTTCGCCATTGTCTTTCCCATTTCATTTGGCGGTATGATGGTGTGCTTTCATGGCAATGTTTTTCTTACTCCATAGTTAATAATGTAGGTAATGTTTATATGGGACTTGCAAGCTTCGTCCATCTGTTATTGTTCTACTGATGGTTACCTTGTCGGGGTTTTAGAGGGGGTTAGTCCACCATGTTGGATTTGGTACACTAAATACCAAGATATGTTTTAGGGAGTAGTAAAGTTAACAATTATGATACATTTTCAAGCATATCCTCATGTACTCATAGGTTTTCATAATGTATTACTTCCATATACACGCTTACTATACTCAAAGTAAAGGTTAGATAACCTCCTTTATAGTAAGAATCCAGACTCAGATTAATCTATAATCCTTATTTAGATATCTACAAAAGCTGGGTTTGAACCGAGACCCTAGAGTCAAGAAACAAGCTTAGTGACTATTTTATTACGCATCATAAAGATTTCAAAGCATTTTTTTTTTTATAATATAAGAGTAGCAGACGAGCATGCAGTCCACCTGATGGTAAGTGGCTACTGCCGCCCATGGACATCTGTAATCAACCCCAGATAGGATAAGATATTCCTACCTGAGGTCGGCCACAGATGCGCCGCTACCCCTGAGGATTAAGCTGGAACGCCTCGGAAAAGTCTGTCTCCCTTACCACACCCTTCAAACCGGAACACAACAGCGCCTAACACTGCTGTTATTAGGTAGAAATAGGTGTGGCGGTGGTGCCGCCGGAGTCGAACCACAAAGGGTTCTACCACCTTCAAAATAATAAGCATATAATTTCAAAGAAATTAATCTTCAGGTCCAGTTCGAATCTCATTGATGGTACGGACCTTCAACTTTTTTCACTTTAATTCAGTAATATATCTACATATTATATATAGCGATATGATTTATATATGTAGATATATCTATACATAGCCTCTTCTAAAAACTCCCTACATCAAAACACTTAAACACACTTACAAACTTCAACCAAGCTTACTTAATGAGGAAAATGTTAATAAACACCGTAACAACATTAGTATGGACTCAGTTTAATCTACATCGAGTTTCAGAGTAACCACGTTACCCGCTAAGGCATTAAATAATTACGTACTACCTATCAAAACTGAATTATCTCCAAACTTCTTGCGTCATAGTTTAGGTATCGATTTAAAGTACTTAGTGAAAAGTTTAATGCCTACACTACAACAGCATCTTTGCGTCATTTTATAAAAAAAAAAAAAACCTCTTAAATATTTAAGTTCTCAGTGTTTTAAAGACTATTTGTATAAGAAAAAATTGAGGAACTATGGTCTATATTACTCTTTCACTACTGAAGGGGTCAAGTTAATGTCATCGTTTATCATTCTGGCCTAGAGTAGTTTGGATTTATAGATCTTTACTAGACTACGCCGTTCACATCCTTATTTTTAAGTATTTTAAGGTCTCAGGCGTTGATTTTTTTCAGGATTGTTTTTGACCTTTATTATAACCTACTACCGCTTCGAAGGTATTTCGTTGAGAAGAAGCGTTGAAAGAAATTCCAAAACATCCTAAAACGTAAATGAATTTTAAAACGAAAATTTGAGAATCCAAACCAAGATATCATACGTCAGTCACCTTCCATACCTTTGCATCGAAATTCAAGAAAATCACGCTAGACATAGGTGTGGCGGTGGTACCTCCCCGGTTAAACCGTAGTGATTCGTACACCTTTCAAATTACTGTCTGTCACATTTAGTAAAAACGTATTTAATTTAATTTAAGTGTATGAAAAAATTCATCAACAAACCA
Organism: Epargyreus clarus clarus; assembly: GCA_014595695.2. Classification (NCBI taxonomy): domain Eukaryota; kingdom Metazoa; phylum Arthropoda; class Insecta; order Lepidoptera; family Hesperiidae; genus Epargyreus; species Epargyreus clarus. The sequence continues at coordinate 155,024 of JACTTY020000076.1, forward strand.
TTACTGTCCCAGTGCTGGGTACGGGTCTCCTCTCATAATGAGAAGGATTAGGTCATAGTCCACCGCGCTGGCCAAGTGCGTATTGGTTGACTTCACATTCCTTTGAGATTTTTTTTTATAAATCTCTCAAGTATGCAGGTTTCCTCACGATGTTTTCCTTCACCGTTTAGCAAGTGATAATTAATTTCTAATACGCCCATAACTTTGAAAAATCAGGGGTGCCTCCGCCTATAGCCTGGGATTTGAACCTTGGACCCTTCGATCGAGAGGCCAAGTTTCTTAACCACATGGTTATAACTGCGTATATGAAAATATTAATGTGAGGTGAACAGTAACTTTATATATATTTAACGTTAACTGATGTGCTCAAGGCTGTAACTGGTGTATGCTTTTGAATAATTAATTAATAGGGCTCAACATGTAAGTGAGGGATTTATTGTGGTTTGTTTAATTTTGTTATTAAATTAAGCTGACAGTCTGACAGCGTTAGAAAATAGTAGACGAAATTACTTGATTTTTTATAATACTAAAATAGCAAACAAGCATGCAGTCCACCTGATGGTAAATGGCTACTATCATGGAAATCCCCCGATACGATTAGATTCCTATCTGTGGTTGGCATCAGATACATTGCTATCCCTGAGGACTATGTTGGAACGTTTCCGATAGGTATATTCCGCGTAAAACTGTTAGCCAGCTCTGAATATAGAAATGAATCGCGTCGCCATAGCAAATTGTATGACTACACCTGCTCGCACTAGCTTCAGTGTGAACTAACAGTTTGGCGCGGACAGGCAGTTTGGCGCGGACTAGCAGTTTGGCGCGGACTATATGCCTTCTTACCTCACCCTTTCAAACCAGAACACAGCAGCGCTTAATACTGCTTAGGACGGCCGAAATACGCGGCGATTCGATACGTGGCGAAAGAGTTCTACCACCTTCTATCAAATCAATGAAAATTTGATTGAGAGTTTATATGCATGGTATTTTTATAACGAACTCAAAATATCCAAACTAAATAAAAATTCAACTGTCAAATTATTTTGTTGTCATTCAATTACTGTATAGCGGCACGGCTCGCGAACGTTCGAATCAAATTCAAAAATAAACCGACAGTGTATCCAATTAATGGATGACATTACCACGGTATTTGAGTACAGTGGAACTATATAGAGATGTTTTTACCTACTTTAAAACTAACATCATAAATATGTTTAAAGGTGGTAAGGGACACATCTTTATCCAAGGAGTTTTGGAGTCCTCAAGGGTAGCATACAGTGGGCCACACGGCGACCACAGATCTTTTGTCTTACCTGAAGTAAATACCATGTCCCATTTCCATGGGTGACAGTGACCACACACCCTAAAGATGATTGCATGCTCCTATCCCACTTCTATATTGTAAATAATTTTCAATCTAGGAATCAATTAAGGAACAGTAAATTGTACAATTGTGAAAAAAGCGTGGAGTGCTCCACTTATCAATTTTCGAAAAGCACCCCACACTTTTTCCACAATTATAGTGGATCAAAGTGGATAGAAATCGGGTTCAAAGATTCCGTTACTGTTACGTACATACATACATACAACCCAAGCTAATAAAAGCGTGTTAAAAATCCTCAACATTAATTATTTAACGTGTTTTATTAATGAATGATAAATAGGTAAAATAATTCCCTATTACCTTCTGTAAACTTAGTTCATAATCTATGTCTTCGGCACTTCGGCCGAGAAAGGCTTTCGAGGTGGCGACGAGCGGAAATTGTATTAAAATATTCCGCCTAATTGCAAAGTTGACAGTCTTCCAACTGAATATTTTATAGACTCGAGGGATTCGTTACGTTACGAATATCTAAATGATGTGTACACATTGTTTTGTTGAAGCACTGCGATATTTTCGGACGTTTGAACGTGGGTTTACGTAACCTTTACATTGTTATTACAATTTACATTATTTAATGCTTAAGATTTGAAGGAAACAGTCAGAGAAATTTAACATTTTGTCAGTCTTAACATTTTGAAGTGGTAGAACCCTTTTTGGTTTGATTCCGGGGGCACCACCGCCAAAACTATTTCTGCCTCATAGCAGCAAACGCTGTTAGACGCTGCTGTATTCTGGTTTAAAGGGTGTAGTAAGGGAGACATACTTTTCTAAGACGTTCCAGCGTAGTCCTCAGGGGTAGCATCTGTGGCCGACCACAGGTAGGAATATGTAATCCTATCTGGGGTATGATTACAGATGTTCATGGGCAGCAGTAGCCACTTACCATCAGGTGGACCGCATGCTCGTCTGCTACTCCTATATTATAAAAAATATGTGACAGAATCGTTTAATGTTTAATTGTTACTAATGTATAATATATGTTACAATCACAGTGATCAAATAGCTATTATACACAATGACTGTTTATTATGTAATATATACATATATATACATAATACTGGCTATTATACATAATGACTGGTTATTATGTATAATAAATAATTTGTCCAGACAATGTGATAAATTAATCACTTCATCCGGTTGTTATATATAATTTGCAATGGCGACGCGATTCAGTTCTATATTCAGAGCGGACTAACAGTTTTACGCGGACTATACTTAAATCTGTACCTAATTAGTTATTACTGAAGCGATGTTAAAACACCTTTTACAAAATAATTACACCATCTTGTCTACATTTTATCTCAACATCAATATTTATACTATGAGAGAGAGTACCTCTTATAGTATCAATATTTTCAATTACCTTTAAAAAATTCTTATTTTTTGAGCTGCAGAGTTCATGTAAACGAAATGTAGGCGTGAAATCAAATGAAATTTGGCAGAATATAACAAATGCCTACTGACGTGTTCTCGTTGTTTATTTTATGTAAATTGGTTTACAACGAACCTCAAGTTATTAATATTAGCTAATGTGTTTACGCACCCACTTACGTATATACAAGTATAGCATATGTAATGTTGTTCATTAATACATATACTCGTAAATAGAGTTGATTTGTCTGTAACATTTATCTCATTGTAAGTAGTATAAAATAAAAATAAAAATAAAATAAACGCTTTCTACACTCACGGCCCCACACTAGGATTCCTTGTGTCGTTAGTGCCATGCATACACAGTACACACATAGACTGACTCTGAAAGTACCACAATTCACCACCACACCTATTTCTGCATAATAAAAGCAGTGTTAAGCGCTACTGTGTTCTGGTTTGAAGTATGTGGTAAGTTGTAACTTAAGGTCACTTAGGAATCTAACCTTATCCGCAGTTGATTGCTGATGTTTTTGCCACACACAAACACCCAGACCCAGAAACAGAAATCTAAATTCATCATTTACATATCTGTCTGGCCGAGGATCGAACCCGGGACCCTTTGCGCCTCAGACCGGTATGGTGACAGCTCCGCCACGCGAGTCGTCTTATATATTATAAGTATTTACAAATTTTCGAAATAGTTTTTAAGTTCTTACGTACATTATAACAACGATAGAATTGTATATGATCTGTCTTTGATTTTTATAAACACATTTAAATTGTAATCATAATATAGTTTGTAAATAAAGTATTTATTTATTTGAAGGTGGTAGAAATAGAATGTGTAAAAAGACAAAAGACAACTGTGTAGTTCATTTATAAAACAAAGGCGATAGAACCCTTCATATTTCGATTGCGACAGCGTCATCCTTACACCATACGTGGCTGCAAAACTTTTTACACTGTCACTGTCTTGTTGTCAATAGATGTAGATACCGATTGACTTATGTATGAGAAGATCATCGTAGTCCTACGATTGGCAAGTTATCTGTGTTCAATTTCATATGGAGTTGGTTAAATATTAATAGACGACAGTGACCACTTACCATCAGGCGTACTGCGACCTTATTGGCTACTTCGTTTTTTTATAATATAGGAGTAGTAGACGAGCATGCAGTCCACCTGATGGTAAGTGGCTACTGCCGCCCATGGACATCTGTAATCAACCCCACATAAGATTAGATATTCCTACCTGAGGTCGGCCAGAGATGCGCCGCTACCCTGGAACTACTACTGGACTACGCTGGAACGCCTCGGAAAAATCTGTCTCCCTTACCAAACCCTTCAAAACGAAACACAGCAGCGCCTAACACTGATGTTATTAGGTAGAAATAGGTGTGGCGGTGGTGCCGCCGGAGTCGAACCACAAAGTGTTCTACCACCTACAGAATGTTCCACTTCGATGTTAAATGCCGATATTACAACTTCGGTTAACTTCAAAATTGTGTGTGCCCAGTCTTAAAATTATGTAAAAAATATATTTTCCTCGTCTACATTTTAATAGGCAAGATCGCGGGCAGACTGCTAATGGCTAATAAACCTCTTTATTTATTCATGGAAAATGGTTCACAAACATCCTTACGCGATTAGAAGTGTTTAATATTTGATAATCTGTTTGTGGGCTAGCGTGTCTAAAGTGCAAGTATTTATTTAAGAGTATTCGATATAAAAAGTAATATATAAATACATTTTAAACAGTTAACTATGTACGATATAAAAATAAAATATCGTGTAGGTATATCATTTACTTTGGCCCCGTAGTTTCGGGACCAGAATAGGCCTACGGTATGCTGCCTGTCGTAAGAGGCGACTAAAAGGGGGCTTCCGGAGCCAGCGGCCCCGGGTAGGACGACAGTATGTGGTCGTACGCACCAAATAGTGTGGCGCGCGCCAAGCTCACCTGGGTGGAACCCGACGGGGCAACGCGCTAAGACTCCGGTTGCGTTCCTTTGGAGATCCCGGAGCTCTCTACGCAGCGTCAAGGACGGTCACCGGGGGGGTTTTAGTATGGTAAGAATCCCACATAACCCTGCGTCGCTCCCACGGTACCGGGTAACTTTAGAAGGTTTACATAAACCGTAAACAAAAAAAAGGTATGGCATTTACTTTATTTATTTACGCGCTGAAATAATTTTCTCACAGGCATATTATTTAGCCCAATTGTATCAAAATATTAATGTTGATGTGTTTTGGATAGTTACATTGTTATATTAATTTCGTTTGTATATATTTATAAACCAATTGTAATATTTTTATTTAGCAAAAAATAAAAATAAAATGATATAATTAATTAAGAATCCTTAACATTTTTTTTTCTAATTCCTACATTCCTGTCTCCATATTATCATCAACAACCCATTACTTTTCCGTGTGGTGACCCGTGCCCACTGATGGGCACGGGTCTCCTCTCATAATAAGAAGGATTAGGCCATAGTCCACCGCGCTGGCCAAGTGCGTATTGGTTGACTTCACATACCTTTGAGATTTTTTACAAATCTCTCAGGAAAGCAGGTTTCCTCACGATGGTTTCCTTCACCATTTAGCAAGTGATAATTAATTTCTAATACGCACATAACTTTGAAATCTCAGAGGTGCGTGCCTGGGATTTGAACCGCGGACCCCTCGATCGAGTTTCTTAACCACTAGGCTAACACTGCTTATGCTGTCTTCATATCATATTTTTCAAAAAATACAAAATACAGAAGTGTCTCACTTGTAATATAATTTCATATAGACAAGAGCGTTAGTTAATGTACCTTATTTATACGTAGCATGTGGGTACATGTGTTCTGATCAAAAATTCATCACTTCGTGGTACACTGTTGATAAATAGACGTCTCGCGCTCGGTCGATACGTCGTGTAAAAATATGGGACTCGGTTTGTTTACCGCGTGTTTTATGAGTAGCTTTTACACGCGGCTTGTCTCGCGATCACAGGTCGACTGAACCATTCTATCTTAAATCAATTCTGTTAAAAACTAAAGATCGATGTCGAATAATGTATTGTAATATCGATCGATGACACTTGTTTTTATCTATCCCTTAGAAACAGGATTTCTTTTCGGAATAAATGGTATACTATGTTATTTTCTGAACCCCAGACAACTTAAAAGTCATCACAATCGGTTATATAAATAGTTAAGTCTCGAAGATGTAGCAAACAAACAAACTCACATTCGCATTTTTAAAATAATATTAGTTAGGATCACCGGTCGCTGTTGGGATTTTTGTTTTTTGGTAGCTATGGATAATTTAGGTAAAGAGTATTTAGTCTATGTATCTCCTTATTATGACCATGTTTAAAAGGGTAAGTCCCGTAAAAATGAAAACATAGTTTTTACTATGTTTTAATTTTTTTAAATATAGCAACAGACTAACAAAATTGTAACCTGCGTGACTCACAAATAGATTAAATTATATTGGTTAAACATCTTTGATGGCGTAGTGGCCAAATATGAATGGATATGATTCTCGACTAGGACCTACATATTTATATTTTTGTTCTACGTCAAATTTTTTTTTTTATAATATAAGAGTAGCAGACGAGCATGCAGTCCACCTGATGGTAAGTGGCTACTGCCGCCCATGGACATCTGTAATCAACCCTAGATAGGTTTAGATATTCCTACCTGAGGTCGGCCACAGATGCGCCGCTGCCCCTGAGGACTAAGCTGGAACGCCTCAGAAAAGTCTGTCTCCCTTACCACACCTTCCAAAACGAAACACAGCAGCGCCTAACACTGCTGTTATTAAGTAGAAATAGGCGTGGCAGTGGTGCCGCCGGAGTTGAACCATAATAAAGGATTTTACCACCTTCAAAGTCCTACATATTTATATTTCTGGTCTGCGTCTAATATTTACGAAATAGCCTTTATTTATTTATTTATTTATTCTTCTTATACCTAGAGTATGGTACAAAGGCGGACTTAATGCTATGAGCATTCTCTACCAGTCAACCTTTAGGTCAAGCAGAGATCAGCGAGGACGGCACTAACAAAACCAAATATATAAACTAAATAATATATTCAACATAATAATAATAATAATGTATATTATATATATGTATATATAAACAGTAATCAAATAAACACATAAATGCATATTTAGTACAAAATAAATGAAACAAATATAATACAAATATATAGATAAAACTAAATTAAATCCCAAGATGTTGTCTTAAATAGAATTCTGTGACTTTTGATTTAAATGTCTGCCTGTTCAAAAATTTTTTTTATATGTCCATCTGTCGACATGGGGGATCTTAGTGAGGTTTTCAGCGCAAAACGCATTATTTATTCTACCGTCCCCATACTTATTTGTTCTGTATTATAATTCTGCCTTTATACCTGAAGTGTGTGCTATAGAGTACTCGTATGTCTCGAGTGAGCACAACCTTATCTTGTGGTCGGCGTAATTACTAAACCCTCAGTACAGGGTTGGTCAAAGGCTGTATTATGAGAATAATAGTCTAGCTGTATGAAGCTGTATTGTTTCTGTGTTGTATTGTAATATGTTTTTTTAAGTAAAATATTAATATAGATTACGTGTTTGCCGCAAACTGATGAATAAAGATATAGAAAGGGTAAAAAAATGTGCACAAAACTAATTACATTACACAAATGATAAAATAGTTTGTGTACCTCATTATTTACAAGTGGTTCGAAGAATCAGAATCAGAATCAGGATTGTTTTTATCTAGAGAAACAAAACACAATGTGATAATAAAACTTAATTAAATTAAATTAAATTATTTTTAACAATTATTAATTATTTCATTCATATTTTAGGTACACATATTGTAATTAATATTGAATAAATAATTTTAAATATTTATTGTTATTATTACAAATTTATTATTATTATTTATTATTACAAACATTAAAAATATAATTTCAATTATTCGTAATAATTTTAAGCAATCGTCTCTCAATTAATGTTTTTCGAAGACTATTTTACTAAAATTTAAATTTTAATGAAGGTCTACTCATACTCATTATAGTACTATAAGTACTATTTGGCAGCATTTCAGGAAACTAGGTCCAGATAAGTCTTTCGGCGCGTGTCTAAAGAGCCGACAGATGGATGTTAAATTATTGAAGTTACTTAGTTAGTGAGTATTAGGAATTGCCTCTAAAGTCTAGTGAATTAAACAATGTTTGTACCTTGTTACTATTAAGATAACAATCTGTATATTTGAATATAGTGTCATATTGAACGATTTTGTTTAAACCACGGCTTCGACTCATTTCTATCCCATTTCAGGGAATGGTTCTCCTCTAGCAGTGAAAATTTTTTGGGCCATAGTCTACCACGCTATCTAAATTCACATTGGTAGACTTCACACATCTTAGAATTTTTTTTACAGAACTTTAACTTAAAATTTAACATGATGTGTACCCTTAACTTTAAAACAAATAAAATAATTTCTTATACGCAAAGTGAAAATAAATTTAACAAAAATAAAAATTCAATTCGGGATTCGAACTTGAGGGGACCTAGTTCATTTTATAAGGCCTAGGCTAAATACCAAAGTAAAAAAACCTTTTAATTAAATATACCTACAATTTTTTAAACAATCATGAAAAAAACCAATGCAACCATGGTGTGCATGTGCATTTCATGACACATAAAATAACTTGTACTATTTTTAGCGTCTAAAACATTGTAGTATCACATTGCGATATTCCCTTTCGATTTAGTTTAAACTTGTCTGTGCTACGACGTAAGGAACATGCTACGGTATACCGTAGCGGTTGCTACGGTTCGTAGCATTTACAGTATTGCAGTTGCTTGCATATTTTATACAAGCTACGATCGCGGCGCCACTTGTACGTCTTGTGATTAAGTTTGGTCAGTGTCCCATTGTTATTCCACTGTTGGGTATAGTATCTACTGTCAAAATCTTCCAATTGATATATTAAGCACCCTTGACAAAACTATAGAAATTTCTTATTATAATTACCTTACACTAATAATATTTTTGACGACTCCTATATCGATGATTTTACCGAAATATTTATTACTACTCCTTATTTTGAGTAGGTAATGAATATTTTGCAATATGTTCATTATCTTAGAATATAGTTAAAACTGTGATTAGACTTTTCGAAGTGTCTTAGTCACTCTTGAAAATATCTTCCTCCATATAACAAAATAAATTTGCAAAAAAAAAGAAAACATTTTTTTAACTATTTTATATTAACAGTCGAACTTAAGACGCAGGGTTATATCAAAACAGAAGAAAAAAATTATGATACATGGCTAATATAATTTATTATTTCAAATACACGACGACACAATGCTTCCAAGATGGAAATCCCGACACCCGCCAGTCATCGTTAGGGCGTAATGTAGTGAATAAGGGAATGTTACGCTGTTTTTGATAAGGGTCGCATTTATATGACCGATATTCTTCAATTGAAATATAGGTTTGAATGTGGTTTGGCCTTATGCCTTGTTAGGGAGGTAACACATGTGCGACATTTCATATTAACGACTGTCGCCAATTATCGACGGAATGAAGTGTCGCTCATATATTAGCTTCCTAAGTTTCTAATTAAAACTAGGCGTGGTATTTCAATTTTGTTTTCAAAGGTAGCAATGCATCAGTACTGATTTCAGGTAGAACACCATTTTTATCTTGATTACACATATACATACTGCCCATTTACTTACAATGAAAAGAACTGCTCGATTTCAATTTTAACTATATGAAATTTTAAAATTATTGTTATCATTTTTCTTGTATCCAATTATTGTATCGAAAAGATTGTTCGATTGCTATTTTAATTAAAAAAATATATATTTTAAAATTCTAAATTAAACTTACCTGAGATTAGTTACTGACTCGCTGATACTCTGAAGACTAAGATGGAGCACAAAGTCTTTCGTCTTATCGTTATCAATACAGGACATCGCGACACTTCTCTCTGGTGTATAGAAACATATGTGTGTATGTATTTCACAAGTGTGCGTGAAGGGTGTGGCTAATGCATACGAGGCGTCTCATTTCGATCCCTGCGTCTCAGATGCTTTGCTACATTCTAGACTATCTTAATATAGAACCTCTAGAATTCAAGAACCTGTATTCAGAAGCATTTAACGACATATAAAGTATATATAGTATGATAAATAGATACTGCATAAATAGCATAAGTGTCAATTAAAAACTGTGGAATGTAAAACAAGAATAAGGTCACATGGTTTTAAATGTCAATGCAGCTTCTGCTTCTATAACCTTAGGGTTGAAGATTTATATTGAAAAAAGGTCATTAAAAATTTGCTGTTATAAAGACCATGTACCTTAGTGGATCTTAATATAGACATATTTATTAATAATAAGAACACTGCAGTTATAAGTCAAAAATAGTTGGGACAGAAAAAGTTTTGAACACTGTTTTCAAGAAAAACGTTTACATACATTACACTTACATACGTGTAATCAAGACACGCGATATATTATGAAACATGTAAACTATAACTTAGATTAAATTATTCCTCCCAACTCCAATAACAATTGCCTGACAAAAGTAATTTGGAACTAAACTAAGAATGGCTCATGAAAAGCATGTACCACACGCTAACATTCATTTGTGGCTGGAAAGTACCTTGATTCATCCATATATAAAACTTAGATACTTGATAAAATTCTTATCTACTTTATATCTACCTCCATAAAGCCTTAAATCCGATGGCAAAATCAACGAACGATGTTACCGCAATCTGGTCCTATTACTAAAGCCTTAAGGTTCAATCTTGTTGGGGGTTAAATATCCGCAACGGTACGCATTCGAGTGCAAGCAATTAGGTAGCTTTTTATGTTGCAGATGCTCACTATGGATCAATTAAATGTTGTTTATACTTACCATCCGTCGTTGAAGTTATATTCATCTTCGCTGAATACGAAACTTGCAGTAAAGTCTAAAAGTTCGAGATTCAAAAGCGTGACCGCTCAAATCAATCGAGAACCGAACAGTGAAGAAATGCACTGTCTACAACCGACCGGATACAACCCACTGCGGTATTAAAGTGATAATAAAGTCTATCGGCCGATATCGAATCGGAGATTTGCCGCGCGGGTGATTCTGCGGCCTAGTTCCGCCGTATTGCAGATAACTCAAATCCTACTTCACACGTGCGAATTCACTGAGTGTCGACACAAACCATACACAAACCACGGGGTAACACACAAAAATGTAACCTAGATTCTCGATAGCCCTCACGTGTGTCTCACGCGGTCAAACGTCAACTATTGGCGCGAACACTTGACAGGTACGTGATTGATTCCGTCAGCCGCGGGAGAAGCGATTTCTATCAAGACACGCTAGATAACACTTCATAAGGTAGAACGCTCCCAAATTATAGCAGATAGATGCTACTTTGCGAGCAATCCAAAGCTTTTTGATAGTGTAACGACAAAACAAATAGTCCGGAATGAGTGAGACTCGCGCATGCGCAGGAGGCACTGCCGTATGCGTATATTGTTAAGCCGCGGTTACCGGGTACCGGTAAGACAGGTTTACGAGCGATATTTTTACGATTCAGACACAATTGCCGGATGAGCAAACGTTTTTATTATCGCCCACTCAAATGCCAGGTTCCGACGCTTCACGTGGCATGACTACGCGCTATATTGGGTTGATCGAGTTGATAGGTTGTTCCCGTACGCTACTAAGTTTTGCTACGAAACTTTGTAGTGCGGAAGGTAGTTTATAATACCATTATTGATGGAAACTAACTTGATAGTACTAATTTATTATAATGCAATATATATTCAAAGGCACAGATATATATAGTCTTTATATATCTGTGCCTTTGAATATTATTGGAAAGAAGTCCAGCAAGCTGCTTGCTGTCATTTAAGTCGACGAAACTTGTTACAGTTTGACGGTTGATTGACGGTAGTGGTACCAAAGTTTCACCTATTTAACTAATAACAGAGTAAAGTTGCTACAATCTCGTTTAAAGACTGTGCTACGGTGATGAAGGGAAAAATAGTGAGATAAAGACATTTTAAAAATGCAACTCAGAACTCAGGTAGAACTCCTATCTCGTTTCGGATAGGATACAGATTTCATGATGATACAAATCTTCCATGACCATTCTAGAAAGCAATTCTTTATGAAGTTTCCTATACAAATATTATAAAATTTGTAAATCTACATTACATAATCAAACCAAAAATATGTCAGACAAACTTAATTGTGAAGTTAGTGCTGCCAACGTCTCAAAGAGTCTATCAAAGATATCAAATGGCCGTGCACAAATATACATGCAGTTCGACTATTGGTAAGTGGAAACTACCACCCATCGACATCTATAACTACTACATCTATGACAAACTTCGCATTAAACAGGAATTCTAACTGAAGCCGAGTACAGATGCTACTTCTGAGAAGTAAGACAGTCGCCTCATATGTACGTCAAGAATAAGAACTGCTTCTCGCTTGAATTAATAGAAATAATTAACAGACATTCACATTAAAGTAATATGTCATACTGAACTCAATGGCATAAACACGGTTGACACTGTGTCAATAATTTATGAAGTCGCTACAAACAACTGTTGCATTGTGTTGGTAAATGGGAAACATTTTTCTGTTTATGAAAGAGTATAATTTTCATTTTTTCGCTTTAATTTTACTGTTTTTTCGTTGTATCGCACATTTGGTGATTTTCTTGTTTATTAAAAAGATTTAAGAGGAATATTATCATTTAACATAGATTTTAAATAGGAAATATAAATTAAATCTAGGTAGTTGTTTGAAACAGAATTTACAATAAGTTTCACTTTTATTATGTCATCATATGACATATTTCATTTTTTAAAACACCAAAAAATATACACGATTTTTATATTATTTTTGTTATTTAGTAAATAAAATAAAATATGCTTAAATGTCACAAACTTCATATAGAATGTTACGCAACCTCAAAAAAATCTTATTAGTCCTAAAAAATATTTTTCCCGCCCAAATCGTATTTTCCCCTTACTAAATAATAGGATTAAATTTAGGATTTACTTTAAATCGTCTCTGTGGACGTTTCCCTATATCTGCAGCGTAGGCACGTACCGCGCAGGGCGAACTTGAGATATTTATCCGTTGACGGGTACCTGATACCATTTATCTCATGAAGATAGCGTACGGACCATTTTCCCTCACGCAATACCCATCCACCACGCTTTAAATTTAAGTTCAATTTCCAATACGTCAATCTGACGTTACGTTCTTTTATAGAAAAATGTGACATGTGAATATCGCACAATATGCGGTCTTAAGTGACTGGAATTGAGTTGAGATTGCTATGCGATTCTCCTTTAGACAGAACAGCCTCTAAGCAAGTTTATCTTTTATTATCGGGCGGTTAAGATATTTTTTATATGTCAGCAAAGTTTTAATTGAAATTTGCGGTTTTATTACATGTAGGTACTTTAACTATAGTTAAAAATTGGCGCAAAATAAAAACACTTATACTTTATAAATATGTTAGGAAATCTCTGTATGGTAAGTAACAAATAGATACACACAATAGTATCAATTAGGTCTCTGAGTTACTAAGAAATTAACCGAGAAATCTGTGTAAAAATTTACACATAACTTCTTTTATTAGGATTCCGTACCCAAAGGGTAAAAACGGAACCCTTTACTCAGACTTCGCTGTCTGTCCGTCTGTCCGTCTGTCACAGGGCTATATCTCTGGAACCGTAATATATAGACACATGATTTTTTTACAGAGGGTGCATTACGGTGGCCACTATAACAACAAATACTAAAAATAAAATAAATTTGAATATTATAGGGGGTCTCCATACAATATAGCAAACCAGACTTTTTCGGCATTTTTCGATGTAACTGTTAAACCGTACTAGGAAGACGGTTGAATTTTTTACAATCCGTTTACTATACTATAACTGGTATTATAATAAATACAAATAAGAACCATAAAACATATTTTAATATCGTTATTTTATTTTTTTTATACGTTGTTTTTTATACGTATCATTATCATTACCCCAACGCCATCTGTTGTTGTGTCATATAACTAAGTATTGTAATAAGTAAATAATAATAAACATTTGGTGGTACGGAAGCCTCCATGTACGAATTTGAGTCGTATTTGGCGAATTATTCATATACATGTCTAAGTTCCATGACCTCTCCAAGTACGAAGACCTTGATAGTTTAATTACTGCTCTCGTAATTCTATCGATGCTAGTATTAAGTAAATATTGAGCAATTCAGGTCAATTAATAATATGGAGTCAGTTACAGGTGTCTATGGTCGGCCGTGACCATCTACCATCAAATGCACTATTGAATTTTAAGTTTCCATCTACATTATTATGGTTCAACATTACAGATAGACAGACAACGATGGTTTAGAAATAAAGTTTCGTTTTATACTTTACGGAACCCTAAAAATTTACGATGTACTCAAAACACAGGGTTACACACAATAATTTAGGATAATTACTTCGATGTTTATATAATTTAACGATAGTTTAATTACATCTCAGATTTACGATATTCCAATCTCAAAGACAATGGGTATGTCAATCTTTTATATGTTTCCCGAGATATAGTAACACAAAACAAAATAACAACGAATGTATTGTATTACAAGACATTAACAACATCTTAAAGAATTTCCACGTTAATCTTCTTTTATCTTTTCCCCGAAACGGTTTTGTTACAAACGTCAGGTCTGAGGAGGAAAAATGTCATTTGTTTGAACAGGGGAGCCTCAATACTTAGACCAGAGAAATATTACGCTATAAATGCTCCCGGTGTTATATTATGTACCTTTATGTATTGAAAACCAAAATATATTACAATATGTACATGTTATATCGGATTCGATTTCGGATCCGAATCATATCGTATTTTTTTCTATCTAATAGCAATAATCTATTTAACCTGCGTAACGAAAGTAAACTATTGTCTGATATTAGAAATAGGTGTGAGTCAAAAAACATTAAATTATACTTTTAAAACAGTTTTTTATTCGTTTAAAATTAATGAAATCATATATATAAATTTCTCGTGTTAGTTTCCGTACTCCTCCGAAACGGCTTTACCGATTTTCACCAGATTTTATATGCATATTTAATAGGTCTGAGAATCTGCTACTATCTATTTTTCATATCACTATTTCATACCCCTTATTTATATGGCAACACAAAGTTTGCCGGGTCAGCCAGTAAATTATAAAAACATTGAATAAAAAATTAAGCTGGCCGAATATTTGGGAATTTATTTAATTTCCTTCGAAAAAAAAAATCTTAAATATTAAACAAAATCTGAAACTCGACAACACAGCCTTCTACGGTATAACACAAAGTACAATAATCAACCCGAAACCAAAAGTACCATAAAGCATATTTGGTATCTAAATAAATCTAAATAACGTTTAAGATATAAAGTTTATAAGAACTCAATATATTTTCCAAGGAAAAGAGTATTACAGGAAATACAAACATAATTCACCTTAGCCGTAAGTGAGGGTCGATTTCTCTTACAACATTTTCCTCTTTCATAGATCCGTGTCGTACAAAATGATTGTATCTAATATCAAAAACTTACTTTATTCGTGTTTTACAAGTTATATCGATAAAGTTTGTTGCAAACTTGATTTTACATGGATTTCTTCGAATAAAATGATAATAGTGGAAACTTTATTTATATTTTGCCGTTTCCGGAGTCTCTGCGGAGTGCATATTATTCACATCACTAACATACTATTAAGTAATTTAAAAAAACTATTTTTTATAACTAAATCATGACATTATTTAGAGCAGAAAATTAATAAAGTATTATAGCAGCGTTGTCGTTATAAAATATGAAGAAATATCTCCACGATTTAAGAATAACCCACTATCCAAATGCTATCTATCGGTATGAAGGATACTTACCTATATTAGGGTTAGATATATACATATTACACTACGAAAATAAGTCATACTTTATTGTAACTGTAACTTTTTCAACACCTTTCATAATATCAGTAGAAAAAAGCACTACACTTTAATTGAATCTCGCTATTTAACTACATTACCATTTCGGACTACCTTTTATCACCCCAATATTGTAATATACTTATTCGTATCTATCCTCCTAGATCTGAGTTATACAAACCGAGTTTATCAAACACAGAATCCTCAGCTCATTCCGCGTTCCTATAAGTTTTATCGGCAAACTTCGTGAAACTTCGTAAAAGTTCGTGAACTTGTTCGTGCATGTTTTTCCTTTATATAATGACGGATGGACTAATTTGTGTTCACTGTAGATGTGTAGAGTAACTTGGAAAGATATAGATTGAATCAACGACCTTGAGGACCCGCGTGGCGGAGCGGTCACCATACCGGTCTGACGCGCAGGGGGTCCCAGGTTCGATCCCCGGCCGGACAGATATATAAATGATGAATTTAAGTTTCTGTTTCTGGGTCTGAGTGTTTTTGTATTTGTCGCTTTGTGTGTCCATAGCACCCACAATGCTGTGAAGCCTAGTGTAGTGTTGTGAGTGTAGAGTAAAAAGTGTAAGCGTAAGCGTATAACCAGAATTAACTGGATTAAAAATGTACTGAAAATAAAAAAAGAAACTATAGACCGCTTAGAGAATGCAGGAATGCATTCTCTAAGCGGCCGACAGGCCGACAGGTCTTCTGTCCCTGTAGTACCGGGACCAGAATACTCGTAGGAGGGTAGGTGGACTTCTCCACCAAACGCTGAGAACGGCCACCGGGGGGGGGGTTTAGTGCGATAAAAATCCCACATAACCGGCGTCACTCCCATGGCGTCGGGTACCTATTGAAGGTTTCCTCTGGATTCCTCGAGTTTCCTCATCAACAAAAAAAAAGCCTACAGGTCTTGTCCGAATGAAAATAAATATCCACGGATTTTTCTCTAATTAACACGCTTTTATTAGCTTCAGACGTATGTATGTTGGTATGTTGGTATGTTAGTATGTAACGGAATCTTTGAACATGATTTTAACCCCCTTCAAAACGTCGGATTAACTCGAAATTTGGCATACTTATTAAGGACCGATGACAATTCAATATTTTAAACATTAATAGTTTTGTACCATTGTCCTTATCAAAATCCTCTGGATTAACGATTTTCGAGGCGATATTTTTCAAACACCTTCAGCAAAGTTCATCGCAACTTTACATTGCAAATAATTATTGCTATTTAGTTTCAATAGGCGTAACTTTTATATCCTGATTTTTAGTTTAGAAAATAAGAATGTTATTTCCCTATAACTCAAATGTTCTGAAACATATCTATAATGCGCTCGTGTAGAATGATTTTTAGGATTCCGTACTCAAAGGTTAAAACGAAACCCTCTGCGGTCTGTTCGTCTGTCGTTGGGCTTTATCTCTTAAATCGTAATAGATAGACACTTGATTTTTTTACAAACGATGAATAATGGTGGTCGCTATAACGAGAAATACTAAAAATTAATAAATAATTATAGTTCAAAAAACTAAAAAACACGCTTTTATGATAAAATCAACTAAAAAGTAGAAAATAATTTTCAATCTAAGAATCAATTAAGGAACAGTAAATAGTATAATTGTGAAAAAAGTGTGGGGTGCTCCATTTATCAGGTTCGAAAAGCACCCCACACTTTTTCCACAATTATACTATTTACTGTTCCTTAATTGATTCTTAGATTGAAAATTATTTTCTACTTTTTAGTTGATTTTATCATAAAAGCGTGTTTTTTAGTTTTTTGAACTATAATTATTTTCCCTAAAGGTCCATTTGTGTTATTACACTATTGTAAACATTTACACATTTCCCCAAAACTCCTATTCTTTACGTTTTCGTGAAAATACACTTAAGAGGTTGCTTATTTTGAGATTTTGCTAACAAATGACATCTGAAGCGCAGATTTTGAATTTTTGCAAACTTTGTCAAATAAAACAGTAGAGTTTTATTGAGTACTAGCTGACACGGCAAACTTTGTACCGCCTCAAAATCTATTTATCAAATATATTTCATATAAAATATATGCTTATGTTACTCGTGGATAATGTAGCTTTCGAATGGTGAAAGAATTTTTAAAATCGGTCCGGTAGTTTTTGAGCCTATTCATTACAACCAAACAAACAAAGTTTTCCTCTTTATAATATTAGTGTAGATGAGTACAACAAAGCTAATAAAACTGAACTAGAACCAAAGTATTGTGCTTCTGAAAAATGATTATAATTAATATAAAAATAAAGAACCAATAAAGTTATAAATTTTGAAATCGTGTTTGTGGTGTTTGAATATGAAATTATTTTTATTATATATTATTAAATGTATTTTTTTATAATTATTTTGTATTTTAAGGGTAGTCAAAACTAATGTGGAAATGTTATCTATACTTCCAAAGATGTCTATATCAAATAAATAAGAGCTTAAACCAAGTAAAAAAAAATTGGCAAATAAAGCCAATATTTAGAAAATTCCTAACTTTTTAACATACATCTTAAAAAGTTACGAATTTTCACGATAAATACATTAAACTTATTATTTATTATAAATGCGAAAGGCACTGAGAACATCATTTATTTTCAGGAAAACATCCCAAAGCCAAGTTCGTGAGTTTTCATGAACTTTGCCGATAAAACTCCGATGTACGGAGAAGCGAATAAAACTTATACAGAAGTAGAATAACCTGCTGCTGGAAATCTGAAATCTGGTTTGTATTTGTTATAACCATATATTATTGTGATTTAAAGATGGCAGAGCTCAATAGTTTCTTTTTGACAGCGCGGTGGCGCTGCTATGCTTTTTCTTATACAGGGTGTTTCGTAAGTACCACGACAAATTTGAGGAGAACATAGGTTAGGGTCTGATCTCTCAGAGAAAAAAAAATACCTTTGTAAAAGTGTCACCGTTTTTAACCGACTTCAAAAAGGAGGTGGTTATCAATTCGGCCGGTATCTTTTTTTTTTTTGCACTATCGATTGTTTTATATTTTTTGCAAAATTCAGCCCCCTTCATCTCTTTTCGTTAACTGCGCGTACAAATTTGATGATGCAGAGTTTATTTTTTCTGTTAAATACTATGACTATAGTTGGTCTACCATATTGAAATATAAAAATTGGTTAAAAGATGGAAAGGAACCATGAAAAAAAATAGGGCTATTTTTATACTTTAATTTTTTTACTATTTTGTCCTCAATTTTGACTATTCGCGGTGAAAAAAAATGTACTGAACTATAAGTCCAAACTGCCTATTTTTTTCATGGTTCCTTTACATTTAAACTAGGATCCTGTATATTATAAGGTCCTATAGTTAGTACAGCTAAGCGTTTAAATTCGAATCCAGGCCAGAATCACCTGCTATCATAAGAAGTATTAAGATAATTTAATCATAATATGTTAATTACTGGGACTCAAACCCAGACCAGAAAGACGCCACAAGTCACGTTAGTTCGAGCTTATTCAACGTAAAAACGAACAATTTTCCCTTTCAATTTGCTTTTACAATACAATACATAAGGTACATACAATACAAAGGCCTAATCAACGGTCGGCTACGGTCGGTTCATTATCCAAAGGATTTCTATGTATACTAATAAGGTTTCCTATATTCGCACACACATCGATTTCTGATCAGCGTTGCATGATAATGGAATCATTTGCAAGGCGAGAACGTCTCACGATTGGATTAGATTCTGATGGCATATCTACATAGTATAGACCTGTAGATGTTAGATCGTCCTAGATTTTGATTTTCCTTTTCGGACTCGTATGTTGGCAAGACTTTTATATACTCGTATGTTGGCCGATGCTGGGGACAGATTCGTCATCAAAATTCTTGGAGTAACATGGTGCTAAAATTTTGATTGAAAGAATAATGAACGTTTAATGACCCAATCGTTTTGTATATTTTAAAACCTATAAGGCCTGTGACAAAGATTTTTGTACACCACTTTATATTCAACTGTTGGGTCTTTAATAAGGTTACCGATTTCTGCACTCGCATCGATTTCTCATCAGCGTTGCATGATAATGGAATCATTTGCAAGGCGAGAACGTCTCACGATCGGATTAGGTTCTGATGGCATAGTATAAATCTGTAGATTTTAGAACGTCCTAGATTTTGATTTTCTTTTCATACACGAATGTGGGCAAGACTTTTTATGTCTCAATGTTGCGGATGGATTTGTCATCAAAATTCTTGGAGTTCCATGTTGCTCAAATGTTATTTGGAAGAAGATTGAAAATTTAATAACTAATTCTTTTCGGATATTTTAAAGCCTATAAGGTCTGTGCCAAAGATTTTTTTAACCGCTTTTTATGTTAAACTACTGGGCATGTCTTTAATAAGGTTTCCGATATCTGCACTTGCGCCGATTTCTGATCAGCGTTGCATGATAATAGAATCATTTGCAAGGCGAGAACGTCTAACGATTGGATTAGATTCTGATAGCATATGTCCTCAGTATGGAGCTAGTGGAAAGCTGTTAAATCGTTCTAAATTTTCATTTTCTTTTTGCATGTCGAAAATTTCGTTGCAAATTTTTTACCATTTCTCCCCAAATTCCACATTATCCGAATACTATCCCCTCCCAAGTGAGGTATTTAGGTGATAATACCAATATGGTTTGACTGGGTAGGTACGCCCATTATATCTATTGCTAGCATTAAGGAATTCTTGCGTTTTGGTGTTAATACCGGTGAATTATAATGAAGCTACCATCTTAGTCTTCTAGTAATAACGCATCTGCTATCGGCCTCCTGTTCTATGAGCTGACTATAATTTTTTTCTTTTTTTTTTATAATATAGGGGTAGCAGACGAGCATACAGTCCACCTGATGGTAAGTGGCTACTGCCGCCCATGGACATCTGTAATCAACCCCAGATAGGATTAGATATTCCCACCTAAGGTCGGCCACAGATGCGCCGCTACCCCTGAGGACTAAGCTGGAATGCCTCGGAAAAGTCTGTCTCCCTTACCACACCCTTCAAACCGGAACACTAGGTATTAGGTAGAAATAGGTGTGGCGGTGGTGCCACCGGAGTTGAACCACAAAGGGTTCTACCACCTTCAGAATAAATGTTTATAGGCAGTGAGTATGTACTATCAAGGCGATTGCATGCTATTTGCTACTTCAGCTTGTGTACGACAATCGCATACTAAGCTGCGATTGTCGCTCATAACACAATAGTCGTGTTATTGCGTTCAGTGAGCAATGTTCCGCTACGTCGGGTCACGTCCGTTATAATTCAGTCTGCGTAGTGCCTAATGAAGTGAAAAAGCGCTAAATGCAGCTTTAATGTGCTCTAAGGTTAGTAAATGAAGCGTTCTTAGCGCTAATACTGGTCGCTAGCGAATTGATAAATAAAGTGACACAAATACGAGCGAGTCAAGGGTACCTTCCACTAGAGATGTGCTTAAAGGTAGAACTCTCTGTGATTCGGCTCTGGCGGCACCACCGCCGCACTTATTTCTGCCTAATAACGGCAGTGTTAAGCGCTGCTATGTTTTGGTTTTGAAGGGTGAGGCAAGAATGTCATATTTGTCCAAAGCAACTTGGTCCTCAGGGGTAAGCGGTGTGTCTGTGACCTCAAGTAGGAGTCGAATCTTACCTGGCGTTGATTAGCAATGTCTGTGGGCAGCAGTAGTACTTACCATCAGATGGACTGCATGCTCTTCTGCTACTCCTATAGTATATATAAAAATGTGCAAGGTAACAAACTTAACTGTGAGATCGAAACTAAGTATCTATAAATGACTAATCTTGAATCTTGAGGCATCAGAAAAAAGTATGTGTTCAAAAGTGGTTAATAGTTGAAAATTAACGGAAGCGGAAGTTTCGTGAGCCACTGCACACCTTTTTAATCTAACTCTTGGTCAATAACTTTAATGACGTGCTGTTAAAGCTAACCGCGACACGCAATGTGACGTCAGTGTTTGAAATATTGTCGTTTTCCAAAGTAACTAGTATGATTTTATTTTTCTATGAGTATATACTAGTAGCAAATGTTCAGTCCACCTGATGGTATGTGGCTATTGCCGCTCATCCTCGTCACCCCACTACTTCTCACAAAGAATTTTTGAAAAAATATCGAAAACATTGTTTGAATTATGTTTCCTAACAATATTTACTTTCAACGTTTAAGCTAGTGGTAATTAATATTAATATACTTAGTCATATTTTTTGAAAAACAAAAGCCTTCTGCGATTTGAACCTCGGACCTTTTGAGTATATTATTCTTATAGTTATGGTTTCTTAGAGACATTTAGTAATCGATTATATTATGAAATTTACAAACAAACTCCTAATAGCCTTAGAAAAACACCTACAACAGTCCATTTACTAAGGTATATGTACAGGTGAATTATACATGAGGAATTATGTTAACACGGCGGCGAGCTGACACTCCGGTAATTAATTCATACAATCAGCAACCCTTGGACCTGTGATGTGTGGACGGTGGCTAATTCTACCCTTGCATGCATTTTCAGCCTTATTTTCTTATAATTCCACTTTTTATGGAATTAATGCGGCTACTATCGCTTGAGCAACTGGTAGCTTTAGACATTAACAATGGTTATTGATATGCAATCTATTCAATATATATCCAAAGATCTATATGTGTCAGTTGCTGCCAAATTTGTCTAATTTTAGTCTTCAGTAGGAAAAAAATGGATACATTGAATGAATAACATGCATAAGCAGTGGTTTACACGACTGTCAAAATGTACTCGGCGACTTTAAATAGACGTGTAGATAATCAATTGTTGGCAAATTTTTAGAATACCTATTTCTACCTAATAACAGCAGTGTTAGGCGCTGCTGTGTTCCGGTTTGAACGGTGTGGTAAGGGAGACTTCTCCGAGGCATTCCAGCTTAGTCCTCAGGGGTAGCGGCGCATCTGTGGCCGGCCTCAGGTAGGAATATCTAATCCTGTCTGGGGTTGATTACAGATGTCCATGGGCGGCAGTAGCCACTTACCATCAGGTGGACTACATGTTCGTCTGCTACTCTTATATTATAAAAAAAAAGAATAAAATGAAGCTTGTGTCATTGTTCGGTTGCTCAAAAAAAACTTACGCCCAAGCGGCAGCGGCTTAAACAACTAATCTGTGGGTTAAGCGACAAGATGGTTACGTAACAGTCGCTTACGCCATAGTACGCAGTGTGTAGTCAACCTAAAGTAGCACTAAAACACGCAATACATGCACTTGATTAATATAGATTTCATATAAGTATAAGTATAGGGTATAGGTTTTCTCTAAGAATTCAGTTGAAACGCCTCGTGTAAGTCTGCCTTACCACATCATTGCAACAAGAATACAACGGTGCTGCTCTCATAAGAATAAATGTGGTTTTGACGCCACCAAATTCGTAGCATTCTAACAATGACTGCATAATGATGAAGATGAAGCTTATCCATTAGGCTTAACTTCTTCATCAAAATTTGTGATTCATTAGTTATTATAAGTATAATATATTGAATTATATATTGAATTGAAATATGTGTACAAAATATTTATATACGTATTTATAATTCAAGTGCCTTTGAATTAGGAATCGTAAATATAAAATTAACATTCAATCGGTTCATGATTTACATTACACTTGAGACAAAAACGTTACATACAAACTATTAAATCTATAATAGGTACTATAGAAGCGAAATATGCTACCATTACTTCAAAATCATGCTCAAAAACAGATTTCAACAAACCCTCAAACTAACAGTAGTTGAAATCATAAACTTCAAGTCATACAATGTAAGGTTTGAAGTCAGGTCAGTTGAATAAAACATGAGGAATTATGTTAACACCGGCAGGCTGGAGACCGGTAGTTAACACACAGGTAATTAATTCATACAATCAGTAACCAAGGGTTAACTTACGTCGATGTGTGCGTATCAACACCTATCATGATAATGGAAAATCTATTTTATATACTTCTTGACAATTGGTATTGGAATTTTTACTAAGTTACATTTGTGGATCAAATTCAAATTTAACTTTTATTGGTCAGGCATACAATACATAATTATCGTGTTACAAACAGGGTATTCGAACATGCATGCACCCTGCTAGGGCATTGCAATGTAATACATTCACATTAGCTTATATTTATCTTAACTTAGTATCGTCATTGTTTAAATAAAATATAAAATACGTTATTGTTACATTTTTCATAAGTTCAAATCAATACAATGTCAATATTTATATAAAGTCAAATTGATCAATTATATAAAAGATACACAGAGTTGAATACAGCAGCTATACACAGAGTATAGACTGCGTAAAACTGCTAGTCCGCTCTGAATATAGAAATGAATCGCGCCGCCTATTAAATTGTATGACAACACCTGCTCGCAACAACTTCAGAGCGCACTAGTTTAGCGTGGACTATATTGCTGTTTATAATCAGTATCAATCAGCATCTGAGTATATTCAGTTGAAGGTGGTAGAACCCTTTTCGAAACCGGTGACATCACTTTCATGCCTGTTTCTGCCTAATAACAGCAGTGTTAAGCGCTGCTATGCTCTGGTTTGAAGGGTGTGGTAAGGGAGACATACTTTTCCGAGGTACACAAGCTTAGTCCGTAGGGTAGCGGCGCGTCTATGGCCGACCTCAGGTAGGAAACTCAGGTAACTTTATCTGGGGTTGATTACAGATGTCCATGGGAGGCATTAGGCACTTACCTTCAAGTGGACTGCATGCTCGTCTGCTACTCCTATATTATAAAAAAGCTATTTGACTATACGAGTATATACTACATTTGCATTACAGCAGCTTTTATACCGTTGTTGTATTTATTTGTGGCTTAAGGCTTATAACAGAATACAGCAGCTTTACAGAAAGTACTGCTGAGTTTTTGTATAAGCTATGAGCCAAAAAATAAATCCTGTATTGAGGGGTGTGGAAATGCAAACTTAGTTTACTTACTTTGAATCGAGGCTCGAGTTTGATTCCCGACCCGCTAAACACGGAATAATTAATTAAGAAAAATGTAATGGTTTGATGCGCATCATTATCAACTTATAACTGTCATACTGCTGGGCACGGGTCTCATCTCAGAATGAGAAGCTTTCGGCCATAGTCCACTGCGCAGGCCAAGTATGAATTTGTAGACTTCACATACCTTTGAGATATAAAATATTTTCCTTCGTTAAAATAAGCGATTATTAAATTTTTGAATTTTTGAAATCAGAGGTTTTGAACTTCAGACCCCTCGATCGAGAGTCCAAGTTAAAACCACTAGGTTATCAACACTTTTGAAGCTTATATACTTTTCTATGTATGTGGTGTGTTGCTAATAATTAAAATAATTTATTATTTACGCCCCAAAATATTTCTTGCGTTATGTTGGCTGACATGTATCTAAGCCGATAATCTTAGCCCTCATTATTGATAACGCAACTGTGATGGATCTTAGGCAGGATCCCTGTTCTACGAGTATATGGATATGGTCACAGTGTCCATGGGCGGCAGTGACCTTACGCTGTATACTTATTGGTTTGCAGCGTGGTCGAATACACTTCAATTTTTTATGTATTTTTTGCGTGTTATTTTTTGTATGTTTTTATTCGCATTACATTGCACGTACTGTGACGTTTACCGAAATTCATGTTTTATTAATTTTTTCTTGCTTCTAAATGTCTATTAATTTAAAGTCCTACAATGGGACATAAAATTCCGTAACACCCATTTTTACACATTAAGATGACCTAACTATTCCTCATTTGTGTTGCGCTGTTTTATAATACTTTTCTCCGCGTGAACATTGTTCTCATAAAAAGCACGCGGTAATTAGGGCGTTAAGCGCGGGGCGACGGGTCTTCATAAATTTCTTAAATAGCCCAACAGTTCTCTTTATAGTTTTATGTAGGTTACACGTATAAAATGAACTTTTAATGCATTTAGTTTATGATTGTTAGTGAGTTTTCTACTACAAAGTGACTATAAAAAGCAGTAGTAGCAATTATTTACATTCTTCTCACGGTGATGGTCTAAAATTCAATTCTCAGGTACAATATTTCGAAATCATGTGCGTATTAGTATAAGATAACATAGACAATCATCATGTGCCGGGGGTTCGAACCTAGGCCCTTATTATTATTAAAGTCCATACTACTCCCAGAGTTTGGAATTCAATGGTATAAAAAGGGAAAAAAGATCCGGATCCCCCAATTTAGAGGCCGTGGTTCAAACTATTAGCCTATCAAAATGATATAATATGTATCATTTGATTTACTTACTTATTAATATCTATCCTATATTATTTTAACTATCAATGATCGAAATTTGACAATGTCTAGTATAAATTATTACCAAATGTCGATCTTTAGTAGGTAACACATTCAATAATAGATCGATTATTAACAACGGGCATTAGTGTTATACGTACTCTCTTCAATAATATGCTACACCTCAGAGATTAGATACAAACAATGGATCGAAGCGGCGACTAATCCAGTCATTTGATTGCGAATCGACGTCGAAGTCCCGATCGGTAGAATATTCTCTAATCAGATTGACAATAGGTACGTACAATTGGGCAGATAAGTGTTACATGTTAATCGAATCATTCCTAACATTTTAGTAGATTTGAATTGTAGTAGTTGATAGCTCTAAAAGCTCTAACATACTTTAAATAAATCTTTTGAAGCTATAAAGAAGTTCATAAAAAACACATCTTGTTACACATTCAGTCAGTTAAACATGAGGTTTAGATGTTTAAATGTAAAACTCTGTTTTACGATGTTTAAATACGATATACTGACTCACAATTCGTCTGTTTTTAAACATTTTTTAACACACTTAAATTGTAAATGATGATTTTTTAAGAAATACATGACTGTGATATTTCATAGGAAATCCGGCATACTAAGTGATCATTTCTAATTTATATTTAAAAATGTATTTTAATTAACGCAGATGGACTTAGAAATCAGTATTTTAAATCTTTGTCAACAAGGTTAGTTAAGTAATAAAATTTAAAGATCTTTATTAAATTGTATAAAAAGAATAATACATGTATTTAAAATTCGCTGTTAAAACCCGTTTTTAGTATACACAATATAGACGCCACAATTTTATTGTACCCACTTAGCTGTCTATTTCGTTTTCGATCTTTGTTAATGAGATTGTCAATAGATACAATTCGGGGGAGGCTGGAGCTGTGTTGCATTCTAATGGAATCATTTGTGATTTAAGTGCCTTCTTGAGAGTTAATGTGGGTCTGATACGAAATACTGGTTTAATAGCATTCTGTGCTGAAACTTAGCTGATATTATGTCTATATTATATTATTTGGTACCGCTTTTCTATAATATCGCAGTAGCAGACGAGCATGCAGTCCACCTGATAAGTGGCTACTGTCGCTCATAGACATAGATAGATATCTGGCCTGAGGTCGGTCACAGAATCGCCGCTACCCCTGATGACTAAGCTGGAACGCCTCAGAAAAAATATGTCTTACCACACCCTTCAAACCAGATGAGAACAGTGCTTAACACTGCTGTTAATAGGTAGAAATAGGTGTGGTGGCGGTGCCGCCGGAGTCGAACTACAAAGAGTTGTACACCGGTGAAGCTACAGCGCTTATAAGTTATGTGAAAATTACCCATGTTGGTAAGTAATTAATCGTGAATCATTTTTTTTCCTTTGTACACGAAAATGTTACCACGACAAACTTGAGGAGAACGGTTAAAGGTCAACCTCTCAGAGAAAAAGGATATATCAGTAAAAATGTCACCCTTTCTGAATTAAAACGGAATATATGTCATTAAAAAGAAACCTTTATGGGAATTTACAAATTTTAACAGGAATTCCTTTTCCGGCTATCGAGAACGATTCTCGGAATTTTCGTAAATGAGAAATTGATTCGTAGAATTTTAATTCGTTGAATAAGCCTTCAGACGTTTTAAACATAATGAAACAATACATATAAATCTTTTAAAATATTTATTGCGAGATATAATCACAATATTGTTTTTTTAATTATTGGGATGAAATTTATTATATTGTTTTGTATTACTTTACTTTCAGTTAGTTTAAAAGATTTTTTTTTCACATGAAGAAGGAAATACACGTTCTTTATCGAATATATAGTATTCGGTATAGTAAGGGATACATACATTTCTAAGGCATTCTAGCTTAGTCCTCAGAGGTAGCGGTGCATTTGTGGCCGACCTCAGGTATCAAATCTTATCTAGCGTTGATTACAGATGTCCATGAGCGGTAATCACTTACCATCAAGTGGACTGCATGCTCGTCTGCTACTCCCATATTATTATAACAAAGTTACATAAATTTGCACCTACAACCCAAAAAATTGTAAGAATGAAATTTACATTTCTAAACCTAACACAAAATTTACCACAATCAAAACTTTAATAACACCAAAAGGTACTAAAAAGTTAACCGTTGCATTCTAAGCAATCATAACAATATAATTTGTAGCTGTAACGTGGCTAACGCCAAACGGGTCAGCTCGTGACCTAGTGGCTAAACGAATCCTGGTCACTTAATACGTTAATGTGACGATTCTGACACATTTGGGTCAGGTGACACAATTATGGGGTGAGCTTGAATGTTTGTGCGACTAGCTTTTGAAACGGTTAAGTTCTGTATTGAACACTTTGTAAATAAACTAGCTGACCCGGCAAACGTTGTGTTGCCATATAAAGAAAAAAGTGTTAAGGGTGAACAACCCTTATTACTTAGGAGTATGAAAAATAGATAGTATCCGATTCTCAGATCTGCTGAATATTCATATAATATTTGGTGAAAATCGATAAAGCCGTTTCGGAGGAGTACGGTAACTAACATTGTGACACGAGAATTTTATGTATAAGATGTACATAAGGAGAAAGGGGTACCAGTTGAATAGTAGATATTTTAGTATTTACGAGTATTGTAATACTGATATAATCATTATGACTCGATACCTGTTTGAAAGAGAAAGGGTTCCCGACTCAATCTTCGGTTAGGTACCTAATCTAAATAATGAATTAAGATTTCTGATTCGTTTATGGGTGATTGAAGATTTATGTATGTTTTTGCGTCTACGACACAGGGATTTATGAATATAGGATATATTTATGAATATATACTTGGTTAGCGCAGTATTTTTTAACTTGTAGGTCGTTACCCCCAAGAGCGGCAAAGCTACAATTAAGGGTTCGTGGGGGGTAGCAAAAAGAAAATGACACTGTGTTCCAAAATAGACTTAAACAATATTTTTATTAATGACATTTTAAATTTTTGGCGTTTCAATTTGATAGCAATTGACGTATCACATGGACAGTATAATCATTCCAAAAATAAAGGCGTCAGTAATTCCTCAAAAATTATACGAATTCTATGCCGTTAGAACAATACTTTACCAGACTTTCGCGTTAACCCGTTTTAATTATGAACAACAAAACAACAATTAACCTCCCGCGGCGTCGTAATAACGAAAAGGTTGATAAAATTGATACAACAATGACGGTCATTATATACGCTTACAGAATTTTAGTATAAAAACCGGAAAAATTAATTGATTCCCACCTAGTATTTAATCCAAAAAACCGAACACTATTTAATTTAAATCATTGGTATATTATATCATTTTTCTTTTTTAAATAATTTCAATTTATGTAATTCGAGTAATATATTTGGTTTTGTAATTATTATTGTTACAAATATTAAATTTAATGAATAATACTATTTTTTATGAATCGATGTAGAAAATGAACATGTAGTTCATCTGATGGAAAAGTGCAACTACTGTGTAGGTGGGAGTCCTACCTGTGGACTAATTTGGAACGCCTCATAAGTAAGAAACTATTTTTAACACACCTTTCAAACTAGAACACAAGGTCTTAACGGTGCTGTTAAAAGCTAAAATAGATGTGTCAGTAGTGCCTATGAGAGTTTACCCACGAAGTGTAGATATTATTTTTAAATATTGGCTTTTTGTCTTTGACAGCTGTCATCCTAAGAGCATAATAGAAGTCGTTATAACTATAGAACAAATACGTGACGTAATTTAAATCAGAATTATTAATTTCCCACCATGAAATCCTCGTAACAAAATATTTCCCTTTCAAAATATTCACAGCGCAAACCAAATATGTGTCCTAACTCCAACGCGATTGACATTCCCGTATTCACTCTGACCCTCGAATTAACCCATTACTTGGTAGTTCAAAAGTAAAATATGTAACATGGGCACAAACTGGAAACTCCGTGTCAGGCGCAGATCCTAACCTCTAATTAACATCCCTGCTAAGTAGACGTATCGGTAAACTTACAAATTAAACAAACGCGGTAGGCGTGGGGAAGTCAATTTTAATCAAAGTTACCGGTTACGCAATCCATCGCCGGTTCTAAACGCGTTACATTCTAATTTGAATATAAGCACCTGAAGCTTGAGAATGAGAAAAACCGGTAAAATTATTTATTCCATTTTTTTTAATCCTAAATGGATGTATCAGTAAACTTCTAAGTTAAACAAACGCGGTAGGCGTGTGGAAATCAATTTTAATCATAATTACCGGTTACGCAATACAGTGCCGGTTCTAAATGCGTTACATTCTAATTCGTATTAAAGTACGTTTATCTTGAGTATAATAAAAGCGGTACAAATATTTTTTCCAGTTATTCTATCCCTGTTAAATGGAAATTAAATTAAGCTATCACAGTAGGTATATGGAATTGTGGAAGTCAATTTTAATCAAAGTTACCGGTTACGCTATCTATTGCTGGTTTTAAATGCGTACAATTCTAATTGGAATTTAAATTCCTTAATAATATTTATTCCATTTATTATTATTGTTTAATTAAATATACCGCTAAATTTCAAAGTAAACGAATCGACAATTATTAATACGCGAATAATAAAAATTTAGAGGTATTTGCCTGAAATTCGAACGTCTAACATTGATATTCTAACGCTAATCCCAAAAATTGCTAACTATTCCCCCATCGATTGTCTAATACCCCAATTGATATCACACACACGGCGAACATTACAAGTATGAGGAACTTGGCGAAGAACAACAAATCTTAAGTTTTCTTCCAAAGTCAACACACACTTTGTCCAACGACAAATTCTCTACGGGATTGGACAAACAACTGTATTTATTACTACTTTTTTGTTGTTTTTATTTGTATAAGTACCGAGCTAATATGATCCGATAATATCGGGGCCGATTATAGATTATGTGATCTAGGTTTATGTTTGTTCTCTGGGCTCGTAAATATTTAGTCGGATTTTTGTCTAATACATAGGTACATTTAAATTAATTTATAATAATGTAAAACGAAAAATACATTAAAATTTGTATTGTATTTGGACTTTGATTTTCATATTATTATGTGTGCTTTTTGTTACAATGTTGTTATTTTTTGATGTCCAAAGTTTATAATAAAGATAACACTTATAAATTACATATACGTATCTATTAATATAAATGTCAATATATTTAAAATGTTAATATCGCCTATCGCGTACCTGATATAAATATCAAATATCTATTACCGAAGTATGGTATCGTAATTTCGTACGATAATATAATTCAATTCTATTCTTGCCATGTTTAAAATTTACAAAAATTTTAAAAAATAAATTCTTATGCCTCTGTACTTTTTGTAAATTATTCAAGAACAAGAAACAAATTAAGTTCATTTACATAATTACAGTGCTCTTAACACCGAGAACGTGTTAATAATATCAATTAGCTCTTGTTAATTAGCCTGAAAATCATTGTCTAAGAACAAATAATTTATAAACTAGGCGACGTCTTAATATCGTTATAATTGACTAACAATTATACAGTTTAGTATCAATTATACGAGTATTAGCCCCGGTGATAATTAATTAAACTGATTCTGTGTCAAAACATGATAACTACTTTTAAAATATTTACTTTTTTTGTTTTTTCGGTAAATTGAAGAAACTAAGGGTTCTTTGTTATCTACTGATTGCAAAAGAAAAATATGCATTCAAAATGATTTCATAAATTATTGCATGAAAACATAAAAACATAACTATAAAATATCATCGTAGGTAAATCGTTAAATCGGAAAATATAATTCATTCCAAAGCGCACAAAATGATTTGATGGTTAGTGTATTTCAAAACATTTTCTGTAGTGCGTTGTCTTTCATTTTTTAATCTAAGACGTTATGTTACGTAATACTTACGACAAACTACAAGATTGGTAAGTAACAAAAGATTGTCGAAATAACCTATTTCGTATGAAACCGTATACAGTATTAATATTAATACGAACGCACGTCCACGCGACCGAAATCGTAAAAATACAATACAAAAAGCCAATAAATGTATAGTGAGCCTATTTCTTTCTGATACGTGATACATGGAAGTAGGTTTACCATTGTACAAGCGTAATTCGGACACTCAGTTACGCGAGTCTGCGCTAGATGGCAGCACATACCTGAAACAAAATAAATTCATATGAGTTTGTTTTTTGTGTGGCTTTATAGAGTGAAAATAATTCAACCATAAAAAGTTTACAACGTTTAAAACCAGTTATTAGAGGTTGTTAAGCTTTTTATGATTAGTTGTGGAGGTAGCACCGTCACACAATTTCCTTTATATACAAAATAGTGATAATATAATACAAAATAGTGATAATATAAAGAAATAATGTAGAACATAGGTTCTAGTTTGATTGGTGGGTTATGGTTATGACAGACGTGCAGCTTTCCAATTGAGTTCTTAGCGGAAGCAACGTACATCTTGGCATAACAATCCTTACATTACAAAATGCCGCTATATTACCGCCACACCTATTTCTCCTAATAACAGCAGTGTTAGACGCTGCTGTGTTCCGTTTTGAAGAGTGTGGTAAGGGAGACAGACTTTTCCGAGGCGTTCCAGCTTAGTCCTCAGGGATAGCGGCGCATCTGTGGCCGACCTCAGAATATCTGATCCCATCTGGGGTTGATTACAGATGTCCATGGGCGGCAGTAGCCACTTACCATCAGGTGGACTGGATGCTCGTCTGCTACTCCTATATTATAAAAAAAACGTTACTTCATTAAAAAAATAACAATAACATTCGAACATTGTTCAATAAAAATGTCTTCATTAAAATGTGTCGTACATTATATTAAACCAACGTTCAAAATCCTAACGTTACCTTAACCAAAATCTTTCAGCTGAAAATCTTCCAAAATTAAAAGTCATGGCAGGCCTACAAAATGGGATGCTGTAAAAAGTAAGCCTAGACAATATGACGGCTCTAATAAGGCAAGAGGAATGAAAACGCGACAAGGCATGAGTGGCATGAGAATGAAAGGACTAGCGACGAAGATAGGCGAGTACTGGATGTGATATGAGCGTACTCGTGATCCGTGATATGTAAAAGTAATAAATAATAATCTTACACTTTACAAGTAGTATTTATTATTAGGTATATAGGTGTGACATTGCCAAAAAATTGCATTAATCTTATATATAAAATTCTCGTGTCACAATGTTAGTTACCGTACTCCTCCGAAACGGCTTTACCGATTTTCACCAAATTTTATATGCATATTCAGTAGGTCTGAGAATCGGCTACTATCTATTTTTCATACCCCTAAGTGATAAGAGTTGTTCACCCTAAACATTTTTTTTATTTATATGGCAACACAACGTTTGCCGGGTCAGCTAGTTCAAGAATAAAAGTATGATAATTTGGGCACGTATTAAATTCGGCGGTTTACTTAAACTTCTATAATTACTTGTCTAAATTTTTTGTATATTTGTCGGGTAGTTTTGGGTCACGATCTATAGATTAACAAAAGTGTCAAGTCGAATGTTGTGTATTAAATAATCACGATATTTTATAGACGTTTTAACAATAGCGAACGTAAATCGATCGGTTAAGTATTTCGATTTATCATTTATCTGTAAAATTTAGACATACCTGTACATTTAAAACTAAAAGATCATAGATGTAAGTGTGTAATGTAATAGCGGAAATATATTTGCTGTAATTTTTTGAAGTATAAGATTTGCATGTATCGTGACTATATTTTTTTATTACGTGTATCATTGAACATTTTTTTGTCAAATAATGTTTAACAGATAAAATAGACAAATTCTCCATTTTTTTTATTTTCCTCTTTTCCACACAATGTGTTGAATAATGAACGACAATGTTACTAAAGATTTTCACAACAAATATTATGTAACATAAGAACGTAAAGACGGATTTCACAATATAAACATCGTTATGTGCATTCATTAAAAATGTCAAGGTGAATCTCGCTTTCAACAAATATTGTTATTTATTTTATTTGAATGGGGTCGAAACTCTTCGTAAGTCATTAGACGACCAAGAAGTTAAATATTACTTGAAAATATATCTATATATGTTTTGTTCGAAAATTTGACTGGTCTCATTTATTCTACATACAAGATACTGTAGATTATTATTTGCACTTAAAAATGCCGTTTTTATGATTCCAAAGTTAACAACATGCTTATAAAATAAAAATAGTTAATTTTGTCTTTATCCTTTGTCTTCGATCCAGACGTTTTTATTTAATACTAACAGGTCCGGACAAACATTCTCCTGATACATTATTCTTCATCTTAAGCGCCTCACTTGCCTTGAGCGCCACATTTGTTTGAAAATATGTTTTTTTTTCAAGCCGGAATCAACTGAGCTTAACAATAAATAATATCAGCTGATTACAATCATCTGAACAGATTCGGAGTTTAGCGCTTATAAACACAATGACTCGTGTTTTAGGTATGTAGATATTAGCTCAATAGGTACTTACTTAAGTTAAGGGAACCTTCCTTTACTTAAAGGACCTTAAGATATCAGCTTAAGAATTAATAAAAGTTAGACAATAAAATATGAGTATTGCGATTGCATTTTGGGCTTATCCAGGTGTTTTACATCTGTGTAACAAGGAGCGTAGTAACCCTCTTGAAATTAGCTAGCGAGCGGTCCTTGGCTTGTTATTACGGGCCTTTCGTACTAGGATTTGGTTTTAGGGTTTGTAGGTAGAATAAAACTGTTTAAGTTTACTAGTGGATTACTAGGGTGGTTAAGTTACGTAATAATAAAGTTTGCTACTTCCGAACCTAGTTTTAGGACGCCGTCTAGATTTTGGCGTTGCGAAAATATTATTATGGAGACGACAGTAACAGATAGTTTGAATGTCACAGAAAAATGTTTTTACCTAATCGAGTTAAACTTTTAGTAGATAATTGAGACCGGCTGGTTATTACTGCTGTAGTTGGTCGATTATTATTTATAAATACTAACTCCAAAATCTATTAAAAATCATTGTTAGTATTTGTAATAATTTTCGTATTTTATTTTTATTATATAGCGTAAATCCTCATTGGTAAATTAAATCATCCTAAACGACGACCACGACTACCACTACCACAGTTGTCGCACATCTTAGAGACTTTTTTTATAGAATTTTCGATTATACGTCGGCACGATGCTTTTTCATCGTCACAGCATTTTTAAACATCCGACAGAAAAAAATTAATAAGCGCCTAATTTTTAACAAGTGACTTCGAATAACCAATAATTGCCTGGGGGTCGAACCTCAAATACCCATGACGAACCGATTTCCAAATAGTAAGCTATCATCATCATCAACCCATTACTGTCCCACTGCTGGGCACGGGTCTCTTCTCTGAATGAGAAGGATTAGGCCATAGTCCACCGCGCTGGCCAAGTGTTTATTGGTAGACTTCACATAACTTTGAGATTTTTTTTTATAAATCTCTCAGGAATGCAGGTTTCCTCACGATGTTTTTCCTTCACCGTTTTAGCAAGTGATAATTAATTTCTAATACGCACATAATTCAGAAAAATCAGAGGTGCGTCCCTGGGATTTGAACCTCGGATCCCTCGATCGAGAGGACGAGTTTCTTAACCACTAGGCTATCACTGACGTTAAGCTATCACTAGTACAAAACCAACAATTTAAACATAACTGCAAGATTATACGTAATTAGCGAGACGAGTAATTAGTGCTATTAACACTTACACGATGTACAAATTAACATAATTACCTGTTTCTGTTGCTTTTAATTAAAATTTTGTTTTAGTCTAACTTTTGGCGAGTAACACTGAATTATTCATGTAATTGGAGCTTGTGTTGAACAGTTTAATAGATAATTATAAATTGAGATACCTTATTTATTACCAAAAATTTGGTAATGTAATAATGTAATATTAATGCAATATTTTTACAACCGCCTTATAGCGCTGCTTTTTTGTGGTTAAAGGTAAAGGAGATTATAGAAGGCTTTCAAACTTAGTTGTCAGGGAGAGAAGATTCCGTTACATACATATACGTATCTATGTAATCTTATTTCTTTTATTTTCTCTCTCTTTCTCTCATTTTTTCTTTTTTATGTTCTCCTTTCTCCCCTTTGTTATCATTTTATTTTATTTCCTATTTTTTTTTTTTTTTTAGTATAGTTGTACCGCCTTTGATTTTTCAGCACATCCCTAAGGTTGACTGGGAGAAAATGCTATTTAACATTAATCCGCCTTTTGCGCCACATTGTTTTTAACATGGTCAATAAAGAGTAAATAAAAAAACCACAAAGGGCAAGGGTAAGGGTAATTTCGTAGTAATTAGCAATTGAAATATGGCTATATATTTATATTATAAGAAAGATAAACCATATTAGCGACCAAGGGTTCCCTACTATACTCAACGAGTTATAAAACGTTTTCACGTCAAAAACCTCAAACATATTACAACACAAAAATAAAAGGACGTCGGTTTATACTCCTTTAATTCCACCAATTTGTCACCGAAGGCCTAGCCTCAGCGGTTCCGGGACAATTTCGTCTTTTTAATTCAACTCACGTCCATTCTGGCATAAGACGCCGATTTTACTGAGACCCCCACAAGATTTCACCCCCTAGGGAGCTAAATCGAATTGGTTACGTCACCAGCATCGAGATGACAGGGTTCTTAATTAACTTGCTGAGCGGGACGCAATTTTATTATTTGCATGATGCGTACTCTAGCTGCGAATACTAATAAAATCGTGGTTGAGATGGATTTATCTGGGTTTGGATTAGTTACTTAAAGAATAGGATTTTTGTAATTATGAAGAGCTATGTCCAGTATTGGGATATTATTTGCGACCAAGTGCATAAATAAGCTTGTCATATAGTATGTGATAAAGCCGTCTACCATAGAGATAGAATATTTTGACTTATTGAGACAGACTCTTGTCTCTTAACTGACATGTGTAAATATTAGTTTATTGCTACTACCTACTAAGTTACTAGTAGGTATAAATAGATATCCCTGTAGTACCGGGACCAGAATAAGACTACGGTATCCCCTGCCCGTCGTAAGAGGCGACTAAAAGGGGCTTCCGTGGTTGCGGGCGGCAAGAGTGGGAGCTCAAACCGTCCAGCAAGCGACCCCGGGATGATAAATTTTGAAAACACCTGAAAAGGT
Source organism: Epargyreus clarus clarus (assembly GCA_014595695.2). Taxonomy (NCBI): domain Eukaryota; kingdom Metazoa; phylum Arthropoda; class Insecta; order Lepidoptera; family Hesperiidae; genus Epargyreus; species Epargyreus clarus. The sequence goes on from JACTTY020000076.1 coordinate 192,285, forward strand.
ATTAAGTTACCTACCGCTAAATACCTACAATTATATTACAAGCCATATATTTTTCCCGATGAATCCTTACTAATATTATAAATCCGAAAGTAACTCTGTCTGTCTGTCTGTCTGTCTGTCTGTCTGTCTGGTTGTCTTTTCTTCACGTCTAAACCACTGAACCGATTTTAATGAAATTTTGTACAAAGATAGTCTGAGGCCCGAGAACGGACATAGGATAGTATTTATCCCGGAAATCCCACGGGAACTAGGGATGGCGATCTAATATCGATTAATCGGAGAATCGATATTTTGGACCAAAAAGTCGATTATTTTAATCGATATCCTTACTAATCCTTACTAATATTATAAATGCGAAAGTAACTCTGTCTGTCTGTCTGTTTGTATGTCTCTTCTTCACGCCTAAATCACTAAACCGATTTTCATGAAATTCTGTACAAAGGTAGTCTGAGACCCTAGAATGGACATAGGATAGTTTTTATCCCAGAAATCCCACGGGAACTAGGGATAGCGATCTTAGATCTATTAATCAGAGGAGCGGTCTTTTTGACCAAAAAAGTCGATTTTTTTAAACGGTCTCCAGTAATGAATCCTGCCTACGTTTGTGGGTATTTTGGCATACTCTAAATAACCATGAGTTTAATGAGTTCTTGTAATCGGAGACGGTTGCAACACTTCTTCACGGCTAAACCGGAATTTTGTACAAAGATAGTCTGAGACCCGAGAAAGGACATAGGATAGTTTTTATCCCGGAAATCCCACCGGAACGGATGGCGATCTGAGATCGATTAATCGGAGAATCGATCTTTTGAACCAAAAATCGATTATTTTAATCGATCTCCAGTAATAGATCGATTCAGGGAATCGATCTTTCAACCCAGAAGATCGAAATTCGATTTTTTCATAATTTACCTACAATTACTATACTTATCCATTAGTTGATCATATATCTATTTATATAAAAATGAATGTTTGTCTATATTCATTTTATAGAATCGGAAACTATACATTTAATCAAGTGATGATCTTTTGCAAAGTTGTTGTCCAAGAGCCCACGAAGGTTTGGGAGTTGGTAAGACCACTCCAATTACAGATGGCACCACTGTCATTCCAATGAAGGTACGAATTTTCTGTTTTATGTATGTCATATTATATCTTTAAAATGCGGGCGAAGCCGCGGGCACCACTAGTTAATTATAAATGGTAAATTTTAAAACACCTGAAGGCAGTGATGAAATTAAGCTGTAATTATAGAAAATAACATACATTACGCGGTATCATTAAACTACCGTACGGGGATGCATCCAGGTGAAGCTGTGCACATTACAGTATAAATTGGGATCGCTTCCATGAAACTTGTTTCGAAAATTACTGAACAAAATGAAATTAACGCTTAATGGAAAAAGCTGTACATAACAATAACTGCCAACTTCACAACGTTACAGTTTAGCGGAATGGTTGTTGGAATGGTTATTTATTATTTAGGTATTTCCCTCTACACTCCATGTTTTCTGTTACCACGGTGAGGTTAACCAACATATGTTTTCAAACGGATTGGATTGTAAATGAATGTTTTTTTTATTTAAAACTATGTATAATATTTACTTTTTTGCTAGTGACTGATGCGACGTTTTTTATATGATGAGAAGGCACTATGGACTTTTATGTGTATCTTTTAACATTTTTTTCTTCAATATTATACAAAAATGTACGACAGTGTTTTAGACTGCATACTTATTTTAATTCTAATATATGTAATAAATAATAACAAATGAGCATGTAGTCCATCTGATGGTAAGTGTTTACTGCCGCTAAAGAACGTCTTCTATTAACCACTGATAAGATTAGAGTAATACCTGAGGTTGGAACACCTTGCTTCCCCTGAGGAATAAGTTCGAACGTCTCGGAAAAGTATGTCTCCCTTACACACCCTTTAAACGAGAACACAGCAGCGCTAAACACTGCAAGCAGAAATAAGTGTGGCGTTGGTGCCACCGGAGTCGAACCACAGAGAGTTCTACCACTTTAAATTCTTTTATAGTTTGTGTAGACACCACCGAAATTTATTTCTATCTTTGTTCCATATTATACAAAAGTCTACGCTACTTTTTTTTTTTTTATATAATATAGGAGTAGCAGACGAGCATGCACTCCACCTGATGGTAAGTCGAGCTGTCGCCCATAGACATCTGTAATCAACCCTAGATAAAATTAGATATTCCTACCTTAGGTCGGCCACAGATGCGGCGCTACCCCTGAGGACTAAGCTGCAACGCCTCGGAAAAGTCTGTCTCCCTTACCACACCCTTCAAAACGGAACACAGCAGCGCCTAACACTGCTGTTATTAGGCAGAAGTAGGTGTGGCGGTGGTGCCGCCGGACCACAAAGGGTTCTACCACCTTCTAAAGTTACCACTTACTGACCAGCTCACTTATTTTCGCTACAATACAAAAATACCTTCGCCCTGCCCATATTTACACTAGGTCATACCTTGGAGACGCAGTGTAAACTCGTCGTGGCATTAAGTGATTGCGGTGTTGGTGGCAAACAACCATGAATTATGTGTTTGTTCGCCACTTAGCGTTCTGTTTGGATTGGCGGCCGGTTGATGGATTTCTTTACATACTAATTGTGAGTTTAATTAGCTTTTCTAGTTTGCTTTAAAGTTAGCTTTAAAGTTCTAAGGAATTGCACTAGCGAGCTATAGTTTTTTAATGGATCTTTCATTGAATTCAGTCGAAATCATAGTGTCTAATTTTCTGTATTTTTTTTACAATAACTTAAACTTTAATTTGATAATTTACTTTTAAAAATAGATCGCTCCAGACCTGCAGTTCGAAGGGTAGTCCTATGCCCACCTGGACAACATGGCTAAGCTGGAACGCCTCTGAATAGTATGTCTCCCTTACCACACCCTTCAAACCAGAACACAGCAGCGTTAAGCGCTTATGAGGCAGAAATAAGTGTGGCGGTGGTACCGCTGAAGTCGAACCACAAAGGGCTCCACCTTCAACATATCTTATTATATTATGTTCTACCATACCGCATAAGCTTGTTTTGGTTAATTTTCAACTTCACATTTGCAACCGTGTAAAGCGCTCGTAATATGTAAAAATAAACAATTCGCCATTTCAAACAAATTAATTACTTTGAATAATAATTAGGTTGTAAACATAAATATCACTCCGCTGTTAAATGTAAGCAAATAAATGTTACAATTCCGATAAAATTGTGTGTATTTATTGAATTCATTTGTAATAATTTATTAACATTATTCGTGTGGTAACGTAATAAAACTCTCATTGACTAATCAACACTACGCACAAACTAGTAGGGTTAGAAGTATAGATTTTTCTTTATTTTTTCATTCATCCATACTTTACATTATAAATGGGTTTTAGAAGTATAGAATTTTGCTCAAAAGTGGCAAATGGGTATTCAACGTGATGGTAAGCGTTCACAGCTTATAGACATCTGTAACCAACTCATATAGGACAGGGGTTCTAACTGAATCCGATCAAAGATGCTTGACACTATTGAAGACTAAAATTGTCATAATTAGTCAGCATCCACAGCCTTCCACCAAAACACAAGAATTACTATACGCTGAAAATAGTCGTGGCGGTAATGCCTCCTGAAACACTAATGAGTGGCACCGCCATCTGATCGATGGGTCCGAGGTTCAAATCCCAGGCACGCACCTCTGGTTTTTCAAAGTTATTTGCGTATTAGAAAATTATCACTTGCTTAAAACGGTGAAGGAAAACATCGCGAGGAAACCTGCATACATGAGAAATCTTTAAAAAAATGTTTTCAAAGGTATGTGAAGTCTACCAATTCTCACTTGATCAGCGCGGTGGACTATGACTTACTCCTTGCCCTTATAAGTAAAATCATTATTGTAATAAAATCAAAAAAATGCGCATTCAGACCATCTAAATTTGTACTCATACTGTCTACAGGCATATTCTACATAAGATACTTCACCGCCTTGAAATTGAATGAATCCACTAAAGGGTGACGGTACCATTTTTTATTCGAACTCTTCACAAATAAAAAACATTTTTACGGAAATGTTACGTACAAATATTATAAGTAATATTACGTAATTTACGTAATAAACAAATAAGTATTTCAAACATTTTAGGGACATTTCAGAACGGAGACGTGGCAACACTTTATTTACGTAATTTCAACTCTCAAAACTGGTTACATTTTCTTGTTAGGAGTGATCAATCTATACCAAATACAAGAGTCCATTTGAAGCAGTTAAGAAATTGTTAACACTAAAACTAAGTTGTATCAGTGCTTCAAAGTTTCACGAACTAAGTGCTAACAGTCCTTTAGATTTGGGTTACATTAATTTAGTGGTTTAGGGTTAGAAGCCTAGTTTGAATTTTGGCTAATAATTAATTTGATTTCATTAAAGTTAATAAAAGCGGTGCCTAGTGGTTAGGAACTCGACCCTCTCAATCGAGGTACGAAGTTCTAATCATCAGACCTCTGATTTTTCAAAGTATTTGCGTGTTAGAAATGTATTATTGCTTACAATATTCCGTTTCATTTTTTATAATATTGGAGTAGCAGACGAGCGTGCAGTCCACCTGATGGTAAGTGGCTACTGCCGCCCATGGACATCTGTACTCAACCCCAGATAGGATTAGATTCCAGCCTGAGGTCGGCCGCAGATGCGCCTCTACACCTGAGGACTAAGCTGGAATGCCTCGGAAAAGTATGTCTCCCTTACCACCTTCAAACAGAACATAGCATTGCTTAACTCTGTTGTTTTTAGGTAGAAATAGGTGTGGCGGTGATGACGCCGGGGTCGAACGGCAAAAAGTTCTACCACCTACAAAATTTTATTATTTTTACATTTTACTTATGCGACAGCCTAAATTACCTTAGTAGTTATTACAGTTATAAGCCTTTTTTCGGCTAAACATTTTCATGAATTTGAATAGTCAAATGCATCCATTAAAAGATTACATTAAAAACCATAAGCTTAGTGAAAGTCGAAGTACGCTTTTCTAAAAACTTGTAAAGCTCTTTGGATAATCTCATAAGGACTAGAGATAAGCCAAGCTACTTGCATAGAGCATGTCTTATTATTTTGACAACCTGAAGGTTTTAGTTGAAGAATAGAATAAAAATGGAATTTTATTTAAATTAACATTTGATTTAGTTATCGAAACTTTGCTGAAACTTAAGCAGTGATAGCTTAGTGGTTGAAACTTGCCCTCTCCATCGAGGGGTCCAGGGTTCAATCCCAGGTATACACCTCTAGTTTTTCAAAGTTATGTGGGTATTTAGAAATAAGTTACCACTTGGTTTAACAGTGAAGGAAAACATCGTGTTGAAACCTGCATACAAGTGACTTACTTTAGGGAAGGCCGTTATCTTATTTAGTTAATTGCAAATGCCCTTCAGCAGCAGTAACCATTTACCTAATGCCTGTGGACAAATGAAGGTAGACTGTGTGCTTGTTTGCTACTAGTACTTCTATATTATAAAAAGGATCAGCATAATCAACCCCTTACTGCTGGGCACGGGTCTCCTATCAGAATGAGAAGGATTTGTGCCTATATTATAAATATGAAGACCCACGTGGCGGACCGTTCACCATACCGGTTTGACGCGCAAAGGGTTCCGGATTCGATTCCCGGCCGGACAGATGTCTGAATGATGAATTTAGATATCTGCTCTGGGTCTGGATGTTTGTGTATTCGTCTTAAAATACAGGGAATCCTAATGTGGGGCTTTGAGTACAGAAAGCGTTTTATGATACATATTTTATATTCCAAGAACCTACATAATACTAGAAGATCCAAATGATTAACGATACGACAAGCTTACATACCGTCCAGTGCCTTTTATATATAAAGTAGGTTAAAGAATATCATAAGGCAGCTGATCTAAGTAAGGTAGAGCCTTCCAGACAATTCTTGCAAAGCGTGTGACAAATGAAGCGTACATAGCCGACTGCGCTGGAGCGCTCTTCATGTCTTCATATAAAGATGGGCATGTGTTCATATTTTTTATCGATATTTTATTTTTATATGTTTGCTGTTTTACTTGTTACAATTAAGATCATTTTGACAGTACATTGTTTCGATCGTACATGTAGATTGTATTTTATACTTAACTATTTTTGCGTGTTATAATAAATCGTTTGAAAAACTGACCCACATAAATACAAATTGGATGATTTCAACTTAACATAGAAATTAAGTTATATTATATATGTTTAAAATGGTGTTTATATACACTAAAATCAGAGATATACTGAAAATACTTCCGATAAAACAGTCAAAGATTATTTTAGCGACAAAGTGCTATTAATAAATAACACAGCGAAATTACAAAAGAGATCATAGGAAAAAATCACGCATATCAGACAAAGAAAGTTAAAGATAAGCTTTTTAAATCTCTACCTGTTTCGCCACTAGCTACTAACACTAGCACACTTATATAAATTACTGTTCTATTTGTGCAATTTCTTCATTCTGACTTTAAAACTATGGTAAAGCTCATAAATAGGTACTAAGCTGCGGCAATTTTGACCTCAGCCGTACGAAGTAATGTTATTAGATTTGTTTGTTAAATGTCGCGACAGACACCATTTTACATTAGATCAAGGACATTCTGGACATAACTACATAAACCGTTTGAGACAACGCTACGAAGCCCTGTAATTCTGTTTCCTATACACCTCAACAAGAATCGAATTCTATCGATAAATTTTATCGACTAGGTCACATCCCTAAACAAGACACAATCGTGCTCCAACACAATGCACTTTGTCTGGAGCGCATAGGACGGACATAACTATATAAACCGTTTGAGACAACGCTACGAAGCCCTGTAATTCTGTTTCCTATAAAGTCGAGCTATGAATTTATGTTTTATCTTACCGGCTCTATTTGGATAAGCGGGATTATATAATACTTTATTTAGAAGTAAACTTATAAAGTCGTTTTTAAATAATCTCTCAGATAAAAGGCTTAAATAGGTTAGACACATGCTGTATAAAAAGCGTTAAAAATGTGATTAGTATTTTGTTTGTTATATTGTGTAATTTGATTTTTGTATGTTTCATGTAATAAGTTGTCGTTAATTTTAATTTTTGTCTGTGTCTTATGACTGTGTCTTATGTCTATTGATTTTAATCAGGAACAAGTAAAGTTTTAAAGGCAAAAGCACTTATTTCTTCTTGTCTTGTGCTGATCTTAACCTTATATCTTAACCGTACAATTTAGACGAAATAAACCAAAGCTCGTAATATCTCCAAATTCGTCAAGCTGTGTGGGCATCAGAGCGTGCCAAAAAAATAGATTAACATACATACAAACATAGATGTACATACATAAAAATGACGTTTTCTACACTCAAAGCCCCAGTAGAATCCCATGTGTTGTGGGTAACAGACGTAGACCCAAACATCTAAACCAAAAACAGAAATCAAAATAGATTATTTAGATATCTCTCTTGCCAGGGATCGAACCCGAAACCCTCTACGCGTCGGACCATTATGGCAACCGCTTTGCCATTGGGGTCGGCAATAAAAAAATCAAACATCTTCTACTGATTACAAAAACTAGGTACAGCACCGTCAAAGAAACAGCTCGTTAGCACTATATCAACTTGTCATGAAACACTCCATTAGAGCGGCTCATATCTCATCTCAGCTCATCGGCCTTCATTAGTCTCCTAAATAACGAAATAACATTCTTTATGCGCCTTATACAAACTTGTCTTACCACTAACGAGTATGCGATAAGCGAGAAATAAAGCAATAAGTTAATACATGAAGAACAAAATAGTACTGATACTGGCTATAAAAAGGGGTTTTATATCTGTTATTTGATGAGTTATTGAAGGAGTGAGTAAGAATACAATGGCATGTACAATAATTATCCTAACTTGTGTTTCCAAACCCGTGCAATTTTTATGTGAATTCACTATTAATCTGTAAATTTTCAAATTTGTGTACTTTCGTAGTACGAATTAAATATTGCTTACTTCAAAGTATTTCAACCACGTGTAAAGTCTTAACCCTTTTCCAGATTTCTTTTACCTCTCCTCTCTCTTTTACTTTATTATTATTTCTCTTTTACTTTACTCTCTCCTCATCTATGATACACATCGAGGTACAATATACTTAAAGCCGTAATGTCCTAGAACAAGTGTCTGTTTTAGCTAGGAACAGTAAATAGACACTAATACCACGTGATTTGTGATAGTCGCATAGAATACTCGTTTCTATCTGAACGCTGTTCCTATAACAGGTACTTAATACTCGCAAATAAAGAAATTCTTTATGGGCTAACTTATTTCAATGGCAAGCTCCTTAGCCTTAAATCGGTCGTTGGCATCTCGTTAGAGCATCGTATTCATCTTTATAGACGCATTTGAATTTTGACGTCTTATATCATTGCATAATTTAAAAGGGGCTTATAAAATAGATTTATTATTGAAGCAGAAAAATAAAATGCAGACCGTCTCATGTTAAATGGTTATTGTGATCTCAAGTGGTGCCAACAACAGAATTTAACATTTCTTATAAGATTGAATGAGCAGTCCACACATAGGAGTAGCAGACGAGCTTGCACCTGACGGTAAGTGGCTACTAATTCCTATGGACATCTGTCAACCCCAAATAGTATTCGATATTCCTACCTGGCGTTAGTCAAAGATACGCTACCTCTGAGGACTGTGGCGACCTCCCGCTACTCGACAAGAGATGGCGCCACTAGTATTCTGAATCACGCTATCAAAGTTTTTTAAGAATCTTGCATATATACAAGCTTCGAACTAAGACTGTCGGAGCACGGCCGCTCCCCGGGCATGATCACCTAGCCCGGCGGGAGATCTCCCTTTGCCAAAGTGGTAACCCCTGACAAGAATACGTCCCTTAAGACTTAGGACTAAGCTGAAACGTGTCGGAGAAGTAAGTCTTCTTAACCACACCATTTAAACCAGAACACAGCAGCGCTTAACACTGCTATTATTAGCCAGATATAGGTGTAACGGTGGTGCCGCCGAAGTTGAACCACTAAGAGTTCTACCACTTTCAAACAACAATTTACAACTAGGGTTGGCGGTGGTACTTCCTCGAATCACACTGGCACAACCTGCCTGAGATATTTACCAATGTGTACCTTTGATGAGGTGGTAAGTTGCGTGCCCTTTCGTATCCTGTGCCCACCTTCACCTAATTACACTGTACTCCATTACAACATATTCGAGTATACTCCTCCTGTACCCTTACCATGAGTTTTCATAACATCCCACAATTTTACGTTACGTTTACTCAATCCATTATTCTGTTCCGTTTGCTTCAGTCGACTGAGTAAACGTAACAACAAGTAAGTGCTCAAGTCTTTTTGTCTGCCTCACATGTTCGCAAAAAAAGAGAGACAAAACACAAAGCGCCATTTTGTCAATTTAGACATTTAATGTTACGTTACTGATACTACGCTACTTACCTTAGCGGATTGTATCAAAGCTAGTATAGCTTTGATACAATCCGCTAAGGGCGAAGCTATACTAGCTTTGATACAATCCGCTAAGGGCGCTGATTGGAATTCATATGGGCAAATACGTAAACAAATACCAAAACAGTCATATTTCTCAAAAGATATAGGAAAAGACCCGTGTCCAGCAGTGGGACATAAACATAAACATTTTAAAAAGTTGTAGAACCCTTTGTAGCTCCACACGACACTCTCATTTCGTCTCATTTGTTACAACATAATACACAATATACTATATAAAATATTATAAAAAGTTTCTGCTGTTTAATATCATAATTTCCACGAGCAAAGTCGCAGCCAAAGCTAGTTCATTTTAGACGTAATGTAAAGAGATGCCGAAAATGTAACTTAAAAGAGCATCCCTCTCAAAAAAGTATATTTGGTTGAAAAATGGCGGTCCGCATAATTACTGGACCCCAGAGGTCCTTTGAGGGCGCGATGGTTAATTCTACACAATTTTGAAGGGAAATAGCAATAATGACCCCACTTTGCATGGGGGATAATAAATTACATTTATTTAGAGTAAATTGGTGGAGTTGTGGTAATGACATCACTTAGCCAACTAAAGGCAACTGTCTGTTCTTTTACGTTCAAGTCTAGAAAGAAAAAGAGGAAATAGAGTTTAAAAGACGTAGAGGGTTAAGGATTCGATTCCCGATCAGGTTTTGTTTTGGGAGGTCACTTGTCTTCTCGTCTTTGTAAGTGTAAAAAGTTCATAGAATTCTTCTAAATCCAGGAGGCACCACCGCCGCTACTATTTCTGCCTGATAAAAAGTGTGGTAAAGAAGATACCAGGCGTTCCAAGTTAGCCCTCAGAGGTAACGACGCATTTTTGGTCGACCTCAGATAGTACTCTAATCTTATCGACTAGATTTCAGTGGGCAGCAATTGTCCCTTACCATAAAGTTTTATTTTTCAGTTACATAAAAAATCAAAAATTACTTTTCCAAAAAAATACATACAACACATAGTACCTCCATTTTAGAAGCCTGTAAAAATTAGCCCTAAATATTTCAGTACTCTAATCAAATCCATCATTATAAATTTACAACCCTCTTATTTCGCCCTAACTAGTACGAAAGTCTTTGAAGCGGGCGTCATCAGCCGAATTGAATCATACTGCAGGGTCGTACATAATATATTAATTTGGTGCCTTTTAAAGTCCATATGTTGGCGACGGTCAGGGGTTGGGAACTGTTAGCAGCCCGACTACGTTTTACGGCTTCATAAATTTTGCAAACTTTCTCTCTGTAGACGCGGCTTAGGGGCGAAACAGACTGACGACTTATTTTTTGTGTTGGAAATTGACGTGTCGTATTTTTAAGTACCAAAATGTTTTTTTTTGCTTTAAAGGAAGAAAACGAGTAAGGTACTTGAAATAAGTTTTTTGTTTTTTTACAATATAGTAGTAGCAGACAAGCATGTAGTCCACCTGATGGTAAGTAGCTACTGCCGCCCATGGACATCTGTAATCAACCCCAGATAGGATAAGATATTGCTACCTGAGGTCCGTCACAGATGCGCCGCAACGCCTTAGGACTAAGCTGGAACGTCTCGGAAAAGTATGTCTCCCTTACCACATCCTTCAAACCAGAACACAAGTGTTTAACACTGCTGTTACGATGCAGAAATAGGTGTGGCGGTGGTGCCGCTGGAGTCGAACCACAAAGGGTTCTACCACCTTCCAAAACGTAATAGTGGTACCAAAAATGTGAGTGGTACCAAAAATGGGTGCAGTGGTAAGGCCACACTCCACAGTCAAACTACAGATATAGACATTTAACATTGTGAAAGCACCCAGGCTCGGAACAAAAATTTAAATTTGTTTTTAAATGTCTGCCTAACCCGAGTTCAAACTCGGGAACGGAAACCTCTCTGTATGTTAAGGTCTGTAATAACTCTAGACTACACAGACTACATTATAGGATTTTATAGAGTAATATATTCCTATACTAATTTTATGATAGAATAATTAAGATTTGTTAAAATAAAAAAACGGGATATTAAATATTTATTAATAAAACAAAATCGCACATGCGTTCACGCCCTAAGCTACGCCTGAAGGGCGAACGTATATTCTTAATGATATGAAGGAACTTTGCACATAAACCGAGACGCGACTAAACAGAAGGCCATGTGTAATTCTCAGAACGAACTAGGACCCTTTGACCTAGTACCCAAAGTTAGGCTGTTGCCAGAATTATACCCTGAGTAATAGAACCCTACAAGAGGTCTCATAAACAAGTCCATAAAATACCGTATTACTTCAAGTTTCAAGGTATGTTTACTAGTTATGTTAGGGCTTTACGGGCTAACAATCGAACCGTATCGTTTGGTTACTAACTAAATAAGTTTCGTATTAGATTTTGAAACGTAGATATGTAGTATATGATACACGATTTGTATTTTCTATAAGACTGAAGTAGGTAGCAAACCATCATGCAATCGACGGTACTAGGATGTAAGTCTATTTTTTCTGTCTCAGTCATCAACCAATTATTGTCCCATTGGTGGGCAAGGGTCTCCTCTCAGTATGAGAAGGATTAGGCCAAAGTCCACCGCGCTGGCCAAGTGCGTATTGGTAGACTTCATATACCTTTAAGAATTTTTATATTAATCTCTCAGGTATACAGGTTTCCTCACGAAGTTTTCCTTCACCGTTTTTAAGGAACGGGAGGATATTTAATTTCTAAAACGCACATAACTTTGAAAAATCAGAGGCGTGCCTGGGATTTGAACCTCGGACCCCTCATTCGAGAGGCCGAGTTTCTTAACCATTAGGCTATCACTGTTTTTTCTGTCTAATAACAGTGTTAAGCGCTGCTGTGTTCCACTTAGAAGGGCGTGATAAGAGAAGCGTATCTTTCCAAGGTGATCCAACTTAGTCCTTAGGGGTAGCGATGAATCTGTGGGCCATCCCCAGGTAGATCTCTAATCTTATCTCGACTTATACTGCATACTCATTTTCTACTTCAAAATTACGAAAAAGAAATGTAGATTAGCCTAGAAATGTAGGTACTTAGCTTTTTAGTAAAAAGTCAATAGTGTCATTTATTGCGACGTCAAACTTAACCCATTTCTAACCTACAGGGTACAAAGTATCCACATAGCTCACTAAGAAAATTACGCAACTCTCAAAAAGGTGCGACTAACTCATTAAAACACAGCGTCTGCTAATTAAGTGTGAGAGGTCTGAGGCGTGTCAAACTGTAATTCAGTTAAAATATCACCCGTCCTTTAGAATACGAAATCAAGTGCTTCTTGTATGGAACTAGGATATCTACGTCCGGAGGTTTGAATACAGAAGCATCCTATTATTATAAATGCGAATGTGAGTTTGTTTGTCACCATACTGTTCTGACGCGCAGAGAGTCCCGAGTTCGATCCCCGGCCTGACAGAAATCTAAATGATGAATTTAGGTTTCTGTTTCTGGATCTGGGTATTTATGTATTTGTATTTGTATATGTCCATAGCACCCACGATACAGGGAAACCTAGTGAGGGGCTGTGAGTGTAGAAAGCGTTTTTTTAAGCGCTCGATAATCATAACCATTCTCAGTCTAGTAAAAATAGGATGGGCGTCCTACCTTTTTTTTTTGTTGACGAGAGGTAAACCTTCAGGAGGTACCCTATGCCGTGGGAGCGACACGGGGTTTATGTGGGATTCTTACCGCACTAAAACCCCCGCTGTGTCCGTCCTCGCTGCGTAGAGGACTCCGGGCCCTACAAAGGAACGCAACCGGAGTCCTCTTAGCGCTTTGCCCAGTCTGGCTTAGCCCAGGTGAGCATTTTGACGCTCGCCACTCCGTCTGGTGTGCACGACGGCCTGCGACCACATTTACCGCCGTCCTTCCCGGGGTGGCTGGCCGAATGGTTCGATGACTCTTGCCGCCCGCAACCCCGGAAGCCCCCTATGAGTGGCCTCTTACGACAGGCAGGGGATACCGTAGCCCTATTCAAGTACCGGGACTACAGGGACAATATCTACTGCAATGGTCTATTGACAGACATCATAGAGAAAATTCAAATAGAAAAATGTAAGATGATTCAACGAAAAATATTTCGCAGAAGCTTTAGTTTTTGCACGTTACAAATGTGTCCTCAAAATGTCACACAATTCACAAAACGTTTTATGCGAGTGAATAAAACGTCAATTCTCATGGTTTCCGTTAGATATTTCGAAAGTCAAAACTAGTACGAGATTTGCACTGAAATTTGAATACACTTCAGTTTTTTTCAATTTTAGTTTTGGTAACGTTTCCAAAAGAAATTGACAGTTTCTCATTTATTTATCATTGTTGTTTTATTGATCATGTAGTAACCAATTTGAATGGGAGCTATCCATAATGTTCTCAAAGAAGACTAATAATCCAGACCTATCAACTTTCGTGGACCTTGATTGTGAAGGAGATCCATGCAAAGAAGACAGACAGATCCAAGATACAATTAATATAAGTCTTATTATAATTATACTAGCTACCCGGCAAACGTTTTGTTGCCAAAATAAAAAAAAATGTTAAGGGTGAACAACCCTTATCATTTAGGGGTATGAAAAATAGATAGTAGCCGATTCTCAGAACTACTGAATATGCCTTTAAAATTTCGTGAAAATTGTCGGTAAAGTTGTCGAGTACGGTAACTAACATTGTGACACGAGAATTTTATATATAAGATTTATAATTAATATTCTAACGTATTTCAATTTATTTTAACCTATCCTAACCTAATTCACACTTGCCTGTACCGTCGACTACAATTCATTTCAAAGGAGATCCTCGTTTTAATAGATATATCCAAAATATAATTTACTTTGACACAAACTTTCACATTGTTGACGTACCTCTAAATTTTCGAACAAAATTTCTAGATTTATTTTCTTCTTTTTAGATGCAAAATCCTTTTACCCTAATACGTTACAGAGCGCATTACATAAAAGGAATGCTGCTGTGCATTGACAAATGTACCCACATTGTATATATACATATAATTTAATCTGGAAGAACCTTTTAAATTTGAATTCTGAAGTACGGAGCAATTTGCAAATTACTTGTTAGATGTTATCTTTTGTGATACTGACGTCGAGATTTCAGTATGTGGAAAATACATTTTATAAATAAAGTTGTTTGCGCTTTAAAATTTACATCGACGTTTCAAATACAAAATTTTGTGTATATGTCGTGTGATTCATATTTTCTTAGATGAAATCTAAATGGACTTCGCATTAGACCATGACTGCAAAATGTGCGTGCAAAATGTAGGTTGAACTTCCTCCTGAAGTATTCCCTGAGCGCTATGACATGAAGAGGGGTGCAAAAAGAGTTCTCCTCAAAAGCCGGCGATGCATTGGCGACTCCTGTGGTGTTGCAAATGTCTATAGTCGACGATGACTGCTTTCCACCTGGTAGACCGTCTGCCTTATCGCCTTAGGTATAAATATAAAAAAGAAGAATATCATAAACACACACAAACACGAATACACAACCACCCGGAAATGTATGCGTTTTTAACATTTTCATTTTGTGCGTATTTTTATGATATGATACGATGGTAGAGTCCTTATTTTTTCATGATTTTTACCGAAAGAAGTATTTAATTGTGTAATCTATTAACCTAGGACCCTTTTTAACACGCTTTTATTATATGATGCTAGGTACAAATGTATTTCGAGCATGACGGTACTTAGTGTTCAGTCCTTTTTATCGAGAACTTGGTTAAAAGCTACCGCGTGTTTAGATATGGTGTTCCAATACGGGTCCATGCCGGACATTCTGAAACTCTTCATTTATACTGCAAAATATTGTCAAATTTCAATTTTAACAAGATTTAAGCACTAAGATTTAAGCATTTGTCACCATGCCCTCTTCTCTTATCACAATCTATACTAAGAGTTATGCGCGTTTCAAAAGTATGAATAACTGGCTTTGAAAAACTTCATCTAGAGCCTGTTTAAACATTTTAAAACAAGAATCAGATACTTAACCAAAACCGAAATCAACGTAAAAACATCCAAGCGTACCACAATATAATTTACCCGCTCATAATTCGAAATTACCTGTTAAAATTTAATTATGGACAAATAAACTGGCAACCAATCACACAAAGGTAATCACACCTACCCTCAGGTCTGTGTTGTACGCTAAGCATGTTACGTTTAACGGCGAAACGATTAATACGATATCAAGAACATTGCGATTAAGATGTGAATGGCAAATAAAAAAGATGAAATAAAAAAAATAAAAAAAATATTTCACAAATAAAACATGAATAAATAATATAAATATTGTACCAGAAAGCATGATTGTTTTCAATCGGGTTAATGTGTATAAGGCCGCTTAGAATAGCGCTTATTAAGATAAGTCTAAATTATAAAAACCTACAATGCAAAGGATTTCAAAAAGCTTAAGAATGGAATGGAAGATGCAAAATGTATAGTAAGTAAGTACACTGCATATTTTCCATTCATTTATATTGTGGACATAACGATATTTTCGTAAATTTAATTTGAAGATACTACCATACTATCGATTTAATTTTAATGTATATAGTAAAGTAATATGTTATGTAATAATATGTGTTGATTTCATTACAAATTAATTAACAGCGTTTTAATCTACCTGTAACGCCGTAACTACATTATAATATTAAACAATTTTAATATTATTATACTCGTAAGTAAAAAAAATAATTTCATCGCATTTTTAAATATATGCTGCTTTGTAAAGTATTACAATAACGAATATTTTGTTAAAAAGTTAACTTTTGATACAAACATTCTCATTTCTCTACCAAACATTACAAAATCCAACTCTATGGATTACAGTCTTTACAAACATAATTTATATAAATCATTATTGGTAAGATATAATAATAATAATATGAAAGACGAATAAAACAATATTAAACGATGGTAATAAATACACAAAATGACAACGCAATAAACAAATTTAACAGCTTCCAACTTCATTGTACTTAATTTTCGATTCGAAACGGCACGAAAATCAAATCAACAGTTCGAAATCGATATCCATTCACGCTTGCCCACTGAACTCCGCATCGATACCAAATTGAATTGAGTCGTGTTGTGTTCAACATTATGCACGAGGGACTATTAACATTTGACCCATTTCGCGGACGCTTTTTAACATGTAAATTTTGCTTTTTGCTTTTGTGTAAAGAACCTTTAATACCCTTAAGTTTATTTACAGATGAAATGGTGGAATTTATTTGCAATTTGACTTTAGGTTAAGTTTGAAAATGGTTATAGTCTAATTCTTAGCTTTGACTAATTTTTAGTTGTGTATCTACGATTTACTGTCTTTTTAGCGGATTTTCATTCGATTGACACTTTTGTGAAGCAGAAATGTTGTGGTTATGACGATATTGCAGTCGATTCACGAATAATTCTTCCTTCATTACTTCTCTATACCGCAAAAAACATACTAAAATCGAGTCAATGCATTTTATTCGTATAATGATGGGCAATTACTAAACTAGAAACCAAAAATCATTACTTGAGTTACTTTTATTTAAACAACCACTTTTACATCTTAACACATAATATATTGTTGTATCGTAGAATTGTTGAAATATACAAAAAAAAAATCATAAACAAAATTATTTTATAACATTATTACATTTATAGAAGTAAATTATAAAAATGTCTTACATAGTAACACAAAGTATCATGACTGTAAACATTAATATTTATTCTTGAACTTTTAAAGCTTTCAGAGCCTTACAAGATTTGTTACACATTCGATGCACGTATTGCAACAGAACATCGTTTTCTTCAAGGTTTACCTGATCAGTTCTCGATATAAAAGGTTAATATAAATTTAGAATCAACAAAGTTGCAATATTTTTAAGGTTTACGAGTTCTAGATATTTTCGAGATAATATTATCTACTTAAAGTTATTAAATGTAGTAAATCCCTTTGTGGTTCGACTGTGGGAGCGTCGCCGAAACACCTATTTCAATAGCTGCTGTACTATATGTGTATTTGTTTTGTAATTTTTTGCATGTCTACCTAATGCTAAATGACCACTGCCGTTCATAGACATCTGTAATCAACTTTAAATAGAATAAGTCCTACCGGATGTCAGCTAAAAATGCGTCGCAACGCCTCGAATCAGTATGTCTCCCTTGCCACTTCATATATAATCAGGAATTACACTACTGTTTTAGTTTTAAGTCAAACTACGAAGAGTTCTTCCAACTTTGAAAACATCATGTATTTTTATTCAGATACCCATAGAGGGGTCAACAATAATCAGGTGCACCACATGCTTATTTGCTTCTTTGATTATAAAAGCCACTAAAGCACCACAAGGAGTGCAAAGCACACACACATGTAACACATATAATAACAAAAGTTCACACAGTCTCACCAAAATGGCGGTTCAACTCAAGGGGGATTCGATAACGCTGCCTCAAGCATTAATTTAAGTAACTTCGCTGAGTTAACTTAGAACCTTAATCTTTTGGGGATTTTATGATTATCGCCAAGTTGAAAACATAACCTTAAACTTTCTTTTCCAAGTTGTGTGTAACTTTCTGTAACCCTTACTTTAACGGTGAGCAAAGTTATCTATGATAGTATCTAATTAAGGGGTAGTATGGATATCGGACCGGAAAAAGAGTTTTGATGCGTTTGCTTATAAATTTGAATTTTACATTCAATTCATTCAATTGGTTTAAGAAGTCATAATTGAAAGATTTTTTGCTTTCTTACTTACTCTAGCTTGCTTCCTATTCTCTTACTTACTTTCTTGTTAGTCTGATAAGTTCGACTCCGCTGGCACCACCACCTAACTATTTCTACCTAATAACAGGAGTGTTACGCGCTACTGTGTTCTGGTTTGAAGGGTGTGGAAGACTTTTCCGAGGCGTTCCAACTTAGTCCTCAGGGATAGCGGCGCATCTGTGGCCGACTTCAGGTAGAAATATCTAATCCTATCTGGGGTTGATTACAGATGTCCATGGGCGGCAGTAGCCACTTACCATCAGGTGGACTGCGTGCTCGTCTGCTATTCCTATATTATAAAAAAAAAAAAGTTAGATTTCGGACAAGAAAAAAATGTCACTCGATTGTTCGTCATTCTTGTCACAACCGCACGCGTGATTTAACTCGCCCCAATTTCTTTATTCACGCATGATGGGAACAGTTCCGCAGGGACAAAATCTGTTCATGAAAAAAGGCTCTTATGGAGTTTCCTTCGCTGCTTCTCCATGACGAGGTACATTGTTCTTTTTCTTAAAGTGCCTCTCCAACTAGTATAAGTTGGCTATCAGCTTCTTGCTGTCCTCCTTGCTTTTGGCTCTGCGGAATAGCTCAGTGGCACTGGCTATTCCGGTCCCCTCTCGGATGTTGCGTAACCACGACTTCTTTCTTCTGCCAACCTTCCTTCTTCCAGCGACCTTCCCCATCATTATGAGTTGGAGGTGATTTTCAAAGAACGTGTCGAAGGTAGATTGCTGTAGTAGGTTATTGCCGTTCAAAAGTAATGACGTAAATAATTAATTTGAATTTAAATATCTTGATTACATTTGAGTCTATTAAAACCAACCTCTTATAAAGCCGATTATTTATTACCTAACGTTGAGGGAGCATTTGATTATTCGCTAATCCCATTCTTATCCTGACATGATGTAAATTTTAATATAGAAATATTTATGTTCCGAAGTATTCAAACATTTTCAAACTACACGACTAGCGAACTGTAATGGTATTAAAAAGGCACATGGTAAAGTTACCATATATAGCTAGCTAACCTTGGGATTCGCAGTGGATAACGTGACCAGAGACACACTGGTGACGGGCGCGGCGACGCTAATGTCCGGGTGTGGTGCAAGTGATAGGAGAAAGCGAATTGTTTAAATTGCGTCATATTACGTCTGTCAAGGTTTCTTAATTTAATTTATGATTGAGCAAATATGAGCTGCAGATCGTGTTACTACATGTTTTATTTGTTATTTTTTGTTGATTTAGAAGCTAATATTACTAGTGATTAGTGGACATAAGTGGTGCACTATTGTGTAGTGTATTAACCTTATTTAATGAAGATATTAAAAAGAATTTCAAAAATAGTTTTGCTGACGCAACAAGGATTATGTTAGACTACGTTATGTGTATGATGCAACTACTTGAATACAATTTGTAAAAAAAAACATTTCTTGTGCCGTAAGACCCATTAATTCGAAATGTAAGAAGTAATAATAAAACATTAAATGTTGTAATAAACCTTTGAGTAGATAATTGAAGTTAACATACGACATATTTTTAAACAAAAATCGCTAATATCTTTTAACCTGACCCGGTCCCTAATATCCGCTCGTTTGTCTGTCCGTATCAAATTAGCCGCAGATTGCCCCTTTGCTCCGCTAACTGAGCTAAATGCGATACGGAACAGTTTAACGATCCTTAAATGTTTGAAGCGATGTAGCGACGGAAAGAGTTGGATGCGACCAAAACGAGGATGTAAAATTGTAGGCATCTATGTTCATGTTATGTGGGCAATGGTTTCCATGCCTTACATGCAGAGAATTTAGTTTTGATGCACACACAGATATTTAATTATTTGCTATTATTTTGTTTATGGGAGAGATTGTTTACGTCATCGCCATGATTTTGTGTGTGTGTGTATTTGTTATTTATACTATTTTTTGTGTCATTAGCCTCCGTTAAACGATTTTTACGGGTTCTAATTTAAATCATATAATATAACATAAACCCATGTCCCAATTTTTTCTGACAAGGGAAAAAAATTGTACTTTTGGAAAAAAATATAAAAGGAATGTATAAAGTATTACATAGTGAATAGGTTGTATTTAAAAACAATTGCATTACTTAATTTTAACTCCCTAACAAAACATTACTAAGAAGAGATGTTGAGTCAAAATTCTATTGTTTCTTTAAAACGCTGACTCAACGGAGTTTTGCTGTGAAGCTGTAGAAAATGCGAGAAAGATAAAAGATGAATTGTACTGAGAAACTAATTAAAAGGAGTTGTAATTAGTTATATTACATGATACTAATGAAAAAGGAATTCTTGATATAGCTTTGGAATTCTTGTTTGTCCCTCGTCTGTTTTATTTTTTGTGGCGATTTTTAGGTATTATAGCTAGTAGGTACAGTAGTGTTCAACGTATTCGTAGACTCAACTAGCCCTGATGTTGCCCTGTTTTGGTATAAAATATGCTAATATCGTCATCAACCCACGCACGGGTTCCTAGAGCGAAAGCAGTTTAGTCCTAACACCTATTTCTACCCAATAACAGCAGTGTTAGGCGCTTTTCCGCGCGTTCCGACTTAGTCCTCGAGGGGTATCTGTGGCCTACCTCGAGTACGAATATCTAATCCTATCTGGGGTTGATAACAGATGTCCATGGGCGGTAGTAGCCACTTACCATCAGGTGGACTGCAGGCTCGTCTGCTACTCCTATATTATAAAAAAAAAGTCTGCCGCGCTGGCCAAATGCGAATTTGTTGAATTTACATGACTTTGATATTTGTTAAAGAACTCTTAGACTTACAATCCTCACGATGTTTTCCTTCATAGTTGTACCGAATTAAATAAGTATATTGTATTAAGCACGTCTCTCATAAAAATCAGAGGTGCCTGAAATTCGTATCTCGGTCCCTTCGATGAGAGGCAGTGTGACACCACAAGGCTATTACTGACTGATGATATGTATGGTAATTCCAATTTGTACTGCGATTCTAACCTTCCCCACAACCTACATAGATCAAAAGTGAAATTAAATAATTCGCTTGTGATATCGCATACCACGGCACAAGCGTAAAATAAACATCCTGATATACCTACTCGATCTTTTAGCAAACAATTAAGATCACAAGTCTTTGTAATATCTCAGAGGGGTCACCTTATCCTATGAACTAGTTACTAACCCGAAGATCACCTTAACTCAGTTCCTCACCACGACCATAAAACGTGAACATTAACGATGGGGTTAGCGGAATGGCCACAAAAACGCCATTAGGTAACAGAACAAACCTCTGAGGACAAGGTAATTACGGGCTTGATCGATTAGTGTAGGCGCCGGCCAGACTGACGACAGTACTGCAAGACCTGTTACAAAGAGCTTTTCGTGGTATACGGCACCACACTTTGGCACCACAATTTATATTTGAAAAGCACCTGTTTCTAGCATAGATTAGTAAAGATTACTCGCTCCTAACAAGAAAATGTAACGTTTTGACAATTGGCACTGTCAATTATTTACGTATTTGAAAAATATTAAAAAAATGTAGTTTTAGATCATTTAAATAAAGAAATAAAAATTTACTGTGCCTGTCGGCATTATTCCGCGAAAATTACACCATAACAGCCATTAAACGGCTGACAGAATTGTCAGCCATTTAAGTCATTTAATGGCTTCCTTCAATTACAAGGCGGTGAGATATCTATGGTTTCTAGTATGAAATTCTTACGTTTCGGTGGAAAGTGTACGCCGGCTTATGAAGCCCAGATAAGATTAATTTCCTATCTGAGATCGGATACATATACGTTGGTAATCCTAAGCACTAAATTGGAACGCCTCAGAACAGTTTGATTTAAACGCTTGACACTGTTGTATAGTAGGCAGTAATCGGTGTGGTCATGGTGTCGCCGGAGTCGAACCAGAAAGGGTTGTACATACCACCTTCTAGAATCTAGGTGATCTGTGTACTAAGTTAGAATAGCTCGGTCAGGAAATCGGGCACCTTAAAACGCAGGAAACCCGGGTTCAAATCTCGGTCGGATTGTTTGTTTTGTCCTTGTAATTCGGTATCCCCTGCCTGTCGTGAGAGGCGACTAAAAGGGGTTTTCGGGGTTGCGAGCGGCAAGAGTGGGAGCTCGAACCGCCCGGTGACCCCGGGAAGGACGGCGGTCGCATCCGTTGTATACACCAGACGGTGTGGTGATACAAACTCACTTGGGCGGAGCACGATGGGGCAGTGCGCAGAGAGGACTGCGGTTGCGTTCCTTTGGAGATCCCGGAGTCCTCTACGCAGCGCCGAAGACGGCCACCGGGAGGCTTTTAGTGCAGTAAGAGTCCCACATAACCCTGTGTCGCTCCCACGGCACCGGGCACATTTTGAAGGTTCCCCCTCGGAAAAAAAGGTGATTTGTGTACTTGTATGTTACAATTTGAAATGATTTAAAAGCTATGCTTATATTTTTACAAATAACAAAAATTTACGATAGTATTTACCTTTCTGTGCCCTAACAAAGGGCTATACTAACACAAAACAATGCCGTATTGACTTTTTATATTCAATACAGTATCTATTTGTTTTAGAGGTACAAAAAAATATTATGTTACAAATTGAATTTTTTCGCTGAAACGTGAAAAATATGGAAAAGTTTATGACAACTCGAAAACGAATATAGTTGAAAACTGTTAAAACCTTCTAATTGATTATTTTGAAAAAAAATTGAGAACTATTTTACATTTTATTTTTGAATAGTCTGCAAATCCATAGACATATTTTTGTCGCTACTATTAAAGTATACCTTTATACCGGTACCTTTTTTCTGTTATGTTATCTATGGTCAAAATATTGTTTTTCTTCTATCCGTTGACATTAGTGAGTGTTGATTTAATTTCGTACTAATCCTCAAAAATCTGCTTAAAATTATTTAATCATAACAGCTACGCTATCCGCTTTCTCGAAGGGGAAAACTCTTTGCTGACATTATTATATTTTCTATTCTTTGGTAAATTGTTTTCTCTATTGATTCTAGATGTCCGAAGTTGCATTCTCAGGCGTGCAGTGCTGATTTTTCAAAGGTAAGTGTGTATAACAAATTATTTAATATCAAACGAATACATGTAATATATTAAAGTGTGTGACGTTTGGAACGAAGGACTAATTTTAAAAGATTTTTATGAATTGAACTAGTCAATTTTAATAACAAAGATCTGGTTTAAAATGTCAGTGTCTTTTTAAGCGTTAATGTATATTAAATAATAATTTAATAAGTTTCAGTAATTATCCTTCAATCTTAAGATAAAATTATATTTTTATCCAACATAAAGCTAAAGTTACAAAATAGAACCACGAGAAAACATTAACAATAAAAGTTAACAGACACGTAAATAAGTAGAAAATTTACACAATTTACAAAACCAACATTCTAATATTGAAAACGGCAAACTACGACAAATGCTCAGATTTTACAGGACCTCGGATAAGCAATTGAAAAGCGAAATTGTTTTCCTTCCCACCTGCTCCGTAATACAAAACCTATAAAAAACAAATATTACAGTCGGGTCCAATAGTTATTAAGCATTTGCCACACTGGGAATGAGGTTGCGATAAAAATATATAAAATTTAATGTATTTGAGTGATAAATTATTCAATTCAAAGTAATATTTAATTGGTTAAGAATTTAAACTGCGAAAAACAACTTAATATTGGTTTAATGATTTTTAATAATAAAAAATGTGCGATCATTTTACAAACAAAATACATATTAATTACCTAATATATCATAACTATAATAAAATCATCTTTTTCATCGAAAAATTTAGGTTTTCATGAAGTATGAAAGGATGAATAATTGAAATTGTTGTTTATCTATTTACTTGCTATTTGTATGACGGTAAAATTAATGGCGTTTTATTGCCTGTTTAATGATAAAAAATGCGTTTATTTTACAAATAAAAAAATTTATTAATTACCTAATATCATAACTATACTAAAATTGTATCTTTTAAATTAAAAACATAGATTTTCATGAAATATGAAAGGATGTATATTTGAAATTGTTTACGTTTGTGTTATGTATTTACTTTCTATTCGTATGACGTACAAAATAACGGCCTTTTGAAATACATCTTAATTTATTTTCATTTTTTTTATTTGAAACGATAATAGATTCGTCTCTATAAAACCACTTATGCCAAAAAGATATACAAATACACCAATATAACTGTGAATTTAATTATTTAAATCGCTCATCGCTTATCTTAGTACAGTAAAACAAGAGCCTTACAATGGGGTCCAATAGCTCGTATTATGGGCATTTTCTATAACCGCCGGTGAAAGCAATAAGTTTTTACGATTTTGGAAATTAGAGTAATATTTTGCGACGTTAAAACCCTTTCTTGAACCGTTATGAGAAAATTAGTAGCCCTTTGTGTTAAGATTGGATCTGCGTTAACTAGCCATCGTAAGGGCAAGTTCTAATAGCTTTAGTGGTTCAATTTGAGTTTTATGTAATGATTGCAGATATCGAAATTTAAGTATGGAAAATCATATAATACGTTATTTCTTTTGGTTGCAACCCTTTTTATATGTCCGATGTCCCGCTGCTGGGAAAAGGTTTGGGCAGTTATGTGGAGGGATCATTTCGCTGAGGGAGGTTCTAGAGTGCACTTCATCACGATGCTCAAACGTGTATTCAATCAAAATGGAAACCATGAGGCATCAAGAGGGCGTGAACACTTTCTCCTATTGAATTCGGTGGTAGAACCCTTTGTAGTTCAACTCCAGAAGCATGACCGCCACATCTATTTCCGCCCGATAAAATGATTATTATTTTAACTTAGTTAAAAGTCTAGCATCGCATATGTGGTTCATCTCACCTCTGAGTATGTCTACCTTACCACACCCTTCAAACCAGAATACACCAGCGCTTCACATTAACCACTAAGGATACCACTTTGAATGATATAAATAAATAATAATCAGTTAATTTACCTAATGAAGTAAGTACATTACTTATAAGTAGGAAGGTAGAGTATGTATTAGTAATTACTACCTAGTACTTAACCATAAAATTACGCAAACCACGCATTTTCTTTTATAGCTTATTTACGAATGACTAATAAAATAGAATTTTTATGACCAAACTACGTAGTACGGTTATGGCCGAATAGTGAAGTACATTCGAGACATCGTTAGTTTTGTTATGGTAGTAACTTAATCTGTAGGGACTGTTATTTAGGTTTATTAAGGCAGATTATAAAAAAAAACAGTCATAGGTTCAGGGTACGAACTCTAAGCAATTTTAAAGAAAATAAAAATTCATATTGGGCACGCTGTTTACGCCGTTATCGAACGAAATATATTGAGCGCTGACTTCAGAAATATGTACTAAACCAACATTTATTTGAATTATTTTTTACTTTGTTTGTAGTGACATAGAAGTCGGTTATATTTTTTGTTATTTTCTTTTATTGTAGTAGCAAATACAGGTACCCATGAAAGATCTAGCCACCTTACATAATCTATCTTTAGAAATTGCTAATTTATTTCTATTTCTAATATTAAAGTTATGGTGGTTACTATTTTTTCAAACATATCAGTGTGTTTTCTTATATACATAATATTTTAATAGATGTATTAACAATGTACCGTCAATATATTAATACAAGTTTTTTTAGTTAGCAAACGCACTTGCAGTCTACTGCTTACTTTTACAGTTTACTGCTGCCAATGAACATTTAAGACCATTTCCAATGAAATGAAATGAAATATATTTATTTTGTATAGGCCAACGGCGGCAGTTACAAATTGTCAGTTACAATATTTTCTTAAACTACTACCGGATCGGAACGCGACCTCTACTGAGAAGATCTGGTAAGAAACTCAGTGGATTTGTCTTTTTTAATAATGATTATTCTCTTTATCCCTTTATTTAAATGCCATCATTTTTACATATAGTTCAAAAAGCATTAGCTCCAGTATTGCTTGCTTTACATTTGTCTAAAAAAAGAAGTTTGTTCAGCAAGATACACTTTGACATTTTCTTAATTAACTAATACTTCTGTTATTGATCAGTCCTAAGCTGTTTTATCATCAATATAATCAGAAATTTTATAATAAGCTTTACGACTAAGTTTGCTTTTGATTATGACTTTAAATTTATTAATTGACAAATTTCTGATTTTTCAAAACACATTCACTTGCAGCCAATCATAGGTGCGTTGCCACTTAGGACTAATATGTTTATCTCATATCATCTCATCAAAGGTACCCGACGACGTGGGAGCGACGCCGGGTTATGCGCTTGGTGGAGAACTCCAGGATCTCCGATGGAACTGGACAACCGGAGTCCTCCGAGCGCAATGCCCCAATCGAGCTCTTCCCTGGGGGAGCAGTTTACGCTCCTCCCACACACCTAGTGTTTCAACGGTATGCGGCTACACACACCGTCGTCCTTCTCTGGATTACTTGCTGGACGGTTCAAGCTCCCACTCTTGCCGCCCGCAACCCCAGAAGCCCCCTTTTAGTCGCCTCATACGTCCTGCAGGGGATACCGTAGCCCTATTCTAGTCCCGAGACTACAGCTAGAAATAGGTATGGCGATGGTACTTCCCCGGTCCTATCACACTAATAGTTTGACTACTTTTGAAACATCTAACCTTCTACCAAAGTTCAAATACTTTCGCTGTACAATAAATTAACACAAAAATAGTTTTTTTGGTATCACTGATTTACGTTTTTGTACGAATGTAAATAAATATCAACATGATTTTTTATACCTGAAATAATAATTTTGGTTCCACTTTGGCGGCACCACCGTCAAACCTATTTCTGGTTTGAAGAGCTTACTCTTAAGGGGTAACGGCGTATCTGTGGGCGACCTCAAGTAGGGTTATCTAATCCTATCTAGGGCTATCCTATCTATCATAGGCGGCGGTAGCCACTTACCGTCAGTTGGACTGCATGCACGTCTGCTACACATATATTATAAAAAAAATACTTAAATAAATAACACATCACACATCACGTATTATTTATGCATAAATTCATAACATCCAAAGAAAAAACATCTTTTATGCGTTGAATAACCATTTATCTATCCACTTGACATGCGTAATAGCTCTCATATAAACATTGTTGGAGCAAATAGCATGAGTACAATGAGGGCAGTGCCCAACAGGGTGCCCACTATCCGATGAACCTTTTCATTCGAGTGCCCTAAAGTGGGCTTTCTAACGAGCTTCCCACTCCGTTACCCTGTTTAGGGCTCGTTCAGACGAGGAGCGGTCGTATCGCGGCTTTATGATGCAAGTAAAACATTTAAAATTGAGTTCAAAATTTAAGCGCGCATAGTCCCGTCGGTTTTGTATATTGAAAGTAATTTACAAAGTTCAACAGAAAGTTCGATGAGTTGACTGCATAAAAATCGCTTGCTCAGTTGTGTGTTTACAACGTGTACATTCCCCTACGTAAAATTTAAAAAAAATCACCAAAATTACATTTGTAAATTAAAGGCCTAATGTACGGCCAAAATCTCGGCCTCTAAATTGTTGATAAACCAATCTAGAATAGGTGCATCCAGATTATTACTCTTTCCTTCTTTTTTCATCTAGAAGGAAAAGAAGCATCTAGAAAGAAATTCAATATTCTGAATGAAAATATGAATTCAAGATTTATGTGTTTGTGTATTCGTTTATACGTGTTCCCGACTACTACGATACGGGATCCTAGAATGTTTTGATTGTAGAACGCTTTTTATATAATCGCTTAGTGTCTGAAAGATGCTTAATACGTGCGAGGAGGACAAAACAAATTGACGGGTTAGAGACATCGATTTTTACGAGTACCTTTTGTTGTGGACCATTGGTTTATTTTCAATTTTCCAGTCGTTTTGTGTTGCGGTTAAGCTATAGATATATTTAAGTTCATAGTACAAAGTCCTTTGTTGGGTATATTTACTCTTTAACCGGGATTTTGCCATAGTATTTTATATTACGAACTTTTTTTTATATAATATTGGAATAGTAGATGGGCATGCAGTCCACTTGATGGTTGGCTACTGCAACTGGACAACTGTAATCAACCACAGATAGGATTATATTTCTACGTGAAGTCGGCGACAGATGCGCTTCTACCTTTGAGGACTAAGCTGGAACGCTGGTACTGTAATCAACAAAAAATATAACTGAAGTTCTACATTGTCATCTATACATTGCTATCTCTGAAGACTAAGTTTTAGTGCATCGTTTATCATACTGTTAGAGTCCCTTACCAATATCCTTCCAAAGAACACAGTAGTGGTCGTTAACATTTATCAGACGGAAATTGGTGTGACAATCATCATCATCATCATCATGAACCCATTACTGTCCCACTGCTGGGCACGGGTCTCCTCTCAGAATGAGAAGGATTAGGCCATAGTCTACTGCGCTGGCCAAGTGCGGATTGGTAGATTGAGACTGGGACGGATTGGGAATACATGTTTCCTCACGATATTTTCGGTTACCACCGAAATTGACCCACAATAGATTCTACCTTGAGACCCACGTAAGTCATAGTCTTGACCGCGGTACAAACCAAAAATTCTGTAGGTCTACTCATAAATTGAGTCCAGAAATTTCTATAGTTATGGAAAGGTTAGTACAAAGAGATTAAATACATAACCCGGATAAATTTGTATGTCATTAAAGTATGTTGTTCCAGTAGTTGTAGGTACAAGTGTGCAAGTATATAAGAATAGTTGTTCGTAACAAGTTTGACCCAGTAACGTTAGTTACAAGACGTACGAGTGCCTCTCATGCTTTCCACGACGTGTTTTAAGACAGGACAATAACATACAACGTAGGTTCTTATCTGTTATTATTTGCCCCGCAAACGTTGTTGCCATATAAATAAAAAAATGTTAAGGGTGAACAACCCTTATCACTAAGGGGTATGAAAAATAGATAGTAGCTTTCTCAGACCTACTGAATATGCATATAAAATTTGGTGAAAATCGGTAGAGCCGTTTCGGAGGAGTATGGTAACTAACATTGTGACACGAGAATTTTATATATAGGATAGCACAATCACCAACGGAGTAAAAAAAATAGACTTCTAAATTACAACTATCTAAGTCGGATTTGGAAAGGGAAGGCTTTCGACACAGTGTATTATGTTTTCAATACGATGCTTATGTCAATCACTCAATACTCTTACATACTTTCGTTTGAAGGCCTCCAAAACTTGTATATTTGCTCCCAACACATAAATAAGTAGGGCATATAATATTTTTGTTATTTATGTTTTTAGATATGCATGAACTTTCATTTTTATGTACGAATATTTAAACCGTTGAATATAATTCTAATTTAACAACCTTAAATGAGTGATTAAAATAACTCTGCTGAGTCATGTTCATACAAACGGGTTAATAACAGTAGACATCTAAACTTTGAAGGTGGTAGAACCCTTTGTGGTTCGACTCCGGCGGCACCACCGCCACACCTATTATTACAAAAAAAAAAAAAAAAAGACATCTAAACACTTACAAAAGGATTTATTATTTTAGACAGCGGTCCTAAACTGCATGATACATTTTTCAGCATAAAATGCAATAAATAATGGTTTATACTTGTGGCAAATTCCGTAGTACCTGCTATGAGGATTCGTAAGCGCTACGAAATCGTAGCAAGCGCTACGAATCGTAGCAATATATCATTCTTTTTACATTACATTCGGTATCAATACCACAAGGTCATATCCTTGCATGTTAGTGCACCGTTGACTATCCCCACGTCAGCATGAAGCAACCAGAGCATTTTTCATTCGGATTCCAACGTGATTTATTTAAAGTCTAATCGATTTGGGTTATGGATTTGTGGTTTGTAAAATGACTGGTTTAATAAATTCTAGGTGAGCGTATTTTTATGGTTTAGTAACGATCATTGTTGTTTGTTGTTCAATTTGTAACATATGATAGTATTAGGTACACTGTAGATTAATACACTTCTAAAGGTAAAACTAAATGTAAAAGTATAATATTTTATTTATGTAATCATAACAATATAATTGTTAAAATTATACTTATCAGTTGGCTTTTCTTACATTGATTGAAATATTGTTGTTGCTTCTTTTACTTAGCGTTATCCTTTTACTTCGTTTACGTTGCTTTCTTTACGTATTGTCATTACAAATATATTATAATCAATAAAATAACCTAATTTCTTGTTATTGAAAAACGTTTGTATCCCTCTATTTCTAACCACTGCAGTCAACTGCAATGATGTCGTCAATATAATGATAGTGATTAAACCTTTTTTTTAATTTAGTTCATGGACAGAGAAATATAGGAGAGAATTAAGATTGCAATCGTATTTGGTGTCCATTACCATCATGTGAACTTCATGCTCTACACTTCTTTATGCTACGCTACTTTCTTAAAAAACTTCAAATCTCAAACGAAATTAAAAGTAATATTAATTTCAATAAAATTTAATGGGTAATATCAGCTCTATATAATTCGTAGAGGGAAAGTGAAATCGGGTAAAATGGACAAGAATGGCGTGTGACAACGGCCTCACTTCAGGAAGGTTCGCACGAACTGGGTTACGTTGTCAACCTTCGTCCGGGAGTAAGATTGGTTCAGTTGGAATGTCGTGAATTGTTAATACTACTCATTGTTAGTATGCGAGATTATTTTGAAACTTCTAATCTCATTTGAATACATAAAATATTGTATTTTTTATAATATAGGTGTAGCAGACGAGTCTGCACTCCATCTGATGGTAAGTGGCTACTGCCGCGCATGTACATCTGTAATCCCAGTTAGGACTAGATGTTCCTACCTGAGGTCGGCCAAAGATGCGCCGCTACCCCTGAGGACTAAGCTGGAACGCCTCGGAAAAGTATGTCTCCCATACCACACCCTTCAAACCAGAACACGGTAGCGCTTAACGCTGCTATTATGAGGCAGAAATAGGTGTGGTGGTGGTGCCGCCGGAGTCGAACCACAAAGGGTTGTACCACTTTCTATGGACATTTTGACAGATATTACTGTATAATATCAGTGATATGACAGAAATAGTAATATGAAATAATCCAACTTAATCTTTAGGGATAGAAATATATGTGGGATCCATTATATTTCTCTTGAAATATTTGTTCGAACTTGAATTAATTATTTATGACATAAATGTCCTTTACAGTGATAACTTACACACTTTCTCTTTATTTTTATAAGGACAAAATAAATTTATTATCAAAAGTAATTTGGCATAAGTTATTAGATTGAAGTAGCTATCGGACACTGACCCCTTTGATTGAAAGTGATCCCTGCCACCTATGGACATCCGTACCATTATAAAACACAGGTTCTACCTGAAGCCGATGACAGATATGCCTCATCTGCGTAAGTTGCCGACAGCCGACATAATTGCTTTACGCTAGACATAAGTGTCATCATCATCAATCCATTAGTGTCCCACTGCTGGGCACAGGTCTCCTCTCATAATGAGAAGGATTGGGCCATAGTCCACCGCGCTGGCCAAGTGCGTATTGGTAGACTTCATATCTTTGAGATTTTTTTTATAAATCTCTCAGGTATGCAGGAATCGTCACGATATTTTCCTTCACAATCACTGCATATTAGCAAGTTATAATAAATTTCTAATACGCACATAACTTTGAAAAATCAGAGGTGTGTACGTGGGTTTTGAACCCCGGACCCCTCGATCGATAGACAGAGTTTCTTAACCACTAGGCAGTGACATGCCAAAAATAAGTGTAACCTTTCAAAATTATCTGAGTACTTTAAAAAGAACACAAACGAAAATAATGAAGTCACAATTTATATTAAAATTATATTCGACGGAATTCATTCACCAATTAACGTAAAAGTCAAGTCCCGCCAGAATATTTGAAACGGATATCAAGTTAAAGGTATGTCCGCCCGTCGACAGTGCGCAATGTCCCCATTATCCCCAATTATCGGGCGATTCCGTGAAATCGATTCTGGATTGCCGTTGCTAGAAAATGTACAATTACGATAATACTCTGCGTTAAGGACATGGCTTTATGTCTTGATAGAGGTATAAGATCGGAAGCCATCTTATTTAATGGTCTCATTTAAAGGTGCTGGATCTTCCGTGGTTCGACTCCGGAGGCACCACTGCCACACATGTATTGCCTGAAAATAATAGTGTTCACCGCTGCTGTGTTTTGGTTGAAGAATGCGGT
This sequence comes from Epargyreus clarus clarus, assembly GCA_014595695.2. Taxonomy (NCBI): domain Eukaryota; kingdom Metazoa; phylum Arthropoda; class Insecta; order Lepidoptera; family Hesperiidae; genus Epargyreus; species Epargyreus clarus. Next base: position 224,754 of record JACTTY020000076.1, read on the forward strand.
AGAGAAAATTAACGAAGTGTTTTAACTTAGGCCTCAGGGGCAGCAACGCGCCTGTGGCCGATTTCAGGGAGAACTCTGATTATAGAAAGCCATGAGCGGCAGTTGCCACTAATCATCAATTAGAAAACATGCTCGTTTACTCAAATCGATAGCCTAGCATATAAGATTGAGAACTACAAATAAGAATGATTGATCAATTATTTCTTAAGTATTAATAAAAATTTATCTAGTTAGTATAAAATGAAAAGATGATAAATCTCCCTAAGCCGCACATAATGATCTGGATTATTCCTCATTGAAGCACTAAGTATTATAAAATTGTATTTTTTTTTTTGGAATTTCAATAATTTTCTAGGAACATGTGTATGTTTTTGAACTAGTCGTCCGGAGGACTTCACGCTAAGACCTTTTTTATGAGAGAAATACCCTATTACGGGACTCAATATAAAATTAGTTTCAGAAATATAAAACGAAAACATTAAAAATACAACTGAAATGAAATAACTACAATACAATCGTTAATGAAAGGCATGGCAGACCCTTCAGGATTTTCTTTACTAAGTAGCTTATAGCAGAGATTTCATCAGATTCATCCAATTAATGTAAAAATCAACTTCGAAGATTCCGGTACAAGGACGCATCGCCCCATTATCCTCAATTAACGGACGACTCTTTTGAATCGATTCTGGATACTTAATAAGATTTCGAATCAATGTCTCGATTTATTAAACAATCGAATATAATGAAAACAGAAATTGGAGTTGATTATCATATTTTTTGTAAATTATAAATTAAGATACGTAATGATTTATGTTTTAGAATAACATTTCTCGACCACTAATTTAATTTTCCATTTTTAAGAGGTCGTTAACAAGTTTCAGATAATGTGGTTTTCAATATTTACATACGAATTCGAATTCGACTTCTCCGAGATTCGAATACCTGACGCGTTGTTTTTGAATACTGAGGTATAGTCCTCGCCAAACTGGTAGTCCACTCTAAAGTTGTTGCGAGCAGGTGTAGTCAATTTGCTATGGCGACGGGATTCATTTCTATATTCAGAGCGGACTAGCAGTTTTACGCGGACGAGCGTTACAGTTCCAAACGAGCGCTAAAACGCCAGAAATAAATCTTACTCTGAGAGGAGACCTACATATGCCCAGCAGTAGAACAGTAATAGGTTAACAAAAGTTCGAATTTATTTAAAACAATTTAGAAAAATAAATAACATTTATGCTTTTTCTTTTTTATATAAAATACAACAGAATAATAACTATTTTAACGAGTAATGGCATGACAATCTGGACACGTCAGTAGGTTTGACCGCAAAAGCGATTACTGGAATACCCGCAAAATCACTGCTTTGTTTATTATAAAATCCCTACCCGAGTAACGTAGCGGTTACCATATTGATTGAATTCACAGAGAGTTCCAGGTTTGATCTTTGGCCAAGCAAATTCGTTAATAATAAAATTTGGAATTAGATTACTGTTTTGAGCTGGGTGTTTTTCGTTTCTTATTTTGTTCATTATTTACTTTATTAATATTAAACCTACAAATAAACTATATTTATAGATATATACAAAGTACAGGTTATAAAAAATCTTTAAATAAAGCCCAATGTACTTTAAAATGGCTGGGTTTTTTTGTACTCATCTTTGCGTGTGTAATGGTATTGTAAGTGTTAGTGTTATTGTGAACATGGTAGTGTGAGTGCGCTCAAGAGTGTGTTCGACTTTTTATTTAGTCATTTAATTTGATTTAGTTACTTATAAAATGTATATTACCGTTTTCAGTAGTAAGTGATACAGAAATTATCGTTATGAAAACCCACATAGTGTATATAAAATATAATACATAGCGTACCCACTTACCCCTTTGTCCCTTAAAAATTACATCGAGCGAGTTGATATTGCATTTTAATTACAATATTAACCAAAAAGGATATTAACGTATGAGCCAATTGAGCTGCGCCAATAAAGGTCCTGTTACCTTAATAAGTTCATACCATCGCTTTAAAATATCATCAAAATAATTGGGAGTGGCAATTATGTGCCATACTATGGACCCACTCGATATAATAACGGCCGCATTTTGTACAATATATATTTAAACTAGCTGACCCGGAAAAGGTTGTGTTGCCATATAAATAAAAAAATGTTAAGGGTGAACAACCCTTATCACTTAGGGGTATGAAAAATAGATCTCAGACCTACTGGATATGCATATAAAATTTGGTGAAAATCGGCAAAGCCGTTTCGGAGGAGTACGGTTACTAACATTGTGACAAGAGAATTTTATATATAAGATAATGCATACAATCATTATAGTGATAGCTTCGTAGTTGAAACTCGAACCCCCAATGGAGGTCCTATATTGGAATAGATTTTTTAAAATGTGTGCTTATTAAAAATTAATAGTAGTAAATTCACAGAGTAAATTTGATTTGTCAAGTGCCCAAGATTTATTTCTTAATAATATTCTTAAAGGTGTGTGACATCAACCAAACCTTAGCTAACGTAGTAGATCATAAGATTATCTTACGAAGGGTAGCCCCTTGCCCAACAGTGGAATCCCACTGTTGGGCAAGGGTAAGGGTAAGGTTACAATCGTAAGGGGTTGAAAAAATAAGATATACCCATTATATTTAATAGTGTACTGGTTCGGTTACTACAAATATAATACAAATGTCATACAGTCCACCAGTCCTACCCGGCACGGCATACAACTAAGAGTGACGTGCTAGGTCAACTGACATCTAACTAGATGTAGGTAGATGCGCACCACTACCGCACGCCACACCATTACCCTTAGTAAGAGTTTTTACGTTTTTACAAAAATGACTGTTTTTGTATTTGTTTACGTATTTGCCCATACATTTCCAATCAGCTCCCCTAGCGGACTGTATTGGAACTGATTGGAAACGTATGGAAAATACGTAAACAAATACAAAAACAGTCATTTTTATAAAAACGTATAGACTCATACTTACAGTACTCGTGTCTATGTTTAGCGTCTAATCAAAAGCGTATTTACTAATACACAACAGTACCCTCACCATGAGTTTTTACGTTTTGACAAATATGACACAAGTTCTGACACAATCCGCTAGGGGCGCTGATTGGAAATTATATGGGCAAATACGTAAACAAATACCAAAACAGTCATATTTGTCAAAACTTAAAAAGTCATGGTAAGGGTACTGGTAGTACTATGTAGAATAGACTATATTGGACTGTATAAATATATAGTCTGATTCATAATTAGGTGTCCAAATGTAAACAAAGGTGTTGACCTATCAAGAAAATACGTTAGAAATGGTAGTTTTTATTTTTGTCGATATTAAAGTAATACAACAATAATAAAATAATAATCTAAATAAATTAAGATTAATTCACATTTTCTGATATTTATATAACCTCAATTTCGTTCCTTACAGTAATAATAAGAAAAACAAAGTTTATGGTAGAAAATTAAAATGTGATAATGGTAACACTATCGGTATTCAAGACATTTCTTGTGCTGTCATTTTTAAGTTTCGTAACTGATATTATTCATTTTCGTGATTGTGATCGAACTCTAATGTTTTCTCGTTTACATAACGCGTTTGTTAAATTTTGTGTATTTGTTAAATTTTAGTTTTTTGTTGAGTTTGTTAAAGTTTTTGTTTCTTGTTAATTTTGACAGTGACATTTCTTTGTTTACATTTTGGACACCTAATCATGAATCAGACTATAGGTTTATCTAACTGTAAATACTTCATATATTTGTAAAACCCCGATAAAGGTGACTTTATTTGCAAAAACCCCGCTGTTTAGTTACCGTCATTTATACGGTACAAAATCCTACACTTTTATGACTTCATATTATTACTGTTAGATATAACAAAGTTTTGTCGCAATTTTGTTATTGTGCCTTTATGAAGTACATATTATATAAGTTCTGATGTTACAGTATTTAAAATAATTAAAAATATTAAATTTATTAAAGTCATTTTATTTTAATCAAGTTTCATAATTTAATTTACGAGGCGTCACATAGCAGTAACTCTGGCCCTGCTATTACTGCGCTGTCCTTTACACAGCACAAGACTCGACAGGTTAATAACTCACCGTAATATTGTTCCGGAGATCATCTTAACCGCAATTCTGATGTTGTTGATAGTACATGTATGTTATATGAAAGTTATAATATAGATGAAAGACATTGGAATAATCTGTTAAAGCCTTGATCAACATTAAACTTTTGAGGTATATCACATCGATAAATTATGATTTCGATTGATTGAACTGTCGGAGGTTTCTCCCCAGAAATTGAACTTTATATAACTATATACATATTTGTATTAGCTCATTATTTATTACCGCACCGCTGGGATCTAGTCTCCTTTCAGAAGCCAGCCAGCGATTAAAGTATGCTTCACAGCATTTTATCATTACGATTCGATTTTTTATCCTTCAAATATTTGTATTAAGATTTCTACATAAAAGAACCTTCAAATTGAGTGTAATTATGAGATAGGCCTTGAAAACATCGGAACAAAGTTACTTAACATTTAGGTAAGTACCCAACTGTATCCGATAAGACCCAAAGTCCGTGACGCGGAAACTGCCGAAGATTGCCGAAAATCACCGAACTTCAATCGTTATCATTAGCGAATCGCATTGAAATTAACTCGCACTAATTTTGTTGAACTCATGAGATTTTATACAGTTTGGAATGAGGCACATATATGTATATATTTTTTTAATACATTATAACATTATTTATTTAAACGATTAATTTGTAAACGTACTGTACCTTATTTTTGAATTTTAAAAAATGTATAGTCGAATTGTGGTCAAATTTTGTTCATTATGTAAATGTGACGACACTCCTAAACATTTAATGTTCTACTAATCGATTGAGCTTGATAGTAAATACGTAAACTCATGTGGCAGCAGTGCGGTGCTGTATTTTCCAGGCTTGCCTAGTTATGTGGAAAAGACTTATAGTTTGGACATAAAAAGAGTAGAAGTCAGTCGTAATCCCATCGAACTTAGTCTCGTTAGGTTAGAATCGATAAGCACCGAGCGCTTCATAATAAGGTGTCTTTCAAAGTCTGATGATGAAGCCTGAACTTAGTTGCTGGAAATCAGTCCTAATTGACCTACCTACATGTGTATGTAGGGGCTGTGTAGCCCCTCTTATATTTCATTTATATGTAATATGTATATCACTAATTTATTTGTTATTTTGCGGATTAGTTAATGTTTTGTTGGTTTTTGTATTTTTTACAAAATCTATTAAGGATTTTGTACAAGCAATCGCTTTTTTCGACGACGGCATGTTGCATAAAAGATGATGAATATTTTTTAATTATCTCTTTACAATACACTTAACAATATCATTAGAATGTGAATAATATAATAGTAATTTACATAAAGTTTTAAAAATTAATTCGCACTGTCCTTTCTATAGTACAAAAGTACGAAACTTTTATTATTCTTCGTTACATTAATGTGTTAGACGCCTCAAACAAAAAGTAAGTAAATGTGAATATAATATGCTTCTAAATAAGTTATACGAAAAATCTAGTCTTAAGAAGTTTTCACATTCTGTGCCTAACCGCTAAATTAATATTGACATTTTCATTGAGTTATTGCAAGCTTATAAATTTTTAAGGAGATACTGGCAGACCTTTACAATAAGATTAGAGCATTTTCTTATTCAATTTAATCTTCAGTACTCATTTTTTTATATGTATATAATTTTTAATATACTCGTAGGAGTAGCAGACGTGGCTACTGCCGCCAATGGACATCTGTAATCAACCCCAGATACAATTAGATATTCCTACCTGTGGTTGGCCCCAAATGCGCCTCTATTCCTGAGGACTAAGCTGGAACGCCTCGGAAAAGTATGTCTCCCTTACCACACCCTTCAAAACGGAACACAGCAGCTCCTAATACTGCTGTTATTAGGCAGAAATAGGTGTGGCGGTGGTGCCGCCAGAGTCGAACCACAAAGGGTTCTACCACCTTCAACCCAGTCACCTCACTCACTTATTTGATTATCTATTCTGATAAAATTTTACAAGTCGTAACGTCAAAAAAAATGCATTTCTCCTGGCGTCTTTATTAAATAATTTTTCCTTTATTTCCCTAAATATAAGTTCACGTACATAAATAAAGCCCCAATGTTTACCCCAATACGGATAGAGCAATGAAATATTACAGTTTACCGAAAAATTATCATTTGCCGTTCCGAGCAGAGTTGCGCGACCGATTCATCAAGCACGATTATCGTTATAAGGACGCATTCATGCTGGCGTTAGTGTCTTGCAACGTTGCGACTGTTTAGTATAAGTTTGACTAGTATGTAATATTTTACGACCGACCTAAAGTGGATTTTTAATAACATTGTGTCGAGTGTGTTCTGCATTTATGAAATTACGCACTATATAAAGTGAAACATAGCAAAACATACATAACATTTGTCAAAAAACCAATAAATTGAAAAAGAATTTAGTTAAAAATAAGCTACGTTTAAAAATAAAAGACACAAGTGGATTTTTTTTGTTATTATCGTTATTAAATTTGACCTATCATTCATCTCTTTCTTGTTTAATTATTATTTTAGACGAACACGACTTTTTAGTTTTGTTTAACGAACAAATCTTGAAAAATAAAACGGAAATGTGTACGATACCGTAGATTTCTGAAATAGATTCTTTATTCGTATCCACTCAGAATCTTTCTGCAGAACATGTGTATACAGTTATACACATCTTTGTGACATGTAGACTGCGCGTCTTTACAGCATAGGCTTTTCATATACGTCCTTGGAGGCATTACTTCTGTGAAGAATTGTTAGTGGAGAAGTTTGTTTAAAGAAAGCTAAATACGACGTACGATGTATTATTACGAACGAATAGCCGAATAGAAAATAAGTAGTATGGGCATTTAAACATTAAAAAGACTTTGGAAGATTTATTTCTTTGAAGCACAATAATAGACTTGTTCTGTCAATTGGGAAGTCCGAATTTCGCTCCTAGACACTGATTTTTCAAAATAAAATTCAAACCAAAAGTTCCTAGACATGTGTGTAGACGGTCAATTGTGGGATAATAATGGATTGACTACGACTTTTTTGACATGCTAAATCGAATTAATCCTCCTGGCTGGAATAGTTATTTCAACAACAGAACGACTTATTTATGAGAATATAATATTATTCGTAAAATAGAAGTTATCACAAAGGTCACATGACTCGTATTGCTTAAATAATAGGAATGAGATTAATTACCGTCACAGATAATGTCGCTCGCAGGTTAAATGGAAAAAATTAGGCTCCCCTAAAATGCCTTGACAAAAGCATGAATAATTGCGCCATTTATTTGTGTCTAGAAGATAATGTGGCCACTAAAATTGTCATCGCTTGTATTGTATTCGCCCTAGTTTTTGTTTTTGTAAAAGGAATAACGTTTTATTGTTGGTTGTAACTTGAGAAGATGGTCTTCTGTCAATATTTAATTGACCTTATCATATTTTAAATATTATTACTAAAGTTATTATTATTTAAACGTAACGTGGGACGAAGTTTCGCGTGTCCATGTAACACATAATTTTTAGCATGAATAAAGTTGCGCGCACCAATGAAACACATATATTATTCGTAGTATTTACTTTCGTTTACTCGTTTGCTCGAATAAAATTTGGTAAGAAATATATCATTCATTACCCAACAACTATAGCTTCTCTTTATTTGGTCAAGGTATGGTTTGTAACTTTAATCTCCTTGAGAGTTTCAACTTGCTCTCAGTATGATGTATGTGGGGTATGAGGTTAGCCTCATACATCATTCCTATCTTAAATTATTATTATTAGGTTCTCATACTCTCAATATTTTTATAAATTGGAGCGGTTCCTTTTATAATTTACATATATGAAAAACCCACCAATAACTTATTTATAAAATATAACTAAGTAAAATAGTTTCAAACAACCGCGTTAAAGTTACAAACAGTAAAAATAAAATATTTTTGCACTTTTAAGTAAAAGCAAAGGCTAACTGAGCGTTTAACTTAGACAAAGAATGTAGCAATTTGGAGACAAATGTCTGATTCGGCGTGTTTTGGTTTGGAACTATGCCAAAGCTCAAAACATGTCACTTTAGACTTTCGAAGTAAGAAAATTATTGTATTCAAAAACTAAACTTTCTTGTATTTGGTACATCAATGTAATTTGTTATTTGAAATATCGTGAGCAAAGATGTTAAATCAAACTTTTTAATAGATTTATGTATACAATTACAAATGCTACAATAAATTATGAGGACCGCAAAGTAATAAATTTTTTGTTATACTGGCAAAAAAAAATATTACAAAAAATCTAGATGCTTATGAACAGAATACCTTCCATTATTACCTAACAGAGGCAAAAATGTGAGTAATTACACTAATATTGGCGGTATACAGTTACTGCGTCAGTTATCAATAGCTGTCAGTTATACAGTTACAGTGTCCAAATAATTTTACAGTTATATTAAACTTAAGTTAACTTAAGTCAAATGTTCCCCATCATTACTTTTTAACCGTCTTTTAAAAGGACATCATACCTTTGCCCAATATGTTCTTATCAAATGTTGACAGTCTCACAATAAATAACAGCATTGTAAACATGCCCTAAGCAGTAATGAAGTAGGTCACATGACATATCCCGGTCGGTCGCTCGCGATGACGTCACGGGTTAATTTGTGGTCGAATTGAGACTTAATGGCTTTGTGCCTTTACTACATGGATACGTGTTTTTTCTAATTAAATTGGGTTTTGTTTTAGTTACTCTAATCATACTAAAGACTACGTCACGCGCCTGCTTCAATAATTATTTGAACAGTACCCTTACCATGAGTTTTTACGTTTTAAGCAAGTGATAATTAATTTCTAATACCCAAATAAGTTTGTAAAGTTAGAGATGCGTACCTGGGATATGAACATCGAACCTCCCCATTACCACTACTCCATCAATACATCAATTCGGAATTATTTATGTGTTAAACACAAACCAAATACTACTTAGTAAAGCAATTTCGACAAGACTTGAAAACCAAATTCTATAGTTAAATTTAACCTATTCGGCAGCTCGCATTGAAATGGGTTAGCTAATTTCAAAGTCGAGTATAAATAGGTTGACCTCTCTGTATTAGGTACTTTCAAGCATAAAGGAGATCAATAGAATTGGTCCATGAATTTAGGAAAGTGGCGTAGAAGTGAATTTAATTTTAAGTATAGGTTAATGTTGGGTAAAGTGTGGAGTTCGATATAAACAAGTGATCATTATATCATAACAATAAAAAATATGGAGCCATGCATTGGCTTTGAAAGACAGTGACAAGTTGGTAGTTAAAACTTGGCTAATCAATCGGGAAGTATTAGAAATTAATTATCGCTTGTTTAAACGGTAAAGAAAACATCGTGAGGAAACCTACTCCCTTGAAAGTACTTCAAAAAAGCTTTCAAAGGTGTGTGAAGTCTACATACAACCCTTCTCATTTTGAGAGGATACCCGTGCCCAGCATTGGGACAGTAATGGGTTGATTACTTTGAAGAAATACTCGTAATCCATGATAACTACAACACATGGAAACATAGATTGTCTATGTGAGTGTGAAGAGTAAAATAACTCTGTCACTCTCTTACTCACCGGTGAAGTCAATTCATTCAATTAATTATTCAATGGTACCAAGAATTCTAGTGTTTGCCGGTTATTTAATCAATAAAGTGTTCCCAAGTATCTAATAATACTCGACTAAGTCAATAGACAAAATTAGAGTGATCTATAATGAAATCTATAGACAAACCACTGTTTTGTGGCTAAATTTTAAGTACCAATCGAATTTTCACTAAGCAGTCCGTATTAGCAATTTTGCGTATCTAATTGTTAAACATTTTTTCTGTCTCTCACTCAATGTATGTGTGTATGCGTACATGCATATGCGTACTCGTATTTGTGGGTGCCTATTCGTTTTTGTGTGAATGCAATTATGCGGTTTTATGCGTATAATTATCTTTCGGTTTGATCCAAGAACCTACACACGTATGCTTGTTCGTGTCTGCGTACATGAGTTTATTCTGCGTTTATTGTGTGTGAATGCGTGTGCGTGCGCTTCTGTGCATATACAAATGTATATGTGTACGTGTATACATACATGCCCAATTGCCCATGTTGCACAGCTTCGCACTAGGTAACTATTTGCACAACTTAAACTATTCACGTCGGGTATTGTAGCCTACAATAGTTGCCACGTGCCAGTTTCACACGGCCCGTGTTACGCGTGCCGCCCACAGTTTTAGTTTTAGAAGTATCTAACAGTCTGTTATATGGTAACACATCATCTTAATCATTATCATCAATCCATTACTGTCCCAATGGTGGACATGGATCTCCTCTCAGAATGAGAAGGTTTACGCCATAGTCCACCGCGCCCGCCAAGTGCAATTTGGTAGACTTCACATATTTGAAAACTTTTTTTTAAGATTTCTCAGATATTTAGATTTCCCCTCGATATTCTCCTTCACCGTTTAAACTAGTGATAATTAATTCTAATACTCACATAACATTGAAAATCAGAGGTGCATGCCTGGTGAAAATCAGAGGTGCTTAACCACTAGGATATCCCATACATATAAACATACATAAATACCGACGCATACATACATACCCATATTGCACAGCGTCACAGTGTCTGTTTGCACAACTTAAACTATTCACCTTGGGTATTCTAGCCTACAATAGCTGCCACGTGCAAGTTTCACACGGCCCGTACGCGTGCCATCCAATGGTTTTCGGTTCAGAAGTATCTAACGGTCAGTTAATGGTTCCCTTTGTGGTTCGACTGCGAAAACACCAAACATCATAGTGACAATAGCATTATAGCAACAGTTAAGCACTATTGTCTTCAGCTTTGTACATTTGGAATTGAAATTGGAAATTGAAAGGATGTGGATGCCGGCTATCCACATCAACAGGGTCCAACAGGGTCCTCATATGTAAGACAGTCTTGCAAGCGGCAAAGCATCTGTCGTCAGCTTGTGGTAGAACTTCGGTTTTATATGGAATTGTTTACATTGTCCAATGGCCATGGGACAGTAAGCACTTAACATCAGGTGGATTGCATAGTAGTATTCTTCTTCAGTGTTACAAAATAAAAAAAAAGTAATCTGCTTACATACTGTAGGTTGGAACCCCGGAACTCAAGCTAAAATAATGAAACCTGTACTTTATAAATCTTTCTCTAGTATACGATAAGTATACTTAATAACTAACTTCACAAGTTTTAAAAACTGTAAAATACAAAAGGAAAGGATATGAAAAATACATATAGGATTTTTTATTTTTGTGTCACATGCACACGAGTTTTTTATCCGCGTCTATTCCTACATTTACACTATTTAATCTACTATGTTATCAATACTGCCCCAGATAAACGAAACGAAACTAAAAAATATATCTGAACGTATTCTCACGTTATATTCTGCCATATTTTTTATTGTAGAGGGTAATATTTTTTAGCCTACATAGCTTTCTATGTATATGTCATTCTTTGGCAGCCTGCAGCCTTAACGGCTTGACGGTTTTTAGGGTTCAGTACCCATAGGTTAAAACTGTACCCTTAGTATGAATTTTTACGTTTTTCAAAAATGACTGTTTTTGTATTTGTTTACGTATTTGCCCATACATATCCAATCAGCGCCCCTAGCGGACTGTATCAGAACTGATTGGAAATGTATGGGAAATACGTAAATAAATACAAAAAGAGTCATTTTTGTAAAAACGTAAAAACGTAAAAACTGGACCCTATTACTAAGTCACCGCTGTCTGTCCGTCTGTCTGGCTGAACCATGATATGTACAATCCAAATTTTCATAATATATTTACTATAGCTGCTATGATAAAAAATACTAAAACTAAAAAAATAATTAAAGTTTTGGTGACGAAATTAGGGACGGAACCATTTATTAACATATACGGTGTCGTTGAATTCGTCTAAATTTTGGAAATGACATAGACCATATTTTTAAGCAGTCATTCTTTTTTATGGTAATTCTTTTTTAAAATATTTAGCTACACCGAAACTACTAGCAAACATTTGTATTCTACATGTAAATTGCAAAGACTTGTACATTCGCGTCTATTTTCGAAACCATGCATGTTGGATCGAATTTTATGAATTCGTACTATGAGGTCTTGTTTGCATAATTTACTTTGTCTAGACTTGACATACACATAAGAGAGACTACGTACACACGAGTTTTGGGTTTTAGTTTATTTTTTGTAAAATTGAATATGCGTTTTGATGGTAGAAGGTCACCCAATAGATGTATACCTACCGGGAGTACCGGGTTACGAAATGGCATTGGTGTTATATTTTATGAAGGTGGAAGAACCCTTTGTGGTTCAATTCAGGCGGCAACACCGCCACACCTATTTCTGCCTCATAACAGCAGTGTTAAGCGCTGCTGTGTTCTGGTTTGAAGGGTTTTGTAGGGGAGACATACTTGTCCGAGGCGTTCCCACTTAGTCTTCACGTATAGCAACGCATTTATAGCCAAGCTCAGGTAGGAGACTAATCTTATCTGGAGTTGTCCACGGGTGTTCACGGGCAGCTGTAGCCACTTATTATCTGGTGGACTTAAGCTTATTTGCTGCTTCAGTATTATAAAAATACAGTTGTCATTGGAAACTACGTCAGACTGGCAAAAAGAGTCCCATGTTCGAAGCTAAATATTTAAATGTTTGTATAACAGTAGATATACTGTTAGAAACATATTCAAATTATTATTAGAATAGGTAGTATTTCAATTAATTATTTTGTGTTACATAATTACATGTTATTTTTATAATGATAAGTTCCCATTTATATATTCACTGGCTGGTACGATTGTATGAGTTAACATAAAAAATACGTGTGGCACTCGGAGACTGCCGCGGTAAAGCTATTGCATAGCATTTTTTATCAACTTATGCAATTACAATTATATATTTATTTTATTTATGCAGTATGCAAAAAGTCATTAACCCGTCAACTGGCTTGTGCGCCCCGGGGCGCACAGATCGCTACTAAAAAGTATCACCGCTGTGCCGGTCGGAGTGGGGGGTGTTAGGTTATTTTCGTTACGGAATTTCTGGATTCGGTCTCCACGCTCAAGGCCCGCGATAGAAGCTATGCAATAGCTTAAAAGGAAACTAACGCTCTTGACGTTTTACTTACTTTTATTCTTTCATTGTTTTCACCACGAAATTTTATTTATTTTATATAACGCTCCAACTATATAAAACTGTAGACATACATTTATTTCAACTTAAGACCCGCAGTATATAAATAGTATTAATTTAACCCCACAATGCCGAACCGCTGACTTTGACAAGTAGAAGCCATTATCTAATCTGAAGCATAACTTACAGAGTCTAGACGATGCGAACGGATCGAATATTGATAGTATCGCTCAATTGTTCGTGCAACATCGTATACTTATCTTTATATCTTTCTTTATGCGTCTCTGTTACTTATCATAGGTCAAAGGTAGGATGAGTGTATTATTAATGAAGTTCTGAAGAAAAGTATTTATCAAAGTTTAGCACTGATGTGTGCTGTTCTGAAGGATTTGATAAAAGAGACAGAGACAATTACTTCAAACTCAATTCTTATTACTTTTTTTATAATGTAAGAGTAGTAGACGTGCATGCAGTCCACCTGATGGTAAGTGGGTACTACCGCCCATGGACATCTGTAATCAACCCCAGATAAGATAAAATATTCCTACCTGAGGTCGGCCACAGATGCGCCGCTACCCCTTAGGAATAAGCTGGAACGCCTCGGAAAAGCCTGTCTCCCTTACCACAGCCTTCAAACCGAAACACAGCAGCGCCTAACATTGCTGTTATGAGGTAGTAATAGGTGTGGCGGTGGTGCCGCCGGAGTCGAACCACAAAGGGTCCTACCACCTTCAACATCAACTGGACTCATGACTTCGGCACCTCGGTTAGCACGGACATATTTACTATGAACGTACAAGATGTGGAATGAAATGAGGTATTTTCACGCGATAATATAGGTAGAAAAAGAGCCCTTCTTTTAAGCTAGCGATGCAGTAACAACTCCTCTGGTGTTGCTAATGGATATGGGACATTGACTGCTTTCCATCAGATAACCCTTCTGCCTTTTCGTTAGCTATAAATAAAAATATGTATGGGAAATAAAGACATACCTAACTTGCCTATTTCCCACTATAAGTGATCCCCCTTATCTATCTCATTTGTAGTTGGTTACCGGTGTTCAGTAACAGCTGTGATTACTTACCATTAGACAAGCTTAAGATTGGCTTTATACTAAAATTATCGCGGAATTGAGACATTTTACTTTGTAACGGGTACTAAATATCGGCAATAAAGAAATTTAAAAACCACATATGGTGAGTACCCAGTTCATAGTAAAAACCCCCGCTTGTTTGCTCATTATAAGCTCTATAAAAAAACACAAATGTAATGTAATGTAATGTAATATAATGTAATGTAATGTAACGTAATGTAACATAATGAAATGTAAGTAATCCTAATTTTCTAAGAAATTATCCCAACCTTTTTACAGTAAATTCACTCTTTATAGCTTGTTGATGTTAAGTCATTAAATACTATCGCCATTAAAACTGGATGGCATCATTTAATTGTGTCATAAATTGACCGGATCGTTAGTAGTGTATCACGTTATCAATCGTTAATGGATTAAATGGTGATAATAGAGGCAAGAGCCAACTGGCTCTTGCCTCTATAAGGTCCTTCTCTAAGCTATTGTTAATAATAAACTATGTATTAAATTAGGCAATAATATGCATTTACTAAATAAGGATTACAAAATACAATACAGTTTTAAAATACTATTTAAACTGAGTCTATACACTAAAATTTTATAAATGAAATAAATTAGTCAAATCGCTGCCACGTGGAAGTGTACCTTTAACATAATAATTATAGATAAATATGAATTATGTATAACTATAAATAATTGTCATGTTAATAATTAATAACAATGATATAACGCAGATAATTATCGAATGGGTGATTAATATATATAAGAAAATTTCTGGTTTCCAATATCTTGAACTATAAGCGATATGAATATTGAACAGTTCTCACACAAAACAAATCAGATTCTCGGATCGATAACCAATTTTTTTGAAAAATAGCTATGCCTAATATGAGGCAAATTTAAATACGTCGACAACATTATATTGCTTAAGTACATGGTAACATGTAATGTGTATAAAGATCCACATAGCTATTTATCAAATATTCAATTACAATTTACAATGAATTGCTTTATACTATTATTATTAAGCTTCCTAAAACCTTCACAAGTCTAACAGAACAGGGAAAGCGGAAATAATTTCCCCTGAAGATTTTCATTGTCTATCTACTAATTTCGGAATAGCACCCCCGACAAGTGTTTAATTGCACGCTCCGAGTAATAATAGTATTTAGCATCAGATTTTATCTTTTTTAATTTAACACATTCTACGAACGAATTTAACAATAATATTTCTTATTCAAGTGTGACATGATTCATGAATTATATATAAAGTTTTTATAGGTATATAAGATACCATTTTTATATAATACTAGCTGACCCAGCAAACGTTGTGTTGCCATATAAATAAAAAAAATTTAAAGGTGAACAACCCTTATCACTTAGGGGTATGAAAAATAAATAATAGCTGATTCTCAGACCTACTGAATATGCATATAAAAATTGGTGAAAATCGGTAAAGCCGTTTCGGGGGAGTACGGTAACTAACATTATGGCACGAGAATTTTATATATAACATTGATAAAGCAAACTAGCATAGGTACAGTCCACCTGACAGTAATTGACATCTGCCGCCCGAGAACGTCTATAATCAACGGCTGATACGAGTAGGATTAGAGATTACCTAATATCTAAGAACGACGATATAAGAAGTAAGTTGAAACGTCTCTTATGAGTTATCAAATTTGATTTGTGTGAGGTACTTATTACTATTTGGCCAAGGCGCTGGCCTGTGACCTAAACCTCTTTAACTTTGAGAGAAGACCCGTGCCCACCAGTGGGACAGTAATAGGTTAACGAGGTATATATGGGCGGCGAGACATTTTATAATATATAATATTAATGTTTATCATGTTAATTTTGATTTTCAATGTGGAATTAATATTTAGATTAAAATATGGACGACTTCCGGTAGTACTTCAACACACTTTGTTAGTCATACTAAATAAATTATATGAATTTTAATAATATTAAATATTTATTCTCGTATTTTTAAAACAATATTTTAAATATAATGTTATTTTATTAATAGTTAAATTTATTGTGAATCACGTCACTTGTAATAACAAAACAAGTGATGTGAGAGGGTAGTTCTTATGCTGTTTGTCACTCGAGTAGTATTTAAGTCCACGCGCTGGTAGAGCGTGGTTCATTCGCATTTAATCAGTCGTGTAAGCCGTTACTCTGCCTGAATTGTAAATAAAAGTGAATAAAAGTGATTCTCATATTAAAGTCGTTTCGTTCAGTTTATTAATAAAGTGCGGTAGTGGGATATCGCCGACATATACGTATCTCTCTTATACAACACCCTTTCAACCGAAACACAATAGCACTTAACACTGTTTTATTAGACATAAATAGGTGTGGAGCAAAAGGGTTTACGACCCTTGCAAACCCTGTCTTATTTGGGGTCAGAATGAGATGTCCATTGTTATTTTAAAGTTTTCAGTCCCTTAAAATAAGTTCTTCTCAGTAATGTTAAACCAGACTTATTTTCAAGTGTATCAGTTTGTATTCTATTTCTAATGATTCTAGGCTTATTTGGGCGGCACCACCGCCGCACCTATTTCTACCTCATAATAGCGGTGTTAAACGCCGCTGTGTTCTGGTTTGAAGGGTATGGTAAGGAAGACATCCTTTTTCGAGGCGTTCCAGCTTAGTCCTCAAGGGTAGCGGCGCATATCAGGTCGACGTCAAGTAGGAATATGTAATCCTATCTGGGGTTGATTACAGTGGTCCACGGGCGGCAGTAGCACTTACCATCAGATGGACTGCGTGCTCGTCTGTTACCCCTATTGTATTATAAAAATATAGTTCCAAAAAACTAAAAAACACGCTTTTATGATAAAATCAATTAAACAGTAGAAAAGTATTCTATTTTATTCTTTCATACATGCAGGGTAAGATAAGGATGTATGTTGATCTCTTTCTACTGAAAAACGGAGTTACTCACTGACAAACATACAAGTGAAGCTAATATAAATCGTGTAAAAAAAAGATAAGTATGGGATACAGTGACTGAACATAAAAATGTAGCTAACAGTTCACCAAAACTTTACGTAAAAAGATTTAAGAAACACAGATTTGTCAACAGCAAAACCAGTTTAAGTAAAATGCTCCTAAAATACTCCACTGAAAAGTTTTCACGAAGAAAAATGGGTGTTTCTTTATTCCCGCCATTCATTTTCCAGCTTTCCAACTCTCATAATAGTTTTACACCGCAACAATATAATATCAGTTACGGAAGATATGTTGCTGCTTATTATTTTGAAGGTGGTAGAACCCTTTGTAGTTCGACTCCGGCGGCACCACCGCCACACCTATTTCTGCCTCATAACAGCAGTGTTAAGCGCCGCTGTGTTCTGGTTTGAACTGTGTGGTAAGGGAGACATACTTTATCGAGGCATTCCAGCTGAGTCCTCTGGGGGAACCAGCGCATTTGTGGCCGACCTCAGATAGGAATCTAATTTTATCGGGGATTGATTACAGATGTCCATGGGCGGCAGTAGCCAGTTACCATCAGGTGGACTACAACTCTTATATTATTGAAAGATTTCCGGAGCTCTAAATACGTGGAATACAACTATACCCTTCATAAAAATTAAGCTTTATAGGTATTTTAAATTCATATAGGTTGCCCGAGGTTCAAACCCGGAACCTTTCGCGTCAGACAACTGTAAATTATGCATAAGACTAAAATAAGGACTAAGTTAGGTAGTAATCAATAACCTCAACTGCGTCAAAGCGTGGGTCAATTTACGGTCAAACTTCATTATTATGCTTACTAAATTTAGAACTACTAACTTCTAGGAAGTTTAACTACTGTCACACATTACTAATGTTACAATTGTACGAAGGATCAATGTTTTTCAGTCGGCATCGGCCACCCACTACTGGGTAAGGGTCTCAGAGTGAAATAGACTTTTGTCATAGTCTACCGCGCTGGCCAAGTGCGAATTAATAAATTTCACTTTTGAGAACGTATTTTATATTGTGTGTGATGTGCAGGTTTCCTCATGACGTCTTCCTTCATCCTTATAACAAGTTATAATTAATTTATAATAGATAAACAAAAATTTTCCGGGGTTTGAAAATCAGACCCTCCTTATTAGAGGCCAACTTTCAAACACTATTGCTATTTACTTTACATATTCTTATATACATTCTAGATTTGTTTATTGTATATCGATATAGTTTCTTAATCATGAACAGAGCTGCGCAGACCCTGGTAGTGCCCTTCAAAATATTGGATAGATTTTTTTTATATAGTCTGCCACGGCACGCATTTGAATGTAAATGGGGACCTATATTAGTATATGAGGACTTATATTACTTAGGTAGTCTTCATGAAATAAACACAATTATTATTTAGATACAAATCTATGAATCCAATATTGTTATTAGGGGTGTCGTCGTATTTTGACAGAATGCTGTCAAAGAACTCTACCGCCTGAAAAATTAATATTTAATGCGTTTTTATTCTCAGTTCCTAGAATTTCTTATATCAAGCATGAAGCATCAACTATAGTACAGCAACCCTAATTTACTGCCCCATTTATATTCATAAACGTGAGCCGATCGTCCGAGCCGATAGCGATAGGGTAGGGCTCTAGTTACAGCGGTTTATGCGTGTATGGATAATGAGATGAAATAAGAAATTGAAAATTTGATAGAAATATAATAATTTTCAAGGAAAATTTATCTTTTTATTATAACAAGAACCACACTGTTCGAAATATAAATTAATAATTATTTTACCAACAATGTTACATTTTAAGTATAATACGATATAGTTACATTAATACTAATCCAGATATAGAGAACTGATTGAAAGTAAATACTGCACTCGTACGTGCGTGTGTATGAGATAAAATTTAGTAGCGATCGCTTTCAGTATAATGTAGATAAACCATTTATCATACCTTGGCACTTTTAATATACCTAGGATGCGATATTGGAACGTAACATCACGTCTATCTATCCGTATATAATACCAAAAAGAATTGAACCGTAAGGTATCGGTTCAGAAGATAGACTCTATACACTAAAGACTGTATTAATTCTAGATCTAGATTCTAGTCTCTAGTAGGTGACCGATCTATCTGACACAATAGCTATAAATATTTGAACAAGAAACACCCGAAACTTCCGAAAAGAGAACGATTTTCTTGTGTACAAAAAAACCTGTGTAAAATAAGAAGCTTTTTCAACGATCACCAGAAACAGCTTAGATTAACTATGCGTAGTATATTTTAAGATACCATAAGCCCACGAGAGGGCTTCTGAAGGGCTGACAGCTGGAAAGCCACGGTGGCTAATGGACCTACAAATTAAATTAGTAATTACTTAACATACATATTTGATAAAGGTCTCTCAGGAATGCGCATATTATATCAACAAGTGTATGAAATAATTTAGATGTTATTTAATTAGCCCGCCTTCATAAAACATGAATATACAAACTAGAAATTTAAGCCTTTATTCCATGTTAAATTAGGCACAAAAGTAATTAGCTCGCGGATTGTGGTAACGATATTACCTACTTGTTACACTGTAAACAGGTTGGTGATAAGCGATAATATATTTCCTTGTAAAAGTTAACAACAAATTAATTTCCTGTATGTCGAATGACAATCATTGTTGACATCCTTTGTGACAATAATTCTTAAAAATTTTCTGGACCATCGAAGAAAAAGACCAATAAAATCGATTAAAAAACAAATGTAATTTGTTTTTTATAATTTGTAATATTTGAATTTTGATTCGAATTACTTAACGATAAAAACTGCCATATCTGCCAGATCTGTAGGCAACCCCTAATAATATAGGAATTCTACCTGGGACCAAGTCACTGGCTAAATAAAACAGTGATGTATTGTTACACATTAGAATTAAGTTACAACGCCTTATGTCATTATCTTTTATAATTTCAAGGATGTGGTAAGACCTCATCCTTGAAATTATAAAAAAAATTAAGCACAGCTGTTACTAGAGATAAGTAAGTATAATGTTGGTACCACTGCAATCAAATCTCAAATAGTCTTACCAACTGTAAGTAACTTTTAAACACTTCAAGTTTAACAATTTTTTTTTCATCTCGTTAAATTGCCTATCCGCTTGCGATTGGACGGTACCCTTATTAACGTATACGCCTAAGGTAATACAATGTAATGAAATTATGTCTGGGTGTCTTCAATTGTGTATTTTTTATCATTATTACACTGTTTCACATCCGTAGAGTCTGAGGCCTACGCGGTATCAATTTCACATGTCATAACTAGTTGAATATCGTGACTTGTTGTTCAAATAACCATAAACATATTAGTTTTATTACCATAAGTATTATAATTTTTATATTTCTATCATGATTTTAAGAACTGTTACTGTTTCCTAAATGTGTGACAAGTACATGAAAGGTCTTAGAACCCTTTATGGTGAGTCTCTATCACCTCACCTTCTGCCTAATAACAGAAAACTGCTAGTCCGCTCTGAATGTAGAATGAATCGCGGTGTTATAGTAGTATGACTACACCTACTCGCAACGATTTGAGAGGGGACTAGCAGTTTGGCGCGGACTATACCTCCTGAGGTATTTCCGGAGCTCTCATCCAAATCCGGCGATGCATTGGCGTCTCCTCTGGTGTTTACTCATTCAAAAAAAAACAATTTTGAATAGAGCTCGAATATAATATTAGAGATATCAATACCCTTGTCCCAAGCCTCTTGTTACCCTTAACATATTGTCCCGGTTATTATCTCAAAGCTAGCTGGCGGCCCGCCAAATGCATTACAAAGGCGGCCAACTGGTTAAAAATATACTCAAAACACAAACAAAGCAAGGAGTATCACATTAACCTAACGTATATGCCTGCCACGACCTAAATTTTTTGATGAAAATTCGAAAGCACGCGTTAGCTTTAAATGGTATGAACAAACTATTTAAACTTTATATTTTATTAATGCTGACGAATTTTCAAATGGTTTATAGTATGGAATCTCTTCACAGTTTTAAATTTGAAATAGTTTACCATGCTGAGCAAGTGCAGTAGTAGATTTTATACATATACTACAAAATATCAAAATCTCTCGCCTATGTAATTTTTTTCATATAACTTTACAATTTAAAATAGTAATAAAAATTCAATACATATATTCATTACTCTTAATTTATTATCGTTTGAAAACTACGGATTTTTTTATGGTTCAACATTTAACTCGCTATCTTTACGACCATACCCTGCAGCCTTGATATAATACGAGTACGTTTGGAATTGTATTCGATAGAATTGACGTCCTCGTCAAAAATTCGTTGTGCTCTTGAAAGTTTTGTTAATAAAATATTGACAAGTTCGACAGATAAAAAAATATATAAGACTTATATATCCCGCTGTCACAGTGACCATACCCTACATCAATGAACGGATTTGTACAGGGAAATGCCCTTTAATACTGGCCATAGTTGGCCTTTCATCGAAATTGCATTTTACAATCGACAAATAAAAAAATATAAAAGACATATATCCCGCTATCACTGTGACCATACCCTATATCAATGAACGGATTTGTACAGGGAAATGCCCTTTAATACTGGCCATAGTTAGCCTTCCATCGAATTTGCATTTTACAATTGACAAATACAAAAATATATAAGACTTATATAGCCCGCTGTCACTGTGACCGTACCCTATATCAATGAACAGATTTGTACGGGGAACTGCCCTTTAATTCGGGCCATAGTTGGCCTTCCATTGAAATTGCATTTTGCAATCGACAAATGAAATATTCGATGTTTCCAATGATAATAAAAATGATTATGGAGAGGACATTTGTGTTCGCATGTTTATTTTGGAATGAATGGTAATTTAACTTCATTCGGAGTTGATTTTTGCTGCACCGAAATTAGGTTAACGGGTCTAAATGTTAAAATATGTTATGTTGACTTGTTTGTTGAACGCAAAATAATATGATGGAAATAAAACATAACTGAGTTATTCCGCATATGACTATTTATAATCTGTAAATTTTATTAATAGGTCGATTCTCTACGATAATATATTAATTTGATAAGCTATTTTTTTATTTTAGGAATTTTTCTAGTGGATCATTTAGAAATTATTTATATAAAAAGACCTAAAAATGAAGTACGAAAATTAAAATGCACATCGGTTTTCATGAGAGGAGACGCTTTTTACACTCATAGCCCCACACTAGGATTCCTCATGTCGTGGGTGCCATGAACACGCACACACGAATACAAACACCAATACACGATAACGAATACCAACACCGAATTCATCATTTTAATATTTGTCTGGCCAGGGATCGAACTAGGAGCGCTTTGCGCATCAGACCATAAAATTTTGGGAGTGGCTATATTTTTAAGTAGTCAGTTTTTTTTTGTTTTTAACCGACTTCAAAAAAGGAGGTTATTTACGTATGTATATTTGTTGTCCGCGATTTTCTCAAAAATTACTAATCCAAATTCGATGGGGTTTTGTTTATTTGAAAGCATATTTTACGAGATAGCTTTTAGTATTCAATACATTAGGCTTTTTCTAACATTTTTCCTAGATAATCGGGAAAACCTGATTTCATATAACCTTAAATAAACTCAAGTGTTTTAGATCAATTTTATATGATAATTCTCTATTTTATTCAGATTAACAAAACATATGTTTGGTCCATAATACGTACAAAGGCGTGTAGGCAATTTGTCCATCGAGATTGTTTTCGTAAAACCTGTTTTATATTCATAAGAACGACAAAGCGATACTTGTGAATATTTTAACGTAACTACGTTGAAGTATGCTTTATTGAATTAATAAAATATTTATATAAATATCTGTGATAAAAAGCGGGTTCGATTGTAGATATTTTTTAATATTTACATTTTTTTTTATAATACACAAGTGGCAGATAAGTATATCAGAAGGTGGTAGAACCCTTTGTGGTTCGACTCCGGCGGCACCACCGCCACACCTATTTCTACCTAATAACAGCAGTGTTAGACGCTGCTGTGTTCCGGTTTGAAGGGCGTGGTAAGAGCGGCATACTTTTCCGAGGCCTTCCAGCTTAGTCCTCAGGGGTAGCAGCGCATTTGTGGCTGACCTCAGGTATGAATATCTAATCCTATCTGGGGTTGATTACAGTAGTCCATGGGCGGCAGTAGCCACTTACCATCAGGTGCATGCTCGTCTGTTACTCCTATATTATAAAATAACAATAATAAATAGATTGAATTTAAGTTCTATTAGAGGTCGGCCACAGATCCGTGACCCCTGAAGACCCCTGAAGACTAAATGTAACGCATCGTGTATGTGACTAATCTTATCCCTATCTCTTAAAGTAAAACATAAGAGCGGTTAACACTTATAAATGGATATTGGATCAACTCATCACTGCTGCATATGGGTCTCCTAGAAGGAGAAGAATAAGGCTATATATCCCAAGTGCGTATTGGTAAACTTCACACACATGTGAGAACTTCTTTTATAGACCTTATTCTTCACGATGTTTTTCTTCGCCGTTAAACCACGTGATAATTATTTTCTCATATGAATTATTATTGTCATTATAGCTTATATAATATTACTTTAAATTTAATGAAATTTAATATTGGGTAGGATTTAATTACCGATGACCACGAGTGGGATATAAGTTTGCAAACAAATTTATCGTGTCATAAACAACTCATTAGCACTTGGTAACGAAAAAACTGTCACGGAAACGAAGGTGTCAAAGCGGGTTCCGTGACACCATTAATTAACCAGGGTGACAATTAATTACGACCATGACAGTACGCTGACGAAGCACTTCGTAGCATCCACCACGTTTAGGGTCGTTTATATAGGTGCGGAATCGGCGCCGTAAAATTGAAATTTAAATGAGAAGCTGTTGCATTTTGTACAGTACGAATCCTGTTCATGCTAATCCAACTCGCACAAGATTAATTATTTCTGTAATATTTATTTTGTTTACGGATTAATTACGTGTTACTTTAAATAAAAGCAGTGATAGGTTAGTGGTTAAAAACCTCGGCCTCTCAATCGAGGGGTCCAAGGTTCAAATCCCAGGCAAGCACCTCTGATTTTTCAAAGTTATGTGCGTATTCGAATTTTATTATTACTTGCTAAACGGTGAAGGAAACCATCGTGAGTAAACCTGCATACCTTAGAGATTTATAAAAAAACAAAAAATCTCAAATGTATGTGAAGTCTATCAATACGCACTTGGCCAGCGCGGTGGACTATGGCCTAATCCTTCTCATTATGAGAGGAGACCCGTGCCCAGCAGTGGGACAGTAATGGGTTGATGATGATATTTTAAATAAAATGGATACTTTCGCCTAAAAAGAAGATGATTACTACCTACTCTTTAAGACTAAGTTGGAATTTCTTAGCTACCTCACCTTTCTCACGTTTAGCCAAAGTCTAAAAAATCATCCACACGCAATGTATACCATGAAATTCTATCACATTTGTATTAGAACTAATAATATGGTTCGACCGAATTCGACTGTGTAACGGTGGAAAGGTACATGCCGGTTAAATAAAATAAGGCGACCATTTTAGTCCTCACGCCTTATTTTATAGTCCTCAGGTGATATATCTATTAAAACCCTTCTTCTATATGGAGCTGAATTCAGATGTCCATTGGTAACAGCGACTATTTCCCATCACGTGGACAGCACGCTTGTTTTTTATTTCATTCATAAAAAAAACGTCTTACTTAAATAAACTTAGCTTTAGGTAGTTAGGTAATAAACATGAAATCGCTATCAGGAGCAAATCTGAAAGCATTAGTACACGGCACAAGAAAAAATTGATCGAAAACGACACAAGCGTTTCGCACGACATCTAGAATATTTTCGCCGATAGAAGCTAGAAATTCAAAAGTCCTGCTACTAGAAACTGAACCGTACTTTCTTATACTCAAAGTAGTATTGAGTATAGTGAGGCGACCGACCGATATTCATGCCGTGTCGTATTAGTAAACGATACCCTTATTCGATCCAATCAACGTTTATTCAGAAAAATACTTGAATAGAGCAGATTGCGTCTCCACTTATTGGAATAGAAAGCTCCATGGAATACCATCATTTAGGTCGGCAGTGCTGAGTTTTCATTTTATTAGGTTATTAGGTTTGAAAGTTGAATACAGGGTCATTTCCTGTTGGGATTTCGTCGACTGTCATATGCTACGCGATGCTATGATAATATAATCGAAAGGAATAGGTTTGCCTATCATATTTATGCTACGCTATGCTATGTAGGAATATATTATAACAGTTATCTAATATTTTAAAACTTTTGAATAAGGTATTATTTTCGTTTCGTTAATAATCACTACGTGAATCTAAAAAGAAAATTGTTAATAAATTAAAATATCCTTTCAAGTTTCAACTTTTCTTTTAAGAATCAATTTAGGGTTCAATAAAAAATAATTCATTTACATATTCAATTCAATATTACTATAATTACTTAAAGAATATTCAATATTTATTTTCTCTATAATATTCAATAGTATAAATGTATATTAAATTATCATTGATTCCAGTTAACTCGATGTAATTAGTTATGTGCATGAATATTTATTTATTCGCAGCAACAATAACAATGTACCTATTTACGGTCATCAAATATGCGCATCGCCACATGATACCTAATTAAAGAAGATAACGGGAAGTTTGTTTAACCTAAGTATACATCTAGACTTACCTGCTCCAGAAACTTTGCTGACAGGATGCGTCACAGGAGCAGCCGCGGTAGTCGCTGTGTTCGGCGGGTAGACCGGATCGCAGCACTCCCTTTCCGGAAACTCGCTTCCTCCCACCCATCCCGCCAGGAACAATACCAAAACCCATACCCCCACTTTTGGATAACATGTGACTTTGGGGCATCTCACCCCCAGCTTCGATACCCTCGCCCCCAGCTTCGTTGACCTAACCCCCACTTTAAAACGGCCTCCCAGTTTTGGGGATCTATCCCCCACGTCAGGGCAACTTTTCCCCGCACAACCTATACCCCTAGGATTTATAGCACTAGGTAACATCGACCACAGATTACTTAACCACACTTGAACTCCCTCTGAACCATCGTCACTCCCCACCCCCTCTTTCCTATTCGACCCATCCCCACCCTTGTATTCAGTCATCTGACTTTCACATCACACTTCTTGAGCACAAACACTGATTAACTAATGATATGTATTCGTTACTACACGTCCACGTTATATAGTATCTGAATTTGTATATTTATTTTTATTTATGTACCTGGAAATTGGAAAAAGCAAACAAAATTACATTCAGAAATTAAAATATCTTCGTTTTGTTTTGAACCGAAAAGTTTTAAGACTAGTACACATTGTTATTTTGGGGGAGAGATAAAAAATGGACTAACAGAACTGTGGAATTAAAAAAATGTTTTTGTAAAGTTTGAAATATGCTCAAGAGGATAGAATTTTTGCATGGTGCTGCAACTCGGACAATTAATTTGAAAGTTTAAGATTAGTTCATATTTTACGTCTAGTGGAATAGGTTCCTGTATGACCATACGTTTCGAATAAATCTTAATATTATTTTAAAGAATATTTTTTTATTTTGACATTTTTCAAAAAATATTTCATTTGAAAAATATGAGCAATATCTTTTAAATTTGTTTCTTAAAAACAGTTAATTGTTTTTTTAAGTTAATAATGTTTCTTGATAATATGTAGAGATATGTTATGTTGTAACTTAACAGATATGTTTGTTGTAACTGAATAATTAACTTTCACGACAACTTGAAGCCCAGACCTGACTATTTAAATAACTTGCAACTTCCATTATGAATACGATAATAGATCTGACTCGTCCTTGTGTTATAAAAATATCTTTATGTAGATGTTTTAGTTATTTAAATTTTACTTTTAAAATATGGTTTAGGTTAATACTGCAGAATTTACAAGTACTACATATATATATATATATATTTAGTTTGTATGACATAGGATTAAGTTGAAACGCTTTGTGTATGCCTCCCAAGCTATTCATAAATAATATCCATTGATATAATAAAAATGAAATAAAGTAAGTAATTACTTGAATTATTATCAAGTAATGGACTGTCCCTCAGATGCTTTAAAATGGAAAAACCACCATATTGGAAGAGAAAAAAAAATTAACTTCAATACGCCTGAATGATTCGACTTACCGCTGACTTAACAGATCCATTTTTTCCTTTAGAGCTTAAAAACTTTAAAATTGATATGTATTTTCTGCTTTGTACACTCAGCCTAATCTTAAGTGCGCATTAAAGAAATTGAAATCCAAATATGCTATTTAACTTTTCTGTACAAACTCTTCTCATATTGCCTTTACTTTAAACTTTGTCTATTCGAGATGTGTTTTATATATACGTTTTCTGTTTCATTCGTATTTTCAAGATTTGGTAAGTAGGTATTTGTTATAATTATTTTCGATTCTTTTTTGTTTTTATTTAATGTGTTTTTATTATTTTTAACGAATGTAAAGTATCCTTAATCAGTCAGATCTTTCTGTTCTCTTTCTAAGGTCTAAAATTGTCTGAGAAACCCACACCCAGCAGTGGGATAGCAAGATGATTATCGTAATATTATTCAAAACCTGTACATAAATTAAGAAATCATAAGACTGGTAGTGAATTCTCATTTGCCCTTTTGTACTTCGGAGGCCCCATTAAGCCGTTGGTCCCGATGATTGTATAGTACTCGTTAAACATTATGCCTTATAAGCACATTAAAATATCCAACACTGGTCACTAACCTGTAACTTGTAGCACCAAGTCTAGTTGAAATGCCCACTGCCCAATAGTTAGACATAAAAAGTTCTAGACCAGAAAATATACTCTTAATAAAAAAAAACACGGCCTTCAGATACCCGTATTAGCACAAAGTTAAGAAGTAGATTAATAAAACTTTTCATATAAAAAACTACAATATTTTTTGTGCAAATAACGCTAAATTCTCAAGTCAAACAAATAAAGTGCGTTTTAATAATCCACAGGTTGTTCCAACTTAGGCAGTTTCGGATTAGTATAGACAGCAAAAGCATGAAGTGCTAAGTTCTACTACTGGCGAGTAACGAGCGACATATCTAATAGCTATAAAAGCCCACCATTATGAAATACAGCGTCCCACATATAAAAATACAATAGACGGAACTGGACTGACTTGTGAAAAATTGTGCGTATTAAAATTATGATCGTACATCGTTAAAACACCTACGAGTATATGCCTGAAAGTTCTCTTTAAAGTTCTCGAAATAGTGTACTAAAATGCATTTGACCGTCGTTTTTAGAAAATAGTCATGTTCTAAAAACATTATCCTCTTGAGAATTATGTAAGATAGTAACTGTCGGATATTTTTAATGGATGAAGGATAAAGTCATTTAACTTATCTATGAAACGATAATGGGTCTAATCTTGAACGCAAAAACAAATTCATTTTTACATACAAGTAAAGTCGTTTATCGCGTACCGGCTATTGTAAAACAAGTCCTAAACAAAATCCGTGGGGAATTTTGCTCCGTAATAATTTCTTTCAAATTGCCCTGTCTATTATAAATTAGGAGAACTATTCGGGCATGTTTTTGAAATAATTCCAAAACTTCCCCGCCGTCTTTGTTCTTCAAATATTAATTTAAGTAATATCGCTTAGCTTCTGAGATGACACTTGACTGTCAAAATTAGGGAGAAGATTGGGAAATCCGTTTTACAAGATGTAGTAAAGATGATAGTTCAATTAAAACTCGAGTAAGTAAATCTTTAGAAGTAATGGATTGAGGAAAATTAGGGCGGTTAGATCGCGTTAATGTGAATAAAATATGCGAAACTTTTACGAAGATTGAAATTTATTTGAGTGGTTCTATCGGGACTGGAGTAAAACGTCTCTGGGAGGTAATTTGCATTAGTAACCAGCTTTCCCCGTGGCTTTGCTTGCCATCTCAAACGTCAAGTATATTTTGAGAAAATATCTGTTTGTAAAAATTATAATTTTTACTAAGCTATCGAGCACGAAATGTTAAGGTGCTTATGTTAGGTTAGAGGGTCTAGGAAAGGTTAGTGTAGCGCAGATTATGGGGGCAGGGGTGAATAAAAGGTCGTTTAATGCAACGATCCCATTTTATCTGATAAACTACAGAAAATATATCTTATATATAACGTAATGATCTTATCCGAAAAAAACGACATCTTAAGAAAATCTTAAGAACTAAGGGTACATGTAGGTGATAATGTTGTATGTAGGTAGCAGCATATTCGGGCGAAATTCTTTTGACGTCATCGACGCGTACACCAAAATACACTTAACAAAACCTCTAATTTAGTTCTTTTTCTAATAGGCATTTGCCTTTTAATACCATCAAAAAAGTGACAATAAAATTAAGGTAAAATACTACTTTTATACAAAAGTAACTAGCTGACCCGGCAAAAGTTGTGTTGCCATATAAATAAAAAAATGTTAAGGTTGAACAACTCTTATCACTTAGGGATATGAAAAATAGATAGTAGCCGATTCTCAGACCTAATAAATTTAAATTAAAATTTGGTAAGAATCGGTAAAGCCGTTTCGAAGTATGGTAACTAACATTATGAAATGAGAATTTTATATATAAGATTACGTAACTTTAGGAAAACTTTCTTAAAACTCTGTCATTCTTCAAACGCATATTCTAAAAGGATTACATATCCTAAGTAAGTTTATATAGTAGATATTTAATTCCTTAATTCCCTTTTCTTTGCGCATAACAATTATAAAACCGTAAAACGTTCGTTCCGCAACTAACCTACGCTACAAACCATTTTATATAAAATCAATAAGCATGAACGGTTCTATACCCAACCTCTACCCGGTCGTAAATAAAATATGGCCGACTTCCGGTCAAGGCACGCACTAGCCCTTCGCACTTACGATTACCCGATTTGGGGCCAAACGAAATTGTGTTACGTTTAACTCGTGATTATTTAACATTCATATTGTTTTTTTTTTAATTTGAGCTGCAAACGAAGGTGCAGTTCAGATGATGGTAAAGAGACACTACCCATGGACATCTGTACCCTTACCATGAGTTTTCAGAGATTTTACGTTACGTTTACTCAATCCAATATTCTGTTCCGTTTGCTTCAGTAGACTGAGTAAACGCAACAATAAGTAAGTGCTCAAGTCTTTCTGTCTGCCTCACATGTTCGCAAAAAAGAGACACAAAACATAAAGCGCCATTTTGTAAATTTAGACATTTAATGTTACGTTACTGACACTATAGTATTGATACAATCCGCTAGGGCGCTGATTAGAAATTGTATGGGCAAATACGTAAACAAATACCAAAACAGTCATATTTGTCAAAACGTAAAAACTCATGGTAAGGGTACTGTAATTAACTCCATGCAGAACAGCCGTTGTACCTGAAGTCGATCATACATGTGTAGCCTTGAGGACTAAGGTGGCCACCTCATACCTATTTATATACGTCAGCCGGCCTATATTTCTACCTAAATGCTCAAACTGATACACGCTAGAAATAGGTGTGGCGGTGGTAGCTCCCTAATCGAACCACTGGTCCAAGTACTTTCGATAGTATACAAATAAAGTATGAAAAACTCTTTTACGAAGCATTTTATCTTAGTACTCTAGAATAGTAACGGGTTACTGGCCATAAGGTAGGAATCTAATATGGGGGTTATTAAAAAAATCCATGAGCAACAGTAGTCATTTACCATATACCATTTAATATTCTAAAAAAATATATACGGATATTCTTCGCTCGATTCAAAGTTATATTTTTAAATCCGCTGAAACAATGTCCGTATTACGAGTACCTGAATCGGAACGGAACGCATTATGTCCCAGATAGTATTCCAGCATCGCATTCCGGTAATGTAACGATGCATTTGCGTTTGTTCTGCCGAGATTACTATTGGAAAACCAATAGTTTCAGATAGGAACATTGTCTTAAGTAGAGTTGATTTTATGAATTTTTCTTATATAAGTTTGATAAAACTTAACATACTTATACTAGGCGTAAAATTTAGTCCTCAGTAACGCATCTAGGGCCGACTTCAGATTATCCATGTAGTTCCGAGACAAGAACAGGGCTACGGTATCCCCTGACTGTCATAAGAGGCGACTAAAAGGGGGCTTCTAGGGTCACGGATGGCAATAGTGGGAGCCTGAACTACCCGGCCAACGGCCCCGGGAAGTACGGCGGTACGTGTGGTCGCATACCGTAGTACGCACCAGACGGTGTGGCGAGCGTCAAGCTCAGTTGGACGGAGCCCTTACGGGGCAACGCACTAAGAGCACTCCGGTTGCGTTTCTTTGGAGATCCCGGCGTCCTCTACGCAGCACCGAGGAAGGCCACTGGGGGGTTTTAGTGCGGTAAGAGTCCTACATAACCCTGTGTCGCTCCCACGGCATCGGGTACCTTTTGAAGGTCTCCCCCTCGTAAACAAAAAAAAGGGCCGACTTCAGATATGAATATTATCTTATCCGGGATTTATTACCCATGGGTAGCCAATTACCATCATATGGATTGCATGCTCGTTTTCTACTTCAATATAATAAGAAAATCATTTTAAAATATATTGCCTAGTTTGAGCTTTAAAATCACAGATACTTTATTAACTAAGGGCTAAGGGCTTTAAAACACGAGCAACAGTCGGCAGCAACCGATTCGTTAATGACGGTCGTCAACTGTCGCCAGTGGTCGCTGGCGACTGTCGTTGTGAGTCACCGACTGTTGTCAGCAACCAACGATAACACACGATCGTCGGAAACGGCTCAGTACCCTTACTAGGAGTTTTTACGTTTTGACAAATATGACTATTTTGGTATTTGTTTACGTATTTGCCCATACAAATTCCAATCAGCGCCCCAACGGATTGTGTCAGTATTTGGAAATAGTATGGGCCAATACGTAAACAAATACCAAAACAGTCATATTTGTCAAAACGTAAAAACTCATGGTAAGGGTACAGTATGTGACTGTCAGCGACGAACTTCAGCGACTACTTACTACGTCGTCAGCTCTGGTTGTCGCTTGTATATTATCTCTCAAGTTAAATTCCTTATTAAACTACATATCGCTCTTAAACAAACAAGAAATTCTTGTAAATATGATATTGGTTTCTACGAAACGACGATTGGATAAAATATTATATCCAGTTATTTGACGCTTCCCAAATCTAATAAATTCAGAGAATATTAGAATACAGGGATACTAATACAACGAATAACATTATATAAAATGTTGCTGTTAGCGTGGATATTATCTT
The DNA here is from genome assembly GCA_014595695.2 of Epargyreus clarus clarus. Lineage (NCBI taxonomy): Eukaryota > Metazoa > Arthropoda > Insecta > Lepidoptera > Hesperiidae > Epargyreus > Epargyreus clarus. The sequence goes on from JACTTY020000076.1 coordinate 257,385, forward strand.
AAAAAGGAAAGTAATAATAAGCTTAATAAATGCCTATTTAATATCACACTTAAGAACTTTTTAGAAAAGTTTTCGATATGTAGTTTTTTCACATGTTTTTCGCCACTTAAACTTGAGATAATTAATTCTAAAACACACATAAGTTAGAAATAGAATAAGTGCACAGTTTTGAATGCCGGACTCCAATCATGAGGGAGCTAATTTCACACAATTAAACTAACAATGCTCTTTTGTTGGTGACAATGTCAGCGTAGATTTCATTACGGATCCAACTATCGATCATTACAAAAAAACCGACTCCTTAAAAAGACAGCCTAAGTCATTATAATTTAGATGAATCCAACGATACCTCATATGTTAAAATCCGTAAAGTCGTTTAGGCTGTAGGGCCACAGAATGAGACATACATACATATGTTCGAAGAATATTACCCCCGCAGTCTTAGATGAGTGAAATACATAGATTGATCATCACTAACAAGAAAGTGTAACCAAGTTTTGAGAAATTAAATTGAATAATAAAGTTGCCACGTCTCCATTAAAATTCCTAAAATGTTTGAAATATTATTATTATTTATATTATTTATTACGTAGTATTAGTTATATATAGCTATTTTTTTTCTAAAACTGATTTTTTATTTTTCAAGAATTCAAACAAATAAATCATCCTTTTGTGGCATCATTCAATATCAAGGCGTCGAAGTATCTTTCTATTTTACTTATCTGTGCACAGTCTAGTAAAATGTAATACGAACATCAAATAATCAGCTATGTAATCTACGTACTCTTACGTAAAGAACTTAGTAAATGAATCTGTACCCTTACCATGAGTTTTCAAAACATCCCACAATTTTATGTTATGTTTATTAAATCCAATATTCTGTTCCGCTTGCTTCAGTGAACTGAGCAAAAGTAACAATAAGTAAGTGCTCAAGTCTTTCTGTCTGCCTCACATGTTCGCAAAAGAGAAAGACAAAACATAAAGCGCCATTTTGTCAATTTAGACATTTAATATTACGTTACTGACACTATAGTTCTGACACAATCCTCTAGGGGCGCTGATTGGAATTTGTATGAGCAAATACGTAAAAAAAATACCAAAACAGTCATATTTGTCAAAACGTGAAAACTCATGGTAAGGGTACAGCTGTGTAATCTACGTACTCTTACGTAAAGAACTCTACTTACATAGCAAATGATTCTGTAACCAAGGGCATTGACAACTCTTATCCGAGAATCACACGTAAGAGCGAAACGGGAAGCTCGATACGATTCGATATATCGATATTTAATATGATTTTACTTAATACGATATCTTATTAGATTAAGGTATCTTATAAGATTATATGCCGGGGGTCAATATTTTTTAAAGTAAGAGATTAAATCGACAATGATCAACCCATTACTGTCCCACTGTTGTGCAGGGATCTCCTCTCAGAATGAGAAGGCCATAGTCCACCGCGCAGGCCAAGTGCATATTGTAGACTTCACATACCTTTGAGAATTTTTTATATAAATCTCTCAGGTATGCAGGTTTTCTCACGACGTTTTCCTAAAATGGTAAATTTTAAGCAAGTGATAATTAATTTCTAATACGCACAAAACTTTGAAAATTTAGAGGTGCCTAACATCTGAACCTGGGACACCTCGTTCGAGAGGCCGAGTTTCCAAACCATTAGTCTATCACGGCTTTTTTTACAATGTTTTATTAATACATGTTAATTTATGAATTTCTATAATTGTAAAATTAAGATGTCTGAATTGTTGTTTCGTTTATTATGATTTATGATCCTTAGAGATTGAAATAAACGATTACATATTATTATTATTATTGTATATGAAAAGCTGTTATATCATCTATCGATACGTTTATCGTGTAATATATCGATACAATAGAGTTCAATAGGTATTTTACACGGCCCTAAAAGCTAACAACCGATCTATTAATTAAATCATGACATAGGAGCCGAAGATACGAATGTTGCTACCATCGAATTACTGCTGGAATTTTATGTGTTCTATACAATAGACGTTACCAGATGATATACAGTGGTCATTAAAGCCCAGTGTTAACATAAAACCTAACAAAGGATTTGCTTTATAACAATAAAAAGGATTGATGATGACATTGATTGTATTTTTACTAATATTATGAAGCTGTTGAATTGTTTAAACATAATATCTGGAAGTCAGATTTGAAAAAAATATTTTAATGGTAATAAAGTAGTAAAGGAGCTCGAAGTCCACGTATTGGTAAGTATTGGTAAGCTATTTCTGCCTCATAACAGCAGTGATATGAGAGAGAAATGCAGAAAATGATGTGGTAAGGGAGACATATTTTTCTGAGGTGTTCCAGCTTAGTCTTCAGGGGTACCGGCACATCTGTGGACTCAGGTAGGAATATCTAATCCTATCTGGGGTTGATTACAGTTGGACTTGGGCGGCAGTAACCACTTACCATCAGGTGGACGGCATGTTCGTCTGCTACTCCTATATTGTAAAAAAACGCTCGAAAACTTTACTCTCCGCAGTCGTAGAGTACAACCACATAGGTGCGTAATGCAATACACATCACAATTTTACTCCAAATAGAGTGGCGCGTAAATCATTGATTCATACTAAATGAATCTGTTATTTGCACATCCTATGTAGCACTGCTCACTCATGTGTGATGGGTTTAAACTGAGTTGTGCAAACTATACCGGATGTACACTTTTTGCAAATATGTTCTAAGATCACAATAGATTCCGATAAAAAAATAGATACCTAGAATTTATGAGTTGGAAGTTGGACTCTTATGTTAGAGGTCCGGGGTACGAATCCCAGACACGGACATTAGATGTTTCATAAATCAAATATTTTTTTTTAAATTCAAAATAGGTTCTTTACAAAGCACTTTTAGAAAGTCAATACAACTACCACCACTTCACAAGGTGTTTCGTTATGGAGAAGAAGCGGCGAAAGAAACTTCATAACACACATCTTAAAAAAAATGTTTTTTACAATGTTTAACTTAACCTAATTGTACATGTGGAGCTGAAACTATTTCAGACCACACCGTTTTGTCATTCAAATAATCACTTAGTTTATAATACACTTTTTTACATAGCGTTTGTTTAACGACATGTTTGAACTTTTTTCTGTGAGATTCAAAATGTCTCATGAAAATAGTTACATAGTTACACAATATGTGCATATTATAAATTTATTATCACTTGATTTTACAGTAATTGGAAATATCGTGAGTGTCTTACACACTTAAAAGTTAGGTATATTTTTTTTTAATTTCCAAATATCCTCTTGGTCGGCATGATAGGCTATTGCCTAAACCCTTCACTTAAGGAGACGCAGGCAGAAATGAAATAGAAGTATGTTGACCATGAAAATTGCAAAAAACCTCGACACAAAACATACAAAAAACCTTTCAAATTTTTGTATGTAATATGTATCAGAAGGCTACGTTTTACGATACCCACAATTTATTTTGATTCGTACCGATTGCGATATGTCCAAAATTTGTTCCAAAAGTCACCGGAAGAAAGGGTGACCCTTCTGATTTATGAAGTGAAAAAACACGGCAAAATCGTCTCTATTGCAATGGAAAAACACAATGGCGTGCAATATTGAGTGTTTATGAGAAGGACAATGACCCTCCCTTTTCATAGGGTTTGGTTTGAGCACCCTACAAAATAATAAGGTATGTTGACATAAGGGTATAAAGGTTTTAGGAGTCCATAAAACTGCATTCAAAGGGCGTCTTCTTAGAATAGTACCATTTAAAAATATATAAAATTTAGAACGTTTTTCTCACATACTCGTAAAAGTAGATTATTAAGAAAATTTGTTGCAATAAAGTTTTACATTGTTCGTAATAAAAACAAATTATATATATATTTTTTTTATAATATAAGAGTAGCAGACGAGCATGCAGTCCACCTGATGGTAAGTGGCTACTGCCGCCCATGGACATCTGTAATAAACCCCAGATAGGATTAGATATTCCTACCTGAGGTCGGCCACACCCCTGAGGACTAAGCTGGAATGCCTCGGAAAAGTCTTTCTCCCTTACCACACCCTTCAAACCGGAACACAACAGCACCTAACACTGCAGTTATTAGGTCGAAATAGGTGTGGCGGTGGTGCCGCCGGAGTCGAACCACAAAGGGTTCTACCACCTTCAAATGACAGACAGAAAATGTGTAACATTGTCATTTTATGATTACGATCAATATATTTAAGCGTTAATTAGTAGCAATTTCTCCTCGTAGACATAATTGAGAAGACATTTAGATATTTACATTAAATATAAACCACTAAACCATTTTACAAAACATAAATAACATAATGTAAGTTTGTCCCTAAATTTTGTGCTAACTACAATGTTTATTATGTAAGTTGCAGAGAGATTACCATACTGAAGCGTAAAGAGTTCCGTGTTCGATCCCCGGCCAGACAGATATCTGAATAATGAATTTGGATAGATATCTAGAACTGATGATCCGGGTCTGGGTGTTCGTCTATTCGTCTTTGTGTGTGTCCATGGCACACACGACACAGGGAATCCTAGTAAGCGGCATTTAGTGTAGAAAACGTCTTTCATTTTTAATAAATCTTATTATATAATTTTAACTAACATGTTATTATAACAACTTGTAAAACAGTTTTGTTAAAAGTCCAACTTTTTGTAATCAAATAACAATTTTGTTATCGGTAAAATACAAAGAGCCAGCAAACAAGGCACGCCTATACAAAATCTGACTATTAAATAAAACTCATTATTTTCAACAATTCAAGACCTCGCAATTCTTTTTCTTGAGCTATTCAAAAAAGGTTTAATAGGAGTTCATTGTTTTTCGCATGGAAATGACTACAATAGGGGAAAAGAAACAGCGAACAAAATCCTCTACGTCGTAGCTGCTACGAACTTTCGTAGACCTTTGTGCTACGACCCGGTGCTCTCGTTTCGCTGTGTATATCTCTATTCCATCTTATTTCGCTTGCTCCGTACAAGATTTTCTTTTGAGGGAAACGTGCACATTTTTATAATACGACGTAGAACGTAATATGCATTGTAGCAATATGTTTGTTACTAAGTATCTTGTTTCATACAAAGTTACTAATACTGAAACCTCAGAACTACAAACTAAAGTGGTTTATTCAAAACTATTATCCGTGTAATAGAATCGTTGCATATGTAAAGATGTTTTTTTTTATAACATAGGAGTAGCAGACGAGCATGCAGTCCACCTGATGGTAAGTGGCTACTACCGCTCATGGGCATCTGTAATCAACCCCAGATAGGTTTAGATATTCCTACCTGAGGTTGGTCACAGATGCGCCGCTACCCCTGAGGACTAAGCTGGAACGCCTCGGAAAAGTCTGTCTCCCTTACCACACCCTTCAAAACGGAACACAGCAGTGCTTAACACTGCTGTAATTAGGTAGAAATAGGTGTGGCGGTGGTGCCGCCGAAGTCGAACCACAAAAGGTTCTACCACCTTCAGATGATAGATGTTTATATAAACATCTTTCAAGTTGTACGTAAGTCAACCAAGTCTATATAGAACAGAGGTTTGTATTTAAAGCTGATATTAATGCAGGTTTATCACATTCTTAACATTAAATGAATAGTAGAAGTGGCCACCGTCGCCTATAGAAGTAATGAGGTCCAAATGTATATAGTTACACTAATATCTTAAATATAAAATTCTCGTGTCACAATGTTAGTTACCGTACTCCTCCGAAACGGCTTTACCGATTTTCACCAAATTTTATATGCATATTCAGTACGTCTGAGAATCGGCTTCTATCTATTTTTCACACCCCTAAGTGATAAGGGTTGTTCACCCTTAACATTTTTTTATTTATAAGGTGACACAACGTTTGCCGGGTCAGCTATTATATATCATCTATCTATCTAGATATATCAATATTACCACTGGAACTACAAAGGCTTCTACCATATACTCCTACTACAAATATTACTATTGTATAATACAAGCACAACATAAGTGATTTGAAGGGAGACATACTTTTCCGAGGCGTTCCAGCTTAGTCCTCAGGGGTAGTGGCGCATCTGTGGCCGACCTCAGGAATATCTAATCCTATCTGGTTATACAGATGTCTATGGGCGGCATTAGCCACTTACCATCAGATGAACGGCATGCTGGTCTGCTACTCCTATATTAAAAAAATAACACCACAAAACTACAACATAAACAAAACAATATGTTAGACAACGCAATATCATCTCCCAAGAACTATTGGACGTAAAGTACTTAGCGATAAAGCGGCTGTAAGCTTGAATAATATATGGCTCCGTACTGATTGCCACCAAGATTTATTTCCTAGCTCGATTCGCGACCTTGCTATATTGGTACGAACGACCTTGGGTCGCCAAAGTTATCATACAAAGGTTAAAGTGCTTTCAAGGTTTTGGGCTGCCGGCTGTTTTTTGTTGCGAATAGTTTTAAAGGTGGACCTTTTGTGTTTTTACTCAATATATTACTTATTGCACATATTTGCTTTTTGTTTCAAATGGTTTAAAGGTGAACCTGTCTTGTTTTTTTTTTTACAATAGGCAATATTGCACATATCTGCCTTTTTACTGTGTCAAGCGCTGCAGGTTTTGAGGGTTCCGTACCCAAAGGGTAAAAACGTGACCTTATCACTAAGACTCCACTGTCTGTCTGTCTGTCACAGGCCTCTGAAAGCGTAATAGATAGTTTTTTTTTATTTACCATGAGCATGATACATATTCAATTTTGCCATGAGAATGCAATCCTCGTGGTAAGTGGCTACTGCTTTCCATAGACATTTGTAATCAACCCCAGATAGGAGAGCAGCCTTATCTAAGGTCAGCCACAGATGCATTGCTGCCCCTGAGGACTACGAGTAAGTTGTAACGTGTCGTCGAGTAAGCTGTATTTCCTTCTTACCACACAATTAATTTGGACGTTTTTTACCGCAACCCTGCACCCCATTCTAGTTAAAGCATCTTTTTATGTGCATTTAAGCTAATGAGCTATTAAACCGGAACACAACTGCTTAACCGAAACTGAGCCAACTAATAGCTTAAGTGGTCAGAAGGCTAGGCTCCGTTCCGATCGCTTGATTATAAGAGGCGATGTGGAGTGCTTTCTGATTCATCGGATTGATTTCGCCCATTAACCGAACAAATTGCCTTTATACAGCCTTCGAACTAAGAAATAGCATAAAAATGGAGGATACTTAAGTGACTTGCGCGAGTGAGTACTGTTAAGCGATTAGCGATAATTTTTATATTAAAAAAATATACAAAATAAGTAATGTTACCTAAATGTTTTTGTTTTTACGGAATAATCTACGAGTATACAGAACTGATTCGGAAATTTGCGAAACTAGAAGGCCTTGCAACTATGTACTTTTACACAAAAAATATTTGAATTCTCACTAAAAAAATGAATAGCCAATAAGGGATTGTTGTAAGTAGAATAATGTAACAAATATACTCATAACTTTAAAAGCATGATATAAAAATATACCACGTTACAATTGTATCACCTTTGAAAAAATAAACAAAAATCGGTTACAAATTGAGCAAATAGCAATTTACTAGAATCACATTACCATTTCTTTAAACAAATATGCAAATAATGGATTTTGGTATCTCTTCGTTTGGTAGACTATTTGACAGCACAAAAAGCTTCTTTTTATCCGACTACGAAAGGTAATGTTCTTCGAGTTTAGCTTAATTCTTTGGGACGTCCTACTATCAATTGTCTAAGTTATGGGATGCCATAGGCTTATAAGCTGTCGGGTTTAGTTTTAGAATAACTCTCCAGCTATTACATGTTACTCGCTTCTAGTTGTTGATGCAACAGCACCCTAAACCATTGTACTCGTAATGCAGCCAGTTATTCAATTATAATGCTTTAGATCTGTGCGAGGGAAACACCGTGAAATTGAATTGAGAAGTCAAGTGGATTATTTTCTTTAGAAGAAATAAGCGAACATTTTGGCTAGCGAGTGCTGAGTTAGTCACATAAATTATTTCGACGTGACGTCAGCTGTGACTTTTAAGGCAGCTCGTACATTAGGGTTGCCAAATTAGTTCTCAAATAGAAAAATAGTCTGTTACATTTCTGTAAGTGTACTAAAGATCTTTTGTGAAAATTCCCAGTGGTCGATATTCCATGATTTTAATTTTTCTGAAAAATCGTATAAGTTAATTTATTTTATTTTTTAACCGATTTCGAAAAGAAGGAGGCTCTATGTTTAGCTGTATGTATTAATTATTACAAATTGAACAAAAAATATATGCCTTGGTTTCTTTCAATATAGACGGAGACAAACGGCTGCCGCACGATAGCCGCGCGGTTATCGTACCGCACACGGGCGGTTTTGTATATTCATATTATGACTCCATTTGAGAAGGAGCTGGAGCAGTCCGTCCGTCACTAGCAAGGCAACATCATGGCAATTGCTACGTATCACGACTCTATGTTTAAAATACAACTATCTATGAACTGTCTGTCAACTGTCAATCTGTCAGGCGACAGTCATCTGACTGAAATCGTCCTATTTGAAAACGCGCTAAACTTTGTCAATAGCTCCAAAAAACAACATTGGTTGACGAATAAAAAAGTCAAAATATTTTATTTTTATATTTAAATGTAGGCTGAAACGCCTCTTTAAAGAAAATACCATTAAAATTTAAACATTTTCAATTTCCAAAAAGTAACGTAACACACGTCTCTACATTTAGTATTAATAAACGGAATTATAAAACAGCGTGCCATTCCAAATTGGAACTAAAAAGTTGTTTGAATTCTCAAACATTACTAGTGTTTGTTTTTCATAAGCTCGTCCCATTTCGCTGAAATCCTGAAACTCTACCCACATTAATAAGGTATGGCAGCTTAATGAGTCATTTATGACGTGTACCGTCTTAAAAGTTAGAACGACATTAATATTATAATTTCTAATTTCCTGCCTGGATTAAGGAGCTTCGAACTTCAATTTTAAACGGATTTGAGTTACTTCGTGTAATGGTAGAGACCTAAAACATTTGTTAGGCTTTAGAGTCTTTAGACGATAATAGATCGGAGATGGAAGATCGTTGATCGAAGAGTCTCCTCTTAGATGAGAGCTTTGGCTTAGTCCTATACGCTAACTAATTGGGAATTGGTAAACTTCACACGCACTTTGAAAACCTATTTTTAATTCTCACGCGTGTGGTTTTTGTCATGATGTTTTCACAATTAAAGCAAATATTAATTAATTTCTAACAAGCACTTCCAAAGTAAATTGCGTATCTGGATCGGAACCTCGGACCCCGGAGAGACCCAATATCACACCACGTGGGTATCACTTCTTAAACTTCAGTGTATTGAATCGTTTTTGTCCGTGACTTTGACTACGGCAATATTTGACAATCTCGACGGTACAAAAAAGCGACCATGACCCAAAAAGTCGAATTTTCTCGTCTAGGCTATGCAAGTTTGAATTTTCATTCAAACTTTTATTCCATATTTTACACCCTTAGGGGATCAACCTAAAATCATTTTTCATACATGCATGTTAAATGAAATATCTTTTGGAGCCCATTTTACCCATTTACTATTACCATTTTTTAAAAAAATCCACTACTAGAATGTTTTTTATAGTATCCTCATCAACCCTTCACTGTTCCACTGCTGGGCACGGGTCTCCACTCAGAGTGAAAAGGATTAAGCCATAGTCCACCGCGCTGGCCAAGTGCGTTTTGGTAGACTTCACGTACCTTTGAAATATTTTTTTCAAATATTGCTCTGGGATGCAGGTCTCCTCACGATGTTTTCCTTCACCGTTTTAAGTATAATTAATTTATAATACGCACATCACTTAAAAAATCAGAGGTTCGTGCCTGGGATTTGACCTTGGTCCCTTTGATCGAGAGGCCGAGTTTCTTAACGACTAGGCTATCACTGTTATATATGTTTACATAAATCTTATAAATAGTTTTATGGTATAAAAACCATCTATTCACTCAAAAACATCTAACGCTCAAGAACCTCTAAAAACGGCTTTCTACCCCGCCCAATAAACATTTACACGCTAATAAAAGGTTTCTTAGGAATGCATTAAAGCTAATTAAACCCACAAAGTGTAAATGAGCCTTAAAACTACAGTTAGAGCGTGCTGTAACTCCTTTTAATTCCTATTAAATTGAGGGGAACTTTTATTGTATCCTTGAGGCCAAGTACGTGAACAAATCAAGGTTGTTGGTACTTAAAACAATACCAAATTATAGTTATTTTGTAATATAGGAGTAGAAGACGAGCATGCTGTCCACCTGATGGTAAGTGCCTACTGCCGCCCATGGACATCTGTAATTACCCCAGATAAGAGTCCTACCTGAGATCGGCCACGGATGCGCAACTACCCTTAAAGACTAAGCTGGAATGCTTCGGACAAGTATGTCTCCATTACCACACCCTTCAGACCAGAATACAGCAGCGCTTAACACGGCTGTTATTAGACAGAAATAGGTGTAGCGATGATGCCGCTGGAGTTGAACCACACAGGGTTCTACCACTTTTAATTATCTAATTACGAATCACGCAATCATTTATGTAATTATATAAGTAAATAGGTATATCCACCTTATATGAAAGTCACTGCCACCCATTTACAAGTGGAATCAATTTTTAACAAAAGTTGTTTTTTTTAATATTATGACACTTTGATTTTTAAATTGTATCATACCTAATCATATTTATCATACTTCGTCATATTTTTGAATCAAATAATGTACCGAGTTTTGAAGGTGCTAGAACTCTTCATAATTACCATCCAAGCCACCACCTCTACACCTATTTTTGCAATATAACAGCATTGTAGCACTCCTGTGGTTTGACAGTAAGGGTAAGCTTAACTAAGTAATTACTTAGTCCTAAGGGACACGCTACGCATCTATAGTCGCCAGGTAGAAATCTAGCCTTACTTGAAATTGGCTAGAGATGATAGAATTTCATTCACCGCTTCTTCCCTAGAGCGAAACCTTATGAAGCGGTGGTAGATTGATAACTTTCAAAATGAATTTCATGAATATGAATCAATTTTGAATAAATGATATTTGAATTTGATGTCTATGGCGGCAATAACTATTAAAACTGCATGCTCTCTTCCACTTCATTAAAAGCTCTTAAAGCCTTAAATTAAACGAACTTGAAGCACCTGATTAAGATTCAAGGCTCGTTTGCACTTCTAACAAAATTATGCTTATTATGGAAAATGTAAAGCTGATTTCCCCGTTCAAACCGTAAGCCTACTCTATCTTAGAGTTACCATTAAATAATCACGTACTCTATCGTTTGTAATTGCAATTGTTTTAGTCTTAACATTTCTAAACAATTGAAAAGTTTTAATAGAGTGTCGTAAAGTGAAAAGTCTCTATAATTTCATCATATAATTTTTACCTTGTTTTTTATATTAGTGAATATTTTTATGCAGCTGCCTTTTATTGCCGTAAATTTTTGTTTCATGTCGTAAATTTACGTCTCAACTTTTTGTCACATTTTTACCTTTTTTAATCTAATCTTTTTAGCACAATCTTAGCAACTTTAACGACATATCTATACTCGTTTGTAAGAAAGCATATAATCTTTTTATGTGTGTATCTGTTACCGTTGTTTCGTACAGCCGTTGAATTTTTAATAAGTGATGACACAAGTACGTTTCCCGCCATTTAGACGCAGAGTGTGTGACTTCCCGCGCTTTCGAGCTAGACAGTTCTATTTTTAAATTCAAGTGTTCTTAACCCGCTCCCATTCAACCTTAATTGTGTCTTTTCATCTTGGATAAAAGACCAAGTGGGTTTTAAATTTTAATCTATTCTTTACTTCACAAAAAAATTCACCTTCCTTTCTTTTCTTTTTCTCCCTCGGACAATACTTATAAGAATTTAAAAACAGTTCTTTTATATCTAAAAAGAAAAAGATTTAGAAATAGAAATGTAGACGGAACGACGTTACATAAGTAATGTTCTTAACGTTTCAAATTAGATGGTTTTCGTTAGACGCATTATTATAATTACTTATTGAAACATTTTGGAAGTTATAATGTAGTACGTTAATCTTTACAAGTAGGTCATACATTCACCTAGGTACAGTCAACTCCGGTTTCCGAGCCACAAACACCATACAACTGGAACATCACAGGGAATATTTGGGAGTGAGTAAAAAAAGGGGGATTTAATATATCTAATGGATGTGGGCCCGAGTGTTACGTTTTAAAAAAATCGAAAAGAACCGCGTGATGTCCCGCGCCGCGTGCGCGGTCGACGACAGACGCGGTGCTACTAACGTTTCAGACCTGGAAGGCTTTAGCTGCCCCGACACCTCCCGCTCCCCCGCACACCCCTTTAAGCCCTCGGCCGTGGCCACCACAAGACCTCCGAAACATCGTAAATCCAAACACAACTGCATTTAACTTTCAACTCTATTACGGTGACGAAGAATTTAAATTTGATTTCTGTACACTTGATTTTCTAACGCTAGGTTTGTGTGCCGGAAAACCGAATGCACACCGACAGTCGTACAAGTCAATATTACACTGTATCATAAAGTTATTGCATTCCGAACTTAATAGCATTAGTGGAGGATTGATTTTCGATCGCAATGCCCGGGATAGGTGAGTAGAATTTGTGCAAATGTGTGCAGCAACACAAATGTCCGAATTCGATTACGTTATAATTGTTATATCGCGTGGCATAATAATGGCCCTTACCCACTCGATCGTAAGGGACATAGTCGCACTTCAGAGCCCAGTTTCCCGAATACACTGTTTGCTTTCCACGGTTCATATTAGCTAGTACAAAGCTCGGAAAATGGCGCCGAACGAAAATGGGTTTAGTTCCGCCATATCAAAGTTTGGTTTGTAGTAACGGTTTATAATAAGAAAAATCGAAATTTAACACCGAGAGACTGATATTAATGTCGACGTAGATTTTGCCAAATGAGTATCATAAGAAGTGCATTATGTTTGACAAAAAGTATGCGCTTTGTCGCACCAAAGTGACAGTACATTACATATTTTTCTTGACTTTAGCGTTTTATTTCAAGAACATGGTCCTTACATGTAAGTACTTTTATTTAGCATATTGAAGAAAAATGTCTTCTTCGAATAAATAAAGTATTTTCTCGTTTTATGCCACTGTGAAACACTATAAAATTATATTTAAACTTGAAAAATATGAAAATAATTTTAAATGAAATTTCTCGTAAATATATTAGAAATTAGATCTATTTTATATATTTAATTTGTAGAAAAAATAAATTTGTAGAAAATAAGTAAGACTTATACATACAACATACATACAACATACATCAAAATCTATGATAGCAATTTCTTTATTTTGATTTTTTAACCAAAGGTTCATATATTTTTATATAGATATTATTAACATTTCGGTACCTACTACATACAATCCTTCTAATGTGATTATTTATAAATATTAATCAAAGGAGTGTTTACCACATTAACATTGATGAAATTTATTAGTAAATTTGAACATCTTCAAACTTACCTAACATAATTACTTCATGAGAGCGGTTCCTATCAAATATGTACAATTTACCTAATAATAGTTTTCCTTCAAATCATGACATTTGACAGTAGAGTTTAGTATATTCAAGGAGGTGTAGAGCACTTGATTTCGAGATACGAGCTCGGTTAAACTGGCCGGTATCAAGTTCAACAACCTCTTCCAGATAGAGTTCTGGCAGGATTCACCGTTTGCACTGAAAATTATCTTGATTCGAGATTACACTAATAAGATGAAACATTGTACTACTAGACATTGTTAAGATTGAGAAAATGTGAATTGTAATTTATTAAGTCGGGCTTATACTATTGGACCCAATGTTTTATTACACAACCATAATTGTGATGGTTAGATTGTAGTTTTATTTTATGTTACATAGACATATTTTATTTTACATAATTAAAGTCATTTTTAAAGGTTTTATAACACAGGAGTAGCAGACGATGATGCAGACAACCTGATGGTAAGTGGCTAGTGTGCCGCCCATGGGCATGTCTTATATCCCTTGGTAGGATATTCCTACCTGAGTTTGACCGCATATGCGCCGCTATCCCTGAGGACGAAGCTGGAATGCCTCAAGAATCATGTCTTCCTTACCACACCCTTTAAAGCAGAACACAGTATGTACTCGTATGTATAATGCCCACGTCTGTGAGTCAAAATATTAAACAACATATATATTTAAATGATTTATCGACCGACCTGATATTCATCAGGTCTGTATGTATTTGTATGTCAGGTATGTATTTGTATTTGTTTTCTATATCTTTGTATTCACAAATAGAATACAAATACAAATGCAATGCCGAAAATATAAATACCGGTAATACAAATACAAATAGAGAATGGGAATAAAAAGTCTGCAAGAAGAGCAATTGAGATTCCTTTTTAGGTCAAGCCGGCCATTTAACTTAACTGAATAAATTAATTTTGAAATTTCAAACAGAAGGCATACGCTTAAGTGGGTTGAGGTACCTGTTTCAATACTGGCGAGTCATAAGCGATTTTTTTACATAATTCACAGTAAGCGTTTTGTTTGCGTTGTGTTTCATCATCATCATCAAACCATTACTGTCCAATGCTGGGCACGGGTTTCAGAATGAGAAGGATTAGGCCATAATCAACTGCGCTGGCCTAATGCAAATTGGTAGACTTCACATACCCTTGAAAACCTTTTTTTTTTAAGAATCCTCAGGGATGCAATTTTCTCACGATGTTTTTAACGAGTCGATCAAGAGGCCGAGTTTCTTAACCACCAGACTATCACTGCTGCATATATAAATATATCTTTAAATTTGGGCACACCTAAAACTTACAAATCATGTAATTTTCAATTTTGTTATTTAGTAATTTAATTTAAGAACTACAAAATTCTTATAAAATCTTGATCAGGTATTAGAGTAAACATGATTAAATAAACAAGAACATCGTTTATAGGCATTCTCGCATATCCAGTCATGCGTGGACAAGATATTTCATTAAAATAATTTTAGCTCTGTGTCAAACAAATCAATGTTTTGAACTAATTTCTTAGAACTTAGTTCTTTGAGTAACTTTTCATACATATATGTGTGAGATATTACAACAAGTCATATTACTATATGCCTTGTTGTAATATCTCAAAGCTTTTTGCAATTGAATTTACTATTCCATTTCGCAGTATCTAGTGTTAGTTCAAACTGTAGCGTACTTTTTTGTAATAAAAGTAGCTACTTAAAAACATATCTGCCATTTTACAACAAATCATATTACAAGACATCATATTACAATATGGCTTGTTGTAATATCGCAAAGCATATTGCAATTGGAATTACTATTCCATTTCGCAGTAACTGGTGTTAGTTAACAAATCAGTTGGATCGAGTATCGGCTATATTGGTTTGGAGGCGCTAACGTGGAAGCGGGTCAGCCGTCTGGGTCACGAATACGGTGACCATCAGTTAAGAATACAGAGGAATATTCCCGTTTTGTGTTCTATTTAGGATTGTTAATATTCCATTTCGCAGTTTACTGGTAGTTAGATAAGATTTAACATACTGAAATATAGTACATACAACATAAAATCTTGAACTAATATTTCTTATGTTATTGTAAAATAATATGAACACATAAAATAATTCAAAAAGTATTATCCTTTATGCTGAATTTAAAAAGGATATAGATTTAATACCCATACCTCAAACAAATAAAGATTTTTCATCCTTTTCAGGCACTACGTAACACACTTGTAAACTGCAGCTCCAAGCAAAAAAATAATTCTATTATGTCATTACGAATTCATTATACTCATTTTCACCAGTATTCATTTTATTACAAATATTTTTAAGAAAAATCAATGAATATATTTCCTTTTAAAGTAAATACTGCGCCGAGTTTAGACCACGCTTTGAATAAAATTATTATCTAAATTATTTTTTGCGTTATGTGTAAATATCCCGCTAGAAACCCAAATCATGGTCACCCCAATCATAGGGTTGAACTAACGCGCACGCAAACACCCGCTTTGCAAGTCTTTATTAGTGTTGATTAGCTCTCTATGACGCGGCGAACATGCTGCTAATGGATTATAGACCTTAATGATCCATGGAGTGGAATGAGCAAAGTTTACAGCTTAAAGCTTTGAAGGTGTTAGAACCCTTTGTGGTTCGACTCCGGCGGCACCACCGCCATACCTATTTCTGCCTCATAACATCAGTGTTGAGCGCTGCTGTGTTCTGATGTGAAGAGTGTAAGGAAGACATAATTTTCCGAGGCGTTCCAGCTTAGGTCTCAAGGGTAGCAGCGCATCTGTGGCCGACTCTAGGTAGGAGTATCGAGGTATTCTAACTTAGTCCCCAAGTGTAGCAGCGCATCTATGTTTATCCAACGTAAGGTGGAACTCTATCTTATTTGGGGCAGATTACAGATGTCTAAGTGCGGCACCAGTTACTTACTATTAGGCGGACTTCATGATTAAGATCTTTTCCGTATATATTAAAAGAAGAACAGTGGATGCAGTGCATCTGATGATAACTGGTCACTGCTGACCACGGATGTTTCTGACTAACTCTAAACAGAACAGGGGTTTAGCTGAAGCCGACCACAGTCCCCAGGACTGAGATGGTCAATTCATATGTAAGTCAGCCCACATCCACTCCTTCCACGAAAACTGTTCCACGCTAAAAATAGGTGTGTTCTCCATTTCGGACTAATCCTGGCAGTGCATGTTTGATATGCATTCACGATCGTATGACGTGACTGCACTATGAATATTACGTACACGATACCTTCCGTAGTTTTAATTGCAGTTGGCTTTGCTATTTTTCAAGTTTCATTACATGTTTTATAACCAAAGCATTTGTACACCCCGCGTGATAGTGCGGATACTATACCGCTTTGAAACGCAGAGGGTTCCGGGTTTGATCCCCGGTAAGCGAGACAAGGAACCCTGAAAGTGGAATAAACCTTTTAAAGGTGCTAGAACCCTCTGTGGTTCAACTCCGACGCCACTACCGCCACACCTATTTCTGCCTAATTACAGCAGTGCTAAGCGCTGCTGTGTTCTGGTTTTAAGGGTGTGGTTAGGGAGACATACTTTTCCGAGGCATTCCAGCTATATTTTCAGGGGTAGCAGCGCATCTATTGCCGACCTCAGGTAGTATTATCTAATCTTACCTGGGGTTGATTACAAAAGTCGGCAGTAGGCACTTCCCATCAGGTGAACTGCATGCTCGTCTGCTACTCCTATATCATAAAAAGTTAGTTACAAATGTTCATAGGTGGCAATGACCACGTACCATCATAAGGACAGCACGCTCATGTTACATCAATCTTTCAAAAAAGTGTGACTACAGAAAAAAGTCTACAAATCAAAACTCTTTTTAAAAACAAGTTTAATGAAGGATAAAACTACGGGCTAATAGGCTTGACTTTGATGCTCGGGGGAGCAATTAACCCTTTTAATTAGGGTACTTTGGTGATACTAGAATTTTTGTGAAACAAGTATACTTAGCTATTTATATTTTTGTTGATAATGCTTTTTACCCGACTGTGGAAGGTAATGTTTTTTGAGCGTGTATAAGTAATATGTACCTATGTATCTGCAGCCGCAAGGCGGACTTTACCATGGGATTGTCGGATCTTATAATAATTATTAAATAAATAGAATATTAAGGAGTGATTTATCATTATCATACAACCCATTAGTTACAACCCAAACGAACATACAAACACACGCTTTTTACACTCACAGCCCCACACTAGGATTCCCTGTGTCGTGTGTGCCATGGACACACACATAGACGAATACACAAACACCCAGACCCAGAAATAAAAATCTAAATTCATCATTTAGATATCTGTCTGACCGGGGATCGAACCCGGGACATTTGCGCGTCAGACCGGTATGGTGACCGCTCTACTACGCGGGTCGTCAGATACCCAGATACACTATTTTTTTTTTCATTTTTTCCATATCCTTGCGTTAATTGAGTTTTAGATCTCATAGTAACATTTTTGTTATAATACAGAGTTAGCAAGCCAAAGAGCAGTCCATCTGGTGGTAAGTAGCCACTGCCACTCTTGAATTTCTAAATGATCCTAGAGAAGATTAAAATCTGAGTTGGTGTTATCAGATGCGTTCCTACCATTAAAGACATAGGCGGCAGTATCGATCCTTGGATAAGTAGGTATGTCTGTCTTACCACACGTGACACTTTTTTTAAAAACTCTCAGACGTATACGTATCGTCATGACTTATTCTCTATACCTTATAGCAGTTGATAATTAATATAATTAATTTGTTAATGCACATAACTTTGAAATAAGAACGGTGCGCGACTGGGAATCGAATACCGGACCCCCCGTTTGAGAGGCCGAGTTTCAACCACAAGTCTATCACCACGACCAAGGATTATACAAGTACTTAGACTTGGTATATGAACTTGACATTATCGATGGACTTCAATACCTAAGTTTCCGTGAATAACAAGTTCACGTTTAATTCCACGAAAATATAACAGTGTTAAACCACATATAAAGCACCGCCATAGCGTGATCGCACAAAGAAACCCGCCTTATTATAAGCGGTCATGTTTAAAATATTTCTATTTCTCATTTCGAACTGAAAAGGCTGACGATACAATTGCAACTTTACGAACTAAATTCATTAGTCAAATGTTTTTGAAGATGCTCAGCATTTTACGTATAAAAAAATAATTGAATTAAATAGCAAAGCGAGATAAGAATTTCAAAAATCAATCAATAAATCGATCAAATAATTTATTCAAAGTTGGTTCATATAGAACTCTTTTTAAACGTCAACAATCAATCTTTCATAGCAGTTTACAAATTTTGGTTTCGTCCGAAAGTAAATTTGACTTGTCCAATTAAACACCTACCAAATTAGTTTTTTCAGACTATCTTAAGGCAATTTGTAACCTACCTTTGTAGTAATATTATAAATGTTACTTTCTACTAATTTAACAAATTTACCTTTATAAGATCATTCTTTCCGTGCATGAGCGTTTTCCTGTCTGTATGTTGACGCCAATACGCACGCATACGCGTCCTACATATACACAACATCGTGTCTTTTTCTATATTAAAAAAAATTGTTATGTATTAGTGCGGGCTGCGTCCCGCAAGTCGGAGGTAGAAGTGAATAAATCAGTGTGCAACCAACCGGCGAGTTTGTTTGACGTGCATTCCCTTATATCTTCTCTGAACATACACCACACGTGGCGACGATCGGACTCACTTTTTCTGGTGTATCATGGCTACTTATGGCGTTCTTTCCACTTTTGATCACCAAACTCAAGAATGGTCTACATTCAAGTCGCGATTAAATCAATGGTTTATCGCTAACGACATTGCGTCGGTAACGGACAAAGCAGCGGTCAAACGGAGGGCAATATTAATAACGTCGTTAAGTGAATCTACTTTCAAACTCGCAAGTGACCTGGCGTTACCTAACAAGGTGGTCGAATTGGATTACGAGGCAATATTGAAACTTCTCGACGACCACTTTACACCGAAAAGATTCGGGTTCGCAGAGAAATCAATTTTCTATTCGGCAACACAACGACCAGGAGAAACCCACACTCAATGGGCGGCTAGGATTAGAGGATTGGCGACTCACTGTGCATTTAAAAATCTGGAGGAGGCCTTGCTGGATAAGTTCATCATGGGCATGGCGGCAGGACACGAGCGGGACAAACTATTCGTGCAGGACCAGCGGGAGCTGACCCTCGCGAAGGCCATCGACTTGGCAGAGAGCGTGCGCTGCGCGCGCCAGGCCTCGTCGCTGGCGGCGCCGGGCGCGCGCGGCCCCGGCGCAGCGGGCCCGGACGGCGTGTACAGTATCTCCCAGAAGGACAAGTGCAGTGTGTGCGGGTTCAGTAATCATAAGTCTAATCAGTGTCGCTATAAAAACTATAAGTGTAAAAAGTGCAGTACTAAAGGGCATTTGCGTAAAATGTGTCCTAACTCGGGCAAGGTAAAATACGTGGATGAGTGTACTGTGGACGTTGGTGATGACGACGGTGAGTATTTTTATAATATTAGGTGCGTGACAGGGAAACCTATGACAGAACGTGTTACAATCAGTGGTCTAGTTTTAGAGTTCGAAATAGTGGATCGGCAGTAAGCATAATCTCAAAAAAAACTTA
The DNA here is from genome assembly GCA_014595695.2 of Epargyreus clarus clarus. Taxonomy (NCBI): domain Eukaryota; kingdom Metazoa; phylum Arthropoda; class Insecta; order Lepidoptera; family Hesperiidae; genus Epargyreus; species Epargyreus clarus. Next base: position 277,598 of record JACTTY020000076.1, read on the forward strand.
TGACGCGTATTTTAAAAGATTGCCATTGTTAACCACGAATAAAAAGTTATATAGTTATACGGGGGAACATATCGAAACGATCGGTGTTGTGGTAACGCCTATAACATATCTTGGTCGTATGCATACTTTAAATGTGTATGTAGTGTGCGCGCGGACCGCCGCTGCTGGGCCGCGACTTTATTAGAGTATTCGACCTGGAGCTGGCGCCGGCGCCGGCGCGTGTTCACGCCGTGCTCGACAGGACACAAGCCGTATGCGAGTCTAACGCCAACTTTGATAACGAAATTGCTAACATGTTCCCTAAGGTGTTCTCAGGCAATTTAGGAGCATTTAATAAATATAAAATCAATTTACATTTAAAATCCGATAGTAGGCCGATTTTTTTTAAAGCGAGACCGGTACCTTACGCTCTCAGAGAAAAGATAGACAAGGAACTCGACCGATTACTGTCATTAGGTATTTTAAAGCCTGTCGAACATTCGGATTATGCGTCACCTATTGTGCCCGTTTTGAAAAAGGATGGCAGCATCAGATTATGTGCGGATTATTCTGTTACAATCAACAAGCAATTGTTAATAGATCAGTATCCATTACCGACGGTAAATGATTTATTAGCCAGATTACACGGGGGTGTACAATTTAGTAAAATTGATTTATCGATGGCGTATAATCAATTTATTTTAAACGAAGAATCTCAAAAGTTAACGTGTATCAATACTCACCGGGGTCTCTTTAATTTCACTCGTTTAGTATTTGGATTGTCGAGCGCACCAGCTATTTTCCAGCGTGCAATGGAATGTTTGCTATCGGGAATTGACGGGATCATATTCTTACTCGACGATATTCTTATAACGGGGGCGAATAAAAACCAACACAAGCAGAGATTAATTATGGTATTGCAACGTTTAGATGATGCGCAATTAACGGTTCAAATGAATAAGTGTGAATTTTTCAAAGAAACAATTTCGTATCTGGGTCATATCATAGATAAACACGGTGTTAGGAAGTCGCCCGATAAGGTTAAAGCTATTTTACAAGCTCAAAAACCGACAAGTGTGTCACAGTTGCAGTCGTTTCTGGGTCTTACTAATTACTATAGGAATTTTGTGCCGGACGCAGCGACCGTGTTAAGTCCATTATATAATTTATTAAATAAAAGTTCAAAATGGGAATGGAATCATATTCATGATAACGCGTTTATCCGAATAAAAAACATTTTAGCATCTGATAATACATTAGCTCATTTCGACCCGAACGCTAAGTTAATTTTAACTGTTGACGCGTCTCCCTCTGGGTTGGGAGCGATATTATCGCAAGTAGGCAGTGATGGGTTGGAAAGGCCAATATCGTATGCTTCACGAACGCTTTCGTCAGCAGAAAAAAATTATGCTCAAATACAAAAGGAAGCAACTGCTATAATTTTTGGTATAAGACGATTCCACCAATACCTATACGGTCGATCCGAACCATTCGTACTTCGTACGGACCATAAACCCCTTTTAGCTATATTCGGGCCCTATAAAGGCATTCCCGAAGTGTCCGCCAACCGGCTACAAAGATATGCTATTTTTCTAGCGGCGTATAATTATACAATTGAGTATATCAGTAGTAAAAATAATAGCGCGGACTATCTATCTCGATCTTGCGGGGGGGAGGACGCGGTGAGTGCGGTGGGCGAGTACGCGGCATGCGAGGATTACGCGGCCTATGTCAATTTTGTAGTGGACGGGGACCTTCCTGTGACTTTGAGTGACTTGCGTCGCGAGACGGCCGATGACACTCTGCTGGCCACCGTCAAGCGTTATATTTTAAATGGCTGGCCCAGGAAAGTTAATGACGTAGGTCTAAAACCATTTTTCAATTGTCGGACGCAACTTTCTTTCGAAAATGGTGTGTTAATGCGCGGACATAAAGTCGTTATTCCTTCGTCGTTGCAAGAAAGCATATGTAGGGAGTTACATAGCTCACATTTCGGTGTGGTTAAGATGAAGGCGGAGGCTCGCAGCGGCTGTGGTTCCCTGGCGTCGACGCGGCGCTGGAGCGCGTAGCGGGGGCTTGCGGCGTGTGCTGTGCGCTGCGGCCCGCGCCGCCGCACGCTCCTCTCCGCGCCTTGGCCGTTGCCGCCGCACCCCTTTATCGAATTCATATAGATTTCTTGGGTCCTTTTCACGATCATATGTTTTTAATTGTTGTAGACGCCTACAGTAAATGGGTAGAATGTTTGAGATGACTTCAACTTATAATTCCAAGGCAGTTATAAGCAAGTTATACGAGTTCATGTCACGGTTTGGGGTTCCACACACGTTGGTGAGTGACAATGGCACATCTTTTACGTCTTTAGAGTTTAAAGAGTTTTGTACACGTAACGGTATCGAGCATGTGTTATCTCCGGCGTATCACCCGGCTAGTAATGGACAAGCCGAGAGTTTTGTAAAAATTGTAAAGAAGGGGCTTAGGGCAATTGTTTTAGAGGGGTGTAAAAAAAACTATTCACGAAAAAATTATAAAATTTTTATTTGACTACAGGAACTCTAAAAATAGTACCACTGATAAGTCACCCGCGGAGATAGTCTTTGGGCGTGCGTTGCGCTCACGGTTGGATCTGTTAAATGCTATCGCGCCCTCACCCTCGTCCACAGACCTCATGCGAACCGTCGAACATAATCAGTCCTTACAGGCTAAATATTACCGCGGTAAACATAGAGCTGATTTCCTAAAAACGAAAATGTTTGGATAACTAAATTTACGAATAACAAAAAATTCTATTGGATTCAAGGCATAATTAAAAAGAAAATTGGAAACAATATGTACGTGGTATATGTACCACAGGGCAGATATGAAGTCACTAGACATATCGATCAAATAAGGAAAAGATTGGATTCTTCGCCGAGTGACGAGCAGGACTGGGACCCGGACGTAGTTCCCGACGTGGCGCCGCTGGCTGTTACTCATTCCGAGTCAAGGGAACAGCCGGTGGGGAGGAAGGGGCTGTAACAGGTCCGGGACTGGGATCGACGGTGTCAAGTACTCCAGTAACTCCGCAGGGCACTATAGCCACCGCTACATCTCGGCGACGGGCGATTACTCCCATCTTTTCGACACCTACAGAGACCACTTACAGTGATGACGATGTTGACCAACCAATAATGGCTACTATCGGATAAAGAATTATTAAGGCATATTTAGATTAATATTTTTATTGTATTTCTTAGCATAAGGGGAAGGGATGTTATGTATTAGTGCGGGCTGCGTCCCGCAAGTCGGAGGTAGAAGTGAGTAAATCAGTGTGCAACCAACCGGCGAGTTTGTTTGACGTGCATTCCCTAATATCTTCTCTGAACATACAGCACAAAAATAAATAAAGAAAACTAACAAATGTTCAACTTTTTTGAATGCTTTTGAGATCTGATATCAGATTAAATTATAAAGAGTATAATATTAAAATGTTTTTTTCTCCATTTTAAATTAACGATAACATTTTTTATATTTTATCCGCATATTGTGCGCCGCCTAATCCGACACAGTCGTGTTTGCGTCAACCATAATGAGCGGCCCTATAGGTCGAGATCCCCGATAAGCCCCCACTAGCATTTAGTCAAGATTTCGTTAACTTATATCGTGTATAATTTCCTTTGTTACCCCACACTTACATTCGATTAGCTACCTTATTAACAAGGTTTTGTCAAACTTTAAAACTTGATAGATGGTTATTAAACTTGACAATTAAGAAATGTCAAGGTTGCCGCCTACTTTGTACAATTTGACCTATTTGCCGCTTAGCAGCAATGCTCGAAAAATTCTAAAGGATTTTTTAAATAATGTAGAAGTACTTAACAAAAAAGCTTGCAGTCCATCTGATTTTAAGTAGTGACTAGCGCCCATAGACATCTGTAGTTAACCCCATATAACATTAGAGTACTAATTGAGGTGCAATGCTAACCCTGAGGGCTAAGTTACTTACTTACTACGTTACTTAGTTAAGGCTATTGCCTCGAAAAGGGACTCTTAAAACCACAACACAGCGCTTACCAATGTTGTTATTAGGCAGAAATAGGTGTCATAGTAGCTTCTTAGTCGAACCACAAAGAGTGCTACCGGGTTCCAAAACTCTTTAAGATTTGACTGCAGCGGATGCTAAATAATTTTCTGCCTAGCAATAACAAAGGTCCGATGTCCAAATTCTCAGAAGTAACAATCCATAAGTGTTAGAAAATAGGCTACGTATACTATGTACTAGTAAAATCGTAATATAATACGTAATAATAAAATCGATCGCTGATGCTTTGCTTGTTTTTACGATTAACACAAATTCCTTAAAGATCTGAATGTGCCTGACCAGTCTTCAAACTTGAAAAGAATAGCCCTTTATTTGCTATTTACTACGAGCGTAAAAATCTGAGCCAAAAAGGTACTTCAAAGAAAGTATCCAATTTATTTATAACCAGATGCACTTAAGTGCGTCACAGGGTTATAGTCCGCAATAAATAGACCCTTTGGTGACCTTACCGTACCCACACGTCACTTTATAACGAGCCGGAACTAGGGATGTGGAAATATAATCGATTTTTTTAATAAACGGTTATGTTTGTATAATAATCGATTTTGAAAAAAAAGTTGTTTACAAAAGATTTTAAATAATTAATTTTCAAAAATTAATCGATTATTTTGTACCGATCGATCGAATGAATCAGCGGTTGGCAACGCACGTCCTACTAAGACTTCTAATTTGAGAGGAACTGTCGTGACGAAGTTCGTTTTTCGTCAACCAATTTTGAATTCAATTTCAAAAATCGCTTGTTTATACAATAATAGTTTTTTTACTCATTGAATTATTTGTAAGAAAGGAAAATCGATTATTAATTAATCGATTCACGGTCTCCCATCCCTAGCCGGAACAACAGCTGACCTTGCACGCCAATCGATAGGGGTCGGCTATTTTAATTTACTATTTCCACCCTCTTGCTTTGCCACTGCTAGAAATGTCAAGTTATTTTACTAGGTTTTTATAACTAAATAGCACACGAGAATAGCTTCATTGTAGGTTACCAAGAAATTTATTAAAAACACAATGTCACTAGAACGAAAAAATCGTAGTAAAATATATATGTTTTGATGGACGCGCTTTTAATGTATGGTCAGATAATTTAGATCAAACTATAAAAGTTTGTAAATTTGTCACTAAGTGGCTCTTTGTCCTTGGCTAGTTTGTCTCTTTGAGGTAGCAAGCAAGCAGCAGCGGCAGCAAGAGCAGTGGGCAGCAAGAGCGGGAGTTCGAAACTTCCAGGAAGCAACCCCAGGAAGGACAGCGGTGTGTGTGGTCGCATCCCGTAGTAAAACACCAGATGGTGTGGGAGGAGCGAAAACTGCTCCCCCAGGGCAGAGCCCGATCCGGGCATAACTCTTGTATTCCGTCGGCAATCCCGGAGTTCTCCAACTCCAAGCTTTGAGGACGGCCACCGCGGCGGTTTTAGTGCGGTATAAATCCCACATAACCCGGAGTCGCTCCCACAGCGTCAGATACCTTTTGAAGGCTTCCCCCTCGTAAACAAAAAAAAGTGGCGTTGTCCCTCAAGTTGATATGTCGCGGTCAGTTTTTTTATTGAAGCAGCAGACCGGCTTGCACTTCACCTAGTAACTGGTCATTATCGTCCGTTGATTACTTTAACTAATTTCATATTTAACGCGAATTGAATTATCCATTATTCAAAACATTTAAAACAATATCGGATTGCTTGAACGATTATGAAGGCAAGAAAGAAACAGTAAAAGAAATAACAAAACAACACTACCTAAGTATTAAGCGCAATATTTTCCCGTTCAGAAAGGCACAGGGATCTAAACTTATAATGCCATGAACGTGATCAAAATAATATCGTTTAATTGGTTAAAGATTTATGTATATGTATATGTCTATATCTTCACATTGTTATATTTTAACGCCAGCATACGATATTTTGAAAATTATAGGATATAATCACAGCATTGACTTGAAGCATTATTTTTAAATGATAACTTAATGTCATTTTCCTTTTATTCGCTCGTTGTTAATAATCAATCTATCTATTTTTTATCGAATAGAGATACAAATTTGACAATGCGTAATATGAAGACATTGTCAAATATCTATCTTTGGTTGAATAATCATTGAATAGATTGATAAATTATTTTCACCATAATTCTCGATTTATTTAATATTTACTTACATTAAATATACTTATGACTGATTATGGATATCAGAGACATTTTAGATATTAAACACAAACGGAATTATAAATACGTGAGTAAGTTTTGCACGTGAGTCCATTTTAATACTTATTCAGTTTTTCATGGTATAAACTATTATACATGTCGTGTAAAAAATCCAATTTGATTTACAAAAACAAAAACACATCCATTATGTTACGATTGGAAAATATTTTCTTCGAATCAATTTATGAACTTAGCTGACAACATTTTCTATACAGTTTTAAAGTATCCAACGGGTGAGCATTCCACTTACCGTTAAGTGGTCACTGCATCTCTTGAACATCTTCAACGTTCAGCCTCATTCATTTAAGTTATATTTCTTATAATATAAAAGTTCAGACCGCATAAAGATGAACTTAAGCACACGAACAAAATATTGGGATAATTTTTGCAGTATACGCTTCACGCCATTAAAATTCCGTGTTTTTTTTTTTATAATATAGGAGTAGAAGACGAGCATGCAGTCCACCTGATGGTAAGTGGCTACTGCCGCCCATGGACATCCGTAATCAACCTCATATAGGATTAGATATTCCTACCAGAGGTCGACCACAGATGCGCCACTACCCCTGAGGACTAAACTGGAACGCCTTGGAATAGTCCGTTTCCCTTACCACACCCTTCAAAACGGAACACAGCAGCGCCTAACGCTGCTGTTATTAGGTAGAAATAGGTGTGGCGGTGGTGCCACCGGATTCGAATCACAAAGGGTTCTACCACCATAAAAAAATCATAATGATCATGCCTAACACAATCCGTGTGTGATACGTTCAATGTCTGAAGACATAAACGGAGCCTTACATAGCAACGATATACCTCCACGACGGACTCCACCACCTTAAATTAAGTTAACGAAGTATATTAGAAGTTAGGAAGTATAGAATATAAGTACAAAGTTTCTAATTTATGAAACGAAAGTTGTACATTGTAACTTATGTTTGTATCATGCGATCTTGTGTTATGAAATTTGTAGGTTTATGGGGTGTAAAATTTTATGCTCGATGCATTGTTCTGAACCCGTCTTGTTAGTATCATTCGTAGTAACGCGTATCTCGGTGAATTTATGGACATAGACCTGTGTTTATTATAGAAACGTTTAAGAACATGTCGCATTAAAAGAAGTAAGAGTTATTTTTAAACATCGCAAAAAAATAACTTATATAAAATTCTCGTTACACGGAGTACGGTAACACAATGTTAGTTACCGTACTCCTCCGAAACGGCTTTACCGATTTTCACCAAATATTATATGCATATTCAGTAGGTCTGAGAATCGGCAACTATCTATTTTTTACACCCCTAAGTGATAAGGGTTGTTCACCCTTAACATTTTTTATTTATATGGTAACACAACGTTTGCCGGGTCAGCTAGTAAGATGTAAATGGTGATAGCTTAGTGTGATTGAAAAGCAGGCCCCCAGTCTAAAAATTTGATTTGATTTAAAAAAAATGACAATTGAGTCATAGAATTATTCGCCTGTGATTCGGTGACCCTTTTTTTGAAATACACTTAGGTAGGAATATCGCCTTCAAAAGAAATATATTTGTATTGTATACTGCGTTAGCCTATGTATATACTAAGCCTTATTACATATAATTAAACTTACCTAAGCCTATTTAAACTCACATGATTGTATAGCTATATTCGTCACCTGTGCAGAACCTCTTAATTCTAAGAATCCTATTTCCTTTGTCATCTAAGAAGCCGCAATTCTCTTCAAATTTGGCTATTTTGGTTACCCTAAATAGCGATCTTGAGGTAAATTCAAATATATAATTTGCATGGTTATTTTAAGATGGGTATTGGTGTATATAGCCCGCGGTTCCAATTGTGTGGGTAGATGGGTCCACCTATTTCTAATTAAATACAAATAGATTATAATTAGTTAATATTAAAATAATATTTCATCTTATAACCCAAGGTCATTTTTCATTAAGCTTATTTAATTTTAATCTAGTACAGTAAACCATGCAAATTATTTAAATTTCAAATATAGGAAAATCGTAATGGCTCGACGATGACGTCATCATCTATCTATTTTAGCTACTTAACAGCATTGTAAACTGCTAACCAGAAGGTGTGATAAGAAACATATATCATACTAGCAGAACCCGCGGCTTCGCCCGCGTAAAACAATATTATATGACATACAAATAACTGTAATCGTAAAATTGTACTTAACAATTTTAACGATAAAGTAGCATTAATATTTAATTAATAAAAGCTTTTTTTTCGTCACTGTGTACCTAAATTGGTCAAGCTTTCTTCAGAAACATACACAAAAACTCTAATTAGTGGACTGTAATGAAACTTTCTTTAAAATACAATAATTATTATTTACACTATTCCATAGGAACCGTCCATGTTATATGGGGCCTTACATACAGCGGTTCTTTCCAGGGTCTCTGGCTGGGCGGTTAGAGCTCCCATTCTTGCCGCCCGCAACTCCAGAAGTCCCCCTTTAGTCTCGTACGACAGGCAGGGGATACTGTAGCCCTGTTCTTGCCCAAAATTTTAATCCAAGGTCTATGTATCTACCACATCACCATCACTAATCCACGCATACCCACCACAACCATACCCCACGGCAGGACAAAATATTGGCACGCAGTGTGTCCAAAGTAGTTGCGATGTACCTAATCAGTATACCAAAATGTAGGCTAAATTGAATAAACTTACGCATTATCATATATGAAATTTGCTCCCCTTCAACGTTGTCGTGTATTTGTCTGAAAAGACGTTATCTGAAATTTCACGTTTTTAACTTCGAACCTAAAAGATTCCCGGATACATACATATTACCTCCTTAGTAGAGATTCAAAAACATTCCTATGTACATATGCATCAATAGATACTTTATCAGCAAATTTCTGAAAGATAATATTCAACACCAACGGTCGGCAATCCGACACTCACGGGTGGTGTGTGGCCCGCGACTTTCCCTTGATAGACAGCGAAGTCTTAGTAATAGGGTTCCGTTTTTATCCTTTAGGTACGGAACCTTAAAAACCGCTGTTCTGCACTTCAGCACGCGCAATACGTTCCCATGTTAAAAATATATGTTACGTCGGCCCGTGGAATATCGCCCTACACTAAACTTCTCTGCTTTTTTCTTCTACGTTCTTTTTTCAGACACGCCAAAGGAGGTAACTTCAATAACAATTTTTAAAGAACTTTTCTTTACTAATAGTACCAAATGGGGTTGATTGTTGAGTTGCTAAAAATGCTGAAATAGATGTGTAAACAGAAAGGCATAATGCATACACCCTTTTATAGCCGTCTTAAGGGTTGATCTAAAAAAAACAGTGACTCAGATGCTTTATTGAGTCTACTGATAATTTTTCATAGTGGTTGCTTCCAAATTAACGGATTATAAAATAAAGTTCCAACCCCTATTTAACGACCTTAAGGGTTGATTTTCAAAAATGGAAAAATAAGTGATATATTATTTACAACCAGAAAGCAAAATAGATTTTGAAGCAAAGTCTTTGAAAATTGGTAAACTTTCATAGACTTTGCTTCAAAATCTGCGGACTTCTAAACGAAGTTTCTACCCCTATTATACCCTCTTAAGGGTAGATTTTCCATAAATGGTGTTAAAAAAGTTCTATAATTCCCAACCAGAAAGTCAATTACCATTTTTTACAGTCCTTGCTTCCAAATAAACGGTTTTTAAAATAAAGTTCCATCCCCTATTAAACGTCCTGAAGGGTTAATTTTTCAAAAACCGTGAAATAGGTGTTCTATTATTTTCAATCAGAAAGCAGAATACTAAATTACATAGAATTTGCTCTAAAATCTACGAAATCCTAAACGGATTTTCTACCCCTATTTTATCCTCTTACGGGTAGATTTTCCATAAACGTTGTTAAAGAAGATCTATTATTCCGTACCAGAAAGCTAAATCCTATTATTACCGTCCTTGTTTCCAAAAAAACGGATTTTAAAATAAAATTCCATCCCCTATTAAACAATCTTAAGGGTTGATTATCCAAAAACTGTGAAATAGGTGTCCGAGTATTTTGAATCAGAAAGCCAAATAACAATTTTCATAGACTTTGCTTAAAAAGCCGCGGACTTCTAAATGAAGTTTCCACCCCTATTTTACCTTCTTAAGGGTAGATTTTCCATAAACTGTGTTCAAGAAGCTCTATTATTTTGAACCAGAAAGCTAAATGCTATTTTTACAATCCTTGTTTCCAAATTAACGGATTTTAATATAAATTTATATTCCCTATTAATCGAACTTAAGGGTTGATTTTCCAAAAACGGTAAAATAGGTGTTCTATTATTTTTAAATCAGAAAGCTGAATACCAATTTTCATAGACTTTGTTTCAAAATCTGCGGACTTCCCAACAAACTTTCAACCCCTATTTAACCCACATTAGGGTTGATTTTCCAAAGACGGTAGAATTAGAGTTCCACTATATCTAATCAGTAAATCAATGACTAACTTTCGTAGTGATGGCTTTCAAATTGGCAAATTTTAAAATAAGCTGTCAACCCTATTTTACCAACTTAAGGGTTGATTTTCCAAAAACAATGAAATAGGTGTTTAATTATTTTCTATCGGAAACCCAAATACCGATTTTCATACAGTTTACATCAAAATTGGAGGACTTTCATACAAACCTACAACCCTTATTTAACCCACATAAGGGTTGATTTTCCAAAAACGGTACAATTAAAGTTCCACTATATCTTACCAGTAGAGCAATGGCTAACTTTCATATTTCTAGCTTTCAAATTGGAAAATTTTAAAATAAGCTGTCAACCCTATTTTACCAACTTAAGGGTTGATTTTCCAAAAACAATGAAATAGGTGTTTAATTATTTTCTATCGAAAACCCAAATACCGATTTTCATACAATTTACATCAAAACTGGAAGACTTTCATACAAACTTACAACCCTTATTTAACCCACATAAGGGTTGATTTTCCAAAAACGGTACAATTAAATTTCCACTATATCTTACCAGTAGAGCAATGGCTAACTTTCATAGTGCTAGCTTTCAAATTAGCAAATTTTAAAATAAGCTGTCAACCCTTATTTTACCAACTTAAGGGTTGATTTTCCAAAAATGGTGAAATAGATATTTAGTTATTTTTAATCGAAAACCCAAATACCGATTTTCATAGAGTTTTCGTCAAAACTGAGGGAATTCCATACAAACTTACAACCCTTATTTTACCCACATAGGGGTTGATTTTCCAAAAACGGTAGAACTAAAGTTCTATTATATCTAACCAGTAAAGCAATGGCTAACTTTCATAGTGCTGGCTTCCAAAATGGAAAAATTAAAAAAAAGCTGTCAACCCCTATTTAACCACCTTTAGGGTTGATTTTGGAAAAACCCTTAGATAAGATTTTTATTACTTTAAATCAGAAAGCTACATACCAATTTTCATCCAGTTTGCTTTAAAACTGACGGACTTTCATACTAACTTTCAACCCCCATTTAACCCCCTTAACGGTGGAATATCAAAAAATCCGTTCTTAGTGCGCATCTACATTATAAAATGAAGGTATGTTTCAAATTTCATGATTTTAGCTTCAGCAGTTTAGTCAAAACCTTGATTAATACGTTTTGAACGTGAGTATCTTTTCGCTTTTATATATATAGATTGGCCACTTTAACAACAAATACAAAAAAGAAAAAATCTTGAAAATAATTGGGGGTCGCCATACAAGAAACCGCTATATTTCATCATTTTTCGATATATCTATTTAACCGTAATATGTAGACAGGTCAATTTTTTAAAAAGGCATTTACTTCTATGGCTGCTATGATAACAAATATCAAAAATAAATATATATACGTAGTACGGAACTCTTCATGGGCGAGTTGGACTCTTGGCCAACTATTCCGTCCTAAACGAGTTTAATCTTATATCTATCCATGTGTAGTGGTGCCATAACTTAACTGCGGCACAGTTACTCGCATAGCCTAGATCTTTATCGCAGGATCGCAGTTCATTGCGCCACTACATCATCTATACCGGTTTATTAACTGAATTCTAAAAATCTATAATTATAGCGCTAGTTTGAAGTTTGATTGGATTGCTATGAAACTGTAAGATAGTTGTTCTTTTCGCCAAGTAATCAGTGCCATAACTAAATGTGATAGTGACTACGTAATCAGTAGTTTTTGTCGGTAAATTGGCTAAAACTTTGTAGTAAGGTGATCGCATTTACATAACTATATGGATTTAGTCCCCAGGGGCAGCAAATCTACCGTGATAACCTACAGATATAACTCGTATTTTACTAAGTCTAAGCATAAAAATCAGTATGAATACTTATACTCAAAGACGTAAATAAACGCAGTTAAAAGTAAACCACTCAGGGGCAAAATATCTCAAGTAAAACGCTCTTTCAAACACTTATAACTTTTATTTAAATGTTACATCATAACAAAACTCTTTTCTAATTGGTCATTCATAGTAATTCCACTATTCATACTTCTACTTACAATAACTTACAAATTATTATCGAAATTATTAATATTGACAGCGACATTGCTATCTGTATCTAATAAATGGCACTCGTCAAACTCTCCTCTCTTTTCGTCAACTTTCTCGAAATTATTCTTACAAAGGAAATCATTATCACACACAAAATCGTTTCTTCCATCCTCCATAATAGCTTCATCAAAACTGGATTCACGATACCTTTTATCACTCTCGTTTTGATAATTTTGATATCGTTCTATTCCAAAATCTGGTGAGATCGTCTGTCCTTCATTGACTGTTTCCTTACCAAGTATATCCTCCGCTTCTATACCTGCTTCAATAGATGTATTGGGCATTTCATTAAAATTGACTCTGTTGGTATTTTCGTTTTTTATTTCATACTTCAGTTCAGTCATGTCAATGTTTTCGCGATTTTCTAAAAGTGGTTTAATATTCATGAGATTGAAGTTCGGGATCATTCTCGCATCCCAGTGGTTGTGAACTGGCTGGCCACTGTCAGAAGCTTCTAAATCTAACTGCACTTCGTCTCCTATCTTCTTGAAGCTACCAAGATTGTACTGAAGAGGTATAGAAAATGATGGAAGATCTACTTGTGAGTTCTGTCGTGTTGGAAGCGCTGATATGTGGATAGCTGGTGCTTGTTGCTTGGATTTTGCATAATTGTTCTGACTTGAGTTCTCAGAGAGGTTGATGATCTGGGATGAGGACACTGCAAACAAATACCCAATAAAATTAGATTATAAATACTTACGTAAATAAGTTTTATAGCGGGCATCATCCAAACATAATTACTGAACTTATAATTTATCAGCCATAATATCAGCCATTCTCTTTTTGTGGCGGTATTTCCACCTTCACATCTTATAGGAATATTTATGTACCTTCATTAGTATCGTAAAGCCCAGTTAAAGCGCTGCTGCTTTAGTTTGAAATATGGTTTACCACGACATGTGTACTAATGTCATAAAGCTGACAAGATAGAAGGAATAGTCAGGTTTAAAAAAAAAATTTAACACACTCACCAGGAATTGTAATAAAGTCACGCATCTCCAAAGCCAATGCTGACGAGGATCTCTGGTCCGGTGACCGTGGACCTCTCGTAGGGTACGGTTCACAACCAGCCTTTTGCTGCTTCCGCCATTTTGCACGTCGGTTTTGGAACCACACCTGAAACCAATGCCAAATTCATTATATTTAAAAATAATCCGCGCAGTTGATCCTTCTCTTTTTTTAAAGTCAGTTTTGATATACCATTTTAAGTGTTATGTTTAGTTTCTTACGTAATGATGAGTTTTTGAAACTATATTCAAGGATATTTAATTATTTTGGACACTTGATATTTTAGAGGCAGACAGTTACGTCGCTTTGTCTTTCTGGTCTGTCTAGTATCTCTTTACATAGCTCTTGGACTAATTTCAGCATATTTGTTCTGGATTATGTCCATTTCATTTCGAAGAAGGAACATATAATTTTCGACCCCAATTTCATAATGTACTCAAAACTATAAATTCACGTACAAATATCGGTACAAAATATTTGAAAGTTCATATTTCAAACATTTTAAAGCTCTACAACGAACTTCATATAGAATTCTCTTTTTGGAAACGAAAGTTTCACAACTTGGTTTGCTCGGGAATCGAATAGTTGCTACTAGGTAAACTACTGCGCAATTTAAAAACTTTACAGTTAAACTAACGATCTACTTAAGTACTACCATGTAGTATGTAGTTGAAATTTATTCTGTAAACCGATACTTGCTACATAGAATTGTATTATGTACAGTATTTTTTTTGTTTTTGCGATATAAGTATTTTATAATAAAAGATGATTGCGTTTTTGCAACCTGTACTCAGGGCCGGATTTAAGGGAGGGCAACCGGGGCGGCAGCCCCGGGGCCTCCCCAAAAGAGGGGCCCCCACAATAGAGACGTCGGAATACGTCATTAATACGTTACCTTACAACAATTAAAATATTTTTCTTACAATAACTTCACTTCAGGTTCCAAAATAGTAAACGAAGCCGCAGTAAACAGCTAGTAACATTTTATATTTAAATAAGCTTCTGTAACATTTGGTTAAACAGCGCTTAAAGTTGCATATAGAGTGGCTTTTTTATGCAAATGAGCATGCTTTTTGGTGTTAAGTGCCATTATAGTCAACTTGATTAAACAAATTCCTGTATAATTCAAAGAACTTATCGCGTTTTGGCGCCAAATTTACTACAGATTTTAGGAGCGACAGATGGCCTTTGAACATAATGTGTACCTTTGTACAGTACCCTTAATATTATTTTTTAACGTTTTTACAAAAGAAACTATTTTTGTATTTGTTTACTTATTTGCCCATACATTTCCAATCAGCGCCCCTAGTGGACTGCATCAGAACTTATTGAAAAACAGTAATTTTTGTAAAAACGTAAACCCTCAGTACTAAGAGTACAGTGATGTTTGTGTATGTTTATTATGAGTGAGTAAATGATGTACATAAATAAAAATGGCCATAACAAACTATAATCGACATAAATAAATGCTATAGTACGAATAAAATATGCCATTATTTATTGTCGGTGCTTATTGTGTGTTACTGTGGTATAAATATTCGGAACGTTATACGTCTTTTTATTTTCGAAAAATTAAGAATGAATACGATATTTAAAATGCTTACAGTTAAGAGCGATTTTAACCATAAATCAACCCCATCAGTGATACAATGATATAATTAATCCGATTATCAATGCAACAACTATGATGGTATGATTCTTAGCCTCTTGTATATGCAGACAGAGACCAAAATGGGACAACCTATCCAATACTAATTTTCTGGTAACTAAACCCCTCTTAATCCAAACAGATAAAAGATTTACTGAGTCAAGAGAATTTGGCTGTGCAAATTGGTGACCACAGTAGATGAATAAGAACCCAAACAATGTTGATCTAAACTACACATGACTTGAAGTTGAATTAAAAATAACTCAGTATAATAATATTAACTATGTAAATGTAGAGTATGCAATTGGAGCACAGAAGAGTTAGTGGTGGCCTAGTTGCTAAAGAAAATTTAACTTTGACTTGACCTACATCGACCTGATATCGCTCAACCTAACTGTGTTAGCACTTTTTCAAAATTTAGAAACGTAAGTAGATTATTTCCAAGGAAAAAAATAAAATATTGAATACATATAGCGAATATTTAAAGGTGGTAGAACTCTTCGTGGTTCAAATGTGGAAGCACCACCGCCGCATCTTTTACTGGCTAATAACAGCAGTTTTCAGCGTTATTGTTCCGTTTTGAAGGGCGTGGTAAGGGACACATATGTATAACAGCTGATGTAACTTAGTCCTCTTGGGGAGCAACGCATAAGTTGCCGACCACAGGTAGCACTCTTCCTTATTTGGAGTTGATGACAGATGTCCATGGCGGGCAGTACCAACTAGGGATGGCGATCTGAGATCGATTAATGGAAAAATCGATTTTTTGGACCAAAAAAATAGATCATTTAAATCGATCTCCAGTAATGGATCGATTCAGTGAATTGTGAATCGATCTTTTTCGGAAAGAAGGTTAGTGGGTTACCTTCATGTGTGGGCATGTGATATTGTTTTGTCTCAAAACTATCACGTACCTGTACTCTAGCTTCTGTGAGATCGATCCTCATCGCCAATTCTTCTCTGAAGAAAACATCAGGGTAATGAGTTTTATGGAAGGCAGCTTCTAATTGCTCCAATTGAACGTTGGAGAATGTAGTTCTGAAAATTCAATTATTTAATTTATTTCACACCAGCTTAGCGCGTGACTCCGTCTATTTACTTAGGCGATCAGAAAATAAGATATATAACATATAAAATAAAAAAAAAAAACCGATATTACCATTTACGATAATCTTTAAACAAAAAAAAAACAATAACGCACAACCAGTGGCGTAAAATGAGTTCGAATAACCTAACATAATAAAAATACTAAACTTACTATATATACTATACTATAATTATATGTACCCACCTGTATCTACGTTGCTTGCGTTTTGGAATATCACTCTTGGTACCTGGAAATACGTATACAATCAAACGTAAGGCAGGATACCAGTACCCTTACCAGGAGTTTTTACGTTTCGACAAATATGACTGTTTTGGTATTTGTTTACGTATTTGCCCATACAAATTCCAATCAGCGCCCCTAGCGGATTGTGTCAGAACTAGGAAATCGTATGGACCAATACGTAAACAAATACCAAAACAGTCATATTTGTCGAAACGTAAAAACTCCTGGTAAGGGTACAGGTAGCGTAAAATAATGACTTAATAAATGGGTGCCTAATATGCATAATCGTAGTTTAATAAATTATTTAAGTTTTTGTGGGTCCGAAGTTCTGCGAACATGAAGCATAGCTGATATCGTTAATTACACATAGGTCATAAATAAAGCTGGTTAGCTTTATTGTTTTCATCTTCATCATCATCATCAACCCATCACTGTCGCACTGCTGGGCACGGGTCTCCTTTCAGTTACCTTATAACCATTTTAATATAGTAAAAATTGAATACAAGATTGATTTTGGTGCCATAAATCTCGACTCACTGGAATTAGGGGAGTATTCCTCATCATCTTCGTATTGCTGTTCCACTGGCTCGTCTGCTGGTTCAGCGTTGGTGTACGACTCTCCTGTCTCTGTGTCTGGACGCTCACAGAGGACTGAACCGGGACCTAGTCTGGAATATATTACATATAGATAAAATACCATATCGAGCAAGTACTTTTCTGAGGCGTTCCAGCTTAGTCCTTAGCGGTAGCGGCACACCTGTGGCCGACTCGAGGTAGGAATATCTAATCCTATCTGGGGTTGATTACAGATGTCCATAGGCGGCAGTAGCCAAGTGGCTACGATGGTAGGTACCATCAGGTGGACTGCATGCTCGTCTGCAAATCCCATATTATAAAAAAAGTAATAATTGGAATCTAATTTACGCTGTGTTTTTATAATATAAAAGTAGGAACGACCATGCAATTTACCTTAACAGTACATCAGATGGACTGCATGCTCTGCTACTCCTTTATTATAAGAAACTCATTGTAAGTAGCTACTGTCACCTATGGACATCTGTAGTCAATCCTTGGTAAGATTAGACTTTTACCAGAGGTTGGCAACAGCTACCCCTGAGGACTACCTTCAACCGTCTCGGATAATTTTATTAACAGACCCGTAAAACCCGAACATAGCAGCGCTTAACATTGCTGTTATTAGGTAATAGGTGTGGCTTTGGAGCCGCCGAAGTTTAACCACAGAGGGTTCTACCATCATTTACCACATAGGCTGTAGCGGTGGTAGTTTTAAAATGAAAAGTTTAACCCATTTTGGTGTTCTATAATTTTTGCGTCCCAATTTTGGGCAACGGCTTGTGAGAGTGAAAGCATTTGATCATTATCAGGCAGGTAACTCTACTGGGACCTGACTTGTCTGAATTTTATAGAAGGTTCACTTCATACGTGAGATAACATCTTTAACGCTAGTCTCTTGGGTGTATTTTTGTCTAGTACTAGATTTTGGGGCTTGTTACTTTATATAAATAAAGTGCTAAAATAAAGTCCTAAAGTAAATTTAACAAGTTGACCTCTGACTGATGTAAAATCAGAATTTTTGTCTCGTATTGCCAAAAATATTAAATTATCTCCGATTTTTTTCAGTCCAAATTGCCAGTGCAGAAATTTTATTCCGAATTTGACTTGAATTTAAGGTGGCAGTAGTTTTGACATTACTTTAGTCTTAAAATTATCAATCTTTGGGAAGTTGCTCCATTTCACTGATGTGTCATCAAATTTTTGTATGCTCAGTTTTAGTCTCTTTTGTTTCAGATGGTCAAATCCAAAATATACGATTTTCCATAGAATTTGTTTTTTGTATAATATACCAACTTACCCGTTAAATAAATTAGGGATGTTATAACAAAAGCTGGTTGTAGGTGATACGTCATCATTCAAAATGGCTGCCGAATCGAAGCCAGAAGCGCTTGCGCCAGCCTCACGGCCATCTAAAGATTCTTCCATCTAAATAGAAAATATAATTAATGACACAACATTATGAAAACATAACTAATGACACATCATTATGAAAAAATAACAAGGTAAATAAGGTAAATAACAGCTTTATAAGCTTACATTGTGTACAATTTTGCATGTATAAATTTAACTAATAACGCATGAAAACGTTTATCAGTCATGTCAATTTTCCTAATCGAGCCATAAATATTTAGTAGTAGAGAATAGCTTTAGCTCAAATCTGTGACTGCTCGAATCTGTATAAAAAAAAATATCCACAGTTTTATCCACTATCCGAGTCTACAGCAGCTGACGTGTTATCATAGGTATATTATGAAGAACCAGGCGTCGTAGTCTGCATAGGATCTTTGTCTTTCTATGAGAGTTAGATGATAGTAAGTTAGTCAGAGTAAGATTACTCCTGGCAAAATCTCCTTGATTTAATTCAATCTAAATATAATATCAGGTTGTCGATCTTCACCTTAGGTCATAAGAAACCCTGATTTCCAAGTACAGTTTGGCTAACTTTACATCGCCATATAAATAAAAAATGTTAAGGGTTAACAACCCTTATCTCTTAGGGGTATGAAAAATAGATACCAGCCTATTCTCAGACCTACTGAATATGCATATAAAATTTTGTCAAATTCGGTAAAGCCGTTTCGGAGGAGTACGGTAACTAACATTGTGACACAATTTTATATATAAGATACTCGTATAACGCAATACAACAGGATAATTGCATGTGTAAGTTCTATGTACCCACATAACATTAGTTTTGTATGTGTGAGAATCAGACCTTCTGTATAAGATAATGATTTTAGTGAATATGTGATTTTATTTATAAACATACTATTATGTACTCTTATGTGTAATATTATTGTGTCTCATTTATTTTTTATATGCCGAGATCTTAAGATGCTGACTTAAAATCGTAACATGTTCTTTAGATTCGAAGACTAATTTTGTAGAATTAAAAATAACTGTTAAAATTTGAAAATTTTAAAAGAGTAATTTAATATATTAAGTATATAATCTAATAATTAAGCCATTTCTTTGTTCTAACTCTAGTATATAAGGTTATTGACCGCGTAAGCGTAACTGCCGGCGACGAGACTTAAATTGAATTAAATGCCTATAATTTAGTTAAGTTTATTAAATTACCACTAAATGAGGATAATTTGTATCGTTTTTCTTTTGTTCGAAGACAGTTTTGTTGGTGCGTTCGTGCGAGATACCATCTTTCGCGCCAAAATCTGACAGCTGTCAGTTGCCGGATAGGGATGCGAAGATGCTTTTTATTCGGTTTATTCAAAGTGAATTTCTAAAATTGGAAATTTTGTTCAAACTTGTGTCGTGTTGTGAAAGTTTAGGAAATTTAAACTGAAAGGTCGTTTTTGTTACTTTGAGTCTTAAATGTTACGTGTGGGTGTAACGAGATTAACCTCTGTAAATACCCTTGTCAAAAAATGGATAGCATTAAAATTATAATATACCACATTTTAAATTAAAATACGTAGTTATTTAATCAGAAAACTGATTATTAAATAATTACTTAGGAGTTTATGTAGGCGCTTGTAGAGTGCAATGTAGAGTCTAATAATTCATACAGCTGAATAATACGTCATCCAGAAACTTGCTAAAATAATAAGCTTAAAAATAAAACTATAATGCAGCAATACAATGAATAATAAATACACGAATGTATATGTTTATTTGAGTTATTACACACGATTATGTACAACTAAAGCATTAGGCTAGGAAAATGGCAAAAATGCCGAAGGCGCCATTTTTCCCGCTTTTTGTGTCAATATAAAAAGCTCACACAGACACATATTAAATAGACGGACATAAATAAAAAAAAACATTTTCTGCACCATGCGCATGAAATCTAGACATTTATACCTTCTGATTTAGAAAGCAATAATACGTTTAAATAATGTAGCGAGATATATCTCCGAACACTGTATGATGTAGCAAAGTTACGCATCGGAATATTTATTTATGGTATTTTTACCGGACCCCATACCCAAGTGACACCAAATCTATGAGGTAGGGATAGGGGATTCAAAAACAATAGATAATTTATGGGAGAGAAATAACGGTGTAACTAATTTAAATTTAATTTAACTATTGTTGATTTCTAGGATTGTTGATTTAGAAATATACAACAATATAATAGAAATAAATAATCGACCCTGAGGCGTTTTTTAAACAAGTTCTTTTTTATGTTGGTTACATAATTTGTAGAATTTGTTATTTGAAAGTTTTTAATTTTATATTTACTTCACTACTTTACTAAAACTTAGTTTTTGGTTCAAGACTAAACCTAAAATATAATAAACATTAAATGGCACTTACAGATGCATCACTAACTTGACTTGTAAATTTAATTAAAAACCATAATTTAATTATCCTCCTTAAAGGTTAACTTACACGAAATAAATTAAATAAAAATTACTCACTGTGTCCTATGGTTCCAATATGGCCATCCCTTTCTGGTAATAATTAATTTATTTTAAATTAAATAACTGTATCGGTGGCGAGGCAATGTAACTATTGTCACGTGGTCAGTTGTACTGAAGTGAATATCGGTGTATCGGCGGGCGGAACTCGGAATAGGGGAGGCATGGAGACGATTTGTGTTACTTTTTAATAGAGCTTAAGTTTTTTGTGTTTTATGTGTAATGTAGTGTGTAATATGCGCGTGTTTGTTATGGATCTTTGTAATTTTTGGGAAAGTAAGATATATTTATGAAAATAATAATATTTCTATAAAGTATTTTATTAAGTCTGTTATATTCTTTTTTATATACTGAAGTGAACAGGCATGCAGTTCATCTGACATTTATTACAAACAACGGGTCGCTAGTGTAAACTATTTTTATTTCAATGAAAACAAATTAGTGCTATTTTATATTTCGTATGTAATTTTCATATTTTCTGTACCTATATTTTATTATATTATAGAGTGCACAATAAAATGTATACTCAAATTAAAATTTAATTCATATTAAGATATTTATTATACTTATATTATAAATAATCGTCAACTTTTAGAAAGCTGTAAAATGTTCACGTAGCACAAATAAATTATGGTTTGGGATTAACATTTTTTAATGTACTAAAAAGTTCAGAAAATTGAATAAAACTCTTGTTGCAACAAACACATTTTAGTATAGGTACTTTAGTCCTCTAAACCTAAATTAAATTATCTTTATCAAAAAAAGAAAACTGAGATCTAACAAAAAAATTACTTACACCGACTCCACGGCTTCGCAAACCGCCTAGAAAACGTTACTATTACGCCACCGGCATACATGTACAAAAGTCCACGTGTACAGTTTTGGTGTTAAGCTGAGTTGAGCTGGGGGCGGTGGGAGGGAGGCCGTACAAGTGGGATGTATCGCTGTCGAGCGTTGTGGCTTTTCAGCCAGATTAGATGGAATAATGATTGAAATACACATGAATCTTTAGCGGTCATTTGCTTTTGGTTTTGTTTGTTTTTATCCATAACTGTTGTGGCTAATAGGTCTTTAACCCTAAAAGTCCGGGTTCTATCCAACTGCATCTGATTTTTGAAGTAACTTGTACTGGTTAAAATCTATTCTCAATTCATAGGGTTAAGTTTGATGGGTTCATGTGATTATGGGAAACCATTACTGTCCCACCACTGGGCTCGGTCTTTTTCTTAGAGTGAGAGGGGTTTAACCCATAGTACACCGCACTGGTCAAGCGCCAAATAAATTACTTTACACATCTTTAAGAAATTCCTTTTAAAAAAGGCGTGCTTAGGCATTTGCAAAGGTTTCCTTGCAGTTCCGGGAGTTAGGACTACGGTATCTCCTGCCTGTAGTAAGAGGCGACTAAAAGGGGGCTTCCGGGGTTGCGGGCGGCAAGAGTGGGAGTTTGAACCGCCCAGCCAACGACCCCGGGAATGAAGGCTGTATGTGTGGTCACATACCGTCGTACCCACCAGACGGTGTGGCAAGCGTCAGGCTCACCTGGTTGGAGCCCGACGGGGCAACGCGCTAAAAAGACTCCGGTTGCGTTCTTTTGGTGATCCCGAAGTCCTCTACGCAGCGTCGAGGACGGCCACCGGGGGGTTTTAGTGCGGTAAGAATCCCACATCACCCCGTGTCGCTCCCACGGCATTGGGTACATTTTGAAGGTTTTTCCCTCATTAAAAAAGGCAAATGCAAAGGTAAGGCATACTTGCCCAGAGTGGCGGACTGTGCACGCTACGGGTCACCAATGAATCAACATTTAAATACACAAATCAAATAAGAATCTATTTAAGTTATTTTATCAATTGCGATGCCAACGTGGCCATACGTGGGTATGATCATGGTAAATTTTCGTACATCGTTGAACCAGATAACCATTACATATCTTTATAATAGTTACAACTTTGTAAACAGCCTTCGTATGGTATAAAACCATCCAACTGTGGGATTAGCCATTAACTTTATTCATTCCCTACCATCCTGAATCTTTGTAGTATAGACATGTATGTTCTTTTACATAGTTTGCAACATTAACTATAATATAACGGTAAGTACAATAGTAGTCCATGTAGTCTCGGGACTAGAATAGGGCTACGGTATCCCCTGCCTGTCGTAAGAGGCGACTAAAAGGGGGCTTCTGAGGTTGCGGGTAGCAAGAGTGGGAGCTCGAACCATCCAGCAAGTAACCCCGGGAAGGACGACGGTGTGTGTAGCCGCATACCGTTGTAAACACCAGGTGTGTGGGAGGAACATTGCGCATCGGATTGGGGCATCGCGCACGGAGGACTCCGGTTGTTCCATCGGAGATCCCGGAGTTCTTGACCAAGCGCGGGGGGGTTTTAGTGCAGTAAAAATCACACATAATCCGGCGTCGCTCCCACGTCATCGGGTACCTTTTGAAGGTTTCCCCTCCTAAACAAAAAAAAGGTACAATAGTAACTACTTTTTGCAATTGTACTGTGTGTTGCAATATTCCTGAATATAGTATTTTTTCTTTTTCTTCTTTCTTCCTTAACTGATAGTCGAGATTCCCACGAAATCATTCATCTATTGCGCATTCATAACCACACGCACAGCTAAGCGCGGTGACTACAACCAAATCCCTATTTTTTACGGAAAGTTTATGCCCAGTTCTGATTACGATGGTGATGGTGATGGAGAAGTACTTAACAGTTAAACGTATATACCAACTCTTAAAAAATATATTATTATTTAGTTTTTGAATGTTTTATGTAAATATTAAAATAATCTGACTATCACAGTTAACAGAAATAATTGCTTTTCAAGCTGCTGCTTGTAGTTGTTGTTAGGAGTAGTCATCGTCATTAGTTTCATTGTTTGCTTGATTAGAAAATTAGTTCTTTAAAAAGTTGTTGTTGTTGTTGTTATCGAGTATAGAAGCGGTCTCCACCATTCTTCGCGGTTGCAATGATGTAAAAAGGCTTTAAAAGTGATATATAAGTTTTTTTTTTATTTTTTTTTAAAAAGCACGCTTTCTACACTCACAGCCCCACACTAGGATTCCCTGTATCATGGATGCTATGGACACACAGAGAGACAAATACACAAACACCCAGACCCAGAAACAGAAATCTAAATTCATCATTTAGAAATCTGTCTGGCCGGGGATCGAACCCGGGACCCTTTGCGCGTCAGACCGGCATGGTGACCGCTTCGCCACGCGGGTCGCCAAGTGGTATGAACATTAAAAAAATAATTCATGGGATAATATAATTTTTCATGTTAAGGTGATAATAAATAAAACAACGAATACTCATGAATGTTAATTCATATTTAATAAATAAATACATTTTCATTGTTTTTTATTTAAATAAAAACTAATGTAAGTGACTTAGTTGTAGCAACTCGCAACAATAGTTTATACAACATATAAGGTGTCATTATTGCTTAGTTCTAATTCTCCATAACAATTTTAAACTAAGGAATATATATTAGATAATCTTCAATATACATACAAGGTAAGATAATAAGTTAGTAAGATGTATGATACAGAAACGAAATCCCTTCAACTTAAATTAACTTAAATTTAATCAATTACGGATACTAAAGTGCCATTAAAACGTTAAGATTTAATTAATTAACGATCAAATTGTGATGCAGGCACTCATACAATGTTGAAATCATTTTGGAATTTACACATTTTTGTA
Source organism: Epargyreus clarus clarus (assembly GCA_014595695.2). Classification (NCBI taxonomy): domain Eukaryota; kingdom Metazoa; phylum Arthropoda; class Insecta; order Lepidoptera; family Hesperiidae; genus Epargyreus; species Epargyreus clarus. Next base: position 302,525 of record JACTTY020000076.1, read on the forward strand.
ACTTAAAAAAAATCTTGGAATAGATTACGTGAACACAAGATACAATACATCTTTGGCTTCAAGCGAAATTTACAAAAGCGTTTCAATCAATAATCCCACAAAAGCATCGTCTTGTATATCTAATACGGACTATATGTATTTATATGTTAGCAAAACGACATTCCAAGTTTCGAGACTATCCTGTAGGAGACGGTGTCCGGAATATTTTGCGTTTTTAGGTGTTATTGAAGTTTCTACTGCTTGTTGTTGCAAAGTATTATCAAAATATGCTCAGTGATGTAAATGTTAATGAAAAATTGTCTTTTTAATTCACCAAGACGAGAACAGGTGGCGCTGTAGACTATTAAAAGTTGGTAAAAATCAATTCATTCATATTATTAATTTTTATATGAAAAATTCAATCAATTTTGTAAAATGAATTAGCATGTTTCAATTGATAAAGAAATCGATTTCAATAAACAGGTAAACATAGGGTAAAGCTTCATTCCGGAGATTGTCCCCAGGGTCGAAATTTTTATAGATACCCGCGAACAAATTTAGTTCAATTAAAGTCCGTATTAGAAATAATGACTATCAAAAACTCATTTCTTGTATCATCAACACGATACAATACATTTCGCTTGAAATAGCGCTTGGGAACAACAACGGGGAGCTATAATCGAACCCGTTAATTATTTCAACATTACATTAATTATCACGTTACACACATTTAAAATTCAACCGACCGATTAATCAATTCCTCTTTTTTTATGCATTACATTAAATTTAGAATTAGCGAAACATTTTATCAAACGATCCACGTCGGTCACGATGATCGTAATGTTTGAACGAAACAAAGGAACACAAAGTTACATAAACATAGTAATGAAAACGTACACTTAAAACAAGTTTAGAAAGTAAACTTACTAAGTAAGATCAGTTTTCGATGCGATCAAAGTGACCGCTCAATTCCTATAAATATAGAGGTATGAACATAATGTACTTACTTTAAGAATATACAATGGAGATTCAATGGATTCAATAAATTTAATGGACAGATTGTTACGTTAAGTCACGTATGAAGGTTGCGTATACGTAGTGACGTGTGTACGCACGTTTAGTGAACGTATACGCATTCGTTAAGTTAGGAAAGGTGTCAGTCGAGAAATCCTTTGGGCGTTTGTTCTAAGCTGTAATATACGGAGTTCAATATACTTTTTAGTTATTTCGATATTTAATACATTTTATGTTACGTATTTGTTAGTACGTTAAAATAAGTTAAATAAAATTGTTTAAAAAATATATATATGAAATTGTGAATTACAAGCCTTGAACTCCGCAAGTTTTAAAGTCCTAACTGAAGCCTTTTTGACTGAAAATAATGCCAAGTTTTCAAGAATATCTTAATTTCAAATTAAACTATTACATATTTCGTAACAGTGCGTAATAAATATTAAACAGTTTATCCCGAAAAAGGCTTCAGTTTCTAAATTACAGGAATTTATTAGTCAAAATTATTGGCGTGTCATATGGTATTGGTCCATTTGGTTTCAAATGGTAACATTTATTTTCAACAAGTACTATTATTGAGTGTACAGACCAGCTGAATATTAGGACATAATAAAAACGAATTCTCTTAAGAATTCAACAAGTCAATTAAGTTATATTTCTATCTACCCACGTATCAAATAGTAGAAATAACAAGCCTACGTAACCGGTACAAAGTCAACAGTAGCTACATTAGATTAAGTCAACATTATTGGCCGATCTTTAAAAGTATCTTGTATGAAAGTTAACCACATGCATAGAAATTTATTTTCAAAATCGAAGTAACAAACGAACAGTTCTTCTGATGGTAAGTGGTCATTGCTGTAATAGATTTCAGACAGGGTTTGAGTACAACCTGAAGTCAGTCTCAGGTGCGTTGTCACCCTGAGAACTAAAGGTTTATTTACATTTACAGACATAAAGCGTATCAGACGCGTGTCGTGACAGACAAAAAAATATTCTCCTATACAATGTGTATTGACGTTATATCTACCGGAACTGTATGCGTACCTGTAAGTATATAAAAATAAGATAAAATCTTATTTTTATATCTTATTCTGCCACAGCTTGTCTGACGCGTTAAATGTCATAAACGGAGCCTAAATTGGAACGTCTGTCTTACCGCATACTTTATGACAGTAATTGAGAATTTACTGAAACTGTAAATACATATTAATAGATTATATTGTATCTGAATTGTAATTTGTTTTAATCTTTTTTCTCGACATAAATTTTCAATTTCTACACATGTGATAATCATTCATCACAATTACACATTGACGTATTATAAAGACATTATATCAAAAGATTCGTATGTTTAAGTAAAAGACAAGCAAAAACTTTATTTGGTAAGTCTGGACGTCAAACCATTATACGAGTGGAAGACACTTACAAAGTTCATAGTATACATAATGCATAATATATAGTATATTGTATAACTTAACTCAATAAATATTTTAATCCAACATAGAACTTCCATTCGTCTCGTTCGCTCTCTATAATTAGTGAGCGAGAAAGATATGAGACAAAATTTAAGATTACAAAATTAATGAATGAAGTTATACAATATTTTTAAGTACTGAACGACGATGCTTGGTTTATATTACTAAAGTTTTAACTTACCTTCGAAATTTAAATATTTTAACGGCAAGAAATCGTGTAATTACACAAAGATAATTATTATTAATCGATTGTTAAGGAGTAATAACAATTCTAAATTACATATAACAATGGTAACTTCTGGACAGATAGGCAATTTTAAGAAGAGTTAGGTACAAAAGGTCGGAAAGTAAAGATCGGCCACAAGTCACAATTATAAATACTTACAACTATTTAAGTATAAATTGTGGTAATACAGGAAGTTAAGTCGGTAACGTGAAGTCCATACAGTATTGCAATATGCAATCGAAAATATGTAAAAAACTTGAAAACTTTATGATGTAATCGAAGTGGGGCGTAAGTGGCATACTCGAATCATTAATTGAATCGAAATTTAGTACATTATATTCTGATTATAAAAATTGATTAATTCTCTCGATAGACTTAAAAGCAGAGAAAATAATCTAGGTATAATAAAATTACTAAATAATTACATCAAAATTTCATTCGATTCGAGACAAATTATTTTGTTAATCGATTTACAGACATTAAGTAATGCAATTTAATTAAAAATTCAAGTATTCCATTTCAAGCTTTAAATATTTTTGCCAATAAATACTAGAAATAACGGTAGATTCGATCAACTACAACATTATCAGAAATGATGGTTAAGTTACCTAAAGTTAGTCAAGCCTCTTAGTCTTCTTAAAACGAACTAAGCTTAGTTTATTTTATCCAAATCGTACCGTTATTTTCAATACTTGTATTATGCTTCGGACATTTTATAAAACTATTAAGTACACAAATGACTATTTCAGTTATAATCACTGAGAAGTACAGCAAATAAATTATTAAGTTTTGACGTATTTTAGTTATTTCAGTCCACACCTAGATGTTAGAAAAACGGACAATTTATGTAGGAATTTGATGTTTTTATTCAATCATTTCGCCTCAAGTTTTCATAGAAAAATCTAAGGAATATAAGTAGCTTCTAACTAGATGGTATACGCTTCAGAGGTATTTTATGTATTTCACGATAACGCATAATTAATAATAAAAAATACAAAAAAAATATTTAAAAAAAAGGTTACCAAATGAGCTTGCAATAAGTCCACCTGATGCTAAGTGGTTACTGCCGCCCATGGACATCTGTAACCAAATCCATATTGAACAGGTATTCTACCTGTAGCTGATCACAGATGCCTTGCCACTACTGGTTACTGAGATGGTAATTTTACGCGTTATCGAAATTGAAAACAAACGTGAGACAAAATTGCCTTTTCGGAACTATAGTATGACTAAAGAAGACAGTAAATTACTTACTAACGAAGTAGTCAGTAATTTAGTGATTAACTTACTGTCAGCTACTAAATAATAGATATTTACTGGTTTATTAGTAAGTTACTGTTCACTAGTATGTATCTTACTAATTATTATCCGGGAAATAGTTAAACTATAGTTCCGAAAAGTAACTAATATTTATAGAACTGCATATAAAATATGAAAGTATATAAAAGTATGTATTTCCCGTTATATTTAGTAATCATTACGAATCAATATTAGTTTAGAACTGCGCTAGGATGACTGACAAGAGAGGATGAAAGATGTTTAAACTTTGTTCAAACCAACGCTTATAGGAGAAGCGGAAAGCGGGTAGCAGAAGAGCGAATTACGCAGTAAATACTCAAATCATTAATATACCGCTTAAGTAAATAATTAAACAAAAATGCAGTTATATAGAAGTCTTACGATTATCTCGGAAAAAAACAAAATTGGCTCGAAAAAAAGGAACAACTCGCTTTCCGCTCCAGCAACGATCCGCTTTAGTTCGAACAGAGATTTAGAAATTATTTCAAGAAAGTATTACAATCGCAACATTACGTACTAGTCTAATTAATTTGCCTCAAATGACCCTAAGACGCTAATAAAACTCGTCAACAATTTATTGAATAAATTCGTAATTTTATATCGATATTAATATCATTAATTTATGTGATGTTTCTATTCAAATGTATTTGTTTTCTGTGCCGAAAAGAATTGAATGTGTGACTACATGTTAGGGGTCATTCATAAAATCATGACACACACGGTTTTGATGTCATAGTTTTTTTTTAAATCGTGGTACCCTTACTCTTTTAAGTAAGCTGAGCCGTGACGTCACAAAAAATGTTTTTTTTTTATTTAAAAGAAGCAAATGAGCATGAAGTCCATCTGATGATAAATGGCCACTGTCGCCCATAGACATACCCCCGATAGGATTTGAATCCTACTAGAGGTCGACCACTGATACACTTCTACCCTTGAGGACTGAGTTGGAATGCCTCTTCTAAGCGTATCTCCCTTACCACAGACACTACAAACAAGTGACGTCACAATCCTGTTTGCCCTCCACATGCTTACGTGTAACATATTTTATGAACAACCCCTCACTATTGCTTCTATACCGAACGTATGTACAATTACACTAAAGAAAGTCGAAAAACTTTATTTATTATTATAATAATATATTTTTAATAAAGTAATAGTTAATACTTCCCGGCGTCTGGTAACATGAGATGAAAACTGTTAAAACATTACGTATTACGATATACCAAGCGGATTTTAAAGTGGATTCATTAGAATCCTTAAGTATTCAATTTCTCCAAACAGTCCTTAACTTGTCGTAGATCTAGATTGATTTGCTTTATCACTAATTTTGATATGAAATAAGAATTTGAAGGAAAATAGATTATTTTGTTAAGTATAAAAAGTGCACAAGAAACGCTTTCTACTCCAAATACAAGGATTCCGTGTTATATACATCCATGCCCATAATAAAGTTTAAATTGATCATTTAAATGTATTTCAGACAGGTGATCGAACTCGAATCCTCAGTATAAGGGCATAAAATAGACAGAAAACAACAATTTAAAAACTTCACTGCGTAAAGATTTTTTTTTTAAATTTTTGGGTACTAATATAGTTAACCGACCCATTAGAAAAATTTAAACAACTGAATTGAAAGGACATAGATATGGCCTACGTCCAATAATGGACCTCCATTCTCATTTAGGCCTTTTTACCCCAAAAACCCAGCAAAAATAATTATAATACTCCACAAGATGCACCTATGTATTTGTATATTCCATTATAGACACAAAATTAGTGATAAAGCATAGTCAGTTCGAAAAAAATATTCTATCCGAAAGCGTGGACCCAACTTTTATTAATACACCAAATCCATCAGATCGTATAAATAAGAGCAACATTCGTTGCATTGTTCATCGTTTAACCCATTAACTTACCAACAACCTTCGGGATTATTCCCAAAAATGTCCAAATGAAAAGTACTACAAGATGGAAAAGAGCTACAATGGCATACCAGTCGTTATTCGTCGTAGCAACGGACTACACGTCAATAATGCCGTCTTGTATAATAAAATTATTTAAAAATAAAAAATACACAGCAAAATTGAAAAAAAAAGTTTATAATTTTAGGAATTTGTAATGAATTTATATGAATACGTTTGAAATAAAATATATTTTAATATTTATATCTCGAAGCAAATTTTGTAACGTATTGTTTCTTCGGTCATTTTTTACATGAATCACACTCCACGCCAGGTTGTTCGTAAGTCAATATCGTAACGCTTAATATTGTCTAAAACAGACGAAATCAATACGTGACCGTCGCAGACTTTGAGCTCTTTTTGATAATTTTGATAAAGTTATAAAAGTGGTTTATAGTATGCATTTCCTAATATGAATAGCGTTTTAAAAGTTGATCTGAAATAAGATCTATGTTACCTATTAAACCAGAACCGATCAGAATTTAAATTTTTTTTTTTCATTAAAGTTCCTAAAAGTCAATACAATTTATCGACAGGTACTTTGAAAGAAAAAAATCTTTTTTTTTTTAAATGACAGCAGAGCTCAAAATCCTTGTCGGAAATCCTAGAAAACTCTTTTAAACATTCGGTTACCGTTGCACCTAACCCTTCCAACCCCTCTACCATATCACCCCTTAACACCATAACCATAATTCCATAACATTATACCCTGAATATTAAATCCAGTACAACCTCAAAATATTCAGAAAAATGCATAATAGTCAATCTTACTTATCTATCCCGAGTAAATGCTAGTGAAATAGGGATTCGAATATTAAAGATGGCACTTAAGACAACGAGACATCGATATCTCGATACTCGTTATTCGGCTACAATTATTTCATAGTTGGATGAATCGAATTTCTTATGTTAAGAACGTCTAAAAGATAGTTATTTGTATTCGAACAAGAGCATTCGAACGTTTAACTCGCAAATATTCTCAATAATTCAACAATATATGATTACGATTAAGTATCGATTCGATTCAAACCGTTATCGATAAAGATGAATGCAAATCCGATTTTTGAAAATCGGCATAATTTAAAACACGTATAGTCCGCGCCAAACTGCTAGTCCGCTCTGAAGTTGTTGGACGCAGATGTAGTCACTGTAGACATACAATCTGCTATGGCGATGCGATTCATTTCTATATTCAGAGCGGACTAGCAGTTTAACGCGGAGTATATCGGTATAAATAGAACCAATCAACTACTGTTAACGATAAACAACTTTAAATTCCTTTAAAACTTTTATGCGCTATCAATTCTTTTTAACCATTTTAATGTTTGATTAATCATTTGGTTTCAATCAAATGTAGGATTAAAATATCATTTGCAGTTGCAGAGAGCAGTTGCAAGTTTTCGCCGCTAGAGGCGCCACCAATGTATGAAACATTAGCTTTGACAGTGGCGCCATCTATACAAAACGTCTTTCTCTCAGCATTGAGACATCGTTTGATGCATTCAAGTTTCAATAATCGATTCAAGCGAGCGATTAATCGCTCGTTTCAACAAAGAGTCGTTCAATTCTAACGATTGTTAGTATAAATACGTAGTATCATGTTATTTAGTCACGCAATAGTTTAGACTTCGGTGCTTTTTCCGACTTGTCCTTGTTTTGGATCCGGGACTCCCGAGGCGCTTAACTTCCGTTGGCGTCCCGGGAATATTCCGCCGAAGAGACGACCTGAAATCGGTTAAACTGATTTGAAAAACCACAAAATGCAAAATACATGACATGATTTTCTTTCGAAAAATTAATACGATGGCTACAAAACATTGGCTATTTTGTGTTATCAGGTGTAGATTTTGTAGGGCATTATTTTTTTCTTTTACATTTGACTACAATTCGTCGGAGTTTTTATTTTTGCATTATCTCTAGTATTTCGATTATATTCACGGAGACCACGTTTGATATCATGCCGTTATGACGTCATGATACCAAACCGATAGATAGATATCCGGCAGGCGAACGAAGGCACTGAACCGCGACGTTGCAGTTGCTTTGCTGCTAGCAACACTGCGGACGGGTGTCTCGGTGACGTCACCGACATCCCGCTGTCGAGGGAGCCACTGAGCCGCGGCAGTACAGTAGACCACTGGGGACATGCTAGTGTGCTCACCCGGCGATCGCTGTTCGGGCGGGTGTCGCGGCGAGGTGGCGTGCAGGGCGTTCCGGCTGCCCTGCTGGAACGACACCGACATCCCGCTGTCGAGGGAGCCCACTGAGCCGCGGCAGTACAGTAGACCACTGGGGACATGCTAGTGTGCTCACCCGGCGATCGCTGTTCGGGCGGGTGTCGCGGCGAGGTGGCGTGCAGGGCGTTCCGGCTGCCCTGCTGGAACGACACCGACATCCCGCTGTCGAGGGAGCCACTGAGCCGCGGCAGTACAGTAGACCACTGGGGACATGCTAGTGTGCTCACCCGGCGATCGCTGTTCGGGCGGGTGTCGCGGCGAGGTGGCGTGCAGGGCGTTCCGGCTGCCCTGCTGGAACGACACCGACATCCCGCTGTCGAGGGAGCCACTGAGCCGCGGCAGTACAGTAGACCACTGGGGACATGCTAGTGTGCTCACCCGGCGATCGCTGTTCGGGCGGGTGTCGCGGCGAGGTGGCGTGCAGGGCGTTCCGGCTGCCCTGCTGGAACGACACCGACATCCCGCTGTCGAGGGAGCCACTGAGCCGCGGCAGTACAGTAGACCACTGGGGACATGCTAGTGTGCTCACCCGGCGATCGCTGTTCGGGCGGGTGTCGCGGCGAGGTGGCGTGCAGGGCGTTCCGGCTGCCCTGCTGGAACGACACCGACATCCCGCTGTCGAGGGAGCCACTGAGCCGCGGCAGTACAGTAGACCACTGGGGACATGCTAGTGTGCTCACCCGGCGATCGCTGTTCGGGCGGGTGTCGCGGCGAGGTGGCGTGCAGGGCGTTCCGGCTGCCCTACTGGAACGACACCGACATCCCGCTGTCGAGGGAGCCACTGAGCCGCGGCAGTACAGTAGACCACTGGGGACATGCTAGTGTGCTCACCCGGCGATCGCTGTTCGGGCGGGTGTCGCGGCGAGGTGGCGTGCAGGGCGTTCCGGCTGCCCTGCTGGAACGACACCGACATCCCGCTATCGAGGGAACCCACTGAGCCGCGGCGTTGCAGTCGCTCTGCTGCTAGCGCCACTGATGAAGAGAATAAAAAAAATGTACGATCATTTCATTGACCAGAAGTGCCAGTGACTACTGCCTCATATGTAAGTCAGTCGGCATCCACATCCTTGCATTAAAAACACCCTTCCAAATCCACCTTCTAAATGTTTAACCAATATACGAATTTTTTTACAATGTATGATGATGTCATTCCTCTCAATTATAAATGCAGAAGATACCGTTGATATATAAGTGAATCGGATTTACATTCATTCGATTACAGTTTCCATGAACCACTTATTAGCGCACCTTCTAAATGTTTAACCAATATACGAATTTTTTTACAATGTATGATGATGTCATTCCTCTCAATTATAAATGCAGAAGATACCGTTGATATATAAGTGAATCGGATTTACATTCATTCGATTACAGTTTCCATGAACCACTTATTAGCGCAATTAGAAATTCTTTATAAAAATATTTCATTTGAACTGATCGTTTGATTGATTGGATCGTTCAACTCACCTGGATCGTTGATATCAACGAGCGAGTTGCTCAACACGTTTCGTTTGATGATGTTTGTCGGCGGCGGGTTCTGTGAGAGGCGAGAAGGCGCTGCAGGCGCCGGACACGACGGCGGCGGTGGTACTACCACACTGAAAAATTAGAATACATAATTAAATATATTTTCTGCGCTTTACACACAGATACTAACTTTTTGTGTGTGATACTAAGTAGTTATGTATAAATGTCTGACGTTTAACAACAATATAAAGTTGTCATTTAAATTATGGCAACTTGACCGGCTTGTCTCGAAATGGAATAATTATCATTAAAATGGGACTAGGGTTTCTGGTCGGGAATTCCCGGGAAAAACACGATGAGTCGGGACGGGAAAAATGGGCCGGGAAGTCGGGAAATTTCAAAGGTCCAAAATAATCTTAAAAAAATCGTAAATTACTCCATTTATGATTATTTTAACATGCAATACTCAATTAGAACACTTTAACAATGATAAAGTAGACCTAATCGCGTAAGAATATGTCATTTAAGCACAAATTAATACCGAAGTTTCAACTATATTGTAATTATTGTTGTATTGTAATGGTAGTGCTTACAAGCTGACGGAAATGGAATATATGTTAAAAAATTAAGAATCATGTCAATGTAAGAAATACATTTGCAAATGTGGCACTAAATCTCTCTTACTTAATCCATCTATATTAGCCTTTTGAGTAACATTGCTGGACATAGGCCTCTTATTTTATAAATAAAATTGGCCCAGTGCAATTCGACACTCGCAGCCCGAGAGTATCGTAACACCAAAATTTTTATTTCTTTTATATGTTGTATTAGTAATTATTGCAGCCATTGAAGAAAGATATCGAAAAATAGCGGTTCCTTGTATTTATTACATTTTAAACTTTTTTATTTTAAGTATTTATTGTTATAGCAGCCACCATTATACATACTCTGTAAAATTATCAAATTTTTATCTATTACGGTTCACGAGATAGAGCCCTTTGACAGATGGACAGACAGTGGAGGTTTAGTAATAGGGTTCCATTTTTACCCTTTAAATAAAAAGGACGCTGCAGCCATGGTTTTTCATACTGAATCCCATCCGATTTATACTTGGTTTATCTTTTATTATTATAATCCATTTTATTGTCTTCATAAAGTCTTATGCAGTCCTATGCAGTCACATAGGCCTAGTACAACTCTGACTAGAAAAAGATGTGATATTTAACTACTCATTGTTAAGACTGGAACATTATTTTGTTCAGGATCCGCTGTGCGTCCGCCTGCGGTGGATTTTAAACTCAGAGCCCTCGATTGAGAGGCAGACTTTCTAACTACTACTAATAGCATATGTTTTGTGTTTATTAATTACTTTTAAACTCTTTGGAGGGTGAGACTATCATTGTTTATATCGGTCGGTCCTATTGAGTGATGTGGCTGGTCATCGCCACTTCAGCTGACTAAGCTACACCTAACTCCGAGCATAGCTCCCCCCGACTTTGAGTTTTCGGCTTTGAGGCTTCTAAAGCCTACAGTAAAGGATCTTATCTTGTCGCCATAAGTCATCACTGGCACGAATACTTTCAAATTCAGGCAATGAGGAATTTGGGGTAAAAAACTACTCCATATTTTTTCGCACGTAAACTAGCTGAGGTGGATTCTTCGAGTAACCCCATTCGCACAAGAACAACCTATACGGGTGTGACATGGAGTTGTAGGCATGATGTTTGCCTAGTCCTTTTGTTCATTTTAAGACCCGTCCGTTGTGAGGCATTGTAGATATCACGTAGCTTTTGAAGATGGTAAAATCCATTGTGGTTCGACTCTAGCGGTACCACCGCTACACCTACTCGTATTTCTACTTATAACGGGAAGTATTAAACGCTGTTTTGTTCCGGTTTCAAGGGTGCGGTAAGGGAAACAGACAATTTAAGGCGTTCCAGTTTAGTCCTCAGGAGGTAACGGTGCATCTGTTGCCGGGGTGGATTACAGTTACTCTATTACTATGTACTCGGACTAACACAAAGGCGGCTCTTTATATACAGATTAAAATCTCGATGTACTTACAGTTGATCTGGCATCTCTGAAAAGCCTAGCACCGTAAAGTTTAGATAACAGCACGATTATACTTCTCGGCCTACTACTATATAGATAACCGCTAATGGCTAAATTTCAGGCACGCTGCTGCGCTTTGTAGCACACGTTAATTCGACGATCTCAGGTATTGTAGCACTTGGTTAGCAGTCGTTAAACCTTGTTAGAGACCATATGAATAATGGATAAAACATTTGACATGGTTCGGCCACTAATCCGTACGTCTTTCCACGAATCCGTATAGCAGAGTAGCGTAGTATAATACGGTCCAGGTCTCCCCTAGTTGCAAGAAGTGGGTAATGCGCAAAAATAAGAGTTAGAAAGGTTGGAGACATAGAATTCATAATATTTTGAAAATTTCCCGAGTTCCCGGGAATTCCCGGGTAAATGTGGTCGGGAAATCCCGTGACACGGGAAAAAAAATATGCCGGGAAATCAGAAACTCTAAATGGGACCATTTAGCTTTCGTGAGCTACTCGAACAAAAATACAAATACATAGTTGGTTTATAATTGTACGAAAGCGTAGTCAAAAGTTAATTATAACTTATATTATTAAATATAAAATAAAAAAAACTTACCCGTGAACATGAACGTGGTCTATACATTGTTGGTGATCGATTTCCACGTCTGCCACGCCGCTATCTCTATTCTCCATTACTGGAACAAAAAAAAAAAAGGAAAATATAATGATCGGTTACTTTTACCATAGTATAAACCATGTTTCTGTATGTGCCGAAAAAATAGAACAAGTTAAATAGCCTTAAATTATTATGATTTTATTTTATAACTATGTCTCCATTTTATTATTTTTTTATAAGCGGCGGTTTCAAGAGTCACTGTATCGTGAAGGTTTTACGGTAATCACCAACTTAAAGTTATTTAAGACAGTCGGCATCACCAAAAGTCAAGATCTGCTTCACGCTACAACAGATGTAGCGGTGGTACCGCACAGTCGAACCGTACAGGTATAGTCGACGCCAAACTTCTAGTCCGCTCTGAAGTTGGTGCGCGCAGATGTAGTCAGAGAGCCAGTGCGGTCAAACACAATTATAGCGTATACTCCATAGCAACAGTAAGGGCACACTAACATAGAGCTATGTACCCGCGGGCGAGAGCGGGCAGCGGAGGGTGCCGGAGGGGACCCGCGCTGTCTTCGTCCCGTTAATACCTACAACTTGCTATTGCGACGCGACTCGTTTCTGTATTCAGAGCGGACTAGCAGTTTTACACGGACTATGCCATCAAGTGGACTGCATGCTCCTATATTAGAAAAAAAGTGGACGCACTACCACCTTTCAAACTTACCATTCCTACCAGTCCCGCTCGTCCCCCGCCCCTTCCCTCTGTTCAGCTCCCCCTCGATCCTCATGGCCTCCATTTCATCCATCTCAGCGATACTTTCGCGGAGGTCCTCGGCGAACTTGCATCTGTCGTGTTCGTTGCGAGCGTTGAACGTCGCGAGCCGGCGCCCGTCCACACGACGGGATAGGCGGATGCCGAAGGGATAATCTGTATGAAAAGATTAATATAAGATTTTCAAACTATATTATTTGTCTTAATAAATAATTTAACACGAAACTGACGTCAGTATTTTCAGAAGAAATGGCCGGAAAAAAATGAGAACCTTTTGCTTCTTGGAACGCTGATTACAGCGTTCAAAATAAATCAGAATACCGATTACGATATTCTGATTTATTGTAAGCCTAAAATGATGTATTTTCGTAATTTATAGTGAATTTTTAAATTGCAATTTCATCAAACTTAATAATAGTAGCACTTTTAGTTCAGATATTTTGATCGCAAACGCGAAAAACATTTGTTGAAAAGTTTTTCGAGTCGCCGATGTCTATTAGTTCAAAGGTAATTCGTAGGTAGTAGTGGGATTACACGATCAACTTACGTGGCACAGAGAACAGGTTAACGATCATCCCGCAGAGCGGGAACGATTGCCGGAACGTGTACGTCACGGAGGACTTCTTCTTGCTGAAGATCTTCGTTATCACCAGCAAGTCGTTGAAGAGGAACACCTGCGAACAATTATTTATTTATTTTTATTTCAGGGATGCCAAGCGATGATGAATGAATTACAAATTAATTAGCACTTGCTTAAACGGTGAAGCAAAACATCGTGAAGAAACCTGCACAACTGACAGATTTATAAAAAAAATATCTCAAAGGTATGTTAAGTCTACCAATACGTACTTAGCCAGCGCGGTGCACTATTAGAGGATACCCGTGCGCAGCAGTGGCATAATGGGTTGATGATGAAGTAATGATGATGCACTTTATAGATCGGGTAAAAAAACGAATAAATTTATAATTCACGCTTTTTAGAAGATATACATTTTAGGATCGTTTATCAGTGGGCTAGCTTCTGTCCGGAACATTACGATTAAAATGAATTAGTGTCTGGTATTAACCAGGCTCGTAAATCATTTTTTTGGAAGTTACACCTGTACGAAAACGGATTGAAAACTGTCTACATGCCTGAAAGGTTTCCTAATTGTTTTTCTAGATATGTGAAGTAAAATCGTCACTTGTCTTCTTGCTTGATACTGATTAGGCCAATTCGGTTGAAGTTCGGTTGAAAGAAGTTGGGACTGATTACAATTTGATAATAGACAATATTAATTCACTCCATACCTCACGTTGATGCACCCCCGGTCGTTCCTTCTTGTGTATGTCTGGTATCTCGTACAGCCTGCAGTAGCAGACCAGCCGTCGGTGCGGCAACGCCAGGTGCGGCTTCTTGCCCACTATGGTTGCTTGCACTTTCATCACCTACAAATATTATAAACAATGTTCTAAAAACACGCGTTTTAATCTTAATAATAAAATAATATTATGTGTTACATTGGCGCACAACTCCGTTCCATGCCAATAACTGTACTTATCGATTTCCACAAACATACGATAAGCATATGAATTTAAGGCTTCTTTTTGTTGTCATTGGCTGTGTTTTTGATATTTAACCCTTACCTGGGTAACATGATCGCTCCCCTGATTGGCGCGGGCCACTTCATCTTACTCTAAAATACATTCAGATTTGTTTTCCCAATTTATGTGTTACATCGGCCCGCAACTCCGCCCCACGCCAAAAACTATACTTATCAGTTCTCCAAACGTACTAAGACGTTATGAATTAAAAAAGTAGTCTTATTACCTGTGTAACATGATCACTTCCCGGCCTGAACTCGCTGGATTTAACCCTATCGTAGATGCCAGCGAGCATGTCCCTGTCGATGTCCCCGCAGTCGTCGATGCCGCGCAGGTTGCGCACGAAGTCGTCCAGCGACATGCGAGCCTCCGGCTTCAGGTTCGGCGTGTGGAGATCCGTGTTTAGCATTATTATAGCGAACGCTAGCACGAATATCTGGGAACAAAAATCAAATTTAATACAAACTCAATCAGGCAGACAATAATCTTAGATGCCAACAATGTTTGTGGACGTCACAAGGCTTTAAAGATTGACTACTTTAGCTATTTAAGGATAATACTTTAGATGGAAAAAACATTACCGCTTTTACAGCAGCATTTCTTATTTATTTATTTAAAATTCATTGCATCACCTCTAAAAAGAAATGTACAATAGGGCAAACATAATGCCTGATGGCATTCTCTACCAGTCAACCCTGAGCTGATGTAGAGAATTTGTAGCAGGTGTTGTACAAAGTAATAAAAAGCGATAAACAATAAAAAACTTCAAATCATTCTACCGGATGGTAAGGGAACGAATCAAAACTGACACCACTTTTAAAGCTCAACAAAAAAACATGTTTGTGTTCTTATGTTCACACTTAAAAAGTTTTTTCTCATAATAAAAAAAAAATTACTCCAAAAATTTGATCCACCTACCAAATTCTCTACTTATATGTTTTATTAACTTAACGCTTCTATACCAGATGGCGTTAAGTACAGATTTATGGTATCGATTTTAGATATTGGTATATCTACGCATTATTAACAAACTCACTCTTATTTTTATTTAAACGCCCGAAAATTATAGTATGAAAGATAAATACATACCGTATCCTGCGTCCGTAATCTCTGCACGAAGTCCGGATTGCATACGCAGTACCGCCTCGCGAACGCTTCAACCAAACGTTCTATCTTCTGAGCCTCGCCCGGCAGGCGGAAATGCGCTTGATATCTACGCAAGGCCACATCTACTGCCATCCCGGATAGATCTAGCTCGGTGACGAAACATCTGTTAAAAAAATAATAAATTAAACTTATAATATTTGTGACCACACAGACACACACACATACACACACACAAACACAAACACACGTACACACCACATAATGCCTCGTTACTAATAATTTATGTCACTTATTAAATAACTTTTCGATGTTATATTTGTGGAATATTCAGTCTTGCTTTGATTTATGAAATGTTATCTTATTTTTGCAATTGTCTAGATTCATATCCTGGCTTGCTTGGTGTTCCTAATGTACCCTATGGACATCTGTAATCGACCCCAGATAAGGCCAAATTCCTACCCGAAGCTTGTCCACAGATTCGCTGGTACCACTAAGGAATAAGCTGAAATGCCTCGGAAAAATATGTTTCCCTTACCACACTCTTCAAACCAGAACACAACAGCGCTAACACTTCTGTTATAAGTAGAAATATGTTTGGCGGTAATGACTTCAAAGTCCAACCACGAAGAGTTCCACCTACAAATAAGTATACATATCAAGACATAAAAAGGGACGTGTCGCAATACTCACTCTAAAACAGCCATATTGAAAGCGTTCTGCAGATTCCCGAGGTACTCCCCAATCATCTGCTTACTCAGCCCCTTCCTCGTGATGAGGAACCTGGCGACGCCTCGCGGAGAGTTCTCGAGGAAACCACGGGAGATCAGGTACGCTATGCCCCGCTCGGGTTTCTTATTGAACAGGTTTAGACCAACGCGGTACTGACGCTTGCGGACTGTTTCTGACACCTGGGTAAAGAAAGATATTCTGTTAAGAGAATTCAATAAAGGATTGTTATTTAAAATAACTATTTTTGATTTTTTTTCCACTCACACTTCTGTGTGAAAGAGCGAGGAGTAAATAGAAATGCGGCGATTTTAGATTAATAATAAATACGTTAAATTTATTGTTGCTGACATCTCTGAGACAAATAAAATAGAGTGTCAGATACAATACAATACAACTCTTTATACAATACACCAAATTAATAGTAGTTAATTCAAATATAATTTGTGACAATAAAGTTGTAGTTTAAAATGGCGGCTATTGTAAGCAAGGAAGGATATAAGTAGAATATAGTCTTTTGGGTGTTTCTCTAGTCGCGCGTGTTAACGCCCACAAGCGCGTCTTGAGTGACCATGTACCGGACCAAACATTAATTAAATTAATTCGCAGTGGTCGAAACGATAGGGTGCAATTGGAAACATGTTGCACGCGTGAGAGAACTTAAACACGTGCGACAAATAAGGGGTCTATATTAAGTACCTTTTTAAGCTACCTTCAGAAAATATTGATGCTGACTTCATTACCGATGGATGGTAATCGCTCGGCGTAGCCCAAATGGCGGGTATTATCGTCTATACGTGATGACGTTATTAACTCACATGCATAACAAGTGTAAAGAACTACAGCTATATATTACATGTTACCTTCAATGGCTGCTGGTGCGGATGCTGATGGTGCTCGTGTTGTGGGCGGCAACAGGCGGAAGGGGGCGGGGCCTCGTAGTAGGGCGGGGCCTCCTGCCTCTTCCAGATCGCGAACCGCTCCCCCTCGTACAGTGTCCCGGAGGCTGTGCGCGCGTGTTGGAATTGGGGCTCTTGGATGTGTATGTGCGGTTCCTGGGGGACAAGTGCATAGTTAGTGTGCTTGTGTTAATAAGGTTGGAATTTACATATACAGTAGACACTCGATTCCTGACCCACAGTTATTGGTTATCGGATTTATTTATTTATTTTTTATTGACCATATTAAAAAAATGGTACAAAAGGCGGACTTAATACTATATATAAATAGCATTTTCTACCAGTCAACCTTAGGGATGTGCAGAAAAACTAAAAGCGATTCGCGATTATCAGTACAACAAACCGCGGCAAATTATATTAAATACCTACAAGTCGTACACATATTATAAAACATTTATAAAAAAATGCACACATCATATATTGGAAATTGTATCTCTTATTAAACATTGATTATTATAGTTGATATGTATTTATTGTTTTTCTTCATACATTCGATTATCCGAATTTCCGATTATCCAAATGCTTAGCGACAATATAGTCCAGTTAATCGAGTTTCTACTGTAAGTGGAAAAGTTTACGAAATAAACGTTAGATACTTTTAAATGTTGATTTTGTGTATAAAGGTCGGTGATCATCCCACAAGCAAAAAATCCATGTCATGTAATCATATATTCAATAAATTAACAATTTTGAAAATACTTTTAAATGAATGAATAAATCTGTGGAAAAACTCGCATGTGCACAATAATAGCAATAATTTACAATTATTTTAAATGAATAAAAAAAAACATCAAAGTATATGAGGCCTATACTAAGATTCTCTGCTTTGTGGATGGTCGGGATAAGTTAAATAAGCGAGTAATGGAAAAAACTATAGAGTAAATACAGATGAAATAACTAAAAATCTCCTGATTGGTAATCAATTTCATAAAAGTAAGTCTGCATTACACAGCGGTGCTGCATAATGCGACGTTAATATTCCTAGGAATATCTTTACACAGAATTTATAAATTTAATTATTCAGTCTGTCATTACTAAATAGATTAAAAAAATGTTAAAAACCAAATACATAACAGAATAGTGAGACAAAGATATATGTATACACAGTAAAAATATACAATAAAAAGTTGTATTGATTATTTCTGGTGGGGTTATATGTGAAATCTGAAAGGGGTAATATTTTACTAATAACTTACTTTAAAACTCTGTATATAGTGAAATCAAACCTGGCATACTCCGTACTTTGCTACCTCAAATAACATGTACCCCAAAAGGCTACCCCATATCAATGATGAATGAAGATCGAAATTCCCTTTAAACATGAACTCCATAGTAAGATATAAGGGTTGAACTCACCGGTGCCCGTGGTTGGTAAGGCTGATGGTAATGATGACGATGTTCCTGGGAGGATGATGACGAGGAGGATTGTACTGAGGACATGGACCCTCCTCGTACGACCGCACCGCCGCACTCCGCTCGACGAAGCGATACGGGACTTTCCGCACTGGAAACAAATAAAACGTTTTCAAACTTATATATCCGACTCAAAATAATACAGGAGTCCTTTCGTGCGATCGATAACAGATACGTTGGTATTTGTAAGGACTAATTTGGAGCAGCATATGGATGTTTTATTTTGCTAAAATGAATTATAATTCGTTAATAAAGTGTGCAACATGTCAACATACGAGTATGTCACAAAAATATTTGCGAATTGAAACATATAGATCTATATAAAGAGATTGATCGACTAATCAGAAAAAATATAACACTGTAGTCGTCTATATAAAATTACAGTATTTCAATCATATTTTTAAAGTTTTGACCAAAAAATGTATAAAACAAGTTTAATAATTGTATGGTAAAATCAATAACGCTATATTTAGCATGCACAAGTGTAAAATCACTTATATTCGTCCCAAAAATACAGTAATATATACCTATTTAGGTCTCTAATACTGAAAATATTGGTACTTCGCGCAGGATAAGATTCGATTGTGTAAAAAAAATGAAAACATTCAATACTACTTATAAGTTAACTAATATTTCAATTACACATTTGCACTCACTTTAGCGTAATACTGCTCGTGCGTTTCGGTACTTCGGGCGGCAGTCTCCTTGCGTTCGCCGCTTGTATCGCCGCGAGTTGTTGCTGCTGTCTCGCTGTCGGTGACGACAGGGGCTTACCGCCTGATGACAGCAGGTTGCCGTATATAGGGCCTGGGGATTAATATAACGTCGGTTAGTTATTAGTAAAATATGCTGGAAAATTATTTTAATTTGATATTGGTTACTAAAATATCGGATGAAATCGTCATAAGAACGAATATGATACTATTCATGAAAGTTTCAACTAAATAGGTTCAGAAGTTTCTAAGATTGGCCGTAAAAGATAAATATAGTAATAATCGAGAACTGTATAGTGTACCGACGTTGGCATGTTTTTATTATTTTTCGAGAATTTTAAATTGAACCTTGCCAATTATTAGAATACGTATTTAAACTTTTTTGAGATTTGTCTAAGATTATGATAGAGGATGGAGAAGTCTTCATACAGACATATAAATATTATTAACGCTATAAGTGCTACATTTTAGTAGACTTTCTTAATGAATAGCCTAAAATATATAATTATTTAAAGATTAATATTTCTATTATTATTATAAGTATACCTGTATTATTCAACATCTGGTGGTTGTGTAGAGATTCATTGTGCGAAGACGAGGTGGAGATATTCGTGACTGAACCACTCACCGAGCAGCTGCACACCTGAAATAAACGAACATACATTTATTATTATTATTTTGTTATAGAAGGAAATTGGAAATTAATTATTACATGATTAAGCGGTGAAGGTAATTATCGTTAGAAAACCTGACCACCTGAGTCTAAAAGCTCTCAAAAGTGTGTGAAGTCTCACTCACTCTGAGAAGAGAACCTTGCCCAGCAGTGGCACCGTAATAAAAACAGTAAGTATTTTTTGAACAACTTTATTTAGGAAAGACAGCAGCGTAACATGCGAATAATATGATGGGTGTCCTAAATTATGTCGAAAAAACTAATGATGCTATCTCTGATAACTAAATAACTAAAACGTATCATGTAATATTTATTACTACAACATTCAGAACTGAAATCAGCACCTTTACTCCGCTTTCATATCGCACAAACCATATAGTGAATTTTAGTGGTTAAAGAAGATCTACAAAGAGATTTTCCATTCAAAGTTGAGGTTAAACAAACAAACCTACTCTAGTCACTTCATATTTCACCGTGGAACTACTCCTCCACACTCTAACCCTGGTCACTTTGTCCAAAAACACAAGATTTCCACTACCAATGATTTTCTTCAACAATTTCCTTGTTTTGATACGATCCATAACCGATTATTCTTATATTAAACGTTGCGATAGAACAACGTCACGACGTATACTGATAAGATGATTACACGTCTCAGATATTGCAAGAATGTGATAATTATGTCCACAAACATTTGATATTGTTGCTAGGAACTTGCTTTGTGTGTATTAAAAATTAGAACACTATATTACCAAGTAAATTGCAATATTTTAAATTTGCAATTTTCTTAGTTTTACTTTCTGGTGTTTTGACATCAGGTTATTCAACTTTAAAACCAAAATTTTGATGTCAACCAGACATCTTATCGCAGCTATCAATAAAAACATAATTATTATCGCAATGCAACTTTACTAAGAAATATGGACATTTTGTTGGGCATACACAACCCGATGGCACCTGCCGCCCAAGGACATTCTAAATTAATCCCAGATAACATTAGAGTCGTAACTGATGCCTACCACAAATGCGTTGATATCCTTGAGGAATAAGTTGAATCTTATTATTATCCTTTAAGCACATAGTTGAAGGTGGTAGAACCCTTTGTGGTTCGACTCCGGCGGCACCACCGCCACACCTATTTCTACCTAATAACAGCAGTGTTAGGCGCTGCTGTGTTCCGGTTTGAAGGGTGTGGTAAGGGAGATAGACTTTTCCGAGGCGTTCCAGCTTAGTCCTCAGGGGTAGCGGCGCATCTGTGGCCGACCTCAGGTAGGAATATCTAATCCTATCTGGGGTTGATTACAGATGTCCATGGGCGGCAGTAGCCACTTACCATCAGGTGGACTGCATGCTCGTCTGCTACTCTCATATTATAAAAAAAAAAAAAAAAAAAAAAAAAAACATACAATCACACTGCACTGGAATTATAAATAGAAGGTGCGCCAGCGATGATTCTTAGTCGAAATTTCGGAGTCGAAGTCGAAGTTTCGGTCGAAGTCGAGGATTCTGCCATATTTTATGTTTGTTAATGGCGATGTTGATGTAATTTTTGTTACTGTCGTTGATCATGGTGATGATGGTGAGGACGAAGAAGACGACAATAATGATAATAATTATTATTATTATCGTGATCATCGTCACCATCATCACCTATAAATGTGAAATAATTACCCCACTATCTGCATCTCTCAAATGATAGTGAGCTATTTCCGCCATAATAAGGATCTGGTCCGCCGATTGCAGCACGCGCGCCTTTATCTCTTCCACCTTTCGTTCTTCTTGATGATGATGATAGTGATGATAATAAAGATGAAGAAAATGATGATAAAGAAGATACTGCTGATGAACCAATAAACAGTAAATACTGAAAGGGTCCTCACCCCGCTGTAAGCATGCCCCTGATGATGTGATATCTCCGCAGCCACCAGTAGGATCTGAGCCGCGGATTGCTGCACCCGCGCCATTATCTCATCCACCTTTTGTTGTTGTTGATGATGATGATAAAGAAGAAGAAAATGATAATGATGATAAAGAAGACGACGCTGATGAATCAACAATTACAAAACTCTGATTCCTCACCCCACTATCAGCATCCCCTCGAGGATGGTGCGGTATCTCGGATGCCATCATGTGTATCTGGTGCGCTGATTGCTGCACACGCGCCACCATCGCTTCAACCTCGTTCTGGGTGTCGCATTGGAGGTGGTTACTGAAAATATAAAATCAACCGGTTAATATAGAATTTCTTACTTTCTTCATTTTTTTCTACTCTCGTCATTATTTCGGTACAGTTGGTAGCCAAAAGAATTACTTTGGCTTAACATGTTTAAAAACATTACTATTAACTTTTTAATTTCATTTATATTGAAAATGACTAGGAAATAAATTTGCAGGGCGTGCAGGAATTGAATGAAAGATTTCTAAATTTGCAAAGCCCGAATGTATAAGATTTAATTATTACTTTTTTAATCGCTTTTCTTCATCTGGTTTCCTCAGTTGTATCAACTAATCAAACTTTTTAGAAGACACAAAGTTCCGCATGAGATTCGAAGCCGCAAACTTTTCCATGCACATTTAGCCCAATTCATGATCTTTAAACAAAATGGCATAGCGTCAGCTATTTTAATTGATGATCGTACAGATTCTACTCACTTCATATCAATATCGTGTCGTTCACGTAGCGACATGGATCGCATTGGCCTAGTGAGTGCGAGCACCTTCTCAGCGGCGCCCGGACTCTTCTGTAGTAATGTATTTGCGTAGATGTCGTTGCCTGAAATCAAACAACAACATGGTTAGAAACAGCTTTATATTCAGTGGAAGAAAATAAGAAGAAGATATAGGGAGAAGAAGAAAAGGCGTGCAATTTATGTAATGTAAGTGTTATGTACCTACACAATGTTCTATAGAGTAAGAGACCTAAATCAAATGATGATATTTCAGAGTAATGACATATAATGCATCGTCGTAAATATC
Organism: Epargyreus clarus clarus; assembly: GCA_014595695.2. Lineage (NCBI taxonomy): Eukaryota > Metazoa > Arthropoda > Insecta > Lepidoptera > Hesperiidae > Epargyreus > Epargyreus clarus. The sequence goes on from JACTTY020000076.1 coordinate 325,779, forward strand.
AATACAGTCTTGTAGCAGCCTAACATTGCTGCTAAAAAACAATAACGGCAAGTAGGCTTAGGGTGCAGTAAGCGTAACATCAAATTGTTCTATCGCCTTTAAATATTTTTATTTTAAAACATTATACATTATAAAAAAATCAGAAGATTGAGCAATTAAACAAAAAAGGATTTAGAAAAGAATTAAATTGAATGCAATTTTCAGTTACAATTTGTATTTTATATAGAATTTACACAATTACGTGCATGTCGCATTAGAAATTCTCAAAATATTTACTTTTCTGAATACAATATTACGTATCCACAAATTAAAATTCACTTCATTTACATAATTTGCGATAATTAAATACAAAAACAAACAAGCACTGAAACATAAATTATAAACAAAAAACAAACCACACACTATATAAAAACTAGTGACGCTAATGACTACTTGCATATTACTTTAATAAAAACTTATGACGCTCGACGTAAAATACAAGACTAAAAGCATACAACAGTTATAAAACCGAATGACGCTCAAACATAAGTCTATACAATAGTGCATGATAATAGACAAATATTGCAAGTTTGATGATATAAACATGGCTAAGTTTGATGGATTAAGTACTGGATTTTTTAGACAACTTTGCATTTCTATATAAGAGTGTAAATACTTTTCATACCGAAATTCCCATTGTGGCTACTAAAACATACCATTGACAAGTTGTAAATGATCGCCGTCCTGCAGCGTTCGTCTCGCGGTCGAGTCGGCCGCCTTCGCCATCGCTGTTATGGCGCTGAACTTCTTCAGGAGCTGCCGACGCCGAAACGCCCTCTGTATGGTCACGGCCGCCCGTCTCGCCCGCAACCCACCGTATCGCCTCTCCAGGATCTCGACTTGCTTGTCCAGCAAATCCTGGGACATCTCATAACGACTGGAAGAACATTAGACACAATTGTTTTGACCCTCATAGGAATACTGAATCACTTGCACGAAATATTTTCGATGCTTTTTCAAGGAGCAAAATAAACGTTGATGAAAATAATTATTCACATTTCGATGCCGATTTGTTATTTAAAGAATGTTAAGTTGAAACTACAATAACTCAAATCAAAGTAAAAACAAACGCTATAGGAACTGTAATGGTTACATGCATTATAATTTGCCATGTCAGTTGTACAGTAATCTAATTTGCGGACGTTAGAAACTAATACGCCGTGAAAAGTGAACAGCTACGCACACGTGTAATCTATTACAATTTTATATTTATTCACATACAGTTGAATATGACTGTTTGATAGACTGTTAGATATTTCTGTGATCTGTTTTCAAAATTTTCTTAGAACATGTTGTCGTATTTACAGTAATATAATATAGAGTGTGCTTTTAGAAAAATAATGGTGTAAACTGTGAAACTACTGGGCACTACAAACTAAAATTCGCTGCGCGCAGTAAAGTCGGACTTAGAAAATTTATGCAAGGCATTAAACAAGATGCTAGGTACACCGTCCGTCGCTTTGTCATTCCTTTACTGCTGCTGCACGTTGATTTATATTCTATTTTCCTGAGGTTTGTATACGAATGTTGGTTACAGACATTTATGGTGCTTTTGACTCCATAATTTAGTAGCTGATTTCAACAACGTTTATTTCGCAGAGAGTTGAATTACCAATGAATATCATTGCATCGATGATAAAACAAATGATAATTATAAAATTAAAAATTTCAACAAGATGGCATAAGATGAATTTTCACAATATTTTACACTAAATACGACTAAACAAACTTGAACTGGGCAAGGCCTTGAAGGAAGATTATATTTCTCTAGTTAAATGATAATTAAAAGCTGAAGCTTAAAGTGAGTTTGAAGTTATCAAATTTGTTCTCGCAAACAAAGCTCTTTGTGATAAAGTGTTTCAACTGACAATACAAAAGATACATCGTTCAAGTTTTCGTAAACAGGATAGGAACTATCAACAATAATTAGCTATTGAATAGGGAATTTGAGGAATTTGAGAATTTAGTTCATTTTAGTGAGGTCAGAATACATGCGATTCAAGCGTCAAATCGGAAATGTTTAAATGTAATTAGTTTAATGCGCAAAGGTTTTAGAAATTAATGGAATATTAGAATCATGAACACAAAAAATAGTAAAGATGTCACAATCTTTTTTTTTTTGGGTTCATAATTAATATAAGTCTTCTTAGATTGGTTAGTTAGGTCAATGTTTTAGAATTATATTTTTAACAAAATCTCAATTTTCATGCCCTGGAGGTTAGGAAAATTTTACCGCTGGATTTCAGAAAGGATGATAATGTTACTAATGCAACTTGTGTTTACTATAATACAAGCCTTGTTTAAAATAGTGTAAGAGCAGAGGTAAATGAAGTTTTTTTTTTTTTAATTTTTAAGGATAGTCAAGTGTTAACTAGGTAATGGTATCACATCACAAGGCATTCCTGAGGTTCAACCGACGTACCCTCTAGTCAACTTGCCCCTTTTTTGGGGCAAAGTCTGGTCTTTTTGAGTAATTCCCGTTGTACCAATGAGCCCAACGTCTGTGCCACGCCTAAGAAAGGAATCAAAATTGTAACAAAAGCAAAACATGTGGAAAGAGCACCATATTTCAAACCCAATTTCAATTCAAACCCAAGCATATACAGCACAGCTTCATAATCAGTTAAATCGAAGAATAGTCGAACCAAGACGAGATTGATGACAATCAATAAAAAGATCATTCGCAATTCAGTTCAAAACAAAAGCGTGAAACGTGTGTACATCAATTTACAGATTCATTTGTTAAACGACGAACGGTTTTTATCACTATTGAGATCAATAATTATGAGCAATTAAAACGTCATTAACGGTTTCATTCAAGACTCGTATGGTTTTTGTGTACCGTTAATCTTTTCGTGATCGTCATCAATGCTTCATTTATCAGCGGAATTGCAGATAATTGCTTCACTGCACATATTGATTATATTCGTTTCGTTTAAATTCAACAAACGAATGAAATATAGCACGGCAGAATTTTAATTTATATTTGTAGAAATGTGTATGGTTTAAGTACCTACATTTAACTAAAATTTCAATTTCAAATACATATAAGTCATAGTAAATTAGTCTTTAACTTAGTTAAGTTTAATGGTTTCCTCACGACAAACTAGTACTATTTTTATAAGTTGCCTCAATACATTTTCCTTCCAATCTAATCTTCTTCTTATGGCTGTCTTATATCAACCGCTTTATTTGAAACTTCCCAATAGAATTCTAATATCTAATGATTACAATCGATTCTTCATATCTTTTCCAGCGTACCTGTTTGTAGTGTGTACAGCGTGCCCGAAGCCCTCGGGCGGCGCGGCGATGTACAGAGGCGGTGCGGGCTCCGCACCGCCAGGACACATACCCGCGCCAGTTGACGCGTTCGACGCCGATGAACATGACGAGTTTGAATGATTTAGTGCTAGAAATATAAAAAAAATATAAATAATTATAGTTTAAAAACTAAAAATCACACTTAAATCGCTCAAGCAAAAAGTTAATTCTTATTCCTGACGATCCTGATGAGGTGAATGGGATAAAATTATTTAAATAGTGTATTGGCATCGGTCCTTGATAATTGTTCAAAATTTCAAATTAATAGGACCATTCAAAGTGGGTAAAAATCGAGTTCAAAGATTCCGTTACATACATACATGCAGGACAAACTAATAAAAGCGTGGTAAAAAGGTTAAAATGAACCCGCATTAAAAAATGGACAACGACAGATAACGTCATGGAATTTCAACGTATTAATAGAACAACAATGTATTAGAACAAGGAAGAAACGCTATGAGTCGTAAGTAGGAAGATAAAAAATATCTCATGATACTACTGCAGCGTCACGGAAACACTAATTGAGGGAAGGCAAGCAGTGAAATATTCAAACATAACGTTTCTATCAATTATTATATTCCCTACATCAGTGCTCATATAACTTATTAATAACAGTTACTTTAACGTGGGTCATACTCGTCAATGTGATGCTTAAAAACTTTATCAGATTTCAATAAAATTTGTGCTCCTATTTTAAGAATTTTATCTTGTGTGTTTCTTGTGAATTTTGGTGAACACAGCATATAACCTACAAAGTCGCTGTTATCTTCCTCGTTGATGCCAGCCCATGTTTCTTTTCGACATCCGTACGAGTACAAAGAGATGCAATATTATTTCAGGCTTTCTCCAAATCTCGTCTCATCAAGAACTATTTCAGAGTTTCGAACTCACCAGGCAGCGGTCTGTGAACAGCGGTGACGTATCTGTTGCCCTCCATGTAACCCCGGTCAGGCTCCGCATGGTGGCCATGGTGGCCGCTGTGGATGCTGTGCTGGTGGGAGTAGAACCCGTCGGGCGGGTGCAGCGCCACACCCCCGCCGCTCTCCTCCTCGTCCACTTTCTGTGAGAAGCTGTTGACAAACAAATATTTACTGTTAGTATCAAATTAAATATAAGTGTTTTAGCTATATCGATCTAATCTCTTGCGAAGATTCAGACTCGGCAAATATCACTTTTTAGATTTGTGATGAGCTTATTAGTTTTAATCAAGCCAGATAAGAAGAAAACACTTAATAGGTACTCATAGAAAATATCAATCAGAAAAAATCTAAATTATCTTTACAATTCGCAGACGCAAAACAAACATTTAAGATCACTATTTGGATTCAGTCTGATCGGGAATCGAATCCAGGATTCACATACGACTTATGAATTCGATCAAGTCAAGAAAACATGAATTTAGATTACCGTTCTATGTATATGTAATCTTTGTTTGTGTGTGTGAATATAGCTGTGAGACTTTAAAGAAAGATTTATAGAATAAAAGGGAATCTAAATTTAAAATGAATCTTAGTGTGGGGCTATAAGTGGAAATAGCGTTATTATTTTCATTTCATAAAATATAAATCAACTACCGTAAATGGTACGAGAATTGTTCAATGAAAGTTACACAACACTGTCCCAGTTTCCGATACCCATTTCTACGGGAATTTCGAGAAATAACGGAAACGATCAAATACACGATTGTACACTTAAAAGAAGATTGAATTTCGACACGGTTAGAATTTAATCTAGTTAAAATACGAAACGATCTTCTACGGCGAATCGAAAACCAATATTTGTTTTAAATTACCCATTCCTTCTCTATATATGAAATTTTGTAGCGACGGGAATAGTTCTGTTTTATCTGTAAAAAACAAGTCTGTGAAGATAACATGTGATGTTTTGATTAAATCATGACTACCTTTCACCTATCTATCTTTTATCTATATCTCCTACACACTTATGGAAAGGTAACTTTATAAAGCGGTATCTGTTATTACACTATAAAGTTAGGCTGAGATGAGGTACACGTATCATCAGAAATTTTCATTTGTCGTGAAATATTTATATATCTATCTTTTATCTTCATCTATATTATTAAATCGCTTATGAAGGTCTTAAGAAGAATACCCTTAGTAGTTCGACTCCGGAAGCACCACCGCCACATCTTTTTCTGTTTAAGAGCCATTATGTCAAGCAATGTTTTCTTCTGGTTCGAAGAGTTTGATAAAAGAGAGATATGAGACGGTCTTATTTAGTTTTCAGTGGTAGCAACACATCTATGGAGGACCTCAAGAAATACTCTAATCCTATCTACGGTTAATTATTGATGATTTACTTTTTAAAAGACGCTAATTTGCACACGTATAGATTTTCTTTCGGCGCTTTTTCTCCATAGCAAAGTTCCTTCCTAGGCGGTGTTAGTTTGTTGACTTTCAAAAAGTGTTCATTATGAATCAATTTTAAATAAATGAGATTTGAATTTAAAATTGAATATCTATGTGCGACAGTTGTCCCACATTGTGCAGTGGGCTGCATTTTCTACTCTATAATAAAAAATATCAACGTAAAAATAACGTTATTATTTTAACGACATTATTTAGTTATCAGGCTCAATTACGTTAATTTACCTGTAGATGGAAGTAGAAAAGTTAGACGTAACGAAAGCTTGCTATTAAGCTTTAAAGCTTGGTGCTTATAACTTGACGCTGGAGTGGATTCCTAGAGCGACGGCAGTTGACCTAACCCACATTCGCAACAAACGCTTTCCTCTACATTTATATGAAATTGCTAGTTTCGAGTTATACGAGTAACTTCTATGATTGTAGACCTAATTCCGATCCGGTAGGGAATTACGGAAAACATTAAATTCTCAATAATTATTTTATTTCGTTTCATAAAATTCCCGATTACATTTTTATGAAGGTTTTCTAACTATCTGAGTAATAAGTCGCGGCCTATCTCATTACTGTCCACTTAGTAGATTTGTAGACTTCACTCGCCTTACATATTTTTTGCAGAACTCTCACGTGTGTATGTTTCCTCATGATGTTCTTCTTCATTATTAAAGTAAACGATAATCAATTTGTAATACATAGCTTCGAAAAATCAATGGTGCCTGACGGGGCATCGAACCCCAGATCCCAGCGTGAACGTAGGTACATAGTACGTTATGTACCTACTTGAAATCAAAATCAAAATCATATTTTTTTATTCAAAAGGTTCTTTGCAAAGAACTTTTTGAATGTCATTACATCTACCACACATCTTCACTAAGTGTTTCGTAACTTGGTTGGAAATACATGTAGGAATAAAATCTTTTGGTGGAAATCGAAAAGGAGCTCCATAGGCTCTATAGGAACTATAAGATTACCACTATCAAAGTCATAAAAGCCAACCATTAAGTTCTTAACAGAACGGCTCGTGGACTCCTAGGGCGAGAGCCAGTTGACCTAACCCACATTCGAGGCGCCTCTAACGTTTGCATTTCTCGCCAGTTTATATTAAGCTACCAGGCCTAGTTTCAAGTTCATATAAATATACTATAATACAATATAATACCCACAGTTATTCAGTAATAGCCTAGTGATTGAAACCCTGCTTCTCTACCAAAGAGGCCGAGGTTCAAATCCCAAACGCTCCTCTAATTTTTAAAACTATGCGCGTATTAGAAATGAATTATCACATACTATAACGGCAAAGTAAAACATCGTAGGGCGACCTATATGTATGGGAGTTCGAATAATATGTTAAAATATTTATAACATGTTAAAATATATTAAATATAAGTTATTGAGATAAGTGATGTTAAAGAATACCTATCTGTCCAGAGGCGGACTAGACGAACGCAGAGCCTTCTAGACCCTTTCAGCTCAGTGCGACCCTGCATCTGTTTGTATCTGAGGTAATATTCTGTTAAACAATACAATGTTTCTATAAATAAATTTATTAGTTTCGTCCATCTCAAACAAATATGAGTATGAACAAGAATCAATAAATTGTTTGGAAATAAAACCGCTAATAATAACTCATTTTCAGTTCGGAAAATAGTAAGTATAGGAGTCAAAATTCGTACAAATACATTAGACAAATAGAGTGTAGAATTCAGGCGATTTATAGAAATAACTGAACAGAAAAAGTTTACTTAAATCATATACTATTTGGCTTAGCAATAATCGGACAAAGAGAAATGTTCCAACAAAACCGTACCACTGAACAGTTTGTTACAAAAATTTTCACCCTCGTATTTGTACATATGAGGAAAACATCATAACTTTCACGAGTGGCTATAAAAATATTTCCTCAACTTATCTGAAATGTTTGCGAAGCGGTAACAAGTGGGACGCTCTCGCTGGGGACCTAAACACGCCGTTTAGTTGTACCTAACTGATGTCTATATCCGGCTTCATATTACGTACCTACCTTTCTTTGCTTTGTGCGTTGGAGATTTATAGACACTGTTCTGAACTTGTCACGTATCAGTTTAAAATAAAAGCACGTTTACGAGATCTATGAGTTTTATGTACGCTATCTACTTCATTACAACTTGCCTGTAGATGGCGCTGTAATTAATAACTTTTATATCGTTCAATGGATGGCTATGAAACAAGGTACAATCAACACGGAAAAAATAATAAGTATCAATACTAACTTAACGTTGTAACCGGCTTAAAACAAGTTCTTTCAAAACCAGATAGTCATGCCACCATATTTAAAAATTAGGCTCAAAAATATCGACAAACAACGATACGGAACATTTTTTTTAATCTTACAGATTAATCTCCTACAGGTATAAAATCGGCGGTGAAGATAACAACGGAAAACAGTCACTTTCTAAGTCAGAGTTGCACCAAATATATAGTCCGATTCATAATTAGGTGTCCAAAATGTAAACAAAGGTGTTGACCTATCAAGAAAATATGTGTCGAATGGCAGTTTCTTATTTTTGACAATATTAAATTAATACATAGATAATAAAATAATAATCTAAATAAATTAAAATCAATTCACATTTTCCAATATTTATATTAACTCAATTTCATTTCATACATTAATAATAATAAAAAACAAGATTTATGAGAGAAAATTAAATTGTGATAATGGTCACACAATCGGCATCCAACACATTTTTGGTGCCGCCATTTTTAAGTTTCGTAGTTGATATTATTCATTTTTGTGATCGTGATCAAACTCGAATTTTTTCTAGTTTTCTTAGCGCGTTTTTTTTAATTGTGTGCAGTTATTAAGTTTTTGTTTTATGTTAAATTTTTCGTTTCTTGTTAATTTGTTAAGGTGTACAATACCTGTAATCGAATTTTGACAATGACATTTCTATGTTTACATTTTCGACACCTAATTATGAATCAGACTATAGTGTTAACTGTGTCCAAACACAAAGACGACGTCACGAGCAAATAATAACATAAAATATAACAAAAAAAAACATGTGAGCCGTCACGGGACGCCTGGCAGATGTGAAACATCGACATTATTTTGTAAAAGTAATATGCAGAAAAGAACATATTGTGATAGGAACTAAATATGTCATAATGATAAAATAAAATATTACGATTTTTGCGCACAGCATGCGTCGCCACGCCAGAAATCGGTTTTACGTGCGGCTATAGATGTTTCACATCAAAAAATGGCTAAATTGTTTGGGTAAATAGAAGCATACAAGCAAGGCTGATAATAATTTCCATACATAATAAAAATACTTGATAACGAACTGACACTTGAGATATGTTCAATATTTATATCCTTCAAAATATTATGAAAGCGCTTCCAGGTTACGAAATAGACAGAATTAAAATACATTCACATACAACACAAAACATGAGTGCACATAATCATAAGTCACTTAACAGTACTAATATGGTAATATCACACATTATGGTCAGAAAATCAGCAGACCGTACAAAAATTACTGTTACGTAAGCCCGGACGAACGAACAAGGCGTTACAATAGTTATTGAAGTTGAAATTGAAGTTGAAGTTGAATTAGAAGTCGAAACGTTCACACGCGAGTGTGAATTGCGTGTGATAATTTCATAGTAATAAAAGAAGAAAGTGCGAATTTCTTTGGATTCCAAAAATAATCGTCTGCTTAATTATACAGAATTCATTTACATAATAACATTAATGTAATAAGAATAACACTGCAATTGCATGCGTTTGAATATTATAATATTTATGAGAGCTTCAGTAACAAGCCCTACTGCATTCTAATTTAAGGGTGTGGTAAGTAGAAACGTAGGTAGACGAGATATTTTAATTTAATCCTTAGATAACGAAGCACCTGCGTTCAATTCAGGAAGAACTTCAATTCTATTTATTATATTTTCCAGTATTTTCCATATATGAATTGAGGTCAGTATTTTCTATATTTATTCTATTAAACGTATCTTTTTATTTTGGGTTTGTTATAGATAGGTGCCAATGGTTGCCTAGAGTCGGACGTCTGAATTGAAGAATTGCGATTTATGTGAATTGAATGAAGATTTATATTTAACTTCGCATTCTTAACAAATTTCAACAATACGCCGTTTGTTGTTTTCTAACATTTGCCTATAAGAATGCACGATAATTATAAACTACATGAGTAAAACATAACATCGATTACACTGCCAGTTCATCATGAAACCAAACAACTATTTCCATACAAGGCGTAACCTACATGCATGTGTACCTTGACAATGACCACGCGGTCGTACGCGGCGCGGGGTGCGGGGGGTGTGGCGGTGATTATTTAGTACTGAGTAATAGATGATTATAATTATAGCTAATGGTCTACTGTGTCTATTTTAGTCACGAGGATAAAATGAGGATGAACTTCCGTAATTTGCTACCAATAACATGATGGATTTACCTATTCGAAAATTTGTTAACACAGCCGGATAATTAATTGAAAAATAAGGTAGAACGACGAGATATATCGTTTACTAGCTTACACGGCAAACGTTGTGTTGCCATATAAATAAAAACATGTTAAGGGTGAAGCCTTATAATTTAGGGCTATGAAAAATAGATAGTAGCCGATTCTCAGACCTACTGAATATGCATATAAAATTTGGCGAAAATAAAGCCGTTTCGGAGGAGTACGGTAACTAACATTGTGACACGAGAATTTTATATATAAGATAATATATGTGTGAAGAACAAAAGATAAAACAATTAACCAAACCAAAATAACTAAATCAAAATTAGGGAAAAATTAAAATACACAATTACGTGAATTGTGGACACATAACGGTCAAAGACCGTACAAATATAGTATAGGTACTGATTACTTACTTATATATAAAGTATACTGTTTCTTTAAAAAACAGTAAATACTTTTCTGGCCTGTCATGTCGTGCGATTGTCATGTAATTATCGCTTTGACATTGCGTACATAATATGTCAAGGTTTATGTTACAGTAATTAAAAATACAATTTAACAAATACGGTAACAAAGTTTAACACGATAAACAATTATTAATTAATATCTTAGTAACAAGGTGTTCCAAATTCGATTCCAGAAAGTACATCTAGATTAAACTAAACTCATATTCAGTATTTTCTTTGAACTTGATATCAACTGTTACAGGGCACCCAATTTTGTGCAATGTTGTAATACTTGCATCACTAACACTGTACCTACTAAAAATATTAGTACACCTGTATTCTTATAAAATTAAAAAAAATGATTCACACCTTAATTCCTATTTATAGTAATTCAGGTAAGAGCGAATATTATTGACCACAACAACATGACGAACTCTAATGAGAACCCTACGCTTTACAAAGGAGAAACAAAACGACAAAACACAAGAGTCGATAACCCGCTGTGTACTGAACACAATAAACAACACAGATGCCCTGGGAACAGAGAATCGTGTACCAGTATTTAGCATCAAGAGAATATCAACCGATAGTCACGAACGCGTTCCGTTTAGAAAGTTCGTGAAAACAGACACGGAGACTATAATTTGAATAGTTTCCGATCTGGCAGCCGATGTCGCCGATGTAATATCTATGGTTTGTTTAGAAATCCGCTGAGGGTTAATAGTACCTGTTGTTGTTTATATTGTTTTCACTGAGAGACTGAGGTATGAAGAGAAAATGGAAATAGAAACTTAGCTAAGGACACTAGAATCAATAAAACAAGGCAATACAATTAATAAAAGTATGGTCTTCGAAGTCTTTACAATGAAAGTTTAGCAATTTATTCAAATTAATCCATAGTTCGTACTCATCACGAAAACAAGAGCAAAACCACAACGATGCCGGATAATTGTATATTTTCAATCAAAACAATCAACAACGAGTCCAAAATACAAATGGAGCGTATACAACCCCAACGGGGAAAAAATACAAATAATTTTGAAGCCTGCAATTCATTATTTTACACCGCACAGCTTGAAATGTTCTGCCCTTGTTTTGTAAAATCATCTTCCTTGTACAAACTAATCTTGTTAAAGCGAAAGAATCTACCTTAGTATGAGTTTTTACGTTTTTACAAAAATGACTGTTTTTGTATTTGTTTACGTATTTCCCATACATATCCAATCACTTCTGATACAGTCCGCTAGGGGCGCTGATTGGAAATGTATATGCAAATACGTAAACAAATACAAAAACAATCATTTTTGTAGAAACATTAAACTCGTAAACGTAAATACTAAGGGAACTAATTATCCTATATTACTGTAACCCTTTAATAATGTAACCATTATAACTATACATTTTCACTAAATAAAAACACCTCTTAATAACAAAGCAGAATCTCAAAACACAAGTGCACATAATAATGTTAAACCATATGCGTATAATTTAAAAGAGAAGCAAATGCAATCCTCTGAACTTTTACACTCTCGATTTAAAACAATTTTCGCTGAAACGAACGAATCCGCTAACTCGGCACTTCATTCACAAACTCTGCAACATAGTTTAATTGGTGTTCACAACGAGAACCACTTTTCCGTTTCGCTGATCGCGCGGTTTGTATCCATTCGTTGTGTTCATTTACGATACACGATATAAAATAGACCAAAATTTACGTAATGTCGTATAATCTAGGTTTAGGGCACCTTTTCTCCAGAGATAAACGATTTAATTATGGATGTGTGTCAAAACTATCAAATATACAATTTTCGAATTTGCTAAATTGTGATAGATCAAAAATTTATTGAAATTTGTCACATATGCATAGCTTAGCCTCCTCACACATCTCTGATGGAAAGGTACTCTAAAGGTCTTAATGGCGCTTAGTAAAGTATTAGCAATTACGGTCATTTCGATTACTCAATTAAGAAGTTCTGCAAGTTTGATCCCATTTGAAAATATGAGTATGTAGAAGGCTTTTGGTCCTTTCAAGAAGAGAGATACGTTATTTAATTGACTCATAGTTGTTAAGAAGCTCTAAATATATTTGTACAAATTAAATTGCGTGAGGACGGACCAACAAAAATATTACAAACTTTCATAATAGATAATACAGACATACGTATAACACAGTAATTAATTAATATCCGAATGAGATGGAGTGGATGTTTGCGAAGTAAACGTATCTGTTAATAACGGTATTATCATCAATCAAGCGGCTGGAAGTTAGCGCACAATATTAACTTCTTAGTTTACTATTGGGGAAACGCTGAGAATTTCTTTATGTTACATATCTAATTAAATGAGAGACAAAGGCGTAAATGCGTCTCTTTCTTTTCCTTGAAACAAGTTTTAATGTTTGCCTTTATACGTAAAAATGTATACTAAAATACTTTTATAGCTACTTTCACGATCGCATTGTTATGGACGCTCATTTACATTTTTTTACAGTCCATTACAGTAACATATGGAACAATATTTCTCGAAACGTGCCTTCTAAAAATATACTTGAAAACAGTGAAGTTCTACAAAATGAAATAAAACAACCACGAAATTTACTAAATAATTCTTCCTCATAACTGTCACTTTCAGAATACAACACAAAGTTGCGCCGCATACGAATTTAATTTACCAAAAGCTTAACTCACACATATATTGCTAATTAGGGTTTCGCCTCTATGACATTCGAAATGTTCATGCAGGTAGCAAACAAAATAAATTAATAATGAAAACTCGTGCGAAATCGACCGTAAGTTTCAACCTTCATTATTAAATTGCTGCTGTTTTCCTACAGATTTATATACAGCTCTCGACAAAGCACGTTTCGCAAACATTAACAAAACAATAAGTTTTTATTACACGTTTAATTCTCACATTAAATTCTGCCAATTAATACATACCCTACGGACTTCGCTGGAACGGTGCCAGAGTAGTGCCTTGCGGAACCCTCGGTTGAGTACAATTGTACAAATGTACCGGTTAGCTATTTCAAATCTTTGTAAAGCTGAACATATTTCTAACTTAGATTAGTTCCACCGTATTTGTTCAAGTGTAGGCTACATTTATATCAGGTTTCACTTGCAGAGACTTCATGTAAAGTTAAATAATAAAATATACTATTCCTTTGTTGAGCTACGCTTTGGTTCAAAGACTTTCAACTAGCTTTGGTTCAAAGATTTTGAACTTTGTAATCGGTTGTGACCATTTTAAAAACTTCATCTTATGAATTAACAACTGACTGTGTCACTAAACTAGGACTTTCTATTAGATGTTTTATAACAACGACTTTCAAATCAAATATTTAAAATCATCATCTTCTAACGAAGCTGGCCCTAATTTTCGGCGTGTTTTCACTGCCGACGAGCTCATTTGTCAAAAGCTCTAGTGCCCCAATTTTGATGTCAACGACTGTGATCGTTAGCGGTTTGCAAACAATTTTAAAATTTATAAAACTCCCAGCCTATTTGGAACACTTGGTAAGTATCCCAAGTGCAGTTTATTTGTCAAATGGAGCACGACATCCCCTCCATTGTTGGTGTAGGGGGTTGGGGGGAACCTTCCATTCAGTTGCGCGGAGTTGATTAATACGCTTGAATGCAGCTCGTTGCAGGGTCGACCCAGTTTCAAGAAAAATAGTCGGTTATTAAACTGGGCAGCCTCTGTGAGAGATTGCCCGGTTTGACTAAATAGGTTGCGGCTTTTACCGATTTCACTATGTGGTTCGCCTGGGTTGCGGAGAAATTAATTTTTACCACACTAGGCATTCACTACTTAAATGCCTGTAAGAACTTTCTGTGTTATTTGTTGTGCAAATGTAGAAAATAGTTCTTATATTAAGTTGATTAATTTTATTAGTAAAGAGGTGTATTAAAGTGGTTTTAAGTACGACAAAATATCCCAAATTATCAATAGAAAATAAATCATTTGACTAACTAGTCTGTCCACGACATAACAAAATTGAAAACTCGTATTCGCTCTTTTCAATTTGTTTAACACTATTAATGGTCTTAATCAAGCCTAACACGAATTTCCCTATCGTTAGTCTTAAGATTTTTGAAACGTTTCAAATCATTGGAATCGCGTGTTATAAACGGCATAAATATTAATAAGCCTAGACCAGATACAAGGTCAAATCAATTTTGTTTTGATTAAATTTACTGTATAATTAATTCAACACTGGTTGGCACAAGATAAATAACACCAAATGTAGATAGCAAAGGACACGCTTACGAAACACTCAGGCGTGTTACAAATGTGTCTATTTTACACACGGCAGATTAATATTAATTTGTTTTTATTTATCTTTACTAAGCATTGTGGAAATGGCTCGTGGTAATTAATAATATCACAATCAATCAATCCAATGATTTGTTAACCAAAAATCGACATTTGACAATTTGTGCCTAGTGATTGCCTGAAGGAAGGATGAGGTGCCGAAGTCCTGTGGTACGAATACCTATTTGTCTTTTGATTGTTTTAACTCATGATTATTTTAGAAATGAACTACACTTTGGTTAGCTTTAAAAATATATGCTTCAAAGGAAGAACTTAGGTAATTAAAACTCGATTTCCATTAATATTTCTCATGAAAATTCAACGAGACTTACTTGTAAAATGATAATTTAAAAATTCTATTGAATTGCATTTATTAACTGCATTCATTTATTACCGTTGAGTCTGTCACAAAATCGTGATTTACAAAATTCCATTACTTTCATAAAAGTTACCGATTCGCCTGGCACAGATCCAGGTACTCTGGCATCTAGATCAGGCTGCAGTGCGGTTTAAATAGGTCACCAGGATAATACGAGTATCTGGTTCAAAAATGCACTCATTTTATGCAGTGTATCGTATATAAACATTTAGATTTGAATTTAAAGAAGGAAATGTAGATACCTTTATCGAAGAGGAGAAATTACGAATCGAGTTGATATAAGATTGTAGTACAAAGTGAAAAAGTATACTTATTATTTATAAGACTGTGTAAATAAGTATATGTATTATTAGTAACACAAATTTACACAATTACGTTCTCCACAAAGGTTAAAGTCTTTCAGTTAGAGGACATCTTATAATATATGAAGCAAACACTGTTAAAGCTACTTAAGAAAACTTACTAACTTAGTAAACAAAACTTTCCAAGCGAGTTAAAGGCTTTGAATGTTAGGTGGAGCTATTGTTACTTTATGTTATACTAGTTTTAAGACATATGACATAAGACATTTATTTAAACTTTCTTATATCAATTTATATAAAAATACATAAATATACACAATCACGACTTTTTAGACACATACAACATAATTTTTATATAAAAGACGTAAACATTATTTGCTAACCATTAATTTGTACCGTATTCATAAACTCACCCGTATCCAGGCTTCTGACAAAACCAGGATCGCGTCAGCTTCGCGGCTTCCAATAAAACTCCACCGAGTTCACCGATCCTCATGCCAGAGCAGGAGCAACATCCATCGCCGTCCCCCTCGCCCACGAGCACAACGCGAGACTCCGACTTCGCCACTTTGCCACGGTTTTGCATCAACAAAACTTTCGATCGATTTAGTTTTCACACTTGAATACTTCGCACATTTATCACTGGGATCATTAGTTTCATGATGGACGGTTTACACTGTTTACGTTAAATTTATGTCCCTTAGAGAAACTGTTTTAACGTGTTCTCAATTTCACAGTTCAGAATTAATTACGGCTATCACTCAAAACACCACAGCATTTCACTGTTCTCCGTCGGCTTTTAGAAAGAAAAAGCGATTTTAATAAATGGGATTGTGATATAAACGATGTAGAATTCGGTAGTAAAATTATTATTGACGCCATTAAAACAGCCAAGTCATAACGGAAAATTGAGGGTAATAAGACATATCTTGTGATCGATACAAACGAGCAAGCACCAGTCAATGCTGTACGAGCCATTAGTTTTATTGCCTACTTAATGTAACGATCCATTTTTGAATAATCACGTCACCTACGCTAATATTTTTGGACTTTGGTAGTTGTTTTACTGCTTAGGGAAACTTGTTGGAAATTGTTTTATGGAAAAAATATTGAGTAAGAGCTACGTAATGATCACAAAACAAGTTTCCTTCAGTAACCTTTATAGCTGACTATAAAAGGACTTCTACCTAACGACCTAAAAAATAATTGATTCGTTTATCGTTAACGAAGAAAAACTGGTTATATCGCTTCCGGTGTCTATAACATGTTCATTTACATTCGCTATCAACTCTTAATTACCGAATTTTCCATTAGTATTCGATATTTTGGAAAACGAATAACAGTAGACTTAATTTCCTTTTAAATTACGTCTTTTATATATTACGTCTTTTATATAAAAACGAATAACAGTAGACGTCATTTCAAAGGAATTTTTTGTTAACCATGAATTCATTCAAACGCTTACTGAGCATCTGTTTTTGCATAATATTCGTGACAACACTTATTAAATATTATAGACTCAAGATAAAATTTCAAAATAGCCCATAAGTCATCAATGTTTATGATTTCGCATTGAGAGAATATAATATTAGAAATACAGTAGATGTACAAGAGAAATTTCAACTACAATAGCACAAATCAGACGCGCATAAATCCAACATTATGGAACGAATTCAAAAATCACGATACAGCCGCCATCAATCATAATGTACGCCGACATATCATGACTGGCATGAAATAGTAGCCCACTTTATATTATAATAGTAGTATTGAACTCTTTATCGTCATGTTCTACTGGGAGTATATTAATGAAGACTATAATGTTCTTGCTACATCAAAACGGGAAAAATCAAAAATAAATGCGATAGTCAGTTTTGAGTTTTCCGAGAAATATCTTGATTGTTTGTTAATGTCGTTTATTTAAAAAAAATCTAATTCATATAAACATATTACTCGTAAGTTCTTGTACCATTGACCTTAAAACCTATATGTTTATTTCTTTTAATCAAACATCCATCAATTTCCAATTCAATCAAAGTTATTGTTAAACGAATTGTTAAACAAGTAGCGTTTTTATAGATGAAAGAAATCAGATAAAGATATTTGCTAAAATACAAAAATTAATTGTGTTGTAGGTACTCATGGTTTAATGGAAACACCAGGGTGGTCTTTAGGTCTTAACAACAAGAAAGATTTTAAAAACAATATTTCTTTCCGATGAAAAATATGAAACCGAAAAGTTAAGAATCCAAGTAACAGTTTGATTGTATATTAACTGAACAAAGGCAAAAGCGATTAATTTCCTAAACCAGTAGGTACTCTCATCATAGCAATTATAAGAACAAACATCCGTGACGGTATGGGTACTTCATATTTCTAATAAGTTGAAAGCAATTTGAAATTATGAAACGTACCACACTTAACTGTGTTTATTCAAACGTCGCTCGCTATTAGCAAATGTATTTTCAACCAGTGACATAATAGGTATGGATGATGTCACGATGTGGTTGACAGACAATTTGAAACACGTCAAATACAAAGTCGCTCGAGGATGTTATACTGCAAAACTGATAAATTATATAATACGTATTACGCACGCGCAGCCCTTTTAGGAAAATGAAGTGGTATTCGCAAAGCTTCTCATGGAAAGTAGAATAACTTAAGTAGTCTATTAATCTGCCAACAAAATGAAAATAAAATGATTATCATTTAAAACCATCTTATACTGAGTTCGAAGACATCCGAATGAGGAGTCCATTGTGACGGATCTAGATACGACTATATATAAGAGATAAAGATAACATCAGATAATTGTGTGATATTCGTGTTAATTCTGTCAAACTTAAGCCGTATGAGTTATGTGTTATCAGTCAAATGTTAAATAAACAACATTCTATTGTTTAGGCAAGCACTATCATACATTTACGTGATACATTGTGAACGAAAGGTTAAATGAAAATAAAGGAAGTACGGCGTTTTAGACGGCGCCTAAAGTCCTCGAAAGAGGGTGCGATAAATAACGAAGTTAAGACGACAGCTACCCTACATCCCGAGCTTATTATGCGAATGGATGACGTAATAAAAACCATACGAGATTCTCTATCTAGCGAGCAAAATGAGGATGTACTTACATATCCATCTAAATGCAATGTCGTCCACAAACTGAATTGGAACGAGCAAAACGTCGTTGTCTTTGAGTATCAGTGACCCCGATGCTGAAACTTATGTCGTTCTACAAGCTAGGAGCACCAAAAGTGGCTTTAAAACGCCGTGAATCATGTGGAATTTTTGCGAAAACATATTTCCTCCGGAGAATATTGGCAACATCACAAACGCTAGGAACGACCGTGCCAACAGAACTCGAATTATGTTCTGGGATGGTTCTCGGTGAGTGGTTAACCGCAGTCGTCCAAAGTTGAGGCCTCGACGCTAGTATCTCACGCAAAACTGCTACACGCCGTGATAGGTTTTAAACTAACAGAGGAAATTGTTTTCATATTCAAATGTGGTGGTTCTTATAATAAACAAATAATTCCGTATACTGTGTCCTAATTGTGGTCGGAGAACGGTGAACTAAATTGTCTAAATTGAACCTATGAATACAAAAAAAAAACAAAAACATATATATGGTCGAATTTTCCTTTTTTGAAGTCAGTTAATAAATAAAATGACGCTTGTCATATCATACATAAAATATATTTTTTTTTATCTATCGAACCGAACGACGGGTCTCTTAGCTTTATGAGAAATGCTACTTTCACTCAAAAATACTTATCTATTATGCCTACAAAATCATAACTCTACTCCCTTTTGACTTTACCCCTAATAATCAATCAATGTCTTAAACAAAATAATCACAATAAATCATACTATATCTATTTAAGTGACATTGATGTATAATTAATTCACCTTCGTAATCAAGTTTCCGCAAAGCGGTATAATTAAGCGTTATATTATAACCATTGCATGCATTGCATTAATAACCAACGAATTGGACCAATGACCTCTCACTAATCAACGTAACGCAAGTTGTTATCGAAAAAGAAAACGCAAAGAGATTGTATTCGAAAAGTAAAGAAAAGAAACGTATTTTTCAACTTCCAAAGTGAACTTTATGCCGAAACTTCGACAACGAATGACTTCAGCTGTAAGAAATTTCAATAAAAAATAAATGAAATATCGTTTTCCGATTCGCTTACATAAACCAATGTACTTTTTCATTTAGAATATTAGAAGATAACTTTATAATTTCACAATATCCCAGCCCATCAATGTGTATCTATATAACAGTTTTTCTAGAAGACTATTGGCCCTAACCAGATGAAATTAGGAAGGGACAAGAACAAGAGCATGTGGTGTATCAACCATATGGAAAATCTTACGGTTGATACAAAGGAGCAATTATGGCATTAAAATAACCAGACTGTTCTATAAATAAAATCCAATCCATATTTCAAATCATGCATTACACTGAAGGTTGCAAATCGAGTCGAAAGGCATACATTCCGTCGGCCATGATTGAAATCGTATCTCTTGAGTCTCAGGTGAATGGGAACCCCTATCGGTCTGTTTACACCAACTTTTAGAACTAGGTTTATAGGTACCCGAACGCTAACAATTTTAACACAGTCTTTCCAAAACTTCTAGAAATCTCCGTTAAATCAAAATTATCGAAGTGTAATTCGTAATTAGACATTGAAGATAGATTAGCTAAAGACATGGAACAATCAAGGAAATGATTACCAGTAATTTAACAGTAAGAAAACGTAGCTAACAATAGGAAAACATCATAATAAAATCAGATACAAAAATGAATGTGGAATTACTAAGATACATACTTTAGTGAAAGCAATCTAGACACTATCTCATCATTAATCAAAACCACCCCAGGGAAGGGAAAATATAATATTACTTCGTAATATTATATTTATTCTTTAATAGAACTGTCTCCGTCAGAGTATTCTTAAACGTGTATAACTTTCTTTACTGGAAATAATGTCATATTTTCAAGAGAAAGGAAGTATTTTCTAACAAATGAGAGAGAGAGACAGAGACTCAACAAAGGCTAATAATAAAACTGAGATGGATAGTAAAAACGTGTAATGATGTAATCAGGACCACAATGAAAATCCAAAGATACTATCGACAAAAGGAAGAGTATAATTTTATTGTGTTCGACTTAATCGACGTCTTTTATGGAAAAGTTAATAATATGCAGCGAAGAATAATTCAAGACAAGACAAGAAAATGCTAGGCTTGAAAATAAGGTATACAGTTGCTTGAGTTGATTGAAACGTAATGAGTAGATTCTATACTGACTTAAGAAACCTATACAGATTAATAGAAATGTAAAATAATACAATGTCTGTGTCTCTTCAAAGTCAGCAGGCTAGATAGCATCATATATTATATGGATGAGCATTCTAAAAAGCTAAAACTATGTAGCATACTCTAGTATACATTTTTCATTAAAATCTACAAATGAACCAATGGAAAATGGCAATTTATGTTTTAAAGTAAAGATTGTGGAAATATTGTATTTAAAGATAAATATTAGAAATAGAATAGAAAGAAGAATAATCTCAATAAATTTAGCAACAAAAAAAAAATACTTTGTTCGTTATCTATCAATGACATCTTCAACACGACAATTGGAGGTTTAAGCACAGAATAAAAAGGTAGTTTAAGTGTCTGTATTAAATTAGGTCTCACTTATCAACACTTTATCAGTGTCACGAACATTGCCCTAAATTAAAATAATAAGTCTAAAAGTAAAAAAAAAATAATGTTTGAGTTACAACTTAATATTTGTTTTTATACATATTTTTAAGTTAATTGTGTACTCTGGTACAGAAGTAAGTATTCTGGAATTATTACGAATAAACAACATATTATTCATTATGAGAATCATATAATTATCCAAATAATGGTTTGTTTGGCTCTTAACACAACCTAAAACCAGATAAATACGGGTATAACAATAATATTTAAATATAAGATCAATAATTAAAAACACAAAAGATAAGTAATTATACCAAGGTTCTATAATAAGGAACTTAATAAACTAAAGTTACAGAGACAAGATTCAACGGAAAGAACGATCAAAAAGACACTAAGATTAAAGTGGTACAACTTTAGAAGGGAAAACGAAGTACAAATGTTATGATAGTTAAATCAATCAATGTTTGAAACTCCAAACATGTTGAGTCTGTCAATAGTCATCAATTTACACCAAACATCATGATAAGTAAATAATAACCAGCAATATAATAAGGTTCAATAAGAGGAACGTCACGTATCAATTATCATACGGTAAATATTAGAATTAGAATTACACAATATTGCAACAGATTTCGAACTTATTTGGGCTACAATACAAATTCTTGGGAACTTTCTGGATGCAAGGAATGCAATTTATGAAAATGTAATAAGTCACGATCCATTACAAATTAATTTTTATGCTCTCGATGACGAAACCACGAAAGGTAATCCCAACTTGGCACATCATGACGAATCGACGTAATCGCTGCGATTACGTAAACGAAATAATAATAAAGGGACCTATCCATCTGATTTCAACGAACAACCTTTTACAGATGCTCTTAGTAAATAAGTAAAGGAAGTGTTAAAGAAGAAAGAGAAGATTTACATTTGAGTATACATTCGAATGTTAACAAGGCAACAAATATAAAATATCTTTTTAACACGCTTTTATTAGCTTCAGACGTATGTATGTTGGTATGTTAGTATGTAACGGAATCTTTGAACATGATTTTAACCCCCTTCAAAACGTCGGATTAACTCGAAATTTGGCATACTTATTAAGGACCGATGACAATTCAATATTTTAAACATTAATAGTTTTGTATCATTGTCCTTATCAACATCCTCTGGATTAACGATTTTCGAGGCGAGATTTTTTTTCAAACACCTTCAGCAAAGTTCATCGCAACTTTAGATTGCAAATAATTATTGCTATTTAGTTTCAATAGGCGTAACTTTTATATCGTGATTTTTAGTTTAGAAAATAATAATGTTATTTCCCCATAACTCAAATGTTCTGAAACATATCTATAATGCGCGAAACCCTTTGCGGTCTGTTCGTCTGTCGTTGGGCTTTATCTCTTAAATCGTAATAGATAGACACTTGATTTTTTTACAAACGATGAATAATGGTGGTCGCTATAACGAGAAATACTAAAAATTAATAAATAATTATAGTTCAAAAAACTAAAAAACACGCTTTTCTATTTTTTAGTTGATTTTATCATAAAAACGTGTTTTTTAGTTTTTTGAACTATAATTATTGAATATGTTTGGCAAATCCTCTTTAAGAATATGCTTTTATGTTAGAATCGTTTAATAATAATTAAATTACAATAAAAAAATTAGGGAAATTATTCTACGTAAAGCATTTCCGTGTCATAAGATTACATATACACATATCAATGAGACATACGTAAATTTTACATTCAGTGACGTCCTTAGATTTTGGATACCGATATCATATTCAAATTTCATGATAGAACGATAAAGCATCGTACGTAGGAACGTGAGTAGGTCGCTTAATGTACAGACAGCGATTCGGGTCGCCGATATCGTATCGCCAATGCAGTGAAACAGGGAAGTGGTGGCGCAAGGTCAATTGGATTATAGTTTGTATGTCAGCTGATTCAAGAAGTGACAGACTGCAGACGTGAGATTTTTGATTGGGAATAATGTAATGATAGACCTGACAGTAATAAGGATCCTTGGCTTAAATAGAAATGAGGATATTTTAAACATAAGATACTGTAAAGGAAATGAGAAATAAAATTAAGACCATTGAAAAAAAAGAGGCTGAATACGCCCTTGACATTGAAATAGTTAAAGTGTAAAAACTTACAAGTGTAAGTAAACAAATTATACACTTGGCTGACTACGAATAGAAGAACTTTTTAAAGAGTATTAAAAAAATAGGTACTGTTTTTCACAATTTCTTGTATATATGTTATAAATTAAAAGTCATAGTACAAGTGGAACGTAATCCCGTGGACAAGATAAAGACACAACAGATATGGTAGCAGCATAATATGGTAATGATAAACGCTAGAAGCCCAGGCTTTAATCCGTACGATTGGCTTTCTTGAAACAATCCCTGATTTTTTTAAGTGAACGTGGACATAAGTAAAACCTAAATTTTTGAAAATTATTTAGATGTTTATATTCGTTTGATCTGTATATTTCGTATAAATGGATAAAGACGGAAGGCTTTTAAAAGAATTCTTTTAAATTCAGACAGGAAGGATATCACAAGGACAAGGAAAAACACATTTGATAGTAGTAACTAAAACATAATATATACATACAAGATGGCTAAAGCCTCCACACCAACACATGTCCAGCGTGTTGGATTATGGGCCTTAACATTCAGACAGCCCTTCACATTTTGACAGGAGACCCGTGTCTCTGTCTTACAAGATGTATGAAAAAAATAGGGAAAGAAAATACCTGATACCGGAAAATATTGTTATTTTAATAAACATAATATTATGGCACTCAACACTTATCTTACTTAAGATTAAATTAATATTTGATTATTTTAACATTAATGAATAGAACCCGGTAATTTTCATCGAACTATTTAACGACAGAATTAAAGGTCCGCGGGCGGCCTTCAAGAATTCTCAATGATATGGTTTAAGATATAAGCTCTAAGCGTGTAAGTAACAGGGCGTTTTAAATAATGTAGTTATGCAACATAACAAACGTATCCATTCTATTAGCATAATAATAAGCGAAATAGTTGTCAAAGATAATACACGTTGAATAAATTAATTCATAAAAACAAATAATATTTTACCTTTTTTGTCTCGCAGAAGATTAAATTTTTTAATAGTATATTTTATAAAATAGAATCATTTCAGCAAGATGAAACAAGTTATTATTTAAACTGTGCAAATATTATAATGTAATGGAGTAATCAGCCCTTATGTTTTTAACTGTAACGTACGTAATTAAATTAATAAAAAATATGATAAGTATAATGTTAAATTAAATACAAATTAATCAATCCTCGTACCTCTCAAAATACACGTTTAAAACTTATACCACGGTACAAATATCTATCCTTGTACTGTGTATATATCCTTATAGTATGCTTATACTGAGCCCTTCACGTTTTTTTAACAACGATCAACTTCCTTATTACCAAAATCGCTTATCGCTACAATATTAAATTTTGTACCAAACGTAAAAATTATCAAGCAAACCGATATTGACTGTGAGCGGAGACGTCGCCGCCTTACACAGCCCGAGAGCACTTCAAAACCAACTTAATGTTACAGCAATAAAAGATAAATTCTAACAGAGACTCGAGATTACGATAGGAATTACGGCCCTAGCAGACATGCTACTTTTAGTATTAGCGATTTGCGTTTTTGCGACTTCATCGTTGCTTGAATACGTTTAAGCAGCTTGCTGCGTTCTGTCGTACTATCGAAAACATACGTTTAAGGGATGTGACAATAAGCTAATACATGCTTGACATGCCGCCGATGATCTGTGCAGACTATCGCTAACGATAGTCAGTGGCGGTCGCCAGCGACAGTCTACGACCGTCGATGACTGTCGTCGTCTGTCGCCAAGTGTCGTCGTCAGTGACGATCGCACGTATAATAGAAGCCCTTAGTAACAGCGATAATGCTGCATCACGTTTTAAGCGTTCAATTGTTGCATCGAGCGTCCAAAAGGAAATGCGACCAGCGCACGATCGCCTTCGAGGTATAATTTTTTATCACTTCATGTAATTTACGAAAATCTGATAAATCGTCGATCGCCGATATTAAAGGTAGCAAGTCTGTTAGCGCCCTTATTACTGAAATGAAATGAGTTATAAAACTGATTTTACATTGTTGTTTGAAGGTTCAAGTGTCAATTAAATTGAAGCTTTATTGTTGTTGGAATAACTTTGATATTTGACTGTGGGTGTATAATATTATGAATGTAGTCAATTCAGGAGTCTCAGCGAGACTTTACGTTTAATTCTCATTTGCATTATACAGAGGTTCTATAAGGTATGTATTAAGGAAAGTTGGCGTAATATTGCCACAGGAGTAGGTTTCCTAAAACTACAAGGTACTGATTTTAACTAATTTAAAGTAATTTCTACTTGCTTTTATATTAAAAGTAACG
Source organism: Epargyreus clarus clarus (assembly GCA_014595695.2). NCBI lineage: Eukaryota > Metazoa > Arthropoda > Insecta > Lepidoptera > Hesperiidae > Epargyreus > Epargyreus clarus. The sequence continues at coordinate 351,615 of JACTTY020000076.1, forward strand.
GCACGGTCACTTTACGAAAATGGGCAAATCTGTAAGAAAATTTGATGCGTGGTATCAATTTTGCCTGTGGACTGGGGTTCAAATCCCAGAAAATCCGGCCTATCACATTCATATAATACCTACATCCAAAAAGGCACTTGAACGATAGCGTGTCGTGCTTACATTGTCATAATTATCATTGGACATAATTAATTAATTACAATAATACATATTTTAGTGCTATAGGTTGACATATTATTATCAATTAACTGATAAGATAGTCGCACCTTTCGTAATTACTCGTATGTATGCAAAATACCATTCGATTTCAAATTAATCATCTGATCAGTACCTAGTTACACTAAAGTTGTCAAATTCGAATAACCTGCTCCGAAGTTCACTTAACCAACTATAATATAGTCGTAGTAAGTAAAACGTAAATAGATAGATAGAATACTCTTTATTGAACACTTACAGTTGAGTTTAAATAATAGCAATATACAAACACAGGTCAAACAGTATGCAATAGGCGGTACTACTACTGCTACTGAAATATGAAGGTGGTAGAACCCTTTGTGGTTCGATTCCAGCGGCACCGCTGCTATACCTATTTCCGCCTAATGACAGCAGTGGTTAATTCAGCTTTTCGGGTCTGAAGGGTGTGGTAAGGGAGACATACTTTTCCGAAGCGTTCCAGCTTAGTCCTCAAGGGTACTGGCGCATCTGACGCCGACTTCAAGTAGAAAATTAATCTTATCTGGGGTTGATTACAGATAGATGTCCATGGGCGGCGGCAGCGACTTACCATCCGGTGTACTGCATACTGGTCTGCTCCCCTATATTATATATCAAAAAACTTAGAAAAATTTTGTCACATAAAAATCCTCATTAAATTGTCAAACTAAATCCAGTTTACTTTAAATAGATGGTGATATTACTCGTAAACTTTCATACATGCAATTTAAAAATACGGTTAAAAATTTTCTTCGTATTAAAAAGCTCAAAAGCTCCTGTTATAATGTACGTTGGGCGCATTAAAATGAACATTAAGCTTCGCAACTAAGCTCTCATGATGCATTTAAATGTGAGGCTTCAGCTATGTCGTTTTCATGTTGGTATATACTATTAAGTATATAATATACTTACATTTATTTATAACGTTAGGCATATTCTTTATGGAAAATTTAGACATGAGGTAGTGTGTCAGCCAAGTTCGAGATAATTATCTACACGGTGCCTACTAAAAATACAAGTTAAAAGAATGTTTGTCTATGTATGGTAAGCTCATGTATGCTGGTACTTGTTTATTAGAGCTGGCGGTATAAGAAAAAATACACTGTCTTGCGAAATTAGGCAGTCTTAAATGATCTAATGTTAAATATGAATACATCACTATCCAAAGGCTATAGAAGGTCATAGCGACTCTAAGCTCGAACTCTCGAGCTCTGAGACTATAATAGACAGTTATGTCATGATATTTCATAATGAATAGCTAAGTGACGACACTGGTGACAGACAGGAATGGTATTACACCCATTACAGTGTTCATTGTTGGCCATTACGCAGACGAAGCCGCAGGCATGAGCTACTAGCTTAACGAGTAACCAATTTTATTAAATCCCTAATAGTTCCCCGCGGCTTCACTAACGTTTTAGAAAAAATAACATGACATACATAGAACTGAAAATTTGTACCTTTTGGCGCCATCTATGGAAAATTGGTCGTACCGACTCAGAAACCTTCGTGGGCTCATGCTCAACAACTTTGCTAAAAATCAGATGATTAAATGCATAGTTTACGATTCTATAAGGGACAAACATTAATTTTTATATATAGATAAATAGAAATATTAACCACAATTTCTGAAACCAAACCTTAAACAATGCTTTCTCAAATGCAAACTATACTCACATTACAAATGTTTGTGCAATCAGAGACCCCTATACAAACTGGTCGTAACAACGCAATCTGCTTGAATAGCGTTCAATGGACCAACTTTGACGTATGAATGAAGATCTTGTATGGACGATAGGCGCTTACAATACTAATGTGAAAATGAAAATTCAGTTTAGAGACTGGTACCTTACAATACAATACATTTTGGGCATGCAGTCCGGCGAATATTAAGTGGTCGCTACCTTCGGTGGCAAAACAAACTTCAATTAGGATAAAGTTACTACACAAAGAATTTGTGACAAATACCGTTTTTTATTTAAAAAAAAATCATCATTCGAATATCTGTAGCCTATAGAAATAAAACAGAGTTTCTGAGGTTTAAACCGTGATGCTTCACATTAGTATCTCTCTTTTATCACACACTTCAAACCCGGACACTAAAGCTTTAGAGTAAGGTTAGCTACAAATAGAATTCTACCTATTTATGTATTTGTATACAAAGTATAAGTAATCAATATTACGAGCGGAACGTTAAGGGTCGGTTGCATATGCGTATCTCTGAAAGTTAGACAGGCATGTCATCACCTTAACGGCTATTCAAAGCGCACGATAAACATCCATCGCTAAGGGTACGCGCACAAGAAAGTTGTAATTGGAGCGAATCGCGCGTTCACGCGTCTTACGCACGCTACGTGTGGTGTGACCTGTCTTTATGGTTTAGACGGGACCCGAACTCGAAATTGTCGGAAGAAAGAAATATAAAAATCGGGTTTAAAAACACATTTTAAAGCAGATCAGACCAAAGATAAACTGAGTTCACTTATTTACAAAACTATACAGAACATTAAGAAATGTGGTTACGTTAGTTGCAAATTACTTTGCGACGATTTTGGCTGCATTCTCTATTCAACTAGTGAAGCCGATGATGGTTAGTGTTCCATCCCCACCCGACATGTCTTATATGTCTTATGTGAATTCAGGCTGAATTTACGATTTTAGGCTTTGTAAAATATAAATTTTGTAAAACTAAGAAAAAGAAGAGAGACGTTTATTTTGGTTGTAACTATGCGATTTTCGTCAAGGAGGATTAACTATGTTTATTGTTATCAGGCCAATTTTATAAAGGTTACTACGTAAATATTTAAAACGAAACGCACATGTCCCGCTTTCACAGTTAAATATGTCGACACTAGCGCATGCGCGGTGAAAACGTGCCCGATAATAAAAATAATAGAGTCGTGCATAGCATGGCGTCATTACGGCAATTAAGATTAACGCCTAGTGGAGTTATATTAATTTTATTGGATCGCATACACGTGGTAGCTTCTTTATTTTTAAATAGTAAGGTCAGAAAACGAGGAAAGTGAGAAATCATGATTAGCGCCAAGTTAACTAAAATTAAAGTATTTATCGGATCGAGAACACGTAGTAGTGTTTTATTATTTAGTAGGTATAGGTAGGGAAAGGAATGAAAACAAAACTGTGTTAATAAATAAACACATAAGTAAATGACATACGTAATAATAATACGGTAAATCAAGGCATTGATTACAACCCAGCAACAACAACAAAACAAAAAAGTTTCAACTAAAACATAGCGTTGGTGGTTACCGTTGTTGCGGATTTTTGGAAAATGAGTTGTACAGACAATGCATCAGTTAAATGGTATGCATTTAAATACATTGCATCAGTTTTTCAAAAGCCTTACTCAACTGAATTTCATCTGCGACGAAATAACCACGGTGTTTTTAATTTGTTTGCACAACTGTTTGATCTTTTCCAAGAAACAGTATTGTTAAAAAAATTAAACAATATCACAACTTTCGTGGCGCAACGGTCACCTTAGTACATGAGGTTCTAGGTTCTATCCCGGGCCAGGCATACACAATCTGTGGTGGATTTATTTTAGAATTCTGTTCTGGGGCTACGTTTGTAATTATGTTTGAGTTTTATTTAAATGTATAGGAGTAGCAGATGAGCATGCAAACCATCTGATGGGAAGTGCCTTCTGCCGCCCATGGACATCTGTAATCAGTCCCAGATAGGATTGGGTATTCCTACCTGAGGTCGGCCACAGATACCGCTATCCCCGAGGACTAAGCTGAAATGCCTCAGAAAAATATGTCTCAGAAAAAGTGTGCCTTATCACACCCTTCAAACCAGAACACAACAGCGCTAAATACTGTTGTTATTAGGCAGAAATAAGAGTCGAACCACAAAGGGTTCCACCACCTTCAAAATTATGCACAAAATTAAGTGTGACGTCAGCATACTTTATTATTTGTTTTAATTAATGTTTTCGGATAATTAATTGGTGGTTCAAGTGGTTTTCAACTGTTGCGTCGATTGCACGGTATCGTTGGGTGAATTCGGATTCGGTTGTAAATTGACTTTTCAAATGAAATAAAAGCAGTTTAATAATGGTTAAAAGTTAATTATGTTTTTTGGTATCGATACAGAACACGTTTTAAAGAAGCCAAGGTTAAAAGAAAAGCAATTAAAGTATGCTAAATCGACTTATTAATGTGACAACAGTTTAAATAGATGGTCGCACATTGCTTTAAAAAAACCAGTGGACTACACTTCGAACCCTGGACGGATTTCTAATTTATGCCACTGCTTGAAAGCACTGTGTACTGCGACTGCACTGAGGGTGTGGTAACATAGATTAGTAAAGATACTTCGCCGCCTTGAAATTGAATGAAGCCACAAAAGGCTGATTTGTTACTTTTTTTTAATCTTGACAAATAAAAAACATTTCAAGAGAAAATTTATGAATAAATAATTAATACTGCACTAATTTACATAATAAATAAATAAGTATTTCAAATATTTTAGGAACATTTTAGCACGGAGACGTGGCAAAATTTTTTTTACGCAATTGTTTCAATTCTCAAAACTTCACACATTTTCTTGTTATAAGTGAGTAATCTTTACTAATCTATGTGTGGTAAGGGAAATATACTTACAAGATACCTTCTAACTTAATTTTAGGAGAAGTAACGCATCTGTGAAGAACCTCAAGAGAGTCAATAGAACTTAATTTCCATTTATAATCTGGGGTAGATTAGAAATATAATTACAGATCTCCATGGGTCCATCATTGCTAGAGACTACTTACAATCGAGGTCGTTTGCTAAACTATTTGCATAAAAGTCCTTTTAATAGATTCTATCCAGTACTCACTTTATGGAAAGTGTAATAAAAAGTGAAGCCTCCATATAAAGTGGTTGCATATGTCCGGCGTAACTCGGTAACCGATGATTAATGCCCGCCCTTTAGTAACGATTGCTTACGTAGGGTTGTACCTAAATGAGTAGTAGTAATGCCTATCTAAGTACTTTTTAAAGATTTTTAAAGTATCTTATTGCATTTTAAGTAGGAAGTATATAGTTGACTTAACGAAACCATAACGTGATATTACACATTATGGTTTCGTTACACATAAATATTTCTGTGCATTGGGTCGGAGTTTGTCCTGGACGCACTCCAGGCGTAGATAATTTTCTTTTAAAAATACTTTATATATTTACTTACATCATAGAATCTATGTATATTAGTTATTTTTACCCTAAACAAATTGTATCCCTTATTTTAATGATCAAGGAAAAAAAATCACGAAAACTTAAACATTGTGTATTCTTTACAACGTGCCTAAAATGTGAAAAGTCCAGACCAGAATTCGACTAGAAATTTTTCAAAATAGTGTTGATCCGCGCCTAACAGAATAGCAGTAATTATTGATGAAGGACTGGAGGTGTATCACAGAATACAGTCAGGTACAAAGTCCACGTTCCTGTACAGTTTGATATTTTCTCTGAGACAACATAGACATTGTTTACATCAAATATTAGATACCGTGTATATCAGATACCTACTGTGTATTTACACGTGGAAATGATGATGTAACAAAACTAATAAATTAATAACCATGAAATAAATACACGGTATCAATAAATACGAATGTATTAGTAGCAGTAGAAAGTTTTCAACTGAGTGGCGGTACTACCACACACAATACTGTGTTGTAACAACTTGTAACAGCAGGCTAAGGACTTTCTGGTTTAAAGGATGTGGCAAAGAAAAGACACACTTAAGCAAGATATACCAAATTAGGCTTCAAAAGTAGCAAAGTTTGTTTGGCCGACTTTAAATATGACTCCAAGGTAGTGATAGCCTAGTGGTTAAGAAACTCGGCCTCTCGATCGAGGGGTCCGAGGTTCAAATCCCAGGCACGCAACTCTGATTTTTCAAAGTTATGTGCGTATTAGAAATTAATTATCACTTGCTAAACGGTGAAGGAAAACGTCGTGAGGAAACTTGCATACCTGAGAGATTTATATAAAAACAAATCTCTAAGGTATGTGAAGTCTACCAATACGCACTGGTCAGCGCGGTGGACTATGGCCTAATCCCTCACATTCTGAGAGGAGACCCGTGCCCGGCAGTAGGACAGTAATGGGTTGCTGATGATGATGATAAAATATGATTCCAATCTTATATAGAATTGATATTAGTCGTCCAAGGGTGACAATGGCTTAGTGGCGTTCTTATCATTAAGTGATCTTCATACTTCAACTACACATAGTACTAAAAATAAACCCTATAATCTTTTTACAATGACACTTTTCGATAGCCATAAAGACGGTTATATTTCATTTCGTTATACTTCACTTCATGTTCAAACATTTATTTCAACTCCAACAATATTTGACTTTACTCATACGTCTTACGTATAGAGTAATTAAAAACAAATGTGATATTTCCATAACATTTAAATGATGTGTCATCGTAAAGTTTCATTTTAATACAATTCAACTGATAGTATTATCGTTGATAAGATTTAATGGTGGTAAAACTATATACTACTATATTTGGTTTTGTTTAGGCCAAGAACAGGAGGTAGAAGAGAACATATCTTTGAGACATGATAGAGCATTCTAAATTTGTACATTTTGTCCATAGGCGTATTGTACATAGGCGCGTCTGATACGCACACACATTATAATCCCCGGCAGCGAAAAAATAAATTTGATTTTATGTGATGATGAATTTTGATTTTTGTTCTGAATTTGGGTATGTGTATCCGTTTTTGTATGTGACCAGGGCGTGCACAAATACAAAATCATTATGTGGAGCTGTGTATAGAAAACGCTTGTTCATATATTTTGGGCTGTTTTGATGTGTGCAATTCCTGTAATTTTCATATATTTTTTATTTTTCATAAATTGGCAGCCCTGTGTTAAGTTTTTACGCTTCACCCGCTTAAGCTATCAATAGACTCGCGGTGCTCGATAAAAAATACAACTGATGCCTCTAACTCGTTTACTGGACTGACATACTTCCAAAGGAATTATGCACTTGACTGAGCTAATTGAACGTCGGTTACTGTTCAATTCTAGACTTTGGATTGACACGGAGAGAATCTTTATCTATAAAAAATTGTATGTTGGTCAACTAAGCGACATTCTAAGATATTCTTATTCGTACGATACCCGGTTCGTGCGATCAACAAACAAGGATTTTAAAACTGGGTTTAATTAACTTTATATATATTATAATATCTTTATATCGGTTATATGTTATTATCGGTCTCCGAGTGAGGCTAAGTACAAGACAATGTTGGAACGTATCCAAAATAAATTTGCCCGGTTTCTCTTCTTAAACTTACACGGTGTTTATCCCGGTTGTTCGTTCTCGGCATGGTAGGATTCAATAAACTGGAAGTGAGGAGAGAAATCTCGCTCACAAAGTACATATTCCAAGTACTGCGGGGTGAACTTGACAACCCAGTTATATTGAAAGAACTGAAGTTGTGTGTGCCGGATAGAAGCGTGGAGCGCCGGCGACGTCCGCGTCTTCTGGCGTTGCCACATGCACGCACCAACCTGATGCGCGACGCACCCTTAACACGAGCATTGCGCACACTTAACACTATAGCAGACCATATCGACTTGTTCTGTTGCACACTTGGAGAGTTCACGAGGGTAGCCTTCCATGTAATTGAAAATTATTAATTATTTTACTTGTATATATTATGTATATTGTATATTTTATGTAATTTGGACGTTAATTATTGTTATTTTTAAGCTACACTAACGCATTAGGATTTTTTTTCCTGTAATGTTAGATGTAAGTTGTGAATAAATAAATAAATAAATAAATAAAACTTTACACATTAACAAACATACATATTAAAATTTAATACTAACATATATTTAGATACCACAACGTATGCAATTCAACTGATAGAACATGCATGAATTGAATAGATCACCAACTTTGTGAAATTGGTTAAAATACGGTTAATTTGATACTATGCAAACATTTCTCTTAATGAATGAAAAGATGACTTAAAAAGTAAATATGAATTATTGAAAGGCTTAGATTAAGAGGTTTATTCGCTTCAATGCGTGAAGAGATCTTTTCTTCATATAATACGTGTAACAGTAGCATGCAGCGAGCTTACAATCTGCGTGAAGGTAAGTGGTTACTGCCGCCCCTAGACATCTATAATCAACCCCAGATAAGATAAGGGTCCTAATCTAGATTGACTACAGACGCGTTACTACACCTGAAGACTAAGTTGAAAGGCCTCTGACAAGTGTGTCCCTTCAAACGGGAATACAGTAGCGCTGAACACCGCTGTTGCAGAAAATAGAGAGACGGTAGTGCCTCCGAAGTCTAGCCACATTCTACCGTTTTCACATTCGAATTATTACCGAATTATTCGAATATAACAATTACAATTACCGTTTGTAACTCCTATAAACTTTGTCACCAATACATACGTGACAAATCCACTCAATAATATATTATGTCTCGCTTAAGGCATCCTACACATACAGACGTGTGTGAGAAACCTAACAAACTTACGTGCTCGCGTCAATCACTGCTAATCGTGGCTAATTGATTAATCGAATTAAATGTTGAGTTGACTAAGACCTCTCTAAATAGCTGGAAGTATGCGATGCATAATAAACGATGGCAGTATTACAGTAAGGGTTGGCACCCATACTATAATATATTAGGACTACCAAGACCTAGTACCTACAATATTTAGGCAATAGGGCCGAGGCGAGAGGCGATAGATAAGCTATCTACCTACCTACCCTACCCTACCCTAAATTTCAATAATAAAAAAAGTTTTTTTTTTTTACTTTTCTCAAAAAATCTCCATTGCTTCTGAATTATTATTATGTTAGTACTTTTACATTATTTCCAAGAAATAATTGTTAGTCAATTTTATATTATTCATCGAAAATAAATGTACCTATATTGTATTTTAAACAGTCACCAAAAATATTTTATGCTGCATTTCCCAAAAGTACCAAATACAGTTTTCCATTATGTCCAAGAAATACTTGTTTTCTATAAACAGGTGACAACCCTAATCAAAGTACCAGCGTTCGACGGCCTTGACGGATAACACTCGATGGATAAGGCCTGGTGGTTAAGTACATGGATTGCTAATTAGAACATCAAGTTGTAGACGACATGACGACGCATGGTATGGATGTGAAGCTTGGGATTACTCATATGTTTTATGACTAGCATTCATTTATCATTTATTAAGCTATGCATTTAAAGGTTGTAGAACAGTTTGTGGTTAAAGAACCACCGCCACATCGCATTCGTGTTCGCTTGGCAATAATATTTCGCCTAATAACAATAATGTTTAGCGATCTTGTGCTCTGGGTATATATGTATTTGGGGATCTCCCTGCCCTCAAAAAAGACGCCCAGACGAAAAATAAATATTTGATTGTTAAAACCTCAGTGACTCAGAGAGCTACGACAGAACAACTGGTAAGAAATTGCATACGATCTGGAGATTGCGACTTCGCCTATCGGAGGTCAAAATTCACTTCGGGGCCATGAGACAGTATTTAAGTAGGTACAGAAAAAAAATGTACCGGAATGGAACTGAGATCCAATAGTTTCTTAGTAGTAGTGTTTATTTATGCACCATTCACTCGCTTTTAACGTTAGATAAGACAACTTCTCAACAATCAAAAACTTCCAAACAAACTTCCTACGGCAAAAAGGTCCGAAATTGGTAAAGTAGTTTCCAAAATAACTTTTCGTAAGTAGCAAAATAACTTTCCTTCCCATTCATTAATTATGTAGGTTTCGACAAAAAGGTGTTATTGTGTGCACGCAACAATGACCCTTTCATACGTAACGTTCTCCGTGGTGCTATTGTTTCCATGTGTTGTATCGGTTTCCATTGTTTGCAACGTCACGTTTAGCAAAGATAAATAAAAATAAAATTCTTGAGGCATAGCCCGATATCAATAATTCTAGTATTGTAAAATGTAAATGCTATAGAATCCAGTAAGTACAGAATCAAGTAACTTTTTTTTTATAATATTGAAGTAGTAAACGACCATGTAGTCCGCGTGATGGAGATTGACTACTGCCGCTCAAGGACAAATAAGAGTTCTATCTGATGTCACTGATGTCAGCCACAGATACGTCGCTATCCCTCAGTATTACGTTCGAACGCCTCATATGAGTATGTTTCCAACACACTCAACACACAACCACTGTCACAACAACTAACTCCGGTAATGATGTATTAATTTGTAATTTTACTTTAGGCCTCCAGGTATCTGACATCTGAGAGATAGAACTGACCGTAGAATATAAAGAAACACTATTCATTATGGAAAGTGTCCCGCTAGTATAAACTAAACATTTTATTCAGATCACTGTAAAAACATTTAAATCATTTTCACCAATTATATTTTTTGTAGCAGATTGAGTGTTAACTGTTTTGATGTTGAATTAAACATTGTAAGTAACTAAAAAACGCATGAAATCAATTATCCTAAAAACGACACTACTGATTAGTAAGCAACATTTTACTATTGAAATTAGATGTTAAGTATTTGTGTTTGATTGATTACTTTTTTATTATTACCGTCAACGTCATTTTTATCGTAGACATATTTTTTATGCAATGGAGACAACAAATAAACAAACAATTTAAATACTATGCTGTAATATGAAACGCGTAATCGTGTGAATCGCTGGTCTTAGTTTTGTAATGTAAGCTATAATTTTGAATAAATTAACAGTCTTAATTAATCTAAAAATTAAGATTAATTACTTGAACGTTATATCTGAAGTAACGACATTAACTACTTAGTTACTTAGGGTGGGGATTGAACTCGGGACAGTACATGGCGGACAATATAGGAGCAAATGAGCTAATATTATAAAACTTAAGAGTTACTTTTAGTTTGTTGTCACACGCGAATCTCTAATACCAAACAGATTTGAGATTCCTTTGACAGAGATCTAATAGAGGAAGTGTTTGGCCTATCACTAATGCATTATCCGCATTGCAGGAGTGTGATGAAGTAAGTTAAGTATTTAAGCTATGTACCAATCCGCATAGTAGTATTGTGGTAAAGTATTTTAGACATATAGTAACGTAATAATAATTTTAATGGAAAAAGGACTAGACCCATTGGGACAAAATCAAAAACTTGGACATTCGAAGATAGTAAAACCCTATGTGGTACGACTTCGACGGCATCACCGCCTATACCTATTTCTGCTTATTAACAGCTGCTTTGCTCTGCTTTGGGTGTGGTAAGAGGGATCTACTTATCCGAAGCGTTCCAGCTTAGTCCTCAAGGGTAGCGGCGCATCTGTGGCCGACCTCAGGTAGGAATATCTAATCCTATCTGGGGTTGATTACAGATGTCCATGGGCGATAGTAGCCACTTGTCATCAGTTTTATCCAACACAGTAAGATCCTTACATATAGTAATACTATTTTCAACTACATAAGGTCACATCTAGTATTCATAATACCTATTATTTATTGATGATTGCAACACTATGCCATTACACGTTAGTATTTTGGCAACAGTGTCTCGAATGTCCATTGTCGGTGACGTAACCTATCGTAGGAGTTTGCATAACAACCGATAGGGAAGCAGGGATTGCGATACGCAGTTACAATGCATATCATAATAGTTAAAGGTTCGTGTACGTAATAGGGAGTTATTGCTTCTAGTAGGCTAAGCTATGCAATTATTGAAGTATGTAGGTATAATGATTGGTGACATACAGAGTTTCAAGTTCAATCCCCGGCCAAACAATGAATTATGAATTAAGTTTTGTGTAAGGTCTAGGTGTCCAGGTCTTGTCTTTGTACATGATGACATAAAAAGGTTATATAGGGTATAAACTTTTACAACAACGAATAAAAACGTACTTAAAACTAACTACTTCATGATTTTCACAGACGTGTAAAGTTTACAAAATTTTTGAATAATCAGATTAGCTTTTTAATAACCTATTTCAAAGAGTTACTAAATGGATTTTTAATAGACATATCCATCAGGCGGACTGCACACTCATTAGCTAATTCAAAAAAAAAAGAACAACAAAACTTAACACGTAGAAGTCAATTCGTAGAACAAAAGACTGCCTTAACTCTACCAGCGTTAGTTAGTAACCTCCCCATTCACACAGAAAGCCGTATGAATCGAATCCACACATGAATGTGGAACGAGCCTAATTCAGGTCACTGCGCACTCGAACTCTTCGTTTTGGCTGAATAGGTTTTAAGTTTCAGAGCTTTTTCAGTTTTACCTCGCTACGGAAAACCGGGTTAAAATTGTTTTGAAAGCAAGCGCACGTGTAATCTGGTTACAAGTGTGAAATAATGTGGATTTAATTGTTTATTTCCAAATCGTATTAAGGTAAACTTAACCCATATTTATTTTAGCCAATCCAAGAAAAACAGGTGTGGTAAGAGAGACATACTTGTCCGAGGCGTTTGAATTGAGTCCTCGGGGGTAGCGACGTAGATGTGGCCGACTGCAAGTAAGACTCTCATCTTATAGGGTTGTTTAGAGATATCGTGAAGGTGGCAGAACCCTTTGTGGTTCGACTCCGGCGGCACCACCGCCACACCTATTTCTACCTAATAACAGCAGTGTTAGGCGCTGCTGTGTTGCGTTTTGAAGGGTGTGGTATGGAAGACAGACTTTTCCGAGGCGTTCCAGCTTAGTCCTCAGAGGTAGCGGCGCATCTGTGCCCAACCTCAGGTAAGAATATCTAATCCTGTCTTGGGTTGATTACAGATGTCCATGGGCGGCAGTAGCCACTTACCATCAGGTGGACTGCATGCTCGTCTGCTACTCTTATATTATAAAAAAAATCCACGTGCGGCAGCAGCCATTTACGATCAGCTCATGCTACTAGGCAAAAATAGGTGTAGTGGTGGTGTCTCCATCAATCCATAAAGGATTCTACCACTTTCTACTATAGTCTCATCCACTCATTCCCGAATTTTGGAAAGATGAAAGTGCCCAATAGCGGGATACATATGATACGTGAGATAAGGCGATGTATTACGGCCAATCCACTGTCCACAATAAATCGCTAGCAATTTACCACCGCATCAGTTTATCGCATAAACCGATTTAAAGTGCACTAAAGTTGACCGCAATCGTTTCTCATCGTTTAATATGGCACCAGGAATTAATCGTAAACGGTTTTCCCTATAACCATTTACCGCAAACTAAATGCTCCAATAAACCCTGAATCACTGTATTTCTAGTTCGATTTCGATGATACCACCTCCACACCCATTTCTACCTTATACCCAATAGCAGTGTAATGCTGCTGAGATTTGGGTTGAAGAGAAAGATACTTATAAGAGATAGTGTACATTGTCTTCAGGGTAGCACACTGCATTTGTGAATCATCTCAAGTAAGAAGTAAAGTAAAGTATGTGAATGATTACAGATTAGCGATGAACAGTGATCAATAGAAAGTGATCACTTACTTGGATGTATGCTAATTCAGCACTTCAATTACAGAAAAAAGGATAAGTATAAACAGACAGTCGCAAAAACAATGAAAGGCCATCGTTTCTTAGAACATATTCTATTAATTTTAATAGCTATCATTCCTTACTTATTTAATACTTATTTTATTATATATTTATTTAATAATTCACTTTACATAAGCAGTAGAGTGAATTATTAACTTCAGTAAGTAGCACAATAACCTGGTCACAATATTTATATTATAAAAAGTGTAGAATATAGAATAATTATAAGCGTAAAATTTACATTGAAGGTTTTTTTTACACTCATTATTCAATATAAGAAGTGTGTGCTGTGCACACTTAAAGTCAACAGAACCACAGAACCAGAATAGGAATTTATCTAATTTATATTTCAATTCAAATTTCTACTTAACCGGGAGTCGAACCCGGAAGAACGCGTGTCAGACGGTCAGACAGGAGACGCTAACGCGTGACGTTAATACGATACGACATGGCTTAAAGAGGTATTTATCGTAAACATAATGCAAAGTGAATGTAGTACGTAGTAAGTATCGTTTTGTAACCAATCATTGCAAAAACACCGACGTAAGTAAGACATAAACTGTGTCCAATATTCATATTGAAAGTACAATAATACAGTCATGACATTTAATTGTTAATAAACTAGGTTTCGCATGCGGAATTACTTGTTTTTCTTATGAAATTGGAGTAATTAAGTATGCCGTCTACTTGTTGTTAGGTGGTTCATGTACTTCATATTAACACATACATTTTGTTATTACACAACATATATTTTATAAATATAATTTTTTGGTAAAATCATATTTTTAGGGAGCTTAAGAGAGGCTTGGTTATAATGTAAGAATGCACACATACTTTAGGGATAAAAAAAAACTCTCCGCCACTTCTTGTCTTTTGATTGAAAGTTTGATTGAACTTTTATGCAAATATAGAACATTTTAAAGAAAAATATTACATAGGGGTTTAATTAATAACATCGCGATAATCGTCTTTGTCGTCCGTGGTAATATCTTCCACAAGAAATTCAAGTAAAATTTTAAAAATAATTCAAAGAATATGTTGGAAAGTTCGTGCAATCAAACGCGATATCAGCTTTAGATCAATTTGTTTCACATTAGACCAGTGCCGAAGCCTTTAAAAATGATAAAAAATGAAAAAAAATCACAATAGAATAAAACCCATTGGAAAAGGAGGGGAATATGATCAAAATGAAAGGAAAAATAAATTACGGTCGATCCGAGTTCGGGAAGTGGGAGGGGGTGAGTTTTTAAGGGTAAAAATGGTTTATCTTGATTTCCGGCTAATCTACACGTCCTATGCGAAAAAGTTCAATGGCAAAGTTGTAGGTAATAAAAAGATCTACAACTTTTGTATTTGCAATTTTTTCACATAACCTCAAAATTTGGGTGAAAAATTCAAAAAACCAAGTTTTTGGTTTTTTATTTATATCTTTTTCAAAAAAAATTTTTTGTATACGAAATTTGGTGAAAACTTACCTTGTTATGTCCCAAATACACTGTAATTTATTTGATTAAAAATATTTATTTTTTCGCCTTATTTTCACTTAATATCAAAAAAGCATCCTAATTTTCAATCGAAAATTCTGACGTCAAAATATCAGCTTTTTTCAAAAAGTTTGGGGGCTTTTTGTTCGTTGAAATATCTACTTTCTGATGGTGTAAAAAAAAATATACATAACTATAGGAAATATTCTCAGAAAATGCAAAAAATTGAAAAAAACCCAAATTCGAAAAAAAATTTTATATCATTATGTACAATTTTGAGGTATTTATTAAAATTTACACTTTAATTACTCAAAAAACGTAAGATTTTATGTTTTATTGATAAATGAAAAAGTTGCAAATTAAAATATACTTCAATAATTAACAAACAAATAAGTTAATAAAGTTAATATTTAATAAGACATCTACAATATTTTGAAAAAGTTGTAGAATCTTATTTAAATAATATTTGTAGATGTCTATTTACTGCTGTTTTAAGATAATTTATATACCTGAGTGACCTTCGGTAAATTTTAGCCCATTGTAAGTTATTTCATAGAGAAGTGGGGACGGACCTAGGAGGGTCTGGGCATTACTACATACCTGCTATTTCGTAGCAGCTGTAAAAACCGTTAGCCAGTATTCGAGATACAGAACAGTGTACAACATCGTTTTTAAAAATACACGTGCAGGCTCAGTTACTCTAAGTGAATTGTGAGAAATTTACTTTATTCAAAAAATCGTTTGGAATCTACATAGCAAGGTAAATACAATCTGTATTTTAATCTATATTAATCAACTTTAAAATAAAAATAGTAATATTTTCTTTCATAAATAGTATGTTTAACATAACATAACCTAAAAAATTAAAATTGAATGATATTTTAGTACAAGAATAAAAAATAGTAATTTCGTTTATTTTATACAAACAAATTTAGTTATACTCATGATAAAACTTTGAAGGCATTATTAATTTAATTTTGTCTTTTCAGATTATCAGTATGGATGGATCTGTTTGTATAATCTGCAATAAGTCAGATGACAAGCAAGTGTATGAAATAAAAAAATCAGCTTTGAATCGTTATAGTGGAGTCTAGCAAGAAGAGAATCGACAATAAATACAATTGTTTTTTTTTTCAATTTTTTGCATTTTCTGAGAACATTTCCTATAGTAATGTATATTTTTTTTACACCATCAGAAAGTAGATATTTCAACGAACAAAAAGCCCCCAAACTTTTTGAAAAAAGCTGATATTTTGACGTCAGAATTTTCGATTGAAAATTAGGGTGCTTTTTTGATATTAAGTGAAAATAAGGCGAAAAAATAAATATTTTTAATCAAATAAATTACAGTGTATTTGGGACATAACAAGGTAAGTTTTCACCAAATTTCGTGTACAAAAAAAATTTTTTGAAAAAGATATAAATAAAAAACCAAAAACTTGGTTTTTTGAATTTTTCACCCAAATTTTGAGGTTATGTGAAAAAATTGCAAATACAAAAGTTGTAGATCTTTTTATTACCTACAACTTTGCCATTGAACTTTTTCGCATAGGACGTGTAGATTAGCCGGAAATCAAGATAAACCATTTTTTACCCTTAAAAGCTCACCCCCTCCCACTTCCCGAACTCGGATCGACCGTAATTTATTTTTCCTTTCATTTTGATCATATTCCCCTCCTTTTCCAATGGGTTTCATTCTACTGTAATTTTTTTTGGTTTCAAAAATTATCGACCCTGGTCTACATATCAATTTGCCAAATAAATATGTAACCCACAAACATCGATAAGGTATGTTTACACTACACACGATGATATGTGGATAATAATACGACACTGACAGATCTAGAACAGTGACATAGTTTTGAGAGCACTCGTAATAGTGTGCGTGCAACTTTACTTGAGAATCTGTCAAACGATTTATTATATGTTATTTTAGTATTATAAGTAATTTATGTATGCTTTATCTCGTTTTCCTTAACGTACGAAATACGGAGAGATAAAACATTGAATAGCTAAGATACAGCTTATTCCTAAGTGAATATTATATATAACTTTGTTTGTGTTTCACGGATATACAGACAGTAATATTTTAATGGGTAAGAGGTCATTTCTTACTATAATTACAGGTACAGCAAGTTTAATTAAAATATATGTCATATATTTTAAAAAATAATATAAAGGAAACATTTTACGCTGTATGACAGTTAAACACTCTCTTATAATTCAATGGTCAATATATTCAAATCATAAATTACAAGGGATATATGTAAACATGTATTAGGGCTCGAACACAAAACTGCGATGCGACGCGATGCGAATTCGCAACGCAGAAAATTGCGATGCGAATTGCTGCGATGCGATATCGTGCGACGTAGCGTCTCTCAGGGTGACCAACAACAACAACCACTGTGCGATGCGAATCAATTCGCAAATTCTTGCGATGCGTCGAGGGAGCTCGCAGATTTTTGCGATGCGACGTCGCATCGCAGTTTTGTGTACGAACCCTTACTACTAAGAAAATAATGGCAGATTCATAAGTCGATTGTACCCCGACCGTGGAGTGTGGGAGGCCATTTCCACATGACTGGGCTAACATTTTATTAACATTTTAATGCTCACTTAATTTTCACTAATACCTTTTGCTAACTCATCCAATATTAGTATTACGTTTCAAGCAAAATGTAGCTCCCGTATGTCGGAGAAAGTACAGTTGGTTGCGTAGTAAAAATGCCCACATGACAGCTTTTATACCACCCGCATGATGTGAGACTGAACTCAGGTTTTCGCTTAGACCAAAAAAAGAAATAAACGTTTATGTTGAACGTCGCTTGTGGTTAAGCATTCTGCGAGGCGTTTTGTATCATTTTTTAGTCTAGGGATTTTTATATGTTCAACAAATAAAGTTTTATTTGTCAATTCAATGGTGGTAAAATTGTTACGATTCGACTGTGGCAGCGGCATTACTATTATAATATAAGCTACAGTGAATTTGAATTGAGGTACATCAGATATAATCATTGGACCTCATGTCAGAACGCTTCATATCATTTGGTCGTTCACTGCAGAACTTGCAATGCGGACGCATACATTTACGATCTACATAATAGAGTCCCACTCTTATTTAGTATCGGGTACACACTTCTATCCACCGAAATGACCACTTAAGATCAGGTGGGCTGCATGCTCGTTTTCTTCTACTACATATAAACCCGAATATAAATTATAATAAGCTAATTTGTACGGGCTTAAGTGTGTCGGCAATATAATCCTATGAGAACAAGTTCGTTCTGACTATGTAGATACATAAAACATATTATGACCCTTTGATTGTATCAAGCAAATTTTCACGTAGATTTACGTAAACATGTTTTTGTTTATCTTGTTCCGCTGATAGCTTTGTTTACGATTTGATGAAATATTGTTAACGTAACATCTTCCTTGTCATATTTGAATGGTACGTCATACAAATATAATGATCTGACATTTGCAAAATTTCTTAGAACCAGAATTTATAGGTCCTTATTAATATTTTTATTTATCGTCATGTTTTATTTTGCCTTATTAGGTTTCAATTAGGCACAATTAACAATAGTAAATTTAATTATTTATTTTTAAGACACATTAAAATTATTACTTAATATATTTCTGTTTAGACTTAACATAAATACTTAAAATGTTCTCAATTATACCATTAGCCCATGACACTCTTCATCACACTATTTGAAGATACGAGTACACAATTCACAATTCTTTATTTGCATAGAATAAGGTTAACAAAGGTCTTATAGCTACAAATTTTCTCTCATTCTACCGGGTCGGCGTGCAAATTTCGTACAATTAGTAATTAAAAACAATTGTAATTGTCAATATTTAAAATATTTGACATTTCCCACAATAAAAAAGTTTCGTATTTCTAGTGGAACTTAATCAAATGTCAACGCAATTGCAGTAGCACTGTACAACTAAACTAGTATATTTGTAGCTCCGTCGTAACAAAAATCCCTAAACTCCAACAGTAGCCAAAATCAAAAACCGGTAGAACCTTAATATTCCGGCCCCGCATCGGGCATCACGAGGTCGCCGCGGCAACGACCTCTATAGGTCGCTGCTGTGTTACACGACGAGCCCTGATTGCAGTAGGGTTCATCAAGACCGTTTCTGTAAGGAATAGGCCTCTTTGCAGAGGCTTTTCCCTTGCGGGAAGCTACCTTACGACTGATCAATCGTAGGTTACTCGTTAGTCGTAACAACTCGATTAGCGATAGCCTTCAAATCTCGAATTAATATAATTATAACGTTATATTTTGTTATAATTATTAAATCTTAATTATAAATATGAAATTACCGTCTCTTAAGACTCAGTGATAAGGTCAGACTAAAACCCAAAGCTTTGGAAACCAGTCACAACCAAAAGTTTTTCAAGTTTTATGCAATGCCTAAAAAACGATTAATAGAAAGTAAAATTATCGACGAGTAGAAACAAAATATTATAAAAAATTAAACTGCCTACCGGAAACCGGTTACAAATACTCGTATGCATATTGAAGAATTGCGCTTTAAAAGTTATAGGATACTATAGTACAACAGTTACCAAAACAGATGAGTTTCCTTGACGCATCCCTAAGTCCGGTCAAGTCCAAAACCCAAGCGAACCAGTCACCAAAACCAGTTCTTTCCTTAAGGTCGGTCCGGGTCACGCCAACGACCTCTGTAGGTCGTCTACATTTAATTATGGTGAGCCTTTCATATTATAATTATGGGGTCTCTGGAGTATACTTACTCTCTACTCGTTAATTAAGAAATTATTTTGTTTTGGTTGTAAATGAGACTTATGACTTTTGTAAATAAATGTTAGGGTTTATTTACAGGCATATAAAGGGGTAGAGGCGTAACGCGGCAGACAAAAGTATTCTCCGATACCTTCACTGTATATTGACGTATTTATATCTATCTACCGTAACTCATTCGCACAGGCTACGGAACAATATGCCTTAGATATTGTTCTGGGCTGCAGGAACGGCCGTGACTTTAAAATTTTGTATGGAAAAATATGATTTTGTCTGATACGACTCGTGTCTGACACGTTCAATGTCTGTAGATATAGGCCTTAATTCAATGCAATATATTCATTTCGTATAGATCGGCGAAAGCACTAACAAATCGTCAGTTACAATATTTTTCCTTATAGTGATCCGAATCGAACTGTTTGATGTGTGACCGTGAAATGTTTATTATGTTTATATAAGAAAAATAACAATATTTGAATGACAATAAACGACTAGTTTTAAGTAATTCTTCATGTTGTTGCATTTAGCTAGCATTATCACGTTCACAAACGAGGAAAATCCTGTTTCATTTTATTTTATTTTTTGAACATTTTTTACGAAGTAATGTAAATGAAATATCATGTAAGAGGACGGTAGACGGTCATTGACGTTTTAATAGGATTCTGTGAAGTATCGCCAGCAGATTATTATTAAGAAATTAAGTATTCCAATTTTGATTAATTGTATCAACCGGAAGTTTACCTCGACGTCATATTAAGTTAACATTCCAGTCCGTATTTTTACATCTTAAATCCTAATCAGATATGTTAAAAAAGTAAGTTGGAAAGCCTCATATTAAGTATGTAAGCACAACCTTAAAATTAAAAGTAAGCACTACTAAAATTATTCTTATTGTAAAACTATGTATGGCAGTGCTGTTTCTAATCATCAATTATACATCAGTTATAACTTAAAATACCTACACGTCGACATTTCTACTGAATGATAAACAAATTCGAACGATAAACGATAATCACATCGTATCAAAGACATCGCATGATCACATATATAATAGATCTTCTAGATCTTCTTCACAGATATTTTGTAATAAATCCAATTTTAATCATATTTCTATCACACGGACAGACTTCAAACTTTCCACCAGAAACACTTAAATTCCATTCCATTTTCGTATTCATGATAAACGCGTCCCGGTTCCCAAGTTAAAGTTAGGATGATGTATGAGGTAATAGATATAACAATAGGTAGAATTGCATTTGGTTTACTAGCCAATGTAAACTTGTATTACGTGTTTATTTCATAAACAGATAGATTTTCGAAGTATATTTGACACCACAATGTTATCTTTTAAAGATATCACGAAGAATTAACAAGATAGCTTCGATATTCTTATTTACAATACATTTAAATGTAAAAAAAACCGATTTAAAAAGACATTTCCTATTTATATGGCTTAAGTATTGTAGTGTAAATATTGTAATAACGAAACCTTGACAGATGTCTAAGACCTTCAAAACTAGAATTAGGACTAAGCTGTCCTTCTTCCTTTAAATTAAATTAAAGCAGCTTTTGCGTTCATGTCTAAAGGGAATATTAAGGTATAGGTACATATTTGAAGAGACGTTCCATAAAGTTTAAGTAAGTCATAGGTACATGTTTGTTCCTATTTAAGTCTACTACAGAAGTGGCAACGTTAACTTAACATCACGTTATTATTATTAAATTGAAAACGGGTGTGCAGATAGTCGAAGAGCCGATAATCGCTGGAGTAGACGGCTCTTGGAGTGAAGACCGCGTCTAGGCAAACGTAGTGTGGGACACCCTGCTGCAAGGTTGCGCGACGATCTGCGCCGGGCGGCGGGAACTAGCTGGATGAGGAGAGCCGAAGACCGGGCTCAGTGGCGTGCCTAGGGAGTGGCCTATCTCCAGCAGTGGACTAATGTGGGCTGAAGACAGATAGATAGTCCAGATAGTAAGTAGTCTACTGCCTACTAGACATCTGTGTCCAACTCCATAGACCAGGAATCCAGGAACCCGATTACAGATTGCTACTCCAGAAAACTAAGATGGTCACCACATATAACTCAGCCGGCATTCACACACACGTGCGGCATCTCTTTGCAACTTCTGTTACATGAAAACAAACACATACTTGGTATTTCTATACAATATCCGCTCTGTGGACGCAGCCTTCTCAAGTTTCCTACGTGAATACAAAACTTGTTCCGCACGGCGACCTTTTCCAAGGCTTCGCTGTAGGAAAATTTTGCACACGATAAGATAAATTGTCGCCGTTTATGGAATTTCGAAAAATTGTCAAGGGTAGCGCTTTTGTGCGCTCGTCTACATCCGCACTTGTATGGTACCCGGGTGACAAAATCCGGTGACGAAATTTGCAAAAAAATAACAACTTTTTTTCAATCAACTGCTACGATTTTTTTTGTGATCAGATCATTGGCTAAAATTAGTTAAATTTTAGTTCTGAACTCGATTCTTTAACCTCAATGCTACGGTGAATTACGCAAAAAATATGTTTTTTTTTAATCAACTGCTACGTTTTTTATGCTAATCATAAATAAAATTTGTTAGATTTTTAGATTTGAACCCAGTTTTTTATCCTTAATATTACCCTAAATTACGGAGTAGTAATACATTTAAACCAATCTATTCGGTGGAAAGTACCGGGAAGCATACATTTGTAGCACTAGATGCAGATTCAAGATTATTTTTGTACTTCCCATAATTAACCCATCTTTGGATTTTCCTTAATAATAAATGTTTCGAAGAACTCTCAGTATCTTTTCAAAAACTTCCTTAAATTTAAAAACTTGGTAGATTTAACACTACAAAGCAATTCTTTATTACCTACAATACCTACTTAGATATCTACAATTAATTCATACATATTCAAGTGGGATAATCAGTAAAGTTTTATCTTCGAAGTTTCGTACGTGTTACTTAATAAGATGAGAAATATTCACTTATTTCGTGAACTACGGATCTTCAACTTCATAGGTGTGTTTAAAAATTTAGACATTAATCTGGGAATCAAACCGAGAACCTTTCGCAAGTCATCAAGTCAATTTGTCATCTACAATTCTACATACGTAATTTGCATCTATAGTTCTAATGCTGACTGTCTATGTGTTTTAAGATGATATAATTCTTTGTGGACTGACATTAGTGGCATCACCGTCACACCAATTACGGATTCATAATATCAGCATAGCGGTGGTGGGTTTTGATCCAACTTAATCCTTAGGGATAGTACCTAACATATTTCTGGCCAATTTCAAATAGGTTTCCAATTCTATTCGAAATTGACAAATGTTCATTATCCATCGGTACCTTCAGCAGAGACTTAGCATCTTAGCATAAGATGGATTGCACACTCATTCGCTCCTCCAGTTTCGTAAATAGAACACTGACACGAATACACCGTCACGCGTCTCATTTGCATTTCGAACAGCTCATAGAGCGTTCCAATTGCGAATCGTTCCAAACGGCGTGATCACGCGCCATCGATCCAGTGAAAGTGAGAACGCCATCTGTCGTCCGCGCGACGTAACGTTGCGAATCGGCCATTGTCCGTTAGTCTCGTCCGTTTCGAAACTGTGATGGATGTCTCAGTACTAGTAGGTACAAGATATAATAGAAGAATAAGGCAGACGTTGTTCTAACAAAAAAAAAATAGATTTTGGGCGGTAGAGTCCAAAAGTAGTCTACCTTTCAAGTTTATGTGAATCATTTTTTTATAATATTGAAATAACAAACGAGCATGCTCATCTGGTATGGACATGTGTATCCAACTAATCAATCAGATAATCAATAAGATCCGATTCCTACTGGAGATTGCTACTGATGCGTTGCTACCCCTGAAGATTAAGTTGGAACGTCTCTAATAAGTATGTGTCCCACCAGTTATATGTTGCCACACCCTTGAAAGCCCAAAACAAAGGGCTCTACCTCATTTTAAAATGAAGCATGTTTTTTCCAAAACTTCCTACTAATCGATTGAGCAATTTCGGTGATTTCCAAATACAGTGAAATAAAGTACAATCAATGCGGGCAAAGTCACATTAAAACCTAGAATAGCATAGTACAAAAATAAAAATAAATACTAGACATTTATTTATAACTAATACTCTATTTATAACTAAAACTACGAAGTAAATTTACTATGCTAAGAGAACACGTAATAAATTCATCATTGCATATTAACTATATCAACCGTACCTACCGAACCGGTATAGATAATTAATATGCACTTATTACAAGGCTTTATAATAAATAATCGTTCTGGGTATTTAGCAATGTCTTGATGACGTCACTATTAACTGGCAGGTTTATTAAAGTTTTGATTACAAATCTAGTATTTTCAAACTCTTGTCTTTGCCCATTTCCATTTTACTTACAATGCAAGGGATCTTAAATATATTTTTAACTAACATATTTAATTCCTTAACAGGACATAAAAGGGCAATTTACATATATCAATACCAATTTAACTTAAATTTGTCGCTAACGTTTACTCGCTTAGCTGATCGCAGTGAAGCAAGTACCTAAATAGCACGATCGTTATCTTAAATCTGGAACTTATGCGCTTTGAATAGCTACTGACACCTCGAGTGTCTGGCCGAGTGTCGAACCAGGAAACGAACTTATCTCGTTAGTTATGTTACATTAAGTTTTATTAGTAATGAATTCAATGCCTATTATAAGGCTTATTAGTGAAAGTTTAATCGACGGTAGAGGATATATTTATTTACTCTTTATTGGCCTTAAAATGTGCTAAAAAAGGAGGACTTACTGCTATATAGTACTTTCCATCAGCTTACCTTATGGATGCGCAGAAAAATTAAAAGCGTTGCAAATATTCAAAAGATAACGAAATAAGAGTATTAATACAAAAAAGGCGTTTTTATTTAAGTCTCATTGACTTTTATTTAAGTCTCACTTGATGGATTTTAAATATGAGGCTTCTAAACAGTAGGCGTGTCGTGGGTTATATTTTTAAGCAATCAGGTTTTTGTTTGCATAATACTTCTCTAATTTAATAAAGTAGATTGAACAGCATCATATATTTTATTTTAGTCGGAACAAGTTCGTGTCTAGAACGACTCCGAACATCCGCAAAGTGCTTTCATTAATTATCTTCTACTTAATAAAACTAACACTTACTGACTGACAGGGAAAGAGCAGCTTAAACTGGCATATCTTAGTATTAAATCTTGTTAAGGAATTCCTTATGTAACGTAGATTAGCACTTAGAATGTATTTTCGAAAATGTATTTCCAAAGAAAGTACCTAAATAGCATGAATTGATACTTGTTATATTTTAATCGTTTATTGTTAGTAAAATACTAGGAGAATTAATTAAAAGGCTTATCGGTAGAATTAATTAGACCATCCAGACAATTGTATGTACTAACGACAAAGTAAGATAATATAAAAAAGAAATAAAAACTAAATGAGGGGTTAATGTACAAGATTAGTTACTTCATTAAATGCGTTGTATCACTCTTCTATTATCATTACCGGTCACCACAACCACTGAACCGACGCACTGCAATAAGAAACCACTGCACTAAAGTCCAAATCTCACCTGGCAAATGTCTGAAATAAATCGAGTGACAAAACTCCGAAACGTAACAATTTCCACAAATCTATGTGAATTCGCACGAACCGCGAACATCTACTTTGTATTCGTACCGCCGCCGACTTCACAGCGCCCGAGGACTTTGCCCTGAACTCAAAACGCCGCGCAATGAATAATAACAATACGAATAACGTAACACGACTTCACAGTCTCGTTTCCCTGGCTAATTGTAATAAAATTTGCAAATTCCCTCCAATTCGATAAGAGATGGCGCCACGTCTCAAGAAGCCTGAATCGCGCTGTTGAAGTTTTGCAAACATTATAAATACGCTCTTCGAAGTTAAGACAGTGAGATCATCATACTTTATGTTTGACCGTTTCGTTCTTATATGGCGACGGCAAACTTCTCACTAATACTTTTTGACTTATATTATGCTTGAAATGGCTTATATGTAGTATTTTAAGTAAGTCATCGGTGTAGCATATCATAAATCATTATATTAGCGCTTTCATATCAATTATGTACACTAGTGTAACTACTGCAATACTCCTTTCTACAAGCATACCTATGATAAGCAGTGGACTTCTGAGGACTGACACTTCTAAGGACTGACTCACTGGACGTAGCAGTCTATCTGCTTTCTCATCTCACAGTACCGTAGGTATGCCGGTGAAAATTTCATGTACGCAATATTAATGTAGTTGGCAAGAAGTTTAAACTCTGAATATTCTAGTTCCCAAATGGTTTGTTTGAAGTTGCTTTACAAAATAACAATGAGAATAACGTAATATGAACGGTGGCCAAAATGTTTTCACTTCCTCGCCGTTTTATTACGAGAAACAGCTATTTTCACGTAATTCTTTGAATAATAATTGCAACACCTTGTTTGGTACACAGTCTTCTTGGCTTTAAATCAAAACTTTCAAACATTATGAACAAAATTTAAAAGAATCTGTTACTTAAACAAATTTAATGTAATTTAGAGTGTGATAAAAGTATTGTTACACTATTTTTTTGGGTGAACTTCTACCCTATACTTTAGTCTTAAGCTAACAAAGTAGTAAAGTTTTCTTTACCTTTATGAACGCACCCATGTACGTCAAACCTATAGTGTGTATTAAAACAGCCTCAAGTCCTCTAGGACTCTGGACTGAGTTCGAATTCAAGCCCGTTGGAAATGGTCATCCGTAAGTACACAGTAAGTTTTTTCTATTATAAAAAACACACACACACACAGAAAGTTTTTCTATTATAAGAACACACAACCAGAGAAAGAAGGACCCCAAACGTCGAACGAACCTACGGATATCGTGCGAAAACCTGCCATCACCTCATTCGAAATCATCACGCAATCTTTCGCGTTACATCGCGGACGACACCTAACTAGTCCACTGCAAACAATGCAATAAGATCTCGCGTAACAGAACAAAGAGCGATGTACCATCTCCGACAATGCCGAGATTACGACATCGTGACACACAAACAAACATTTGGTCGTGGAGAAATTATTGTAACCCCAGGAGTCTATTTTGGGGTCGGCGTTATATTTTTATTACTAGACTTTGACCGGCAAACTTTGTACCGCCTTAAAATCTATTTATCAAATATATTTCATATAAAATATAGCCTTTGTTACTCGTGGATAATGTAGCTTTCGAATGGTGAAAGAATTTTTAAAATCGGTCAAGTAGTTTTTGAGCCTATTCATCACAATCAAACAAGCAAACAAAGTTTTCTTCTTTATAATATTAGTATAGATAGTATAGAAAACAAATACAGGACTTAATATTTTTAAAAATCTGCATTATATTAATCTCATGGGGGTTTAGCTCGGTAATACATCATCCAACATCATTAAATGACATTTTTATTAAAAACCAACAAATAAAAAACAATGAAAATATTTTTTTAATTATTAAATTTAATCTATCAATAAATAATCATAACAGAATAGTAGGGTAAGCGCACAACTTTTGTGACACTTTATCAAAATAAAATTAGTAGTACAAGAGAAACTTGAAATAAAATGTAAAATGAGAATTACCATAGTGGAAGAAGGTTTTGACAAACAATAAGCATAATACGCCACAGTGACCTAAAAACGGGGGTGGATTGTTTCAAAAAGGAAAAATAATACCGTGATGCCCCAGGACTCGACGCGACGTAACTTTTGGGTCAGAATTGTTGTTTTACGCCCATTGTTATTGCCTAGGCTACGTAAACAATGACTATTTAAATAGGCGCAATGAAACCAGTCGAAATGATATTTTGTGGGAATAAAACTATGGAATATCTTGTATCAAAACGTATTTTTGCATTTTTTCAGTTATTACAATATTTAAAACAAAATATTAAATATAATAAACAGTATGCTATAATACAAAATATTAAATATAATAAAAACTTTGCTATCGTTGATATCGTGGTTAGAATTGTACAAATAATAAGGTGCCAAAAAAACAATATAAAAATAATATATGTAAACTAGTGGTGCCCGCGGCTTCGCCCGCATTTTAAAGAAATAATATGACATACATAAAACGGAAAATTTGTACCTGCATTGGAATGACAGTGGTGCCATCTGTCGAAAATTGTTCTTACCAACTCCCAAACCCTCGTGGGCTCTTGGACAACAACTTTGCTAAAGATCATCACTTGATCAAATGCATAGTTTCCGATTCTATAACTACTTACGAATTAAAAAATAATTAAAAAAAAACCTTTTCCCACGGACTAAATTGTGAATCTAAACCATTCTCAAGTCCCCTTGAACAAACACAACAAATTTCATCAAAATCAGTCCAGTCGTTTAGTAGGAGTTCAGTGACATACACACGCACATAAGAAATATATGTATATAAAGATATGTAGGTGAAATAGACGTGATGAATAGATAACCCTATTTCTTTGGGAAGTCGGTTTAAAATGAAAATATCATCGACACACAATGATTACACAAACACGAGACCCAGAATATAAATTCATTATTTAAATGTCTGGGCGGCCGGGGATCGAATCAGGAACTTACCGCTTGACAAACAGGTAAAGTGTCAGCTATATACACATTTATACCTACAGACAACGAAACCAAGGCCTACATTAATTGAATCGAGTAGATTCGATTGGTACGAAGTCCAATAATTAATTGCTAGTTTGGTTATATGTCACTATAATGTCAAGTACCGTTGGCGCCAAAGTAAAAGGCTCGTAAAAAAAGTACATTAAAACAACATTAATACATACAATAAATCAAACAAGACAATAATTCGATCAAACGAAAATTATCCTTTCCATTCCTCAAAAAAACATCCATGACTTTGTTTGACTTTCACCAAAATAAATAAAGATTTTAAATGTCAGTGTATATTAAGGAATTTATCCAGTGATAAATGTCTTTATAAGGTGAATAAATCATAATTATATATTAAATTATATTAAGTAGGTACATTGTAAGTTAAAAGTATACTTAATTCACCAATTAAAATAATTAATTATAATGTTATTTGTTGTGGAGTTCCATTGCAAAAACATACGTCGTAGTCATATTCGTATGTAGGTACACTTTAAATCGCTCCACACAGTTCGACCATTCAATTCGACTCAATTCGAATACGGAGAGCTCTATACCACCATGAAATATTGAACATAATATATCTTATAACAATACTTTATTAAATAAACCGAAACGCGCCGAACAATATCGGTTTCGTGTACGATGACCCCTTTTATTTATTATTTTGTATTTGCTAGTTAGAACAGCCATTATAAATTTATCCCAATAAAATAGCTTTATGTATTACGGTTTAAGAGATAAGAGCGCTACGACAGACATACATTGGAGTTCCCGATTTTCGCTTTTGCTAACGTAGATCTTAAAATAATGTATAATCTACTGTGTACTTGCCATACAAGGTCTTTAGTTATTTTGTAATTGTAATTAACACAATAAGTTGAGTAATAAATCATTTATTTTTATGACATACTAAAATTAATTATATAGCTATTGCATATAGTAAAAAATGATAATGTCACAAGCTCAATGTAAAAGGTATCTACATCAAAATTATATATACAAATAAAAAATAATTAACAAAAATTGTTCACTGAATTATTTTTGGTTCGTCATGAATTTTATATAAGTAATCTTACATTTAAATTATTTACGTAGGCATAATATTTACATAGGCATATCATTAGCATAGAATTCAAAATTTATAAATTGAAATACCTACTCTCTACATTGAAAAGGTTAAGACGGCGTTTTATTATTAATGAAATAATTTTAAGACAAATCTTACGAAATTTAATTTTTAATACCAGCAAAATTTACGGAACCCTTTATATTGCTACACTGTACATATGACATACTAACCCATAGTTACATTCATAATTTGTTCATAAATTGACTACTCTGCAGGTCCAGTAATATTTATGGTTACTTAATTCAAGCAAAACATAAGCTATTAAAAACAGAATATGTCAAAATTAATGTGACCTTTAACCCAGCTGACGTAGGTGTTATAACATGAAATGAGATGTTACGAGATGTTGCACAATTCTCATAAAAGCGAAACGTTATGTTCATAATATTGTATGTTGAAGGTGGAAGAGCTTCGTTGTTCGAATGCGGGGGCACTAAATACATACC
The DNA here is from genome assembly GCA_014595695.2 of Epargyreus clarus clarus. NCBI lineage: Eukaryota > Metazoa > Arthropoda > Insecta > Lepidoptera > Hesperiidae > Epargyreus > Epargyreus clarus. Next base: position 381,871 of record JACTTY020000076.1, read on the forward strand.
TATTTCCTCACGTGTCTACATACAGTTTAGGGTTGGGATAGAAATAGTTGTGGTGATACTGAAGTCAAATCATGAAGAGTTTTATTATCATCGTAAACTAAGATCGGACAAGATTAAAAGGACGGGTCCAGTAGCGACACATAGGATTGACAATGAATGGCATGGCATCGAAAGTCAATTAAATAAGATAATCGATTCCGAATTCTTCATGTTTTAATTTTCAAAAACATCTCACAAATACAATACACAGGTCCAAAGTCATAGACTAAATAAATTATTATATAATAAGAACGAAAAATCCAACTTTTCAAAAATATGACTTACACAATTTAGAGGAATCTAACGACACCATAATTTTAAAATCCTCAAACCTTAGGTAACCGGCTGAAGGAGGTGCAAGACTGAAATATACAAAAGTACAAAATGCTTGAAAAACATTACCCTCGGCAGTCAAGTAAATATTGTAGCTAAAAGTAAAATATCTATATATTAGCTACCTAGTAATAAAACGAAAACGAAAACTACATCGATCACCTGGTAAGAACAGCTGAGTGGGCGAGTATGTACTGAGAAGCGTGGGAGTAACTACTTAGAAATATCCACTTTTATATGGAAGTCGTTTTTATACATGACTTTGTATGCGTGGTTGGCAACATTGACACTGTCGGTTACAATTATCAATCTTGAAATAGAGGCTAATGATTGTTTCTACAATACAAATTCGTACTGTACTGTTTCTGACGTACTCGTAAATATAGATGAGAATTCTGTTTAGAATCCTTTGTGGTTTAACTGTAAATATAATGCGGCTAGACTTAGGTTTTTTAGTAATATTCAAGAAGCAGAAAGGAAGGTGGTAAAATCCTTTGTGTTTCAACTCCGGATGCACTACCACCTCACCTGTTTTTGCCTAATAACAGCAAAGTTAAGCGATACGGTTGATAACAGGGGGGCTAGCCAAGTTGACATTCTACAGTCGCTTGCGCTGTAGAAACGCTATAGAAACGCTAAAATGTATGAAATTATCAATGATCACGTGATCAAAATAGCGAAGTAGAAAAGTCGTAGCCAAGTTACACGATAGAATAGAACGCTAGCGATTCTACAATGCTCATGTCATTGCTTTTTTTCCATACAAATGACAACCTTTGACAACCTTTTGACAACCTTTTGATTTTTTTGTCAAATTTGGTAGCGAAGCGTATTCTAAGATAAATGTCATAGTGAGCGATCGCGCCGACCCTGTAGAAAACGTAAACGCTAATAAAATGGCGGATTCTGTATCAACTGTTCGTCACTTCACTACGCGCTATCACTGCATTATAGACTTTAATTACTTTTGATCATTTGAAAATGTACACTTTAAATGTGTTGAAATTTGAATATGGCTCTCTATAACTAGGGTACCCTAAAATATTATAGAAATTAATAAATAATTACACAGTCGTTTTTCTATTTTAAATTAATAGGAACATATAATAAATATAATAGATAGATACGATAGAACTTAGAGTTATTCCAGTGTTTAAATAAAAATATTGTATCAGTTTTAACTGTTTTATTGCATCATTATTAATGTTTCTCATATTAGCTTTACTTGTAACTAAACCATTTATTTACACCTTAAAAGAAAATATAATATTAATATCTGTATCCTTTTTTTCATTATTACCTCCTGTTTCCCAGCAATATCCCTGTCTAGGCATAAATCTGGTGGTTATGAGGTTTCATTTGTTGGCATGGCATGTATGGTATACACCCAGTGGCATTTTCATTTATAATAATTGCGTCCTTGGAATCCGCTCCTACGATGGAAGAAGATCCTGAGTAGCTCACCTTTTGATGAGCTTTAAAGTGCGGGTGGATTTCATAAGTTTACTAGCAAGTTCATTGAAGTGTCTTTATATGTACGAGTATATGATTTTAGTTTATTTGTCACTTTCTCTCTCACTGTTGTCTCTGTGGCATCAGCTATCATGCGAAGCATTTTCGATTGGAAGCGCTGTATGATGTCCAAGTTTGAGTTGGATGCGGTTCCCCGAAGTTCGGATCCATATGACCATATCGGTTTTAATACGGATTTGTAGTGGACAAGTTTGTTGCTGAGAGACTTTCGTGCCATGAGCCAGTAAATCTTAACAAGTTGGACGTCCAGATATTTTCTTTTGGTTATACGTATCCTAAGTTGAAGTAGGTAATTTTATACAAAATACATGCAATCGCTGTTACTGTCATTAGTAATATCGCTATGAACAATTTGTATACTCTTTGTAAACAATCACTAATCACCATAGTTACCGTCCATAAACACATTATTAAGTTTAGTTTTTGCAAATAATTTTAAATAATAAAATACATGTGCTATAAAATATGGTATATTTTTTTAATTATATTATGATGATATATTGTAATATTACTATTAAATAATTAATCATTATCATGTAAATATTTTGGCTGGTGTAGAAACCAGACGATATTGTATTTGACGCCTAATTGATGTAAATGTGATAGCTAACCATAGACTTATCATATATGTAGAATGACATTAGCTAACGAATAGAATAGAAAACGAATAGAATGCAAAGTTTGTAACATGGCTAGCCCCCCAGATGTCCATGGGATGTAGTGATTCCCCAGGGGAACGGCATGCTTGTTGGCCGCTTCAATTACAAGAAAAATCCACTGGGTATTTCCAGGAAATGTACCCAAACATGATCACCCGGCCGGAGGTGCAGATTTGCGGTATTACCCGGCTTTACCGGATCATTCCGGTTAATGCAGCTACCAGTTTAAGCCGGATTGAAAATTTCCGCTTTTATCCTCTATATAACTTACAAGAAGTTCTAGTTTTTATAAAAACATAGACGACTTGTTGATTTAAACAAATGAGTTTAAGAATACTTGAATAAACCCGTGGCGGAGCGGTGACCATCCCCGTCAGACGCGCTGAGCTAGACTAGGAAAATATCTGGTCCAGTGCCATAATATTTAATTTCGTCCTTTAAAGCAGAAGATCCTGCTCCGAATCCAAGGTCTGCCATCTCTTATATTCACGATTCCTAGCAGGCCAAATATTAGGTAATAGCCCCGTCCTCTTAGGAAACCTATGCCCAACAGTGGCACAAAAATAATAATTACAAATGCACTAGGTATATACAATAGAGCCAAGTTTGAATGCAAGCGAAACTGATGTTAAATATTTTCTCTTTTATCAACTTATCAGTTATCTTAATGAAATGATAATATAATCGATATGAGTTAGCGATAAGATCATTAACGTGTGATATGAGTGTCATTCAGTAACAACATGTAAGGCAATTAACATAACGCCGTTTATTATACACCAATAAAATGATGTACATTGTTCATTTATCTAAAACATAATATACAACAAGCAAATACAAAGGGATTTTTGGGAGGGATTGGGAAAGAAATTTTGGATGATTTCCAAATTTCTTTTTCACTTAATAGTATTACAAGTAATGACCATTACCATAGTAATGCAACACACATGATATAATTTTTTGTCACCCAACAATTCCCTATGAAACAGGAGTCCTACTTAAAACTGATCAGAGAATAACTAAAACAGAATCTGTTTTGAACTTCCTTTATACCAGAAAAACTGCAGTGCTACTAATTCTGCCAGTACAAAGCATACATCATTTGGATTATATTCTTCATACCGTACAGATGTGTTTTATCCAAAAGAATCAAGTTGAAATTAAGTCTTTCGGCCTTACATACCTTTGGGTGCAGACCGTTAAAGAACAACTAAAAATTAGACTCCTATTCTGTTCAATACATATGTTCTAAACTTAAGTGCTTTAACATCAGGTGGACTCCAATACTCGTTTGTTAACTCAGTTACATAAAAACAGTACCGTCAGTGGGCAGTCTCGCATCACGTCTGGTACCCTATAAAGTGACACAAAAAACCGATGGAGCGTGCTTTTCACGCGCCATAGCTTCCGTATAGCGGTCAAGTATACATATATGTACTATAAATAAATGAGGATACGATGTTGTGTATCAAAACATGAGTCAAAGTAGAGTATGTAGTAATATGGCTCGGAAGAGAGACATATTATTTGATAGGATTGCTTATCTGTTTATAAACTTGCGTATTTCGAAGACGCATGATATTTTTCGGCTATTTAGTTTTTGTTATTAGTTTCGTTTTGTATTTCCAAGCGTGACCACACATTATTAGAAATGGACATAAATAATTATTATTCCTGTAACTAAGCTTTCTGCCTTTATTTAACTTCTAGCGAAGTTTTTCTAACCTTACATTAGTACGTAAATATTTTTGATGTAAATAGTTCTCATTTTTTCACTGCAATGTGCTCAGTGATTGAATGAAAATTATGTCAAAATAGATTCAGCGATTTTGAAAATTAATGAGATACCAAACTTGATAGAAGTAATTAATAAAATTGAACCATTAACCAACTACCTAAATGTGAAAAAAAATCCTAATATAAAACCGTTTAAGTATAAAATTTTCCTTAGAAGCAATTCGTTTGATATCAACACGAATGTTCGCTGGTAAGCCGACTCAAGTTCATCCACAGAACGTGACATTACCATATCGAGAAGTCGTCGGTTCTCACGTTTCGTTCAGCGAGACACATGCTAACACATATCATATGTGTTCAAGCATTCTGTAACACTTCATCTAAATACTAGAAAGAATAGTTATAATAATAGCTATAATAAGCACGGTTTTAAGATTCAGGCATCGAAATTGAAAGGTGTCTGAATAAATATGGTTTCACCAGGGAAGTACCACTGCCACACCCAGTTCTATCCTGGGGGTTTACTACCATCTCTTAAAACAATATTATTTTAATCATACTTTTACTTTTGCAGGAAAAGATGGTGGTAGGCCCCCTGAAACAGTCTGCGTTTCGGTCGGGACTGTCGGGAGAGATGCCGACTGACTTACATAAAATGTTAGTCTTAGTCCTCAAGAATGGCAACACATCATCGATTTATAGTAAAACTTCTATCCTACACAGAATTCGTGACAGATTCCTATGGGCAGCGGTGACCACTTCACAATCTCCTTTTTGCATAAAACGTAAACCATAGCCATGGATTTCGTGTCCACCTCTACACTATTTTTCATATTAATTATAACACCCAGTAATTAAAACATACTATTATAGGTATACTTGTTAATACAGTGAAGTACTACATAGAATTCTAATGAAATACAAAAGCAACCCGTTATTACAAAACAAGAATTTAGTTCAATAATAACTCTTACTATTAATAGTTTTCCTTATAACTCGATCATCGAGTTTTACGTGAGATCCGACAGCGCCACTTCAGGCTATCATTTATCACGTGTCCTTATAGTGTATCTTTAATAGTTGGTCAGAGTAAGGAAGTCTATCCGTCATGTATAGGCAAGATGGCTTATATTGTATCAAGACATTGATTAATGTGTTGCATTAACAGTATTTATTTGTGACATCTTGATTCACAATCGAAGACATTACATATATATGTATATCTAAATAGTCGTGTTGCTTTGTGCCATGAAAGACTGAATGCGGGGCATCTTAGTCATTTTGTAAGAGACTTGTTCTTGCTTGCATTCAAGTGGTAAGACGTATGACTTAAGTCTTCAAGGGTTGCGATGCTTCTATCATTCACCTTATTTATAATCTCTATTCTTGTCGCCAATCCATAGACGTGAATAAGTTATGAATGTTGAATGTTATTTAAGGCTTAATTGAAAAAATAGTATATTTCCAGTTTTAGTGACTCACGAGGGCGCTAAGTTTTCTCCATAAAACAGTAAAATATTCCGTCATACACAGTTGTACAAACTTAAACCCTTATTAATTTTTCGCTTATCCATTGTATAAAACAAACTGAAATTGTCATATTTTGCTTAAAAAGTTAAATTTCCTGCAATAAAAAAAAGTAAAAATACGATTAAAATAATATTGTTTTAAGAGATGGTAGTAACCCCCCAGGATATCTTAGTACGGGTCTATATTTGTAGAAAGCATTTACATTTTATAATTATACATAAATCGTTCGAACTTTCCACTTCGATAACTCATAATAGGGGTCAAGTGATTCTATACCGTGGTTTGTGTCATTACCGCAAAATGTTTTAACCTTAATTACATCGGAAATTTCACTGCATTTACACATTTAAAGTTCACAGTGCAGCAACATAATTGTTTTATAATGTATATTGGCATTTCAATAATCACCTTTAGCGATTTACCGTGATGTAATTAAAAACAGAGTATTTGGAACATTCGATTAAAGTCGATACAATCAAGTACTTCACGTTCAAATCGGTCATATATTTATTTTTTGATTGAGATTCAGATTAAGATTCGAGTAGCAAAGGGGCCTGCAATCCACCTGGTGGTAAGTGGTCACTGCCGTCCAAAGACGTCCTTGACCAATTATATCTATAACAGGTTGCCCGAGAACTAAGATGATAGCCTCTTGCGTATGTTGGCTGGTCAATCTTAAAGTACCTCTTGGGGTCGTACACGATACATCATTATCGACCATTTCCACCACCGCTGGGGACGGGATTGTTTACAATTAAATTTTTTATGTTATTATCCATCCCGCAACTTAGTTCTTAATCCAATCTCATTTAGCAGACACATTGGACTATGGGCTAAGACACTCTCACTCTGAGAGGGGACCCGTGCTCAGCAATGGGACAGTAATAGGTTGGTGAAAATGACGACAAAATAACAAAAAGAAAGCATTTTTATTTTTAGCCCAATGTACCATAATTTCACAAAGCTCCCATCTTTATTATAACTATCTATCTTTAGTTAAATGTAGTGGGCCGTTGTTTACATACTCGGTTAAGTCGAATTATTAACACACCGTTTACCATCTGACATTGTGGCTCAGTGTCATCTGGTGGTGCTTTTATAGCCCGCAGCGTCACAGATGACGCAAGGCATTGAAATAGTCTTCTTAGAAAATATTGCTGTTATATAATTTTGTTTCAAAATATAGCGTGCTATTAAAAGCTGAGATCGATTTCGTTACACTGCTTGAAACTACAGGATGTTTCAAAATAGTGGTAGAATAAATTAATGGCTAGTTTTTATAGTAAAACCGACTGCTTAAAATATAATATATGTCACTTTCACAAGTTACACGAATCCAACGACACCTCATAATGTTAAAATGCCAGCCGTTTAGGCTGTACGGCTTGCCAAAGAATGAGGCACACATATGTATGTGTGCCTCATTCTTTGGCAAGCCGTACATGCACTTAAAAAGCACATGTATGTACATGCACTTAAAAAGCATTCCCTACGCAAGTTAATAAAAAGATGTAGCTGCTAGCAACAGGTGAAAAAACAATCACACCAGACTGATGGACAATGTTGTACGAGTCGATAAAACAAACGATGTATCATCGGAACCTTTGAAGGAATCGTTATAATTGTTTAGATACAGTATAGTTTGGATACAGTAGCGGACGGCAACAGTTTGAAAAACGAAAGCATAAAATATATTAATCATTTGTCAGAAAGTGACATATCAAATGCACCGATATGATATAGGATAATTCGTCACGTCGCCGCAGATAAAAGGAAACCTGACGGTATGAAATTAGTTATTTTCCAATATTTATAAGTAAGAGAAAATAGGAAAGCAACAGAAGATATTATGATTATTAAAGTTTTCGGTATGATCAAAAAATTAGCGAAGCTAAGCATAGATAAATATTATATCAACATATACATAAAATATATAAGATAGCGGTATGTTTGAAATATTGATAAATTGCATTTCATAAATTAGATGCAAGAAGATAATCATGATCATTAATGTAATCAAAAAGCTATTCATTGAAAAATAAACAAACATTAAATATGTAGGTATATACATATGTATTCAATCCACACGGATACCGTAGCAAGCATAAGTTTGATTTAATTCATTATTTCAATGTCAATATAGAATTTAAAAAGCTGTTAATAATAACCTTTAATACTACAATAATTTAAAGAGCTTAGAGCTAAATTTAAAAGGGCTTACGAAGATTTATATGCTTTAATGATAAGCCTTGCAGCTAGATTGTTGTCACCTTTAAGTTAATATTTAAAATACTATCCATCCTCTGATATTAGAACGTAGCCAATGTGAACGCAAGGACATTATTGTAACCAGATTTGCATTTGATCGAGTTGTACAAATACATTTTTAATGGACTTTCAGATTTAAAACAGACGAGATTAGATTAAGTATTACCCAAACCACAGTCGTAAGTAGACACTTAAAAGTTAGATAACATTGAATATATAATAAATCAAAATAAGACAATCACTGCAAAAAAGTATAACCGTAATCGATCAAATCCTATAAATAATTATACATTTAAATTCCACAACATTTTTTTCTACACTTGTAAAACGAGTATCAAATAAGTAAATAAGTACACTAAGAAATTAAAACCGGATATGTACTTCTTTGCTTCTAAAATTTGAAGATATCTTTTATGATATCTGAAAAACTACTTTCCTCAATGAACCCATCGATGAAAACGGAAACGAAATAAATAAAAGAAACCATTATATTACGAATGACGATTTTTGTAACACCTTAAATATCTAAAATAACTCCCGCAGACCGTACCGAATCATTTGAATCATTTCGCATTAGTACTGAGTTACAAAGTTCTACCACAGACGGTAAAAGACTAGTTCAGAAAGATTTTGATGCTTACAAAGAAATACTTCTTTCTTGACATGATGACATTTTTGTAATCACTTGTATCACAATTTATGAATGTCCTGTGAGAGTCCTTCCATGTCCTATTTTACAGTGTCGTCCTAAACCAAGGTCTGTACCTTTGGGACATTTTAATTACTTAAGCTAATATGCTGGAATTCTTAATTTCCCTTGGCGTCGGAATTATTAGTAATTAAAATCACTTCTTTTGCTATAACATCCGTTTCATAAACTGTTCCTGTCTCGTTATCATTATTTGACATGTCGATATTGCTTGTGCTACGATGTATAACATAGAAAGTACTCGGATTTCCTCTTAATATTACCGTAAGAATAAATAAAGAAATTAAATACTTTGTGATTGATAAGAATGCTAAACAAGGTATTTACTCAAATTATCTTCTCGAATCTTTGGCGGTGGAACAGGAGTGTTAGACTATGAAATAAAATGAAACAAAAACACTAGTTTCCGTCTCCGATGACACTGGAGTTTTTTCTTCTCTTCCGTCAATGTAGATTTCACAATTACTCGATTTAGTTTTGTTGCAAGTCAGCGATGCTTACCGTTCAATACCAAAAGTATAATCTGAATGATATAAAAAAGCGTCGTATTTTATTTAATAATGAAATATTTAAATAGGATATTATTGCTAATAAATTTAACACAAATATGCAACGAGGAAATCTACTAATAAGCGTATATGTTTTTTTGGATCAAATACCGAAATTTATCTTGCTGACATTTCACGAAACAATTACACACTATCAAGTTATATCAAAAAGTGTACACAAAGAAACAAGATCGTTCAATTATTTATATCCAAAGGCTATTTGATCAAGACAGCGAAATTCAAAACTACGAAAATATTTGCTAAAAGTAAATGCCTAATAAGAGAGTCGGAATAGCTGATGAAGAATGCTAAAGAAACTCCGCGAAAGCCTTTCGGCGGTTTTTGTGAAAGTGAAAACGATTTAACGTTGATTAAACGTTGAAAAATATATAAAAACCCCATTTATTTCGCATTCATTATGATTCGAGTAATTAGTTGCGCATGCAGATTATCGCGGATGTTTTAAAATAGACGTTGATGGAATTTTAAAAATGCTGCAAATGCCTACAAGTGCACTTATCTTTAAAGGTATAATTTAACGTAGTAATATAATTACTGAATAATTATAATAATACAACTCATGCTCAGAATAGAATTTGTATCTTTTATAGATATAAAAATATAAGTAAGATATAAGAGAAATAAAAACATGAGGATTTATATTTTATGTTTCAAACTATAATTAAGTAACTAATTGACAAAGAACAAGCACAAATATTAAACAATGCAATGATAATCTAAGACAAATTAAAAATATCAAAAGTAGTTTAGTAAACAGATCAACGCAACGAACATCTAATTAGACAATGGCGAAACGTGATAGAGATCGTATTGTGAAAACGACAGCATCAAAAGGAATTGTTCAACAAATGGACGCAATTCCTCCTTACACGGACCTGTTGAGATTTTACAACAAGGCGATTACCTTCATTGTTAAATAAAATAGATTGCTATCTGGAGATACTTCAGAAAAACAGCTCGGCGAATTGTTTTATGAAAAACCAACGGCTTTAGGGACTTGTTTCAACTCCGCGGGGTAATGTTGCGTCGAAATATTAATATCCAAATTAATACTACAAGACTTAGAATGCTAATAATTTTCGTTATTAAAAATATACTAAAATTAGTTACCATCTTCAGCTGGTCTATTAGGCATTGCGTAAGCCCTATAGATCATTGAATATTTATTCTACTACTTACAGCAGTAAGAATTTCTTTTAAAACAGAGAGTGCTTTAAAGATAAAAATATGAGAACCATTTCTATTTCAATTTTGCCGTTGAAAATGTTTCAAATAGTAATTTTCGCTTGTTGTTCATCCCTTTGAGGTAGAACAAGGCAGCTAAGAATACACCAGCTGTGTAATTGAACGATAACAACTTCAAAGGAGTTCTTTGAGATCTCAAGATTCATAATTTAAGGATTCCACAGGAAAAAGTTTTTACAGAACTTGAAACGGTAGAGGTCAATTTTGTTTTTTATTCGCCGACTCGCCACCGTTTAGGCTGTTTTTCTTTTTGAGTTATTTTACAAAGTATCGACTTGTTTCAACTGTGTAGGTGTTATGACGTCAAACAGATGGTTGGACATTTGTTTTTCTATTTGTTCAGGCTTCTGCTTTCCAACATGTTAACCGTTTAATGAAAATCAACTAGAAAATGTCAGAAGCATTGATCATTTTAAACTCATTGTTTTGATTCAGCTTATGCGATTCACTTTGATTCACTTGTAACCATTGGCGTCTTTTGGGATGTTCCTAATAGCCATGTGACATATTAAACTAAATTCTATATATCTACGGGTAAAATAAATGCATCTGATTTTTACGAAATGCTAAAAAAAATATCCACATCAATGAAATGTCAATATTAAGATAGTGAATCCAAACATCAGTGCATTCCAAATTCAATATTTGGACAATACTGCAACTTTATTTTCACACTGAGATAATACCGGCTTGGCTGATAAGGCGTGAGAAAGCACTTCTTGTATCAATAACCCAGATAAGCTATTAATAACAAACCACTTCATAAGAGGTTCGGTAGATTTAAAAGAAGATGGAATTGTGTTCTATAATAATATGATCGTACTAAACGATAAAAGAAACCATTGACACAACTTGGCAATAGACAGTAAAAGTATTGACAAACGTGAAATCAGCGAAATTCTTTCAATTGTTTCGATAACCGCAAAAAAGACAATAGACATTTCGTAGCTGTTTTCAAAACATTTTCACCTTCAGCGAAGCCCACTACGCGAACTTGGTTCAATATGGCTGTTCGAATCCCACTCAAACGTTACAGGAGTTTAAGTAAATGAGTCACGAGACTTACCGTGGAGGCAGTAACATAAAACAATAATTGTCTTATGGATATTTTGCAATAATAAATGATAGGAAACGAATCAGAATTAATTGCCGTGTCCTCGAACGGTCGTAGAGCTATCGAGAAGACTAATTAGAATCACAGTAACAATAATGCAAACCAATTACAAAAAAGAGTCAACAAGCGTGACGAACCGGGATGAAAAAACACAACAGATCCTTTGGTTTTTGCAACACTAAACACAATTAACCTTGGAAAGTCCAAGCTCAGGCACATAACATTTGTTTTTTGCACTGCTCACTTTAACACTCGTTTTAATGTTGGTGACGTACTGTATCGATAATTGTTTGTGAAATACGCGGGTGGAGAGAAGGCGACGCGTGCGGCCCCAACCGACGGCCGTGAGCGACTGGCCTGCACATGCGCCGTCAGCGACGTGTCGCTAGAGAAAGCAAGCCGCTTGCGCAGAAAAATGTACGGTTTCGCTATATTTTTCACTCTCAGCACTGTTCCTGCTGGATTTGACGAAATGTTTTCTACGAGATGGTCAGTAGATTACGGGTAAGATTGAAAAAGTTAAAAGGAAGAAGCGGGTACATGACAGGCGTAACTACATTAATGTTAATCGAATGGTCGTTCAAAGTTTCCATTACAGGACATGCCATGCATCCCTGAACCATCTGCTTTTCCTGTTCGCTATTAATCTGCGAAGCCTCATAAGTAACCAATCAGTCCATCTGTTATACTGAACACGTATGTCTGTGCGTCAACACAAACAGTGTAAAACACCTGTTGCCTGGCAACAATAGATGTATCAAGGTGATTTACTCAGAGCGAAGGTCAATGTCACAGTAGCGATAATAATGATGATTATATTATACTCAACGCCATAATAGTACCTACTTGTGTACAGTTTGCGATAAATAAAGTCTTCAAACTTCATATGCGAGACACAAGAGGTGATTGACATCTTGACTTCAAAAGAATGAAGATCGTTTTAATTGCGAAACAGGCAGGCGATTGTCGTTTTGTTGTCAATCGGTATAATGGATTTAAGAGATCAAATGATATTCTTGTAACTTAATTAAAATTCGATTCGAATCAGCAACTGTATCACATCCATCGGCTACGGTAAGACTTGATTCTGCGCAAGAGAATGAAATATAAAGCACGAATTGTGGACCGTTTATATGAAGAATGTGTCAACAAAAAACGACCGTTCAGTACCTTTGCAGTTCGTAATGAGAACAAAACCAATCAATCGACGGATTACGAAGCCTCAATGATAACTTGTTACACTGCGAGCGAGATAATATAAATATCACAAGATATTTTCAAAGTCTTAACCATCGAACATAAACTAGTGAAGTCGTCACTTTAGGCCATTGTTTGCTAAGCTAGCAATGGGATTGGTTCACTTTTTACATCATTGAGAATAGGTATTATGGAGCTGTTATGAAGCTACTGACATAGATAAAAATATTGGATAAATTAAATCAAGTAATAATTAACTTCTAAGCGAATCTTGTCCAAAAGGGAAAAGTAAAGAAGAATTACAACTATCCCCTCCTAACATATACTCGAATAGAAGACGCATAAACGCTAGAAGAAATATAAATAGAATCTCTACTCAAATGACTTCATCTCGTAATTTAAGGTTATACATAAATCAGATCACTTATCGCGCACCACCAGACAGTGGAACACGTCGACAGATAGTCAAGTGAACGTGCGAAGGCAAGGTCGTTGTAGAACCGGTTTCAGTTCGAATTCGTAGCCAGTCTCATAATGGCTGCAAAGCAATATTTATTGACCAACGTGATATGCGTGGAATTGCACTCTTACGATAGATCCGTGACGAAATATAGAGCCTTAAACTTGCCTCACGTTTGGTTATGAAGTTGGCATAATCGTTCTGTTTTCATTGCAGCTGCAAATTGGACATTACGTCTGGTCTGCAACCCTTTTAGGGTTCTGCACCCAAAGGGCAAAAACCTTATTACGAAGGCTCCACTGTTTGTCCGTGTGTCAAAGGGCCCTATATCTTAAAATGTAGGGTACTAGTCGTAAATTGTCATTGTCGCCCAATTACACGTAATTAATCGTAAGTGGTAACTGACCCCAAATACTTTGTGAATAAACCCTTACCCTATGTCGATCACAGATTCTACCTCTGATGAGTTTTCAAAAACCTTATATGACTTTGAGTTACCACGCTATATATAAACCAGGAAACAGTAGTGCTTGATCGTAAACATAGTAGTCAAAAATAGGCGTGGTCATTAGTGTTGTCAAATCACGTTAATTGTACAACCTGACTTTAAACTATTAATCTAAACGTACAAAATAACTAAAAGAGCGTATAATTGTTTACCAATCCAATTTAAACATGAATCGAATAACAATAACAATTAAACATATTCGACACCAATGACACAGTTTAAACAAATTCAAATACTTGTTAAAACGCGAACCCATTAATCCATCTATTCACGATTCACGAATTAATAATACTTGTTAATTATGAAACCAGTATCTAATGTTATGTATATCTATCTAATATATTGTAATGTTTGATATAATATTTTCTGGAGGTCGACGTATTAACATAATAAGATTGATACAAAGATAATTAGTTTGCAAAAGATATGATAAGTAACATTTAATGTTATTATGAAATATTATCTTTTACGAACACCGATCGATAACCAGTAATGATTTATGTCTGGGAATTATCATTAATATTAAATAAGTTATACAATACTTTTCTATGAGATAATTGTACTTTCTCTGCTTAGTAGAGCTAGTGCTGGCTGAAAATTCTTTCAGAATAAGAAGGGTTGAAAGCATACTCTTTGGTTGAAAGCATACCTTGTCAAACTGACTAACGAATAAGCTGAATTTACCTAATATACATAATATTATGGGATCGCTATCGACCATAATGATCTTGGCAACAAGAGTTCGCACACTGATACATATAATAAAAGGTAGGTACACGAGTACGTAGACGACTCACACACACACACACACAAATACATCCTTAAAAATAGCATTTATATCAATTACGTGCAAACATTATACTTTGCTTCAAGATGAAGTGTTAGGTATAGCTATGTAAGATAAATATGTTTACAAATCTGCATTTTAGAATATTGGTCGCCTTTGTTTCAGACCACCCTACTAAAAGAGACCAAATTCAAAAGGGGACAGTAAGTCAATAAAAGCTAGCAAGAAGGAGAACTTTAAATAATTGTCTCAACCCCACCTGCAACAGAAGCAGGTGCTCCAAGAGATACCAATCATTGGCAGTTCGGCACACCGGTTATGTTGAAATAATAACAATGCTTGCAATGCAGTTTGGGGCTTATGTCAATCACCAGTGTAATATACTCGTAGTTCGATCATATGGTAATGAACGTCGACAGCACGACGTGCTGAATAATGACTGACTATAAGTATACCATAACTGTAAGTATAAGCGCGAATAAAAGCCTATAAGCAGTGAAGAACTACGGAAATGAAATGTAAATGTGTTTAGAAGTGAGTATAAAAACAAATATAGGTAATAATATATTAAAAGCAAAAGGTGTTGCATTGATATTTTTGAAATCGACATATGTCCATAGCACAGATAAAATTTACGGCTCACGGTAGTTTTTGATAAAGTACAACTTAAAAAATCGGAACACAATATAATTTACCCGATTTTTTTACAACATAGGAGTAGCCGACGAGCATGCAGTCAACTTGTTGGTAAGTGTTTACTGCCGTCCATGGGCATCTGTAATCAACCCTAGATAGGATGGGATTACATGAATTCACATGACGATGACTCAAAAAAATGAAAATAGTTTTTAATTGTGAAACAGGCAGTAAAATTTTGTAGAACATCAAAGAAATAGTTTTTCCGAAGTAACTTTTCTACTTCACGTTAAAAATAATCACACGATTTATCAATGACGCGTTAATCGACTCAAATATCTGATTTATTCCACAGTACACCAGCTCCATACATACATTACATGAATATAACATTAAACAATACAGTTCCGATGTAAGTGGGACCGCCACGCAGCGGTCTGCGGTTGACCCATTGCTACGGTAACCTGGTCTTCGTGGCTATCTAGCTGTAAACTTTTTTATGCAATTGAAGTAGAACGGATTTATCATATAGGTCTATTAGATTTTGAATGATGGCCAGTCTTAGCTCATGATGATGAGTTTACTATCCAAAATTAGAAAGAAATTATAAGTTCCATGGTCGCGTGATGCTGCTATATAGTAGAATTATGTGACGGTGGTGCCCACCTACTCGAACTATGAAGAATACTGCTTTTTTATAATATAGGAGTTGCAGACGGGCATGCAGTCCACCTGATGGTAATGCCTACTGCCGCCCATGGACATCTGTAATCAACCCCAGACAAGATTGAATATTCCTACCTGAGGCCAACCACAGATGCGCTCTACCCCTGAGGACTAAGCTGGAGCGCCTCGGAAAAGTATGTCTCCCTTACCACATGCTTCAAAACCAGAACATGGCAGCACCTAACGCTGCTGTTATGAGGCAGATATAGGTGGGCGGTGGTGCCGCCGTAAACTTAGTAGCAATAAATTATTAAGTGACGTAGTATATTGAACTTTATCTCTGTTTTTTTAGATATTGCTGATTAATTACTTACGCGTTTGCATAATCGATAACGTACTTTTAATTTAAATAATAAATCATAAAAAAGAAAATTTATTTTTCGTTCGTCTTCAAAAAGGAACATTTACGCGTAAAACAGTACATAATTTCCATGAGAGGAAGTTAGGGTAGAATGAACCACGAACGACCGAATACACCCACGCGACTCGTAACGGGTAGGTTATACGGTGGGCACTTAGTATTTTGCACGAAAAGGTTAACCGATTCGTTGTGATGTGGGAAGTATTACGTAAACTGTACGAGAGCAAAGAACGAAATATTAGAACATACTCGTACCTAACTGGTATTGGCCTTGATGTCAAAAAATTTAATAAATCGAGGACCAAAACTTATTGACCAAATTTAAATAAAATGCAGAACCATGAAAATTAACAAAATATGCTAATTTTGATGTAGCCTTCTCAAATTCTTTAAAATATATTTTTGTTACTTATGAAATCATGCGTATTCCAGCTATAGAATCCTTCACTGAGCGTGATACGGCACACACTAAGCTTTTATTTTTCCTTAATTATTATATTAACTTCCTAAGAACTAGATTTTCAGCCCCAAAACGCACATTTCCGCGTAAAACAAAACATAATTTGCCTGAGAGGAAGTTGGGGTAGAATGAACCACGAACGACCGACTACACCCACGCGACTCGTAACAGGTAAGTTATACGGTAGGCACTTAGTATTTTGCACGAAAAGGTCAACCAATTCGTTGTGATGTGGGAAGAGTTACGTAAACTGTACGAGAGCAAAGAACGAAATATTAGAACATACTCGTACCTAACTGGTATTGGCCTTGATGTCAAAAAATTTAATAAATCGAGGACCAAAACTTATTGACCAAATTTAAATAAAATGCAGAACCATGAAAATTAACAAAATATGCTAATTTTGATGTAGCCTTCTCAAATTCTTTAAAATATATTTTTGTTACTTATGAAATCATGCGTATTCCAGCTATAGAATCCTTCACTGAGCGTGATACGGCACACACTAAGCTTTTATTTTTCCTTAATTATTATATTAACTTCCTAAGAACTAGATTTTCAGCCCCAAAACGCACATTTCCGCGTAAAACAAAACATAATTTGCCTGAGAGGAAGTTGGGGTAGAATGAACCACGAACGACCGACTACACCCACGCGACTCGTAACAGGTAAGTTATACGGTAGGCACTTAGTATTTTGCACGAAAAGGTCAACCAATTCGTTGTGATGTGGGAAGAGTTACGTAAACTTTACGAGGGCATAGAAATAAAAATTATAAAATACCATATTCATATTGGGCATATCGTAATAAAATCTATTAAGTCCATAGTTAATCTCAGACCAAAAAAGATACACAAAGCCTCTGAACAAATACTGAAAGTTTACCAAATTCTGCCAATTTTCCTACTTCATATAAATTACATATAACATGATTACAATCAACGTAATTTGGATTCGCTGATTGCGAGAACAAAGGAAAATCTCGTATGTTACTTCCTTGTACGATATTTTATATCTTCAAAAAGATATTCAAATGACATTTTATGTATTGAAATCACATTAAAATCTCACGCCATCAACCATGCCGGGATTACTTGTTATTTTTTTTTGTCTGAGTAATAAATAATTAAGAAATTGTGTGTAGGTCTAAATACTAATTTATTTATCTGACCATTTATAGAATACTTAATTTAAATTATAGAACTGATAAACGTGTTTTTATGCGTAGAACAGGATGCAGAAGCCACTTAAAATTGAATGATCTTATTCCATACCTGTTTGCCATTAGAGTGTTTTAATTTAGTTGTAATGCACATAATTATGCCAATTGGACAAACATTTGCGCCAAAGTTTGACCTGATCGCACGCCCACTTAAGTACGTAGGTTAGAGGAAGCAACCATTGGTACACGGTGTAACACATGTAAAGATACGTCCAAACTTGACGGCCGCGTGGCGGAGCGGCCACCATACCGGTATGACGCGCAAAGGGTCCCGGGTTCGATCCCCGGCCAGACAGATATTTAAATGACGAATTTAGATTTCTGTTTCTGTTTCTGTTTCTGGGTCTGGGTGTTTGTGTATTTGTCTGTATGTGTCCATGGCACCCACGACACAGGGAATCCTAGTGTGGGGCTGTGAGTGTAGAAAGCGTTTATTTTTTTTTATTTTTATTTTAAACTGAATACATAATGCAACGTGCACACTATCCGTTACCGATGCATGGTGTTGGTATTAATGGCTAAGGACGAGTACGTATCGCATTCTTCGACTTCGACTTTGTTGATTGACAAAGTTTGCAAATAGACACCTAATATGTTCAGCGCGGATTAGAACACATGATAACTTAGGGACACATTAGACTCTACCTTGAGGGTTCAGTAATCGTATCTCTAACATGGGTTCTTCTTATTTTTACTCGACTATTTGAATTTCACTGTGATTATTTCAAAATTAATATTTAGTTACTTATTAGCAAATATCAGTTTTCAGAATCTGAACCATGTATGCTTGTAAGTTCCCCATAAAGTTCTCAAAGGTATATGAAATCCATCAATCCTCACTAGGTCAGTGTGTTGGCCTAAAGCCTAATAGCTTTTTATTCTGAGAGAAGCCTCATGCCCTGCAGCAGGATAAATGAATGATGAAGACACTTAAGTATAAAATTGCAGTAAGAAAATACAGGAGACAGGGGTACAACTTTTACAAAATATCTGCATTGACTACTGGTTGGCTTACGAGTACAAAAACGCTATATAATTGAACCAATAGCCGTAGCATATATAAGACTTATATGACTGATGCAATGCCAGATTATACTACGATGTACATTAGAATAAACCCTATTATTTTAATATTAACAATACTATTATTTAATAAGCACTTAGATGATCTAATGTCCTTTTTGTAACAGACAAAGTAGACAAGTGACTCAGTTTAAAAGATATCTTTATTGCAGCAGTATGTATTGATAACCTTTTACGAGTGAGATAAATATAACAATAATATGATACGGAATCCAAAGGATTATATTGAAAGTGCAATCCTTGACCTGAATACCTTCGAAGCCTTAATCGTTCGCTTTAATCCAACCAAAACATAAATCTGCAAGAGATTAACTGAAGGTGACTTGACAGAACTATAAATAAATGGTCACCGAAGTGTAATGTATGGGAACAGCTTCCCGGGATTTATACAGGTTGTTTAATATTGTATACTACCCAATACCCATGTTTCAATGTTACAATACTTTTCTTTTCTCTTGTCTGTCTGTACATACGAATATATTTGCAAAAAAAGTACAACTGAGAATAAGTCCCCCATGTCCCCTTGCTGGGCGCGGGCCTCCTCTGGAAGTAAGAAGGGTTTTTACCAACGCGCCATAGTGCACCACGCTAGCAAAGTGTGGATTGGTAGGTCTCACGCCTTTAGGAACCTCCGGACATTTTAAGATCTCCCACGAATGTAGGTTTCCTCGCGATATTTTCCTTCACTGCTTCACGAGTGATAATTGCTAATACGCACATAGTATTGAAAAATCAGAGATCCGGGATTTGAACATCAGATTCCTCATGCGGGCCAATTTCGAGCTCGATGCTATCACTAAATAATTTTTTCTTGCCATAATAAACCTCCCATTTATCAAATGCTTTTCCTGATAACTTAAAATAAAAAAAACTTTTAAAGCCACCGCCATTCGCAGCTTAGTACTAAACGTCTCCAAGGTCTGACGCTTTTAAATATTTAAGCGGATTACAGCCAGGACGTCTTCCCAAGGAACACTTAGCGAAATCCTTCCTACAGCACTCGAGGAGAGATTGGCCATTACATTAAGATCTCCACTCGTGAGATTATGTGACGATCCTTAGAGGCATATTTGCATATTGGTTGACTGGGTATGCCACTTGTATTTTCAACTGTTGCGACAAATAGTTTTATTGTGTACTCTTAAACGTTTACTTATATCTGACAGACAATGAGTGCGCCAGGCCCGCGTAGAATAATTTCATTGTGCACTTTAACGTTTATTTGTATCTACAAAGTTTGAGTGTGTCAGACACGAGCCAGGGCAGGCAAAATAATATTTTTGTTAAAAATATTTTTATATAATATATTTTTTGTATAAAATATAATATATTTTGACGGTTAAGGTATTTGCCTACTCAGCTGTGTTACGGTAGATATAAATACGGTAACACACATTGTATATGTACATTCACGTTAGACGACCTGCGTGGCAGAGCGATGAACATAGCGATCTGACAGCAGTGGGTTCCAGATTCAATCTCCAGCCAGACAGAAATCTATAGCACCGACGATACACGGAATCATAGAGTTGAGATATGAGTGTAGAAGGTTAAGCGTTATAAGCAAACAACGAAACCATTAATTTTGAGCATCTGACACGTTCTGAACCTTAAATCTTAAAAATATGTATGAAATTTAAAAATCCCTTTCATTTCCATAAACACGAGTTATATTAACGTCCACTATAAATTACTTATTCCAGCCATTTAATCCGGAATCCTTGGCACAAAAACGCATGAGAACTACAAATCCGCACTGTCAGACTGCTCTGATTTAATGCTTCCCTTACTAATACTATTGCTTTAACTTATCTAATACTCGTATTATACAATTGTAGGTGTTGAGGCAATAAAATTATAAGGCAGGTGATAAATTCGTAAGTATAACATGTCTTTCTTTAAATAATATAGCTATCGCATTATTTTGAAGACGACTGCATATTATACAATATACTACCACTAATATATTTACCATTCAGATGTTTGATCATTCTTAAACTACAGTCGAACCCGGGACTCTCGTGTCAGGTCAGTATTGTGACCGTTTCTCATCTCACGTGCAAAATAATATAAAAATATTTTGTTACAAAACCATGTCCTTAAAATAGTTCCCAAAAGGTTATGACTTACAAAACTGACTAGTTGTAACTAATTTCTGCACACACACACACAAACACACACAAATGATATCTTAATGTCATTATTATTGTCATCATCATCATTATCATCATGGGATTCGAACTTGGACCAAGTCTACCATTTAACAAAACGTTATACAATATTGCAAACCCAGTTCAACTTGAACATCAAACCGTGCTTAACCGAAACAGTTATTTACGTTGGACAACGGGTACCGGTAACTGGCTACGTTAACTGGGTGAATGCGTGTTCCGTATTGATACATTATTCTTAAACTACTCTAGTTTACCCCATTTTCTGTCTCTGTGTAACACACGAAACTTTCATACGAAAGAATGAGACGGGTGTATCAAAGCTCGGCCTGTTGAAATAAGTATTGCACATGATCGAAATTAAGTTACGTGAGCGATTTATAAGCTGACTAGCTTTTGCCCGCGGCTTTTCTCGCGATCACGGGTCGTCGATACAACCATTTGAACCATTATATCTTGGATCGATTGTTATGGTAACAACTGAAGATCGAAGTTAATAATCAAATCTACATCGATCGATGTTACCGTTTGGTGACCTTAAATTGGCACCTTAAAAGTTGTTTCATCTATCGCTTTGGTACAGCACTTTTTTCGGAATAAAAGATACTCATGTCCTACTCGTGCCCTTTTCTGACCCCCTGACAACTCATAAAGCAAAATCTCGTGACAATCGGTTATATGGTTAAGGCGAGAAAGTGTAGCAAAGAAACAAACAAGCTAACATTCGCATTAAAATATTATAGTTAGGATTTGTTCATAAAAGTTATATTTAATTTATGACGCAAATGTAACTTTACGAGGAAAATAACTTTTATATTTTAGCTGGCTTCTTCCTGATTGTTTCTTAGAATAAGCATTATGTAAATGGCACTTGTATAAGTTCTTATTAAAATTAGACAAAAATCTTAAGAAATATTTCTGATTACGCATTACTAATCGTGAGGACTGTCACCTCATATTATGTTAGCCATACGGCATCCCTACACCGGTCTTACGAAACGCAGGACTTCTCGCTAGAAATAGGTGTGGCGATGGTACCACCCTGGTCGGATCATACTGGTTCTATCTTACACCAAAAAAGATCGCTAATATTCACTTTACCTATCCCGGTGCAATTTTCCCAAAACTGAACCATTCAAACATAAGGTGAAATTAAGTTTGAAGGTGGTAGAACCCTTTGTGGTTCGACTCCGGCGGCACCACCGCCACACCTATTTCTGCTTCATAACAGCAGTGTTAAGCGCTAGTGTATTCTGGTTTGAAGGGTTTGTTATGGGAGACACTTTTCCGCGGGCCTCCAGCTTAATCTTCAGGAGTAGCGGCGCATCTGTGGCCGACCTCGGGTAGGAATATCTTATCCTATCTGGGGTTGATTGTGTCATGTATGGCACTAGACACAATCACTTGATACCATACAGACCATACAATCCACCTCCGTATGCTCATCTGCTACTTGTATATTATAAAAAGTACATTGCAGTGCAATGCCTTCACGACAAATTAAAATTAGAAAACCTAACGCAAACACGACACAGTAATCCACATTTCGACACTTGTTCCCCAGTTGATACGATCGCACACGCCTCGCCATCGCATCGCCTGACTTAACTTACACGAGTCCGGTTACGATACGGTCCGGGTCCGGTTACGGGACCGCGCAATCCGTACGGTGTCCGGTCTTACGTAAACTGTGTCTCAACGAGCGCCCTGCAAAAATAATGTTGACACGGTAGCGACACCTGTTATTTTAATAACTGTGTACTACTTGTAACGAATAGACGGGTTGAACTCGTTTTAAGACCTCCTGTTATATTGTAAAACATAGTTACTGTATTACTTTTATCTCTTATCTCTGATCGGTAGTTCTGCTGAACTCAATAATTAGAATTAGCAATGATATAGTGATATGAGGATATGTCAATTGGTAATAGTCAAATAAGAGTAGCATCTTTTATTACTGCGATGCAGGACGACTATTTATTTCTACATAATAACAGCAATATTAAGCGCCGTTGTATTTTGATTTGGAGGTTGGGTTAAGAAAGAGACATACGAGGTTTTACCACTGAGAAATAATCTAGAATGCCTCAGAAAATAATGTCTTCCATACCTTCCACACCATTCAAACCAGAAAACAGCAACGCTTGACACTGTTGTTATAAGACAGAAATAGGTGTGATGGTAGTTCCGCAGTAGTCAAATTAAAGGGTTCTACCACACATATAGGGCATCTCAGAGGTCTCCAAAGAAACGCACCGGTGCAACCATTGTCTGTCTATTTACGTCAACATATGACGTAACAGGTGTTCAAAACTTCTCGACGGGGCCACTAAGCATATAAATCTAGGATATCTAGAACAACAGTACCCTTAGTATGAGTTTTTACATTTTTACAAAAATGACTGTTTTTGTATTTGTTTACGTATTTCCCATACATTTCCAATCAGTTCTGATACAGTCCGCTAGAGGCACTAAACAAGTACAAAAACAGACATTTTTGTAAAATCTTAAAAATTCATAATAAGGGCATAGATCAGTCCAAAAATCCATTCCTTAGTAACACCAATGTATTTCACAACAGGTGTTCAAGTTACAAGTATCCGATTACAATCAGTTGCTCAAACTACCAATATTGTGCAGCTTAATCTTACGTTACATTATGTAAGTCGGTGAACGACTGACATATTGGAGATAAAAATAAATTTCCATTATTAATTCGTACACGTTGATTGCGAAGGTCGTGGAAAGTAATGTTATAACGAATTAAGGTCGCGTCGCAGGCGTAGTGGCATTAACGCCGCTAAGAGGTCCGAGATCAATTCCCGGTGGATTTATTTTTCATAACCATAAAACCAGGTTCTCGTTCGGGAGGTCCGACGTTCAAATCGTAGCCATACATCAGGTTTTTCAGTTAGAGCGCTTGAATTAGAATTACTTGCTATAATGGTGAACGATGCCGTGATAGCCTAGTGGTTAAGAAACTCGGCTTCTCGATCGAGGGGTCCGAGGTTCAAATCCCAGGCACGCACCTCTGATTTTCCGAAATTATGTGCGTATTAGACTTAATTATCACTTGCTTAAACGGTGAAGGAAAACACCATTAGGAAACCTGCATACCCGAGAGATTTATAAAAAAAAAAATCTCAAAGGTACCTATGTGAAGTCTACCAATACGCACTTGGCCAGCGCGGTGGACTATGGCCTAATCCTTCTCATTCTGAGAGGAGACCCCTGCCCAGTGCCCAGCAGTGGGACAATAATGGGTTGATGATGATGATGATGGTGAACGAAAACACCTCGAGGAAACTCCGCTCCTCCACTTTTTATGTTCAGAGGGGGGAAACCTTCAAAAGGTAGATACCCGACACCATGGGAGCGACGCTGGGTTATGTTTGACGCTGGATTTTTACCGCACTAAAACCCCCCCGGTGGCCGTCCTCAGCGCTTGGTGAAGTAGTCCCGGATCTCCGATAGAACACTACCGGAATCCTCCGTTTACTTAACCTGGGATCGAACCTAATACCTACCTCGACTTGTCAGACACATGTACGCGTCTTTATAACTCAGTAGCCGGCTCCTCATCCATGGTGGTTTGGGTCTTCAACACTATTGTTTTACACAGCAAAATATGATAAAAGGGAATAAAACTACGCATTTTCATACACATTTGCTTTATAATGCGGTGTGCTTGTGGTTACGTATGAATAGTCTTACGACTTATACACCAGGGTCAATAAATCAAAACAAATTGTTATCTCAACGACGAATCTGAAATCTAGACTAGAGAAACACCGTGTTATGTAACGCTAACAGCGCCCCCATTACATCTCTTCTCGTGTTGATCATTTATGCAACCTCTGTGCAGTTTGTTGCTCTGAATATATAATAGCGTTGTTGTGAAGTTGTTATTTATCTGATTTAGATCATAGTGGATCACTTAGGTAATGCGGCATCTTAGCATAATGATATTGAAATAACTATGACATTGCTAAACAGTAAGATAAGCCTTAAGACATACTATGATTCCCTGAGGTCTTCATATCATACAAAAGATAATAAATGAATTCCGAAAATCTTAAATACGTCGTCGACGTGCATCCTAAAAAATCTGCTTGCGACGTAGTGTCGTGAGTTATTAAAGGTACCGGTGATATATTTCCACGATACGCTGTAGCAAAGTACCAAGATACGACATAGTATTTCCTGAACCTATGTATTTAGGCTCTTTTTCATCGATGCAATTAATCCCCGGAAAGATAAACCTCTTAAAAAATCATCTGGGTCTGAGTGTTCGTGGCATGCCGAAACTGGCCATCTAACACTAGGTCTATAAGTGTAGAAGATCTTATTTATTTATCAAAAACACCAACAAAAATATATTTTAATATTTCGCTTACGTTAACTTAAATTATGTATAAGATAAGTGCATGTCACTTACCTCTTATACGAACATTCGCATTCCTCTATTTCACAAACGTACATAGATGTCTGTTTTTTATGAGTCCGTGAGCGCATTGTCCCAGTTGGAGTTCGAAACACTTTTAAATTCACTTCAGAAACACTGTTTTCACTTGATTAAGTACAAAAACACTTTCTTACTTCTTCGTTCTTTCAAAATTTGTAGTATTAAACACTTTTTTACGTCTTTATTTCAAACTATTCCTTTTATAGAGTTAAAATTTGTTTTTACTAATAATATGTTACGTTTAATGTGCGGATGGGCCCTTAATTAAAAAATAAAAATTACGTGATAAAGAAACACTTTTTAAGTAGGATACTCCTCCTAGAACATAATATAGGAGTCGACTGTACAATATCCACTGAGCCACAAGCAAACAATTAATCCGAGTCAGTACAAGGAGCGGCGGTCGGAACAAAGCGTACATTACTCCAGTTTAATTAAGGAACTGCTTGAACCAACTCCAGTAATACAATGAAATACAACAAACGAAAACTATACAAGAAAATTCACAACTTCTTTATTAAATACATGAGATATTTGTTTTGCTTTAGAAATGTGCTTCAATATTTGATTTGGTATTTTATTTCCTTGTTTCGATGACATTTGTAATCTAAAAAGGTGTCATTTTTATTTATCTCTCGCTTGTTTTCTATAATGTTTAAGTAAGATACACACAATCTGCAATTCTAAACTAAATTCTTAATCAATACAAATAGGCTAAGCTTTCTTTCCACGAGCGATTACACATATACATATATGTTGACTATCCCTAAGGATAAAGTTGGAACGTTTTTGCAGTTTAAATACTGTATAAAGAACTAATACTTTGACACTTCGATAGCACAACTTACACAGATTATACAATTGTGGAGATATGTTGCTTTTATGTTTTATTATTATAAAGACAACTTTAATTTTTACAGGTGGAGTTTTCTATTAAATATAATTAATCTCTAATTAAATCATAGCACTCACAACATTTTAACGCGACTTAATTCAGGCACACATGAAACCAATTTAAATATTAATTTTAACAGCCATGACAATACACAATTATTTGTATTCTATATTTATATATACTGTGACATATTAACTACGTACACGCGCGGTATAAACTAAAGTAAAATCTACTAAACAATAAAAGTAGGCGTCGCAACGCCATATGCGTTTGTAATAAAAGATGC
The DNA here is from genome assembly GCA_014595695.2 of Epargyreus clarus clarus. Taxonomy (NCBI): domain Eukaryota; kingdom Metazoa; phylum Arthropoda; class Insecta; order Lepidoptera; family Hesperiidae; genus Epargyreus; species Epargyreus clarus. The sequence goes on from JACTTY020000076.1 coordinate 408,864, forward strand.
AATGGGCGGAACCCATTTGAACAATGATAACATAACAACAAAGATAGTGTTATAAGTTCGTCATCCAGTTTTTAATTCTAAGTTTAAATATTAGTCCTTATTATTGTTCTTATGAGAGCCATATGCCTGCAATCTATGTAATTGCTGGAGGATTTTTTTATATATCGATTGACGATCGAGCGATTATAGAAGCGTCGAAAATCGATGTATGTGCTTACCATAAATCGTTATCTGTAATGCAGCTGTGAACATTTTTTAGAATGTATTCGATGACGACTGATCCATTCCATCGGCGATCGATGGCAACGATCGATTGAAATGGTAACAATCAATAAACGATCAAATAATTAATAATCAAATAATTAAGTGATAATTAACGTGGTCAGTGGTCACCCATACATCTCCTGACCGCGTCCAATTATTCTACATTTTATAGATGGATTACGAACATGCTGTTGAGCTGGCAGTGCCTCTACGTCTGATCTGACGTCTACGTCTCATTAATGATCATCATCATCATACCGTTCATTCATTAATGACCCACTGCTGAGCATGGGTCGCCTATTATAATGATTAAGATTGGAACATATCAACATAGTTCACCGTGTTGGCCAAATCCAGATCGGTAGTCTCAGTTATGCAATTTTCCTTACTATGTTTTCCTTAACAGTTACCTCATTAATACATTACATCAACATTTTAATCATCTAATACATAACTCATAATATATAATGTCGTCTATTTTCGCAAAACACAATAGAGAACCTTTCAAAATGTAGAGTAGCTCTAACATACACATTTCATAGCCTTCCGCAATTAAATGCAACTAATATCTCGGTATTCGGGTTAATGTATGTCTGTTGTCTCGAATATAATGTAATTTGCATATTATTATTTAATAGAAATTGATTATATAAACATTATAACATTGTTGTGTTCATCAGAGCCGCGTAATTGCATTATGTTAAATGTATCGGAAATTATATGTAATTAATAGATCCTAATTATACAATCGACATTAATTGAATGTTGGTGGTGAGGTGGTATATTAAATAAGTTCGTATAAGTTGTAGTTCGACTCCGGCAGCACCACTGCCATATTAATTTCTGTCTAATAACAATAACAGTTCTTATGTATGCTGTAGTAGTTTTTGCCCGCGGCTTCGCCCGCATTTAAAAGAAAATAATATAACGTACCTACTAACAAACATAAAACTGAAAATTCGTACCTTTAACTTTGCTAAAGATCATCACTTAATGAAATGCATAGTTTACGATTCAATCCTTACTAATATCGATTAAAATAATTGATGTTTTGGGTCCAAAAGATCGATTTTTCGATTAATCGATCTTAGATCGTCATCCCTAGTTCCCCTGGGATTTCCGGGATAAAAACTATCCTATGTCCTTTCTCGGGTCTCAGACTATCTTTGTACAAAATTTCATTAAAATCGATTCAGTGGTTTGGGCGTGAAGAAGAGACAACCAGACAGACAGACAGAGTTACTTTCGGATTTATAATATTAGTAAGAAAGTAAGGATTATGATTTGAAGGAGATAAGGGGGATAAGGGGATAAGGGAGACATAGTTATCCGAGGCGTTCCAATTCAGTCCTCAGGAGTAATAACGCATTTTTTTATTTATTTTTTATATATATTTGAGCCTAATGATAAAGCAAGCGTGCTTCCTGATGGAAAGTAGTCAACGTCGCCTATGAACATTAACAACACCAGGGGCTTTGAACCAGGGTCGCCGGCTTTGAAGGAGAGCTCTTTTTGCACCTTTTTTGAAGAGCTCCATGTCATAGCGCTCCGGGAATACCTCAGGAGGAAGTTCATTCCACATCTTGCACGTTCGTGGCAATGGCATCTCTGGTGGACCTTAAGTAGAAAACTAATCTTATCTTGGATGGGGGATGATAATGGGCGGTAGTTGCCACTTACCATCAGGTGAACAGTTTGCTCGTTTGCTACATACATAAATAAAAAATATCGTTCCGACAAATATATCGGACGTAAATTGACGTATCACTATTTACAAAGACATCCGATAAAACTGTCGACAACCGCACATTTACGGGATGTTACAACGATTTTTAATCAGGTCGGATATTATTAGCGTAGATCTTTGTATTGCGCACAAAGACGAGTACACAAACATTCCTAGAAAGACAATGTCATCATTTTGATAGTCAGGAATTGAAACCGAAACAATCTGCCTGATAGACAAAGCATGCATTTGAAGGTGGTAGAATTGTCTGTGGTCCGGGAACACCGTCGCCACAACTATTTCTGCATAATAACAGTAGTATTAAGCGCTGGTGTGTTCTGTTTTGAGAGTATGGTAAGGAAGACCCCAGGAAATCTGTCACAGTTCTCAGGGTTAGCGGCGAGTCTGTAGCCGAATGCAGGTAAGAATCTAATTTCATTTAGAGTTGATTACAGGTATTTATGGGCGGCAGTAGCTACTTACTATCGGGTATACTTTGTGTTTTACTGCTACTCTAAAAGAAATACTATTTTAGGTATCTCGCTACTGCACCAGTATCACAACAGACTAAAATACTATAAGGGTTCAGAAAGTAACGCAAATAAACCCCAATAATGTTAAACAAAATATCCTCAAACTTAACGCAATTGATCCCGGTTCAAACTTCGTTCAACCTAAAAATCCTTTTAGCACTGCGAGCTACTAGTGCTTTTTACAGCGTGTAGGTAGCTAGTAATCTCTCCACCACGCTAGGGGGCGCTGACGTGCTCTACTTTCGTTTGAAGCCTTATAGTTTCTTTCTTTTGTAGTCATCTGAAATAAGTATTTCTGCCTAATAACAGCAGTTTTAGGCGCTGCTGTGTTCCGTTTTGAAGGGTGTGGTAAGGGATACAGATTTTTCCGAGGCGTTCCAGCTTAGTCCTCAGGGGTAGCGACGCATCTGTGGCCGACCTAAGGTAGGAATATCTAATGCTATCTGGGGTTGATCACAGATGTAGACCATGGGCGGCAGTAGCCACTTACCATCAGGTGGACTGCATGCCCGTCTGCTACTCCTATATTATAAAAAAAATAATGACTACGGATTATTTTTTAAGAAATAATTTTTAAGAAGAAGTTTGTAATTTTGCTAGAATATATAAGGGTGAACTAACCAAGTGTAATAATGCAACTTGTTTGCCTCAATTTCATAAAAACACCCAAGAACGCTAGTTTTTAACAAATCGAGTACGTAATCCTAAGTTGACAAAGGGATGAATGACGAGCCTCCCCTATGGTTGCCACTTTTTAGATAAAGAAAATATTAAGGTAGGTAATTCTTACAAAAACATTGGAATAATATATTATTTTAGCAACAAATACTGTATTTTCACTTGTTGTAACAACCTATTTTTCTTTCGTCGATCTCTTTCTAAATATTGAAAACCTAATAATAATAGCTAATTATATAATTCCGGGGGACAGTTATCTGAGTTACCGACAAAAATTAAGAGCTTTATTTTTGTAAAATACATAGCACAATTGATGAAAATAATAAAATACTATATATTATAGTACGGGTGGCAGCCCTATCCTCAGCGCTCGTCTAATGAGCTCCGTTCTTTGTGTTTTCGCCCTGGAATCCTTTGTTCCTCATCCCCAATGTTACTATGTCGCGTTTGTTTTTGTTAATGTATCACGAAAGATTCCTGAAAAAAATCTTTATACGACCATGTTTTATGCACTTCTCTTTTACGTAGAATAATAGTATCAAAATTTTTCAGGGATGTCTAAAGTTATATAACAGGTGACTTATCTAAATTTAATCTAAGGGTAGTGATAGCCTTTTTTTTTTGTTAACGAGAGGGAAACCTTTAAAAGGTACCCGACGCCATGTGAGTGACGCCCGGTTATGTGGGATTTTTACCGCACTAAAACCCCCCCGGTGGCCGTCCTCAGCGTTTGGTGGAGAACTCCGGGATCTCCAACGGAACACAATCGGAGTCCTCCTAACGCGATGCCCTTTTATCGGGCTCTGCCCTGGGGGGAACAATTTACGCTCCTCTCACATCCCCTGGTGATTACAGCGATATGCGACCACACAAACCGCTGTCCTTCCCGGGGTCGCTTGCTGGACGGTTTGAGCTCCCACTCTTGCCGCCCGCAACCCCGGTAGCCCCTTTTAGTCGCCTCTTACGACAGGCAAGGGTTACCGTAGCCCTATTCTGGTCCCGGTACTACAGGGACAAAGGGTAGTGATAGCCTAGTGATCGAAACTCGGCCTCTCGAACGAGGGGTCCGAGTTTCAAATGACCCAGACACGCACTTCGGAAAACAGTTCAAAGATATATGCGTATTACAAATCAATTATCACTAGCTTTAACGGTGAAGGAAACCATTGTGAGGAAACCTGCATACCTGAGAGATCTTTTAAAAAAAACACTCGAAAACTCGGTAGATATTAATTAATAATTAATCTATGCAATATTAAGACCACCAAAGTTGGCCAAATGATATCTGCCCACTAATTATAAAATTTAAAATCTTTGTTAGGTAGTTTAATAAATAGCGTTATTCGAAACGCCCCATTTAAACACATTTATTTATTATCTAACCCTTGAACGTACATAACTTAATTACTAATAAGATTAAGAGTAAGGCCAATAAGGGATAACAGCTTAATATAGATAATTATAATGGAATTAAAACATGCTTCACCAACTTTATACGACAATGTCAGGATAGCCTTTGAAGACTAATTTAGAACGCCTCGTGTTGCAACCCTTCATACCTACTGCTGAGCACGGGTTTTTCTACACAAATAAAGTGGATACTTCACAGAGGTTAGAAGAATACTTCACCGAACCACGGTAATAGTACCGAACTGTTACAAATGCGTATTTGTGGATGTGGATGAAATAAGTACTCATGCCGGATACTTCGCTCAGTTCGCCTTTAAGACCTTCCAGACAGTTGTTTTATTCACTTTTAGGGTTCCGTACGAAAGAACAAATGCGGAACCCTTATCACTCGAGTATTATTTGAATATTATTAGGATCATTCGCGCCTAAGCGAACACGAATGAATAACGTAAACAAGTGAATTTTGAATTCGTAGCCTAGCGGTCACCTATCCAAATTCTGAACGCGTCCAAAATTGCTTACCATCGTAACCGATATACAAAAACGGCTATAATTGTTTAGCAGATGACTCTATTTTTATTTATTAAACTATACCAACTTTTATCAGAAGCTGTATATGATTCCGTTTCCCACACGGTTGCTATTCTAACCAGAATACAATCACAACAGGCCTGTGATTCGTTTGTGAACTCAATATTGAGTGTAATTAGCCTAGTTACTGATGTATTATTAATTTTGAACAGGAATGAAAAGAGTAATTATGTACATAACTAATTACATTTCTATAGAATCTACATTGTTCATTGTTTATTATTATAAATTCATTGTATTTTTATTAAACCTATAAAATAAATTAGAGTAATTTGAAACTAACAATAATTTTTACACCTGAACAAAATAAAAATAATAATTTGAAGTTCTCTCTCTTGACTCTTGACTCTAATATTCTACAAATTAATCTTAATATTCTTCTTTTTCTACTTTGAAAACTCTAAAAATCTGATTCTATGATAGGTACTACTTTATAAGTCACACTTATTTTTTCATCCCGGTTGTAAAAATAAACATTATGTTTTATGTATAACAGATAAGAGTGAAAACCACAGGCTTAGATTTTTTCGCTACACTCTGCAAAACATTTTTGCCCCACACTGCATTTTCATTAAAAACTAAAACAGCGTTTACTTCTAATTAGGACAGCTAGCCAGTACCATTTAGAAAACGCATTTCAACATGTTTTCCTATCTTTTCGTAACGCCCAAATTCTAAAAACACCTGATGTAAACATTGCCTTAACACACCCAATACCCGTTCACCTCAAAGCAGGAAGTGTTCACTTGTCGAGTGAAATATAGATGGCGTGCGCCCCAATTTTGGCTTGTTTTATAAAATCACAATTTATTTGTTTTAGGGTCCCTTATCGGCGGGCGAGCGTTGCATGCTGATGAGGCAAGAATGGCTTAAGGAGAAGGATTTTGAGAAGGACGGTGTTATAATGATGAATCTTGGGTGAATTTTGACAGAAACGGTGTCTCTTTTGTGTGGAGGAAATGAGAAACAAAGTTAAGGAGCGTAGAGTCCACATGATTTTAAGAGGGACATGATGTTCAATGTTGTTTATTTATTTATTTATTTATTATTTAATTGTCACTAACATACTGTTCACTTATACATAATTACATACATTATTGAATAATCTCTACATGCTAAGTGGCAGCACAATTATTAGTGACGACATCATGTCATATAAATATGTAGATTGTTTCGGAAATTTGTAAGAATTTTACGCTGTACATATTTGGAATATTACCTATAGAAATAAGACTCTGAATTGTAATAGAAGTGGAGTAAAAGAAGCTAGACAAGTCCTCTTAAATTATACTATGGGACATTAAATATTGACAACTTATAAGTAGTGTTCAATAGTTAAATTTACAAAACGTTTATGTAATCTAAACCCTTTTTATAAAAAAATAAATTCATAACAAACAAACAAACGCTTTTGTACACTCCCAGCCCCACCTAGGTAGGACACCCTTATATAATTGTGAACACACACAAAGACGAAAACACAAACACCCAGACCCGAAACAAAAATCTAAATTCATCTTTCAGATATATATCCGGCCCGGGATCGAACCCTTGCGGGTCAGACCGGTATGGTGACGGCTTCGCCACGCGAGTCGCCATTAATAATAATTAGTTAAAAACTACCTGCACCTTAATAAAACACAGGTAAAGGGAACATACATATTATTATTAGCATCGCAGAGTATTAACACACCTTATAGAATTGTTTACGTGAATTAAAAATAAATGTAGCTACACATCTATGTGTTGTAAGAGTTACGATGCAGTGTAAAGCGCAACTAAACAAAGTAAACTATATTATACAGACTATAATGTATTGAAAGTAAACATTAATTTATAAAAGGTCTGTTCTAAATATTTCAAGACTTTATAGACATAGATTTTATGCTCTTCTGTATATGGCAAGCGGCGTAGCACAGTTGTTCTCGGTTTAAATGCCTTAAGATTTCTGATGTGACGAAACTCTCATTTGCTTGGTTTGGTTTGGTCTTTTTTTTTTGTTTTGTTTAATAGCGATCGATTAATTCAATCGGAAGTTATGTAAATTTCAATTATATAAATCAAATTAAACATACATCCTACTTACAACGGAACCAAGGGCGACTAGTTAGTTGTAAATATAAATATTACATTATATTACATCTCGGAAACTCAAAGGCGTGCCTGCGAGGTCTCTTTGACCCCGAAGGCCGAGCCAGCCCACACAGAAATAACTCGCCTTGTAAAGGTATGGGGCGTTGTAAGTAATTGTTACACGCTTTGATGCCAACATAACAATGTTGGTGTCGATTTTTGTGGTAAAATACACAAAGTTATTCTTACATGAGCAGAGGACCGGTTGGAACGCCGCCAATAAGGAGATAAGGCTGATAGATTTGTATGGATGGATGGATGGATGGATACATCAAAACATATCCTACAATTCCTATTCCGATAGCAGTAGTAACTAATTACTTAAAACTAAGCTGAGAACTTAGTAAAAGATGAGTTAAACTCCGATGTACGAGTGTGAATGTTTATCTTACATAGTTACTTTACTAAGGATTGCTGTTCTACGAGTATTTAGAATACATTTCAGATATCTAAATAATGTATGTACCTACTTCAAATGTGGACTATAAACATAGGTGCTGGAAGATTTTTGGCTGCCATTTACAATTGTACATTCAATTCGATAATAACAAGAGTGTAAGAAATTTCATTTTTTCTCAAATAAATACATACCTATATAAATGTTAAAAACAATTATAATTCAAGATACTCCCTCATTTATTATCAACGGAAGAATGACGTAAACTCGTCTTGGAAGAGAATTGAAATTCCATTTACTGCTGCATTTTAAGCCCGGGAGTAGGTACTTGAAGAATTCTCTGTCACTGGCGGAGATTTTACTGCATAAGTGCCTTTTAAACTTTGCTATGGAAATTGTTTTAAAATGACTACCAAGAGGTACATAATATAAATAGAATTTAATTTACAATATTAAAAACATTTATTTATCATTTGAAATTGTACACATTTTTTTATAATACAAGTGTGCAATGAGTTTGCAGTCTACCTGACGGTAAGTGGTCATTACCCCCCATGGACATCTACAAACAACCTCAGATTAGACCAAAGTTGCTTTGATACCTATTAGAACCTACTAACGGCATAATAATCAACTATCCAATGTTGTCTACCAAAGACTCGACAAATTCGACAATGTCTAGTATGATGAAATTGTCGATATTTGGTAGGCCAAATATTGGATAGATTGATTATTAATAACGGGCGTAAGATAGAATGCTATGTATATATGTATCTCCTTTAAACCAGAACACAGCAGCGCTTAACACTGCTGTTATTTGGTAAAAATAGCTGTGGTGATGGCGCTTCCACCGTCCACCACTACCCACCAGTTTCACAAACATAACAAACAGGCACACACAACAAAACCTCAATGACACAAAATTTCACACATCACGTCATCAATCAAACAAATCACACATAACACGTAACATTCGCTTACAATTCGCAACGCTCATCACACAAGACATTTGCGAATGAAGGTCGTAGGCCATACGTGGGTCTTGCCACACCAACTCCAGCGTCACCACATGATGAAACGCTTCTAATTAGAGGACGCTCAAGGCACCGTAACTAATAGCAATGTTTATATTAATATAGTGATGGTTCTCAGAAAATTGTTATTACATTCTGTGATAAAGGTTAAGGTTTCGATTTAAAGTACTTCCGTAGATTCAAGTTTTGGTTCAATATCGTTTTTAGGGTTCCGTACGAAAAAATTAGAAAACGGAACCCTAGGATCACTCGTGGGTCTGTCGCAGCCTGTCCCTGTAGTTCCGGGACCAGAATAGGGCTACGGTATCCCCTGCCTGTCGTAAGAGGCAACTAATAGGGGGCTTCCGGGGTGTCGGACGGCAAGAGTGGGAGTTCGAACCGCCCGGCCAACAACCTCGGGATGGACGGCGGCATGTGTGGTCGCATACCGTCGTGAACACCAGATGGTGTGGTGAGTTTCAAGCTCACCTGGGCGGAGCCCGACGGGGCAACGCGCCAAGTGGACTCCGGTTGCGTTACGTTGGAGATCCCGGAGTCCCCTACGCAGTGCCGAGTACGGCCACCGGGGGGGGTTTTAGTGCGGTAAGAATCCCACATAACCCCGTGCCGCTCCCACGGCATAGGGTACCTTTTGAAGCTTTCCCCCTCGTAAACAAAAAAGGGTTTGTCGCAGCCAATTTATTTTCCGATCGCGGAGGGTAATGGTATACAAGGATATGTACATATGTATGAATGTATGTATGTATCTTTGGCGTGTCCTACAGCTTAAACGGCTTGACATATGAGGCTTGACGACGTACGCTTATAATACTGAACATATTAGGACTAACGTATGCGGCGTCATTGGATATAGTTGTCACTACTGTCAAAATGTATACACATACATATTTAAGTCTGTCATGTATAAATGATTCATATAGCAAAGACTACTTTAGGACAACCATTCCATTTTAATTTGGCGACTCTTGCAACGAAGTAAGTCGTCGTCCCACTACTCGCCATGGATCTCTCTTTCTTTCTTTCAAATGGGGTAAGCCTGAAACAAAATCTTTTTTATTTTTTATTAATTACTTACAATGTTTTGTAGTATGATGTGATTGTCCAGAAATTAATATATTTTCCAAGCTTTTATCTTTATTATTTTCTACCTAAAATTACTGCAATAATAATATAACTTCAAGGATATATACACAGTACATTAAAGTACCCAATTAAAGTTTAAAGAGCCACTCAATCATACGTTTCCTGTCAGTAATGGTTTGAACTTGGCAACATTTGTAATTTAAAATGTTTTCTAAAAATTGGCTCAAGAATGCTATCCTTGAAGTTTTATGGGAAAATCCCAACACCTAATGGGTTCCTGACGCAGTATATTGGCTTTATTATTAATCTATCCACAAATTTGCTAAAGTTTGTCTAAAGTTTCTTTGAAAGGTGTCTTTTATATATGTATACCTAACGATAAAGCAGACGGGCTACCTGATGGAAAGCAGTCACCGTCGCCTATGGACATTTGCAACACCAGAAGAGTCGCTATGGTTAGCCGGCTTTGAAGGAGAACTCTTTTTGCACCCTTCTTGAAGAGTCCCCTTCTTGAAGTGTCATGACGCTCGGGGAATACCTCCCTCAGGTACAATGTCACTCCTATCTTATATAACACCATTATTAAGCGTTGATGTGTTCTGGTGAGGTATGGGAAGGGCGGTAGGCTTATACATCAAATACGATAAGTAATAAATATGTCATGCGCTACTTCACATCAGCAACTTAACATCAGCATGACTGCACGTTAGTTTACTACTTAAATATAATTTAGCATATTGAATTATATAAATACCTCAACATTAAATATAACTTAATGGATATGCAAATCTCCAAAACTGATCGATGTATTGACGCGAAACTTTAAGACAATTTTACATTTCCATTTAAGTGTTTTCCACACTTCTTAACCGATGTTACCACCGAAATAACAATTTTCCTTATACTTAAATATTAATTATAAGGTAAATTCATAACCATGTCGAAGCGTGGCTCGGTTTAGTATGATATAAGATACATAATACATTATTAAGTACTGTCACAGAATAGCTACCGTACACCACTTTCTAACTCACATGCCTTTTAGTTTTGTTTAGCTGGCAGGGTTGCCACAACCACATTTTTACACAAAAATAAATTTACCGTAAAACTTTGACTTAATTTTATAATTATGTTTTATTAAAAATATTTACTCGTCTTTAGTGAATCAGAAATAAATATAGTTTAAAAAACACGCTTATCAAATAAAAAGTAGAAAATACTCACGCAAATCAACTAAAAAGTAGAAAATAATTTTCAATCTAGGAATCAATGAAGGAACAGTAAGGGTGAAGCCAAACGAACGTAATTTTATGAGTTGTGAGTCGCGAAATTTCTGTCGCGTAATTTCTGCTGCATTCGGTTTCATACAAAAATGTAGTTTGTACCACACGACGACGCAAAATGAGTTGTCTGCCGACTCACGCGCATAAACTCGACCGAATTTCTGTCTGGGCGGGGTGTCGGCTAGTCTCATATTTGTGTCCGATTTAGTAATAAAAGGTTTTATTTGATGTAATAATTCTTGAAAAACATGTAATGGCATATGGTAGTAGTTTTTAAACATATCTGGATTTGCACATACACGTTCATATAATGTATGGAACTGTCCACATATCAGCCTCTCACTATTGAGTGGGTTCACCCAGCTTCTTTTTCTGGTATCATCTTCTGAATACGCTTCATAAATTAAATAGTATAATTGTGAAAAAAGCGTAGGGTGCTCCATTTATCAGTTTTCGAAAAGTGCGCTATAATTAACGCCCTATCCAATTTTATTCCACCAAAAATTGAAAAATGACAATGTGTAGCATGAAACAATAATCAAATGTCGATATTTTGTTGGATAATCATTGAATAGATTGTTTATTAATAATGGACGATATCAGATATTGTCAAATTACGATCTAGAGTAAATAAAGATACATTAAAACAGATAGATAGATTGACATGTATGTACAAAATTTAATACAATTAGTATTAAATGTAAAACCCGTTTTGTAAAATATGCTTCCGAATAATCAAAATCCTATCGAAATTGAACCAGACGTTTTTGAGGAAATCGCAGACATACAAATATACATACATACATAGCGGTCGTATACAGAACCTGCTTTTTGAACTCAGTTAAAAATTAAACCAGAATCGCTAACCCTACAACCACGTGCCACCTTAGTTCGGTTCGTCCCACGTCACTGCGGTAAGTGATTTGCATAGTAAAAGTGCCATTACCGCGTCGAAAGAGAAATTCCCCGATTGTTACCACACAATCGGTCTTACTGTAACAATTGTCATGGTGTCCGTGCATGCGTCGTTATGGGTTAATTGGAAAATGTTATGCGAGTTTAATCAAAATTGTTGAAGTGTTAGTCGGATCGCACACTGAGGGTTCCGTACTGATAAATGTCTTTTACGGTCCAATGCTGGATCTTAAAAGACCGAAACATAAGCCTCCCTTAAGCGCCGGTCCAATCCTATGCCTTCTGAATTCGGATTCTGCTATCCTGTTTAGGTCTTCGGTTCACCTGGTTAGGGGCGACCTGAGCTCATTTTGCCTATATGTGATTCCCACATGAGGACCGCATCATACTAATGATGCAGTTTTAGTTTTTATCAAAATCGGCCTCGTAACTCCTTTCAGCATTTTTCGCTAATCCTCATAGCTTCGGATTTGGCCCTGAAGGCCCATTTGAAAAATTCACCCTGTATAATAATTGCGGTGTTCAAAAAAAAAATTTTTGTTTTCAATAATTTCAGAGCTATAGTACGAACCCGACTTAGGTACACTTGACTCGTTTTGTTCGCTTTTAGTAACTTGCAATATTATCATTGAAACTTTAACGCACATTTTAACTATGTAAAAATAGTTCTAAAAAACAGCTGACACGACTTCTTTTATTATCCCCCTCATCTAATTTTACACTCGTTATAACCTAAAATCAAATATTTATCTGTAGATAGACATATAGACATATTATAATTTGCGGGTTCCCCGTACCAATTACAACATGGGTGAAAATACCTTTAATGAATCCTGACTTAAACATTTTAGTATTAGCAATATAATTAAATGGTCGTACTTACTTTGAAACTAACTTTCACGTTTATACAGACAAGACGCAGCTTCTCATCTATTAAATGTATAATAAGAATAAAATAAGGCATAAAACAACGATCACTCGTAATGACAGAGAGAGTAAAATCATTAAATTCTAATTATTATTCATTGAATTTGCCGCGTATAATGAAAGTGTGTAATGCACTATTGAGACCTAATTATTTTATAAAACAAATATAAAAGATTTCTATCACTTATCAACTGAGTTAAGACACTTGTTCTATGTCTGGCTAGTTTTAGGCAGCGAATAAATATGTTTCGCTTACTTAAACTAGTTCGTAGCTGGTAGTTACCTCTTTGTGAGAGGCAGAAGTCCCTTCATACGGATCAGCAACAGTTGACCACAGACCAAAGGTTTCAAGTTATTTCTATCTTACGATGTTCAATTTTATTTTTGTTCGAGGACTTCAGTTATTCAATTAGGTATTTGAAGAAGTTATTAGTTAGCTTTAATTCAGGAATAGAAGAATCATGTATCGAAATTATTTCTCTAGATTTTGATTTTTATCCTATCATTTTATCCTATCGAGCTTGAATCGTCCATGCCTAGCATCACAATGACAGTCTATTCATAACAGTCATGTGACCTGTAACTTTAGTAAAATAACTACATTTGATAAATTTGCTGACCGCTTATTCGCTGACAGTGTACAAGAGACTTGTTTAATGATTATCGTAAAGATGAATTGCTTCTTGATCTTACGATGTACTAATTTATTTTATCAAACGCAAATCTGTCGGATCTTGATTGAGACTTTATCTGCTGTATGATGGTTGTATGAGAAATAAAGAGTATATTAAGTTTTATTAATTTATAATATGCTTTCATTATATATCAAACTGATTTAAAAACATTTAGACTCCTTCTATTAATTAAATTGATAAAACAACGTGGATTTCAATTTGAGAACATTTTTGCAAAACGTAATACAAACGCCGTGTCATTTTAAATAAAATTTATACAATCATTTATTATTCTATCTTAAAACGCTTATTACACAACCCGATATGAAGGGCCCTGCATCCAGGGTGGGCGTGTACCCTAGTTAGTGCGGCGCTTATTACACTTCTCTGCATATTGGGCCCTAACTCAGTTTATACGCGAATGTCTAGAGAGATAAACGTATTGTCGCATTTTACATTATGCCGTCGTCAGTATCGAAACTTCAAAAAGTTGCTGTAGCAGTGACAACCGTGCTCGCAATAACAAATATTAAAAAAAGAAAGAAGAGAAAGATCTGGGTGAAAGAGTATTTGCGGTTACGTGAAAAGCTTTCAAATATGCAAATACTTAGCGTGCTTGAACCGGGAGATTTAAGGAATTATCTCAGAGTAGGTGCAGAACAATTTGAACACTTGTTGAGTTTGGTGACACCTTACATACAAAAGCAAAAGCAACTGAGCTCCCTAACCGCCCTAAACGTTATTACACTACCCAATCTGCAGGGCGCTTAGGGAGCTAGGCAGATCGGGATGATCCGATCGCCCTAAATAGGGACACTAACTCCCTAAGTCTTATTACACCACTCTTAGTTAGGGTTAGGGTCCCTCAAAATTGGGTGGTCTAATAAGGCCTTTAAGGCCTTATTAGACCACCCAATTTTGAGCTCCCTAAGCGCCCTGCAGATTGGGTAGTGTAATAACGTTTAGGGCGGTTAGGGAGCTCAGTTGCTTTTGCTTTTGTATGTAAGGTGTCACCAAACTCAACAAGTGTTCAAATTGTTCTGCACCTACTCTGAGATAATTCCTTAAATCTCCCGGTTCAAGCACGCTAAGTATTTGCATATTTGAAAGCTTTTCACGTAACCGCAAATACTCTTTCACCCAGATCTTTCTCTTCTTTCTTTTTTTAATATTTGTTATTGCGAGCACGGTTGTCACTGCTACAGCAACTTTTTGAAGTTTCGATACTGACGACGGCATAATGTAAAATGCGACAATACGTTTATCTCTCTAGACATTCGCGTATAAACTGAGTTAGGGCCCAATTTGCAGAGAAATGTAATAAGCGCCGCACTAACTAGGGTACACGCCCACCCTGGATGCAGGGCCCTTCATATCGGGTTGTGTAATAAGCGTTTTAGTCCTGTACAACACTAAATGTCAATAAATATAAAAATCAAAACAACATAATATTTTAACCGACCAATCAAAGCATTACAAATCAAGTCATAGCAAATAACGTATAAACAATTCCATTAAAAAGACATTATATCAATTAACGAAATCAAAGTAGCTTCACGGATCATCAAAATGACATTCTCTAACACATTTAACGGATAAAGTTCAATTGAATTAACATAACACGATTGAACGCCTCTTGTGGATGATATCATATTAAATGATAAGTCTATTTATAGATATCCAATAATAGGAAAATGTTGTATACCGACAAGTCTTTAATGCCTATAATATTATGTTAAGTACGTAAAAGTTTGAAAAAATAATTCCATTTGAAATTAAACTTATTTTTTTTGTTCTAAAGATTCAAGAAATTTACTTTTGCGTTAAAAGTAATTTAGTCAACCGCATTTTGTGCACCAATTCAATAGTTTACCAGTTGTCTTCCTTTATTTTTGTCTGAGCTCCGATTATATAAAACAACTAGATTTTTGATATCTTTATATGAGGAAAATCCCATCTCGACGAATCCCAAATCGAGTTCCGCTTCGTATCTAGAGCTGACCTTGACGATCCAACGGCACTCTCAATTTCGTAAGTCCCAATGACACCATTAATCAATTGATACTTTTCCAGTGATCAATCAGTTTATTTTAAAGGGGATTCATTAATATGAGTGACAAGACGACCAAATTATTATTTAAAAAAATATCTTAACATTACCGTAATTTTCAACTGTTATGACATAGGTACCTAAAATTCTCAATTTTAAAGTTAATTTTGTCATATATCTTAAAATACATTTTATCTCTTCAAAAGTTTACCATCTATATCTAATATTTAATGTCAATTATATCTATAATTTGATACCGATTCGACTAATTGAAAATTAAAAAATATCTTGACGTAGGCGTCCACAACTCCGCACCGCATCAACAACACTCGACTTTATCGAGTCGGCATCACTCTCACTTTCGTCAACCGCTTCAACTACACCGTTAATCAATGGATCAATGTTTTTAGGAGCAACAAGTAGCAAGACCTTATTAATGTGAGTTTAACCTTGACTATTCGTAAAGAAATTTTCGTTTTAACTTTACTGTTTTTCATTTATGTTTACCATTAAAGAGTCATTTGCTGCACTCATATGTTTATTTACATAATACGAATAAAAGCCAGTTTTGAAAGCTTTTGTCTCTCAGCTTTTATGTGTTGCTATATCATTTTTACTAGTAAAGCTAATAGAGAAATTCTTAAACATTTCTATTCCGTCACCACAAAGTATGTAAGTACTGGCCCTGAAACATAAGACCCGGCTTTTATTATTATTGCTTTAAAAATGTAAAAGCTTTCGTAGATTCTAAAATTTACTCTATAAGTACTGGATAATTATACTGTTGATTCAGATAGCATCAACCATTCAGTGTTTGTCAGTTAACGCTGTTTTTGCTTATTATCCTTGTAATTCTCATTGTTAGAGAGTTGACAATGACCTTCACGTGATTTCTCAAGTTGACTGTCAAGTTAACTACTTGGTTAATACGAAAAACAGGTAATAGAATAGAAAATGGTAGATTATCTTCAATGATAAGTCATCTGTATAATAATACTACTTTTTAGTTCTTTTCAACTTGTTAAAGCCCAGCCACAGTTTGAGAAATAATAACAAATAAGTAATGAAGATGATAATAATAAAGTTTTTAAATAATAAAATATCTTTATAAGAAATATATGTACTATGTAAATCGTAGATTATTGCATTACAAATTGAAGTGAGTATTTATGAACGTAAAACGACTTACGACTAACATATATAAGCCAGTAAAGTAAAAATAAAACCCTACAATTCAAACAAAATAAATTCCTACGAATTTATTTTACAACGTTGAAACATTTCTGGAAATTCACAAACGGAATATTACAGTACGAAACAAACCGCCAAGAAGATATTAAGCATTCCAGGTTACGTGCATTAGATTCTTAGATATTCCAACTTAAATATGAGATGTTGAAAACCAAAACTTGTTTGGCAAAATTTGTAGTCTGACCCGATGTGGACGTGGGCATATGGTTCAATATTCATAGCTTTACTTTTAACTTGAGCGGCGTGTAACGACTAGCTAATAAAGCGATGAAACACACAAAATAAGTGTCACTGTTACCTGGAATAGTCATACTAATTGAGGTGAGTACATCAATCCATTTCTCTTACTTATTCATCATCGTAATCTATTAAGATTGCTTATGTTTATTTCAAGTAACGCTGGTTATAAATCCTTTAAGTGTTTCGTTAACATGAGCATACCCCACAAGGCAGCCCTGCCTTTGAAGTAGATGTTTGAGATACTTCATTTGCCAAAATGTTACCTACTTTCATATACGAAAATGTCAATCTATAAATAATGAATTTCAAATGAAGTTTAATGCATCGAAATACAAAGGTCGCAGAATTAAATTAACCAGAGAAGATGAATTTCTTGGCCCTTGTAAAGTTGCAACGATGGAGTGCAATACGAGTCTCTAATTTCGAAGCCACTTTCTATCTCCAGCGATACAATCTAGCTCCTCTCTAGTGGTAGCACAAGCCTGTATCATTGAATATTAAAGTGGCGAACGTGGCGGCACTTGTAGCTGCGTATACGAATAACGAGTACCTACTACCTTGTCATAAATCGTAAAATTTAATTTCGGTCCAAATACGTTTGTAGTGAGGACATTCGGGGCACGTAGCTCAGTGCGCTCTGATTCCTTTTTTATTATACCTCTAAATATAAAGCAGATGTTGCGGCCGACGCTGCAATATTTTATTTTTAATGCCTCCGCATTCGCGGAAGTGTCTCGAAATTTCAAAAACTTAAATTCATGAACAGGTGAACGTGTGTTGAACTTTGTGCTCTATTTTAGAAAGCAAAGAGGAAAATAAGGATAGTAACGATAAAAGTTATTTAGTTAAAAGGACAGAAAGTAATTTAATTGCAAACAAATAATTTCACATATCCACAGCGACGACATATTGATCTTTTCAAGTATCTTAGTAGCGATTCTTAAAGTTCTTAATATTTGCAAAATTTATATTTGCGGGATTTGTTTCAATAAATGTAACATAAATAATTTGGATTTACTGAAAAACCAAATTCAAAGATACATTAACTCAAACCATTTTCTCATTTGACTTTACGTAAAACATCCGTGTTAAAATTAAACCTGTGCCAAAATGGGTGTATTCCCTTAAAAGAGGCCAAAGGGCCGACATTCCATGTAATATATCCTTTGAAGTATCTTATCTACAAAGGTTGGGCGTACCACAAGGTAACGCTTTGGGTGCCCTTTTCAAAAATGTCGCCAACTGAACTAATTTGAGGCTTGTTTTCGTGTTCGAAAATTCAAATTTGTCCATTGGCTAATAAATCAACCCCTGAAATCTGCGTGAAAAAAGGTTATTAAATAAATTGGTAATTCTGTTGGTATATTTTTAGATTTTCTATGAAATCGGCAAAATAACAAACCTAGAACTTTTAAATTGTAAAATGAAAGTTATGGATATTTCAAATTTGTAAAATAATTGACGGTTAAAATGTAAATAAGATTAAGTAAAATTCATTTTCATTCATAAAACTACAACGAAACGTGTCAATTGGTACCTCCTCAACATATTTCCTAGAGCATTTGATTATAACCTAGATAAGGTAAAGCATATTAGAATAGCTAGCAAAATTACAATAAAGGAGTCTAGCTAACTAGCTAGGACACTTCACAAATAGAGTGGCATTATCTATCTCTGGACGAGCACGGTCGGAGTAAAAAAAACACATCACTCCAACAATAGCAGCGCTTCGTGTTGAAGGGTGTTCAGTGAAGGTCCTTGTGACGTCAGCCGCGTCGGAAGCGTCATTTCACAATGGCGTATTAGATGCATGGAGAAAGTGTTCAAGTTAAAGGAGACGGCGAGAAAAGAAAGCTTTATTATCATCTGTTTATGATCATTTTTGTTACTTGTCAATGTATGTGTAGAAAGAAAAAGCTTAAAAGCTTTTAAGAGCTGTAAAAGAATGTTAAGCTCAGATATCGATAAATAGTAGAGCACGCGAGCATTTATTGTTATATTTTCAAATGAACATTCAACGCAAAAATATTTTTCTTTACTGAATTTATCGATGTTATACGTTGTTGATATGTTGACGACACGTATTTAATACTGTCTATTTATAGTCAATTTCTTTTATAACTTTTAGCACTGTTATAGTCAGTGTAACATCGTAGAACGAATATCTAAATAGACCTATTTTTTATCTATAAATAATTTGAAGGCTCATATTTTATGACTTGGACCTTAAATAGAACGTAACGGAGAGGTCCACGTCGTACTGTCAGCCCCTCAAAGACGAAGGTACTTATCTTTGACGCGCATTGTCTATTCAGAAGTGGTATTTATATCATCTTTATATAACACACTATTTCGTGTTCTACTGTAATAGTTATTTATGTCATTTGTCGACCTACATGACACTGTTATCAACTTGTCACTATCATTATATCACCCTGTTCTCTGCTAAATGAAGGTACCATATTCGAATTCTAAATCAAATATATCTAAGAGATGAATTCAATATCCTAAATTTGAAGATCATCATAACATATTTATTTTGTGTATTTCTGTCATCCGCAATGTTCGTTTTGACTATTTATTATTATTTTATAAAACTAACCAACTAAGAAAAGAATATCACTAACCTGTCATCCTGCAAATTCTTCAGTTCGCTCAGCTCCAACTCCCGCCTCAGGGAGGAGACCTCGCAAAGCAGCATGTCCCGCTCCGCGGACACCTTCTCCAGTTCCGCCCGCAACCGGACCACCTCGTTCGTAAGATCCATCGTCGCCATCACAACGGCTATCGATATCCGCTACCACAACACATCACTTCACGTGTAACCGAAACGCGCGGACCAATCACGTTCACGCATTTTAAACTTCGAATCTACACACACGCGCACAGCTATCCGATAGGGACGGGAATTCCTTTATTCACTGTCGGGAGTCGATAGCGCTCAGGCTACATGGTAGGCATCTGAAACAATAAATCATTCTGTTACGGACGGACTAAAGAGTAGCGTAGTCGGTATGGGAATTCGGAATATTTTCATAAAGTAGGAGCCGAGTTGCTGCATGAGAGCTATGTTAATACGGAGGCATAAATAACAGAAATTGTTCCGTTTATTGCCTGTTGTCTGCAAATAGTGTAGTTCGGCTCTTCGTAGTTTTTGTGAATGGGGCATGGGGTAATGTTTCATTATTATTATTAATCAACCTATTGTTGTTAACGACGTAGAAATCTTTAATCTAGGCTGAAGAGTAAGTTAGCACGCCTCGTGTCAATGTCGTCTTTGAGCAGGCTCTCGAAACTTGGCACAGTTTGACAGTGTTGTTATAAGGCAGAAATATTGGACAGTGCCTGCAAAGTCATACCATAACGCCTTCTGCCATCTTCATATAGTCAGGTAGGTATTTTAAGTTTTCCTTCTGCATTAAATCAAGTGAGAATAATTACTTCAATTGTAATACAGAACTTTAGAGCAATTTTGGACTCAAACTAGAAGCTATAGTATGAGCACTTGATATTCACATTTCGTCCATCATTCTTCGCCACTATCATTTAAATTTAATAATGGCCGACCTAAATCCGCTTGACCTCTTGTGCTAAATAAGAACATACAACTGCCTAATGGATTACTAGAGTTTTGTGCGGTTTTCGTGATATTTAGTGTCCATTATACGTAGAATGTAAGTAAAGGAATGCTTTTAGGCAAAATTAAAAGTATGAAGTAGGTACCTACTTGTATAAATTTTTGTCTTTGAGTTGTATGTAGGGTTAATATGTCTCTCGCGCTCACATGTTTTACTAATTACGTAATTAGGCTAAGTATCACTAAAACGAGTACTTTAATAAAGTCTTGTTCTATTTACACGCTTTATATTAGCTTCACTTGTATGGTTATCAGTGAGTAACTCCGTTTTTCAATAGGAAGAGATCAACATACATCCTTATCTTACCTTGCATGTATGAAAGAATGAAATAGAATACTTTTCTACTTTTTAGTTGATTTTATCATAAAAGCGTGTTTTTTAGTTTTTTGAACAATATTTATTTAATGTTAAATTCTGTTGTGTTCAAGCTTGAAGAGCATGGCTAAACAATTACATTTACAAAAGGCATTTTAACTTACTCTTCTGAGGTAGGAAAGCACCAAATACCCGACCTTGTGTAGAACTAGAACTCCAATCTCATTTAGGGTTAAACTGTTGGGTGCACTTCATGCCCGTTTCTCGTTATAATATCATAAAAAAATAGATGGCATAAATCAATGATCCGTATATAAAAACATGCTATTTTAAGTTATTTAAAGTCTAAAGGTTGTCGCAAAGCAGCCGCAATAATTAACCACTCCCATTGTTTTGCATTACACGATTAATATCAAAGATAACTGACACGGAAGCTGGTGCCTCGTGAATGAATAATAAGGACTGTCATTTTACAAAGTCGAACGAAACGGTAATCTTACGTTTTTACATTTATTTTTATGATTAGGTACGATTTTCATGTAGTGTTTTGTGTTTTTGAGGTACAGAATATAGTTTTAGTCCTCAGCGGTAGCGTCACATTCGTGGTCCACCTCAGGGGTGCCGGGAATCTTATCTTATCTGGAGTTGATTACAGATGTCAATGAGCGGCAGTAGCCACTTACCATCAGGTGGACTGCATGCTCGTCTGCTACTCCTATATTATAAAAAAAAATGCTTATTATGACGATGTTGAATTAAATGGTTTTCCTTGCATTGAAATATAATTACGTGTCTTCCTAAGTGATAAAATAATCTTGAATCTACAACGACTTATAGTTACAGCTCTAGATTCGTAGATATCGTCTTCAAGACTACTATGTAAATCATGTGTGGTACATACATATTGTACATTGTATAATTATGTCTAAAAAGTAAATACTTAAGTAACTTGGTACTCAAATACTTAAGTAGTATACTTAGTTAAAACTTACAGGATACATTTTGTATTGCTGTTAAACAAACGCAATACTTACTGCAAGCTAATAAATCAGTTACAAAACCAACTGCAATACTAAACTAATTTTGGTTCAGTTTCCTGAAGTCTCACCTTGAATCATTAGAAGAACTAACGAACGACTATCCGTTAATTTAGTCGATAATGAAGAGACCATCATGCTTATTTAAGATAATAGTTTAATAATAGACGTGTAATTAAATAGCTCTTTGAAATGTACTATTTCATAGAATTTTGCGTCGTGTACGAGGTCAGTAAAATGTTCTTTGTCATAATGTCTCTTCGGGCTGCTACAATTAGTAGTGACGCATTGCTGTATGCAGAACTACAAGTCGGTTCGTACACGACCTTATGTACGAATGCTATCATATTTATATATAGGTTTAGGTTAGGTGAGGTTAGGTTAGGATTGTATTAAAAAAACTAATAACGTAATATTCTACCTCTATCTCGGGTTCTACCTGAGGTCAATCAAAGGTACGTTCCTACTCCTAAAGACTAAGAAAGGCATTTCATATATAAGTGTGGCATTCACATTATTTAATCGAAACACAGGCAATGCTTCACATTAGAAATAGGTGCGGCAATGTGGCACTTAGTGCCGCAGTCGAACTATATTATACCACCTATTATACTGCATTCTCGTTTGTTAATTTACTTCATCATCAACCCATCACTGTTCCGCTGCTGGGCACGGGTCTCCTCTCAGAATGAGAAGGATTAGGCCATAGTCCACCGCGCTGGCCAAGTGCGTGTTGGTAGACATACATACATACTTTTGCGATTTTTTTTTTTATTTTTATAAATCTCTCGAGTGTGCAGGTTTTCTCAGGATTTTTTCCTTCACCGTTTAAGCAAGTGATAATGAATTTATAATACGCACATAACTTTGAAAAATCAGAGGTGCGTGCCTGGGATTTGAACCTCGCACCCCTCGATCGAGAGGCCGAGTTTCTTAACCACTAGGCTATCACTGCTATTAATTTACTTAAAAAATGCAAACTATTTAAAATTAAAATAAATACAACTAGTATTGTGCACGACGGGTAAATAATTAAGTAATTCTCAAGTAAAAACTACAACCAATATATACAAATCAAAACATCATTCTTAAAAGCAATCACACGCCAATATTTCGAGAATGTCATACCAACTTCTAACTCAAATAAAACCCATCGCACTCCTTTATAAACAGAAAATGTTTCCCTTATTTGCTATTATCCTTCATGTTTACATTCCGCATATGACTGATTCCCGGTAATAAAACCTACGTCACGTGGAAACCAAACAGCCACTCGTATTTATTATATTGAAATAATTGGAAAAGGGTATGTTATTATGTTAAGGTTGTTTTTCTATAAATAGGGAACATCCGTGCTTGGACAGGGGTAGAAAAGTATGTCGAGATTTTTAAGGGGTGATTTGTTTTAATAATATTATATAAAAGTAACTAGGCTCGCTAGTAAGCTGTAAGTGGCTAGTGGCGCACATGGATATCTGTAATCAACCCGAGATACGAGTCCTATCTGAGGTCAGCCACATACGCGTTGTAACTCTTGAGGGCTGGATTCTCCATAAAGCTACTAACTTAGTCCACATTGATAGTTAACCAAGTTGCATTTTTCAACCGCCCATAAAGCCTCCGAAGTATTAATTATTATTTGTGCCTTCAAAAAACGGCGACGCGCATAAAATTTAGCCTATTTTGTTATTAACAAACTTCCTATTTATTCCAACATCATATTTGTAGCTCATTTACAATCTACATTCTTCACATATTGTAAGAACAATGCGCTCAGTAAGCGTACAGATATAAATTACACAAAGTTTCTAAAACATTACATTTGCAAAGCAAGACACTCAAGAACCCTTATCCCGTCCTATACAGTTACTAAATTAACTCCAAGAGGCACGTAACCCCATACGGGGGAGTTCCTATTATTTTTCCTGGGCGCTGATAATTTACCCTTCCAATGAGGGTTGTGAAGTCAACGGTGTACAAGTGAGTACTAAAAACTAATTGCTCGGAATTGTAAGTTTTATTCTGTCAGCGCCATCTATCGTCAAACTGCGGAAAGATGCAGTTATTTTTTGATAAATTGAACTTACATTTTTCATTTCAAGATATCTACTAAATCAGGTTAGTTTCCAGTACTAATACTGGAAACTATCTATCCTAAGATAGTGATAGAACAAAAATGAACAAAAACTTTTTATGGTGGTGTAACTTTAGTAACTTTAGTTAATTTTGGTTTTAGTGCAATTTTCCTTGCCATTATATCATCATAGTGTTATACTAACACAGTTTTTAATTAAGCAAATTATATCATATATTTTAATTCAATATTCATGTCATTGCCAAACAAGGCAATAAAAATATCAAATGCAGTTTCCCACACCCAAATATCGAAATAACATATTCATAATTGCATATATTACAACTCGCTACATAATTTGAATCATCTGCATACCTCTTAGAATTAGCAAGTTATGGTAATAGAGGGCAAGTTTATTCGAAGACCAGTAAGAGAGAATCGTACTTAAGTTGCAGCCACAATTACTTTGAATTACATAGGTGGGACTAGATGTCCTGCAGTGGGCTTATATGAGATTGACGGATGGATGGAATTCTACCAATATGATATAATGGGGACAACCTCCAAAATAAAACTTTAATGTTTCTGTTTATGTAAAATTACTCATTTACTAGTTGAGAATATATGGTTTCGACAAGATAAAGTTTTTAGGGAGAAATAAATTTGTTTTATTAAGTAAAATATAGTAGACATAGTCGCACTTCAAACCTAGTATTTAAGAAAAAAATTGGGCAATATTGTTTTTAGGCCATTAGTTCGCAATTCGTTACGTATATTTTATATGCAAATTAATGTTATTCGTTTGTTAATATTTAATTAGTTTTAAATTAATATTTATACCCCGTTAACAAAAATTATTAATGAAGCATTACTCGTGATTAAATAAATTAATTCAATGACGTTTATTATTGATTAAAGTTATTTGAGTTGTAATCAAAATAAGTTATTTAATCGAAGCATATCTATGTATTTTAGGTCGGCACTTAGGTATACCGGTTCAGTATAAGGTAGGTTATACAGTTTAGTAAGCAATATTTTATATTGCTTTTATAAAATAATGATATGAATAGCTTCTAATTAACATAATATATTATATTATATATATTTTATTGAATGTATTTAAAAAATACATTTATTATCTTAGACGTGAGAAAAGACCAAAAAATAAAAATGATATGACTGTTATAATAACTATATTACATTTGCTATCAGTAGCGCCATCTAGGTAAGATCTATGTAATCGTTAACACATGCTCGCGCGCGCTCAATGCTCACTATGCGTAGATCTAGTTACATAAATATATCGATAGATGTCGCTACCAGGCGCTTAAGCACGTTTAATTCGATCAAAGTAAATAAAGATAGAAAAAATACACAACACAAACACAATAAGTGAATAATAAATAGATATATAATAAAAATAATTAAAGTCTTTTACGAATAAAAATAAGGCATTTTTTAATATTATTTCATCAAATTAAACTGGAAGCGAGTAGTCAGCTTAAGAAACTGATTTAATGTTAATTTCTAACAATTTTTATCATAGCATTTCGATATGATTAAAATATAAATACTAGATAACCCCTTGTTTATAGTTAACTTTGAAAAAATATTACACAGTCAATAGACAGACATCATACATAATATCATATCAAAACCAACTAGGTAGTAACTTATATACCTACATAAAAAATAAATTTGTTATTAGATAAGCTTACATAATTGAATATCATTGTACCAATCTTATAATAAGTTAATCTGTATTTTTATAAGAAATAATCTTTCTAAATCTAAAATAAGTGTTATCGTCGTTAATAAGAAGCTTGGATATTAACGATATCACATTTTTATAACGTTACATTAAAGTAATAAGTGACTCATTTGATACTACAGTTTAAAAACAGATGCGGGTAGGTGAAGTGGGGACGACACCTTGGCGGCGCTCGAATTAACAGAGAGCGACATTCTGGTCGGAGACTTCAGCAAGAGCAGTCGAATAACGGAGATACTCGTGTAGTTATAATACTTCTAATCACTAGTGTGAACTTACTTACGTATAATTGTTATATCGTTACTCTGTACCGTTTATGTGACTATATTATTACATGACTTCAAGACCTACAAGATGAGTTTGATTTCATCAGAAGTGTACAAGAACCAGCTCACAATCATGGACGGCGATTCGTAAGTACGAACATACTTGACACAGGAATAAAAACCGTGAGTTAAAACATTATTATGTCATATGTGAATTCATCTTGGTAGAATAAGTAAAAATGGGGGTAGATAAATGTCGTTGATGTAAGGGAAAACTCATTTGAATTAAGAAAATGGATAGATTGAGACTAGTAATTCAATGAAATGTTAATACCCTCTGAAAATGATATACTTAAATTTTGTGAACAAACTTTACTCTTATCAAATTACTTGTTAACATTGTAAACTGAGGTGTTTACTTCAAAATAAGTGCATTTTCTGTGAAGAAGTGTCTAAAAGTAATTTTGCAAGGCAGTTCTTGTGGTAAATCTGTCCATTTGGTTAAATTCTGTGGTGTAAAAAGTAAATCCTAATTGTTCTAAAGTTACACCTACTTTGAAATATATAGAAATACACGTACTTATGAAAATATTTTAAGGATCTTTAATCTTAAATGTCAGGCTTTATAGATATGGGAACCTAATGGTTGTTAATATAGGCTAATGTACGCCAGAAATTGCATACAGGTTAGATTTGAATTTATTTTTGATAACTTTTAATGTTTCAAACGGGGTTTACGTATATGCGTTTGTTTTTATTGTATGGAAGGGACTATGCGGTAGCAACAAACGCAGTTACAGAGTACAGTATACCTACTTGATATAAGTGACACGTTTATTAAGTTGCAAAATTTTGATTATTCATAATTGTACAGAAATGTATAATATCTACGTGGTACATATTTAACTGCCTGCAAAAAAGTATCACGACCACGGTATTGAGTGGCTGAGTGTACCCAGGAGGGAAATGGTAAATGAGTTTAAGGTTTATTGTTTTTTTTTTTTGGATATTAATTGACTATATTTAAAAATAAACTTGCATTCACATCTACATTGTTCACATTTTCATTTTATAAATCAATGAAAGTTTCCTTTTGATTTCATATACTTGATACGTAATTGTTATGAAAGAAGCATACGTACGTTGCCAAATTTAGATTTCCATCAATTCTAGGCGAATTCACGCAGTACTGTGTACTACTGTGTTTTGACTCCCATAAAGTATAAATGCACATTAGTTAATGATCTATAAGAAAACTGAGAAACTTATGCGCAGCGGTCTTTGGAATATTATATATAAAAATATCTCTCTTATCTCCCATTCTACTTCAGACTGACTCACTTATACATAATATTAAATGTCTGTTTTAAATTTAGTATGCAACGTTTCGTTTTGTATTAATATTTCTTTACATCTCGTAATTTTAAATCTTTAAATTTCAATTTGAATTTGACACATTACACGTCCTTTTGGTTTGAAAATTGGGCACTATCAAATACTGGTAAATGAAGTTTGTACCTTAAACGTTGAGACGCTTAGACTATCGATATTATTAATTATGTGAGCCATTTACGAAATGATAAACGGGATCCACTTTGTATGGGATTGAGAATAAATTATTTTAAGTAAAATAATAATAATAATAATAATAAATTGATGCTTTTATAACTTGAGCTTAGTTCTATTTACAAGTTACAGCAATTAAGTTATTATACGTATTAAGTGAGAAACGGTCACTGAAGCCTACATAAATTTAGATAGTCTCTTGTATACCATATTTAAAATGAGTCTTGCCTGCGACTTTGTTCATGTGGAGTCAGAATATAATTTGAATTGCATTTTTAAAACGAGTCTTGCCTGCGACTTTGTTCATGTGGATTCAAAATATAATTTGAATTGCATTTTTAAAACGAGTCTTGCCTGCGACTTTGTTCATGTGGATTCAAAATATAATTTGAATTATACAATGCCCTCTGTCAAGATCACGGAGTACGTTAGTAATTTGGAATTGTCCATTACCTGGTCATGTAATGTTTTTTAAAAAAAATGTATACTTTTGACATCGACTTCGTAGTTTTGGTTTTAATGCATTTTCAAATATACAAACCGACAGACAATTTTTCTTTTTCAAATATATTCGATGTAAACACGTGAAGATTTCATTCTTATTATATGTATATCATAGCCAAATGAATAATAATGTAATCAAATAAAAGCATAGGTACATTTCGATGGGATTTTCTTATACAATAATTTACTTTTCATATAAATTTCATACGGTTCACAATTGCGTCATGTCTAGGTTTTCTCTATAGAAACATCGAGCATCTCCTTGAGAGTGTTGGTTGTAAATGATACATATTATATTAATATAATCTATATAGATATTACGCACTAATATAATTTTTATTACAAACTATATAAAAGTCAGGTGAAGCCGAGGCGTTTGAAATATATATAATAAATATGAATTGTTCGGTAATAAGGTGTATCATAAGATAGTTTGACTAACTGTTTGTTTGGCTGGCTGGTATAAAATCATGATCAACTTTAATAGACCTTTTTCAGGTCATAGAAATTTTAGGTTGTGATTGATAAGGAGCCACATGTTATGTAAAACAGTTATAGTTTTAAATCTGACGATCGTGATGAGACAAAATTAGAATCGGACAAGATTATTAAAATCATGTCATGTCATAGGTATTTCAAAATTTTTAAATAAATCTGACCGTTCAAAGTAGGTAAAAATCGAATTCAAATATTCCGTTACATACATACAGGTCAAGTTAATAAAAGCGTGGCAAAAATAAAAGCGTGTTTAAAAAAAATCTTTTATCAGTTGTAGACACAAATAAGTATAGTTAAATAATGGCCGGTTTCTGAAGTCATTTTTCTTGGTAGGTAGTTTACGAGTGTGTATTCAATAACACTATCCGTTTGATAACTACCTACGGAAAAAAAAAATCCGCTTCCGAGGAACTCAATGTAAGACAAGGTCTGTTTAAACTCCGTTTAGATTAACGGACCATTTTAATGTGTTTATTCTTTCCATAACATTATTTGATTTTTTTTTAAAAAACGACGTTTGCGTAAAGTCTAGCAAATCTTCCTTAGTATAATGCATAACTTTTACAGTAAAATAGCCCAAACTATAACTTCCTTATGGGAATCTTAATTTAAAACTTTTGGTGAAATAAAAAAAAAAAAAGTTAAGTAGTTAAGCCATACACAATTGACAAGTATGTCGCTGACGTGAACGCATGGGTCCTTTGCTTTGTTAATTAAATTTTGAAATTCATGTAATAGTATGTATTATTATAACTGAATATAAATTCAATTTAATGTAATGAAATTTCTTTCTGACTTTCAAAAGTGGGTTATGTGGCCCTACTTTGAAAGAAATAATTTGAATTTGTGATAAATAACGTAAAAAAATTGGGTTCATACAACTTATACGTGTTATATTGTGTGAAATTCATGGTTAGTTTACCATTATTTAGTCTTTAACTTTGATATCATTCATTTCAAATATTCACGATATATTATTATTTTGATACTGCTTCATCAGTTGATAAAAGACGTACATTGGAAAGGCAACTATTTGTATAAAATAACATTGTAATAATTAAAAGAAGTACTAAGTAGTAATAAAATAATTTTATAATAGTATTTTGAGTCGCACAGATTCATTTAGTGGCCAACTATAGATCTATCTATCTATCAGTATAACAGTTATTGAACAGGTTGTTGAGCATTCCGAAATGGACTAATAAGATAAACGTCGTTATTCTGATGCGTAACTTTATCGAATCAATAGTTGTTGGAGATTTAACTATTGGACTTAGAATCCAGACATAAGTAAAGTGGGCAGCTAGATGTTGTCATTACTGTAGGTGTAGGAAATTTTTTTTAGTTTGATTTTTATTTATCTGTAGTTAAGATGGATTAGTGCAGATGCCTCGAGCAGTGTAATGTTCGCGGGTGTCTCTTGGTGATGCATATGGTTGGGTGTATGTATGTATGTATGTTGGGTGGATGTATTACATTGAGTGAATATTGCATTTTTAGAGTAAATTTGAGTTGAGCACTGGCCGAATGTTATCGTAAACAAGGTATAAAAACTGCGGTGATACATGACTAGAGTGATCCTATATGAACATCACCTAGTTTAAACCGTGTGTTTTATTATTTAACAATGGTCTAATGCATTCGCTTCAATACCTGTCGCGCATATGACATTTATGTAAAGAGTCCTTATGAACTATGCCTGCAACAGAAATCCGTGGTGAACACTGTTGGGGCAGATTTATAACCTAGGTAATACACAACTAGTGTGATTCTATATGAACATCACCTAGTTTAAGCCTTGGTTCGGATCAACAGTTCGGGCTTTTTACATGCGAGTCGGTATTGCAAGAAAATGCGTAGAGTTTAAGCCATGTTTTTGATAAACAGTTCGGGCCTCTTACGTGCGAGTCGGTATTACAAGAAAATGTGTAACTCTTCTGGACTTAGGCATTAAACAACTGGTTTTCTTTTGCAGCTCTTGCATCAGACCATACACGATCGAGGACGAACGTGTGAGCAGGACGGCCGAATGTTATCGTCGTTAATAAGAAGCTTGGATATTAACGATATCACATTTTTATAACGTTACATTAAAGTAATAAGTGACTCATTTGATACTACAGTTTAAAAACAGATGCGGGTAGGTGAAGTGGGGACGACACCTTGGCGGCGCTCGAATTAACAGAGAGCGACATTCTGGTCGGAGACTTCAGCAAGAGCAGTCGAATAACGGAGATACTCGTGTAGTTATAATACTTCTAATCACTAGTGTGAACTTACTTACGTATAATTGTTATATCGTTACTCTGTACCGTTTATGTGACTATATTATTACATGACTTCAAGACCTACAAGATGAGTTTGATTTCATAAGTATCGAAATTCTTGCATTAGGAATATGCATAAAGAGCTATAAACGTATTCGTACAAAAATATTAGGCAGGTCGTACATTAACTTGTATCAGCATCAAATTAGTGTATTTCGAAAAAAATAAGAAACCCTTTTAAAAGACGATTAAAACAGAATGCACGGTGGATTCAAGGATGAATTCACGGTGGATGCAAAGATTTATTGAATCCTTAAGCGATAATACACTAATGACTCCATTACTTACGTCAGAAGGCGTTGCACATGTTATTACTCCACATTATCTCTTTATTGATGCTGCTGTGTGGTTTTTCCACTTAACATTATTTTTTATAAAAAATAATCAGGAAACAACATTCTACTTGTGGATCTTATATAGGTACAACTATCAATATAGCACTTAAAAATAATAATAAGTACTTTTACGTGGTCCTTATTTGAAAATAAATGTCCGTGATATAATTTTGCTAAAATTTGTTGTTCAAGAGTTAACATCAATGGTGTCATTCGAGTAAGCGTCTACCGTAACAGTCATGTAATTTTCTTATATTATTAAAAAACGGACAGTCTCTCCTAACATAGTAAAAAGATAGGACTCTTAAAATTACCAATGAAATACAATTAAACTAACTGAGGTACATTAATATTGTCCATGCTAACCAATGTAACAACGTTCCGACTTAGTCTTCAGAGGTAGTAACGCATCTGTGGCCGACCTGAGAAACTCTTATCTTATCTGGGGTTGATTACGGATGTCCATGTGCGGTAGAAGCCATTAATCTTCAAATGGACTGCATGTTCGTTTCTACTTTCTACTGCTATATTACAAACAATCCCACTATTGCGACACGGACAGAGGATAAACAAAAGTATATGAGCGCATAAAAACGAACTGCCCGCCCGTTTTTGTACCAAAACATAACCCAATTAATAACTTTCATCATCCGTCAGACATTAAATTCGAAATGGACTATCAAAAATTAGACCATTTCATTCGTTCTGAACAGCATAGTCTTACTTTAGTCCAGGGGTTCCCAAATTTATTTCGCCTGCTTCCTACGTGCAGTATGAATTGTGTTTCCCCATATTTAAAGCAGTATACCTTTTTTGCGTGTTGAGACCGCGACACGAAAACAGAATATGAAGCTAATGCCAACCTGTCACTAAGGAAGAAATTGAATATCAAATTAAAAAAAAATGAATTAATATTGAGCTCGCATAATTATGATAGAACTTTACATAAAACTTAGTTCGTTTTATCAATAACTATTTCTAGCGACTCTCGTAATTGGTTATCACAATTAGAAATACGAGGCCCTAACCAAATACAGTTGGTAGACTTCACATCGTCGAGATATATAAACTGAACTTGTATAGGATTCCCCACTATATTTTCCTTCACCGTTAAGGCAATTACTGATCTTAGTGTCCAGTAATTAAACAATGATGTCCAGTTAATAAAAAAATAGAACTACCAACTCAATAAACGCTATCTACACTCACAGCCCCACACTAGGATTCCCTGTATCGTGGGTGCCATGGTCACACACAAAGATGAAGACACAAACACCCAGACCCAGAACAGATGCATAAATTCATCATTCAGATATGTGTCTGGCCTGGGATCGAACCCAGAACCCTTTACGCGTCAGACCGGTATGGTGACTGCTCCGCCACGCGGGTCGCCAATGCAAATATCACTTACAATTCTTCCATACCTATCCCCTCAAAGTAAACACAGTTAACCAATCTGGAATATTGGAGCGGGCTGGAATCCCGAACTTTTATAGTTCCAGTGAATGCTAGAACGTAAATCGGCACGTTCATAGAGTTACATAACGTTAGATCTGTCGTTCGCAGACCGAGATCGTAGATTAGAAATGTTGTGTAGTTGAAATTGGTTTCCGAAAACTTCATTTGATTTCCTTGTAAATTTGAATTCAGAAACAGAACTGTTTCTGTTTCTGTTTCAATGCATGTGTACTTTGAATTTCTATTTAGCACGTACTGTATTGAAGTTCTGAAGTGCCTCGTGTCGAAAGTTAATAAACATGTCGTGTTAAGTAATGAATGTGGTCATTGTTTAGATTAATTAATGAATGATTGACGTTGATTACAGACATGAATGACATACGATGACCACTTAATGATAGATAGACAATTGTTAGAGAATATGCTTGTATATCTTTGTATATGAATCCCGAGTCTGGTGCAGATTTATCTAGATTAAAACTCATCTACAATGATAAGCAACTATCTCTGCGTTACGATAGAAGGCTGTGATGTCAACTGACTTACATTTAAATCATCTCAATCTTTAGGAGTGACAACGCATCTGTAATCATCTTTAGAAAGAACCTGTTCTATGTTGATAGTGGTAGAACCCTTTGTGATCTGACTCCGGCGGCACCACCGCCACACCGATTGTGCTTTATAAAACCACCCATCACACAGTGTGTTAGGCGCTAGGCGCACAGCAGTGTTAAGCGCTGCTGTGGTTTGGTTTGAAGAGTGTGGTAAGGGAGACATAATTTTCCGAGGCGGTCCAGCTTTGTTCTCAGGGGTAGCGCCGCTTATATAATCCTGTCTGGGATAGATTACATATATCCCTGGGCGGCAGTAGCCACTTACCTTCAGGTGGACATGCTCGTCTGCTACTCATATATTATATATTAAAATAAAATATATGGAGTAGGCCCTCAGGCATCTGTAAGTAATACATATACAAAACAGGGGTCTTATCTAAAACTGATGACACTTTCTTCGCCGCTCCTGGGAATGAAGATAATCACCTCAAATGTATGAGTCGACTTCAATCTTCCATCGAGACGAAACTGCTTCACACTAGAAATCGATGTGGTAGTACCGTCCCAATCAAATCATACTATTTACCACCATTCTAATAATAGAAATTGTTACCAAATAATATCTACTCGCTAAACAAAATATTATGTTTTATATTTTAAACGTTAAAGTTTACGTTCTACGCCCAATCATTGTACACCGTAGCCTATTCCACGATTAGCCCAATTAATTACTTGAATCGTTACTCGCCACCAAGATTGTTGTAGCCGGCTGGGACTTTAGGGCCTCGCTTTATCAAAAGTGATAAGCGATAAAATATTATCAGCTACTTCTCAAATACACATGTCTTTAAATTTAATATAAAAAAAAATGTTTAATTGAAGATTGAATGGTGTTTTACGTGACTGTTAAAAATTCAGGCTTAATGTGTATCGTTCTTTACAAGACTCCGATATTTTGGAGTAACTCTTTTTCAATAAATCTCGTCAAAATGTATTCAAGTTGGTTCCAAAATTCGCCCATAGAAACATAGATTGAAAAACAATTTTTAATACTAATATCATGCGCGGTACGATAAGACGGTTATTTTTTGACAGTCATTGTATGAATTGTAAAATATGTATTTGATCCTGTGATGATCTTAAGTTGTTGTGCATGAGCACGAAGCTTTCTGAGGTGGTACGACCAATTTTCGACAGATGACGTCACTATTATTCCAATCACGGTACTGACTTTCAGTGGTGTTATGTTATTTTTTTAAAACTCGGACGAAGCCTCTGGCACTACTAGTGCTTGATATAGCTTAAGGTTTGTGATAAGACAAGAGCTTAGACCGCCGTTCATTTTCAGGCGTTTATGGGCGACTGTACGGCTGTTTACAAACGGAGATTTTATATCGCTTTCACTCAGACTAAAGGTATGATCATAAAAAGTAATAACGAAAAAAATATATCGAGTGAAAGTTACCTATTTTATAGAATACTAGTACTATTTTTAAATGCGACTTCCTTAGTGTCCATTACAACTTAATTCGAAAGTATAGACAAAAAA
Organism: Epargyreus clarus clarus; assembly: GCA_014595695.2. Taxonomy (NCBI): domain Eukaryota; kingdom Metazoa; phylum Arthropoda; class Insecta; order Lepidoptera; family Hesperiidae; genus Epargyreus; species Epargyreus clarus. The sequence goes on from JACTTY020000076.1 coordinate 443,945, forward strand.
TGTGCGATTGTTTTGTCTTACAAATAGATAAATTATCTAAAAACTGTGTTTTTACTACCTTCTCCTTTTTCCAAAAAATAATAATACCAAAATTTAAGTATATCAAAATCATACTGAAATAGTAGACTTAGAATTGTTATTCTTCAAAGAGTAAAAAAATAGCTAAATATTAACAATTCAAACTTAATATATTATTCTTTCAGCGTTTATCCTTCAGGCCAAGTAGATTATCATAGTTAATGAAAACGAGGTTGTCTATATATAAAGGGATAAGGGTGATTTAATTAAGATAATAAAAATATCAAAGACATGAATAAAATAAAAAAGAGGTATTATTTATTGTTACAAGCTTTTCTACCCGACTGCGAAGGGTATAGGGTAAGGGTGGGTTTGAAGCTATGTATGTCGAAGTCGCAAGCGATCAGAGTGGGGGCTCTGGTCGTTGACTTCTGCGACATGGAGATGGCGATAATTTGTTGTGGTCACAAATTGGTGGTTTTGTAGTGCAAGGGACAAATCGCTCCGAGGATGGTCTAAACGCATCACGCTGGGGAAGCACTGGTGCGTTCAATTTTGAGGCTTCTCTGTTTATGCGTAGTGAGGCCGCCGAGGGGGTTTTAGTGAGTACAAATTTCACATAACTCGGTCTTTCCCCCAGAAGGTCAGGTATCAGGCTTAAGAAGATCCCATTAAACCATACAACCCGAACCAATCGAGCCGAAATTTTGCATACATGTTTGGTTTGAATAGCAATAAATGATATAAGTGACGTCATCCAAAATCCAATAAGCGGACGTCCCTATGTTCCCCAATTATTTGTATGCACACGGGTAAAATAAAAGGGTTATTTATATAATAATGTAGCCTAGGTCCTAGGTATTGAGATATTATGATTACAATATTAGGTATCGAATCCGGTTCATTCTGGGAGACCGATATGGTGACTATGACACGCGGGTCGCGTCATCGCGATGTAAAGTGAAAACGAAAAACAAACCATACGATGATCCTACGTTAATGCAATTACTTGTACGGTGAGTACTGTGACAATCAATTTCATATTTTTTTTTATAATATGGGAGTAGTAGTCGAACATGCAGTCCATCTGATGGTAAGTGGCTATTGCCGCCCGTGGACAGCTGTAATCAACCCCAGATAGGATTAGATATTCCTACTTGAAGTCGGCCACAGATGCATCGCTAGCCCTGAGGGCTAAGCTGGAACGCCGCGGAAAAGTATGTCTCCCTTACCACACCCTTCAAACCAGAACACAGCAACGCTTAACACTGCTATTATTAGGCAGAAATATGTTTGGCGGTGATACCGCCGGAGTCGGAACACAAAGGGTTCTACCACCTTCTAAACCATGTCCAATGTTCCAATTTATGTCTTAATAACGTTCCGTCAGTTTCTGAAATTGGTCTATTTCAGTGTAATAGTGCGTATGTCTTTTTGTCTTCGCGCAACATCAACAGCAGCTTACTTTTTGTGTGACGATTTTCAAGTAGGTACTTGGTGGAAGCTACATATTTCTAAGGCTACTCGAACGGTAGTAGAACCACTATGGTAACCGGGAAGGTGCTGCGTTTTGATGGAAGAATATGAATGCCGGCTGATTTACGTATGAGGCGAGCACCTCCATCTTAAGGAGTTGGAAGTACATTCTATATGATGTTCATTACAGATGCCCATTGGTGGCAGTCACCACTTAGGTACCATCGGTGGATTACAGACTTTAGATTTCCTACTCCGATCTTAAAAGTCTACAACCTCCAAAAGAACAGCACAGACACTGCTGCTTTAAGGGAGAAAGCATCATAAAAAAAAACAATAAATCTACCACCTCACTAATTATAATAATACGTATCATAAATACAATATGTAATATATCATGTAATTTAATACCAGCGGTTACTGTACTGGTCTTGTGATTTGCGTCAGAGTCACGAGACGGCGTAGAGAGAACAAAGTATGTTACAATTGTTACCTAAACTCGTCATAATTAAGTATATATAGGTATACAAGCACTTACATAGAAGAATATTATATTTTTTTTTGTACAGAAAGAATGTTGTCGTTTTATTCCCATGACTGTCCCACTGCTGCGCATGGGTTTCCACTCGAAGTGGGAGATGTTTTGGTCAGAGTCCACCGCGCTACCCAAGTGCGAATTAGTAGACTTCACAACCCTTTGAGAACTTTTTTTAAAGGATTCTCAGGCGTGTAAGTTTCATTACGAGATTTTACTATGCCGTGAAAAAAAAGTGATAAATAATTTCTAATACGCACATTGGACCTGAAATTTGGACCTCCGATTGAGGTCATCTATCAACCACTGAGCTATAATCGCTTATCATACTTAGACTTAGTCTGATAAAGTTAGATCGCCTAAGAGATTACTTGGAGAATGGAGCATGGCCGTATGTCAAGTTCAGATGTCGAAGTCACTTACATACGAAATAAACATAAGGTAAATAGACTTTATACTATTAGTGTTATACTTGCTGCTACTACGATTAGTATTTGTCAACAGTTTCTCTCCGCTACCGCAGTTTCGCAGTGACTACGACACTTGCAAATGGATTAATTGAATTAAATGGATATTAGTATACATTTTATGGGATTAATTTACATATTATTGTACAATCTTGGACTTCGGAAAGTGGGTGAAAAAAATAATAAATTTATGCTACATTTCTAAATCCATACAACCTACGGGGGTGCATAAAAATAATTAGTCCACCATAATAGCTAACGAAGCAAGTTGAATTAAAGTTTGTAATGATAAAAATACCTGCTTTTCTCTCTATAATTTTATTATTTGAATATAATCATCCTCTAAATTTCCTATTTTTTTAATAAAGCGTGTAACAAATTGTATTGATTCCGATTAAATGATTCAGATTAAATGAAATGAAATGAAATATATTTATTTTGTATAGGCCAACGACGGCACTTACAAATTGTCAGTTACAATATTTTCTTAAACTACTACCGGATCGGAACGCGACCTCTACTGAGAAGATCCGGTAAGAAACTCAGTGGGTTTGTCTTTTTTAATTTTAAAAATAATTATTCTCTTTTTAATTTTTTTTTAAATGCCATTATTTTTACATATAATTAATTAAGCATTAGCTCCAATATCTTGCTTTACATTTATTTAAAAAAAAGAAGTTTGTTCAGCAAGATACGCTACACTTTGACATTTTCTTAATTAACTAATAATTATGTTATTGATCAGTCCCAAGCTGTTTTATCATTAATATAATCAGAAATTTTATAATAAGCTTTACGACTAAGTTTGCTTTTGATAATAACTTAAAATTTATTAATTGACAAATTTCTGATTTTGATAGGCAGTTTATTATAAAAACGTATACATTGTATACATTAACTGTCCCGAAAGTACGAGTGTCATGGCTACAATGTCGGGATACACTTTTACTCGCATTCCTAATACGTAGCGTTTTCACTTTACCCGCGCGGCATACCGATGACTGCGATTTATCTCTGCAACCGTCAGTCACATGGCATGGCTCAGTGGTACTTGTCTTTCGTTATGGTGTCTCAGGTTCAATGCCTAAAACCTATTTTCCCTCTTACACTGGACAATTGAAACTAGAAACGGCACGTGTATAGTTTATGAGGACGACACAAACAAAGCTATCATAATTTAATTCTGGTGTAAAGAAGACCAAAAATAAAAATAGTAGACTATTTTTAGGTCTAACTAGCATACTCGATCAAATTAATAGTAAGACATATCTGCAGCACATGGACATCTTTTAACTAACTCTGCATAGTTCTACTTGAAGCCGATCACAAATGTATTGCCACTCCTGAAGACTACGCTGCCTCGACCTCCGCCTGTAACGCAAGACGGTAGACGAACTGAGTTCACGCTAGAAGTAACTGTGGCGGCGGTACCTTTTCGGTCCAATTGTACTAATTCTATCATAACGTATATAGTCAGTCACGATCCTAGCTAGGTGCCAATAAATAATCCACATTGTTACAATAGAAACATCGGAGGCCATGTCGGCATAGAACACAATAGCGCTATGAATACGTAATGTACATTTCGGCACAAAGGGCTACTTGCCCATCTTGGTGTAACGCTGTTGGATTGATTAATGAGGAAATTTGGCAATCATGGACTTAAACGATTCGCTACCTATAGGTAAGTAAATACGCACCGTGCAATTAAACCTAGCGGTTACCACGGACCGGTCTTATAATAAAAGTGTTCTGTTAATTATTGCAGAAAAAAAAACACCCTAGGTAAAGTAAAAAGTATGGTCTACTAGTTGACCCGGCAAACGTTGTGTTGCCATATAAATAAAAAAAATGTTAAGGGTGAACAACCCTAACAACGTTATCTATTCGTTGCGTATATTTTTTTATAGTATTGAAGTAGCCAACCATCACGACTTGATGGTAAACGGTCACTGCAACTCATGGACATCTGGGACCACTTCATATGGAACAGTGTTCGTGATCAACTTCAGGTTTTTTTTTATAATATAGGAGTAACAGACGAGCATGCAGTTTTCCACCTGATGATAAGTGGCTACTGCCGCCCATGGACATCTGCAATCAACCCCAGATAGGAGTAGATATTCTTTCTGAGATCACCCACAGATGCGCCGCTACCCCTGAGAACTAAGCTGTAACGCCTCGGAAAAGTATGTCTCCCTTACACACCCTTCAAACCAGAACACAGCAGCGCTAGAAGGTAGCGCAGGTAGAACCCTTCTGCATTTTATCACTAATACTAAATACTAAGAAATAAGATTGTTGCCTCATATATAAGTCAGATTTTCCTTGATTAAATTAAGTTAGTTCGAATTAAATATTTTTCATCAAAAATCTCAAAAGCAAAACATAACCAAAAGCCTCATTGAGGAACATTACGAAAATGTTGTTTCATCTCGTTAAAATAAACTTTTCCTCGTAAAAATAACTCGAGTTGATTGTTTAATTTTTTTGAGTTTCGCAATAGGTACGAATATTTTACGAGGTTGAGAATAATTTTAACGTTAAACGAAATTGAAATAAATTTTAATTCGTTCATGTACAATCAAATGATTATAAATCCTTCATTGTCTCACTTCTCGATCCAGGTCCCCCTCATAATGAATAGGGCATTACTTATTTCATAACGCTAACCGAATGCGGATTGATAGACTTTTGAGAACTTTTTTTAAAGATTTCTGAGGCATGAAGGATCCCTCACAATATCTCCCGTATCGGCTAAAGTATCAATTAATTTCAACACCGCAAATAATTGAGAAGATCAGCTAGGGATTTAAATCCCGGACCCCCAGTGCGAGAGGTATATCACTAAGCTGCCATTGCTTGTAAGTTGTAACTTGTTGTCATAAGTTACATATGATGTTGCAATTGTCTTCCATGTCATATTTAATCAAATTAAAATATTTTATACCTGAAGTTGACTTACAGTGCGTCTACGACGGCCCAGAGGTCTATAGTCTAAGTTGGAACTGATTCTGCATTTGCATATTCAAATTCTTATTAAAGAAACGCTTATAACATACAAAAAATATCAAACTAACCAGTTTACATATAAAAGTAGCATGTTGGAGACTCCAGGTCTCCTCCGGATGAGGGAAGACTTCACACCTGGGTCAAGCAAAAAAGGTCAGACAAAAAAGGATCACAACCATCCATGTACATTTATAACCTTTTAGCATCCATAGACATCCCATGCTCGCTCCCCCTCCCACACCCTCCACCGAAGACCGAAATATCCCTCAATTAGCGCTAACGGATTCCGTTTCCCCGACATGATACGGCGTTTATTTTTTAATTATTTAAAATTCCCACTCTTTTGTTTTGTCTGTTTTGTACGGCGCGTTTGAATTTTCCTGCTGTTTTAAACTTGGAAAATGAGGTGTTAAATTATTTTAATTTTTATTCATTTATTAGGTGTCGACAAGCTTTTTGGTAAAAAGTTCCACGTAGCAATGGTAGGGAATTGGCGAAAAAAAAAGTTGTGTCAAAAGTCTATGAAATTTTCGGATTGCCGAATGCTCATTTAGGAGAAGCAGCTAAGGATACCTTATGTCATGTATTCATTTTGACCCATGGATATTGGACAATGGATGTGTCATCGACCCGTTAAAAGATAGGAGTTCTACGGCCAAGGACAAGTTACCGTAAGGTCAAGTTGACAATCCTCGCATGTGTGAACCTTTGATAATTGGCGGTAGTGTTTGCGGCATTGAAGACTGCTACCACCTTTAACATGTAAGTAAATTAACGAATTTCTTTCACCATCATCATCATCATCATCATCAATACATTACTGTCCCACTGCGAGGCACGAGTGTCCTCTATGAATTAGAAGGTTTAAGCGTATTAGTAGACTTCACATACGTTTGAAAACTTTATTTTTTAGATCTCTCAGGTTAGCTCTCGATATTTTCCTTCACCATTTAAGCTTAAGATAATTAATTTCTAATACGTACATAACTTTGAAAAATCCGAGGTGCCTGGGATTTGAACCTCGGACCCTTCGATCCAGAAGTGGAGTACCTGAACCACTATTGCAGTACGAATTTCCTCATCAAAGTGCAAAAACATAATACCTTGTATTTTTCAAAAATAAACTTTTTGAACAATGACAAGGGCCGCGTGGGCGGCACGGTCAGTCAACCTGCGAAGTTCATCGCGTCGCATAACCAAGTTTAAGTTTAACTCGCGATGCAAGGAGTTTGTTCCACTTGTCGTCAATCTATACTAATATTATAAAGAGGAAAACTTTGTTTGTTTGTTTGATTGTAATGAATAGGCTCAAAAACTACTGGACCGATTTTAAAAATTCTTTCACCATTCGAAAGCTACATTATCCACGAGTAAAATAGGCTATGTCTTATATGAAATATATTTTATAAATAGATTTTGAGGCGGTACAAAGTTTGCCGGGTCAGCTAGTAAATGATAAACTAGTGAGGACATTTGTCTGACTGGAGTATTTGTCTGACCTGATCTTGAATCCAGAATCCGCATATACCTACAACCGGTATTTGGACAGTCAGAACGAATAGTGCAGTGGTAAGAAATTCAGCAATCACTCAATTACCTTACTTAATTTACTGAACATCAACAAAGTCATGTAAAGAAATGGAAACCTACATACCTAGAATCATATATCTCAAAAGTAGGTGAAGTCTACCAAACAACTTAGCTAGCGTTATTAACTACAAAAATCGGCCACTCTTCGGGCGTGATCATATAGCCTGGCGAGAGAAACTATAAATTCCCTTATTTAAAAAATCTCTTTTAGAATTCACAATATCCAAGTGACCTAAGTGGAACAAACCCGTACAGAGTTAAAACCCTGATAAGATCTCCCAACCTGTTCTGACACACAAAGAGACAGATAAAAAGGAATACGGGTAACGAATTACTAATACTACGCTCTATCTACATACTTAGTCCTTTGATCTATATATAAATAGAAATGGAGTGTCTGTCTGTTTTAATAATATAACTACATAATAATATAACCGCCATACGATGATACGGTAATTTTGGAAAAGGCTGAAACAATTTTGATGCGACTCATGTAAAGGTGAGGACTTTATAAGGGTTGGTTTCTCAATTTTGAGTTTAGATTTATCTCTGAGTATTTTGGGTTGGTCTGGGTATTCTGTGCTAGTTTTTGTCAGTGGTACACTCATAAGATTTTGGAGTGTAGTAGTAATTCAGACTTCAATATTAACTCCGACTTCAAAACGACACGTATATTACATACGTGTAATCACATTGTATATGGGTAAATGATTTTACTATGTAGTGCTGAATTTATTGTCATTATTTGTTATACCTAAATATTTATATGCAGTTTGACCAATTTGCATATAACAGACAATTGTCAATCACAAAGATTATATTTCCGTTTGAAATTATTTACAAACCCGTTTACAAGCTTCAAAGTAAATTGGCAGGTGTTTACTGATATGATAATCATTAAACAGCGGTGCTGCCAGGTGCCATAAATAATCGCCTCATATGGTATTTACAAGCTCTGTAGCTTTATTCTACTAAGATTTTATCATAAAATAAACATAGCTTAATCATACAATTTTTAACTTTTACTCAGTACGCAGTTTACTGTTAATCTATTGTAAGTAAGCGGTAGAAGACTCTGTCTCGACTCTGTTCAAGGACTAAAAGGGGGCTTCTGGGGTTGCGAGCGGCTAGAGTGGGAGCTCGAACCGTCCAGCAAGTAACCCCGGGAAGGACGACGGTGTGTGTGGCCGCATACCGTTGTAAACACCAGGTGTGTGGGAGGCGCGTAAACTGCTCCTCCACGGAAGAGCCCGATTGGGGCAACGCGCTCGGAGGACTCCTGTCGTTTTCCGAGATCCCGGAGTTCTCCAACAAGCGCTGACGACGGCCACCTTGTGGGGGGTTTAGTGCGGTAAAAATCCCACATAACCCGGCGTTGCTCCCACATCGTCGGGTACATTTTGAAGGTTCGTAAAACAAAAAAAGGCTGATCTTAGGAATTTCATCTTGTTTGGGGTTATTTACAAAACTTATAACTGGAGTACACTGTACCACACTGTTCCAATACGGATTGTTTACCGGATGTATCTGTAACCGTTAGTAGAATATGTAGAGCAAAAGAGGATGGTATAATTAAAACGTATCTTGAGTTATCTTTTTGATTTTGAAACCTGTACATAATTGAGACAAGTTGATATGATTGCGATCCTTGTCCGTTTTGACGTCCTTGCATGTCAACTATTAAATTATAATTAACAATTCTTATGGACTAAAATTATCGCATTGGTACAGTCTACTTTTTTATAAAAGTCAAGTAGTAAAGTTGCATACAGGTTTATGGGTAAATGGTCACATCCACTGGTATTTAATGTAGCCCAAGAATATCAAAAGGATTACCAATATTGGGGTTTAATCTGAAAATTGAATTTTGTAGCTGGTTGAACCCTCCCTGGTTCGAGTCTGTCAGCACCACCGCCATACTTATTTCTGCCTAATATCAGCAGTTTTAAGCGCTACTGTATTCAGGTTTGAAGGGTTTGGTAAGGAAGATATACTTTAACGTGGCATTACAGTTTAGTACCCAGAGACAGCGCCGCTATGGCTTACCTGTGGTTGGTGTATGGGCGGCAGTAGCCACTTACCATCAGATGGACTACATGCTCGCCTTCTACTCGTAGATATATTGTAAAAAATTCTGGCATAGATGCGTAGCTTGAGAGGTAAGTAAGAATGCCTTGTATAAGTGTAGCCGAAACATACTCTTCGTGGTCAAACTACAAGAACTTCTAATACTTTATAAAGTGTCAAGCATCGTAAGGACTAGGTACAAACACCTCACGTTACGCCTATATGTTACCATACAAGCCAAATGTAAAACTGATAAAAATTCTACACAGGTACATAGGTTGCCCAATATTTTCTGTATTGTCATGGTGTATGACTATCGATTGTCATTTTCCCCATGACTCATTAACGATTGCGTGGATGGGTGCTTTATAGTGTGAGGGGAGGTGTCCATAGAATTTAGGATATGGGGCTTTCGATTCTCATAAAATATGCAACACTCATTTCCCCTTTGACGAATAATTTTCTGGTAGTTGTTTTAATACAAAAGATAGCGCGAAGGACTAATAGCATAGTAAAAATTTACTAAGCTAATAGGCAGATTTGTTTAAAAAAAATTGCATCTTTCCCCATTATTGGAGCGACCGCCACAATAAATTAATGACGTCACTAATCATGCATTGTTATCCAAACTAAATGTATAGGTACCTCAGCACAATAATAAAATCTCAGCACAATGTGCTGAGGTCAATTGGTTTAAAATTAATTGTGAAAAAGTTAATTAAAACTTGAAATAATTTGATAGAAAAGATAAAATAATTATGTTTGATAACAATTTCTTTATATTCTTAGGTACTTGTACGACTACATCGGTTGGTATTGTATTGAAAGGTTTTGCATACGAAGGCATCTTCGATATATTTCTGGAAAAAAATATAGTAGTGGGAACCCAGAAGACGATTTGTTCGACAGTCTTACTAAGGTCCATATAGAGGGCCAGATTAAATAATTGAGAAAAAACAAAAGCAAGCAAATGAGCTTAAAATACGACGATCATGAAATAATTCGTAGACGTAAGTTTTTAAATTGGTACTAATTTATTTATGAAAATTATCATATAATTTAATTTACCTCTCGAGATGAACATCTGAAAGATGGATTCAATTTTAACACACAAGTGTACAAAACGTTCTATTTTCTCACACATGTAAAATGAACAGAACGTCAAATACAAAGCCTGGTCGCAATCAACCGGGAGCGTTTGGACAAAAGATTTAATTTTGAGATGAGATGCGATAGAGATGGGAGATAGACAATGGCCGGCAAACGAGGCTGGGTGCCGGAATCGTATTATACCTTCAGTTGATCGCTAGCATTCAAACGGGGATTTTCTATGTATGACTAGTTGGATTTCGTTGTAGCTACATTGTTCGACACGTTATTTTATTTTAGAAAATAAACAGTGAATTCTAAAATGTACAATTTCTAGTGAGGTTTTCGAACGGTAATAGTAATGGACGTGTATGATGTACCAAGGTACCATGAACAACCAAAGATCCAAACAGAAATCCATATTCATTGCGCAAATATCTGCCTGGCAGATGTCTTATCACAAAAAAATGTAACATTGAAGTAGTCAATGAGCATGCAGTCCTGATCGAAGTGGTCACTGTCGACCATGCACAAGCAATCAATCCCATATAGAACAAGGGTTGCCTTATTTTAAGGCAATTGGCCTTTTATCGAAACGCAAGAACAGTTTCACCATGCTTTGGTGATTCCTCCTGATATACAGGTTCTACCACCAAGGAGTGGCTTCAAACCAGGGGGCCTACCAGCATCTTTTAAAAACCATCATAGTTTAGGAAAGGTTCATTTTCTCCTTAAAAAATAAAATATTCCGTCATACACTGTTGAACAAACTTAAACCCTTATTAAGTTTTCGCTTATTTATTGTAAAAAAACCAACTGAAATTGTCATATTTTGCTCAAAAAGTTAAATTTCCTGCAAAAAAAGAAGTAAAAGTATGATTAAAACAATATCGTTTTAAGACATCTCTTAACCATCGGTAATAACCCCCCAGAACATAAGCAGTGCTTTAACTGCTAGAAGGCAGAAGCTATATTCGCTTTTCCATTTTTAAGAGAAATCACATGAAATATTAACCAGACAACAATAAGTGGTCCAAATACAGTAAAATAGCTGAAATTAAATCTATCTTACAACTTGTCGCGTCCAAAAGTTGGAAAAGTGACATTTCCGCTTTGAAAGTGTTTCATCCCGCTTCAGTTGAAGATGTTGTAAATTGTATAACTGTCTTCAACAGTAACGAATAGAGTTTTGAAAGTTAAATGAAGAATGAGTTTCAGTTAAACGGATTACCGCAAGTAAATGAATTAAAAAATGTTTTAGTAATACGAAGTCCATCCTATGTTCGGTGTTGGTAAATCTACAGGCGTCACACATGGTTCGTGGCAAAACAAAAATCGAATCATTCTGTACAATGACTATGAACGTATTTACCCGACTGCCAAGGAAGGGTTATGTTTTTCGCGCGTATCTTGTAGGTTTGTCTTTATTTATTACATCTGTCATTAACGTATTTAAATTACGTATTGACATTCTGTCACACGACTGCGCTGTCACGGGCAGTGCCAGTCGAAATATATCTAATAAAATAGAAAAAAATATTTTGATGACACGATACGTTGATTGTCTGTAGATATAAATGTAGCCTGTGTGCACTAAAAACACACACACACACAAAAAGACAAATAAATAAACACCCAGCATAAGAACAAAAATCTATTTATGCTCTTTAAATAATCTCATGTGGGTCACTATTAAATCTGCGACTCATTTTGATTTGCAACGCCAACTAGGAATTTTCGAATGATTTGACATAAAATTACTTGTTCTTTTCTGTGAAGTCCCAAAAACGACTCTCATTTAATAAAGAACAATTGGAGAAGCTAAACATTTTTTTTAATAATAAACAGATTTTAGTTCAATTACAAGAACACCAAAGCTAATTTTGGACCTAAATCCAGTTCCGAACTCAACTTATTTCAATATTCCCAGTATAAGCATCAAGGTGTTATTACGCGTCTCACCAGGTGCGCGCGCGCATCTGCCCGTCGTCCTCTGAGATGTGCGCACGTGTTCTTTGTATTGAATAACTTATGCGAGTTTATTATGGAGTAACTCGTGAGGCGTAAGATTAATGAAAAACCGGGTAACATTCTTAAGTGTTTATCAAAAGATTCAATAGAATAACAGAAGAAATATATGGTGTTACATGTATATGGTACGAGTATCATATAAAACTGGAGTAATTTTATTAATTACGCACATACGAATAATAATATGCTATTTTGTAATTTCAAATTATACTTGTAATAATTACTATCTTTACAAAATACTATGATTTATCAAACCATGGCCCGGCGGTCATTATGGCAGCCGGATACGCAGAGGCCCAAGTTCGAACCCGAGAAACAACAAACACGTAGTTAAACAATTTAGATCCTACAGAACCATACTTGGTTGGTGTTCTTAAAGTATAAAACTTCATTTTTATTTTTCTAGTAACTAACGCTTAACTAGATAGTTAAAGAGTAGAGCTTAGCTATCCATTCGTAGAGACCTTGCTATCATAATCGGATTATGTTCCTAGAATGAGAATGGTGGGATTATAGACGTAATGGGTAGATGATAAAGTTTTTTTATTATATGATTTCATCTGTAATGCACCCCAGGTTAGATCAGCTGGGTGCCTTTCTAACCTTGAAGACTAGGTTGAAATTATTCGAATTTGTCTCGAGTAGGTATGTCTTCTACACTCCCCTTTAAACCGAAACGTAGCAGCACTTAACACTCTTATTCGATAGACATACACAAGCTAAGTATATAACAATTTTTAAACAATTAGTTACTTTAAACCTATGGACATTAGTTCTTCAACATTCAGACAGAGGGGTCAACGACCTTCAACCCTCATAGCATCAAAAGATTACAACATAGAAGAAGCCGTATTATGGGGTTTAGAAACATAATATAGATTCTTTCAAACTAATACGATAATAACCCTTGCAAAGGTTAATTTAAATCTGACAAAAATAATAAACAACAGTATTTGTAAGGGTTGTTTGTATTTTCAAGGATGGATGAAGTTTTGCTTAAATTAGGGCACAACCTTCTGATTTTTGTAGCACTAAGTCGTCTACATCATCATCATCATCAACCCATTACCGCCCCACAGCTGGGCACGGGTATCCTCTCAGAATGAGAAGGATTACGCCATAGTCCACCGCGCTGGCCAAGTGCGTATTGGAAGACTTCACATACCTTTCAGTGTTTTTTTATAAATCACTCAGAAGTGCAGGTTTCCTCACGATGTTTCCCTTTAGCGTTTAAGCAAATGATAATTAATTTCTAATACGCACATAATTTTGAAAAATTCGAAGTGCGTACCTCTGGTTTGAACCTCGGACCCCTCGACCAAGAGGCCGAGTTTCTTAACCACTAGGCTATCATTGCTACAAGTCATCTACAAGTCTTGGAAACAATGACGGGTATGTCTTCGGTTAGAATATTTAGGGTTTGTTTGTAACTAAGCTTTATTATATAAGTTAGGCGTAAGGTCCACAAAGTAAACTAGGATGTGGTCGAGGGTCGGGTCATGGCTAAATTACTATGTAACTTCTAAATGAGGCCTTATGGACGGTATGCAATGTTGAATCCCACTACTGGGCAAGAATCTGTATTATAATTGATGAAGCGTATGCCACGGGTCTCCAGTGCAAATTGGTGGAATTACGGCAACTTCGGCAATAGCAAAATATCAAATATACCATCTATTACTATTATTAAAACAGATATCCGATCGGATTTCACAGGGTAATATGGAGCTTTGCTCTACAAATTTAGTTCTAAGCTTCGGAAAATTTCTTACTGCGATGCATTCACAAATATTCGTTTCATACAGCCTTTACGAAGAATTAAGTGTATAAGACATTTGACCAAATTTCTCCATATGGCTTTAAAGTGATTCGATAAAAACAATTTGACAATTGTTTCATTGTATCTTATTGTAAATTTCTCGACAGTTCAATATCGGTGAACTTTCTGACAGATCCGAAAGTCCGATGACGGCTACAGAGAATAGCAAGAAAACATCGTGAGGAAACAGGAATACCTCTTTAAAAAAGTTTTACAAACGTGTGTGAAATCCACTAATACACACTTGACCTGCGCGGAACACTATGGCCTGATCCCTCTCATTCTGAGAAGAGACCCGTACCTAGCACTGGTTGATGATGAAGGAAACATCAGCCTTTTTTGGGCGGGCGGACATCGTTAACGTTTGTATAGGTTAGTGTTGAAACAGCGGAGAACTTTCGGACAGATCCGAAACTCCGCTGACACATGTATAGAACATTGTTGAAATAGCGGAACATTTTCAAACGTTTCCGAAACTTTGTCGAGGGATTAACAGAATAGACCTCCTAGCATATTACGGTTCTAAATGGCATGCAGTAATGGATTTTCGGTCGCCACATCAATATCGCATGCCACCACTAGAGCTCGGAATTGAATTTCCAATATTCATATGTCAACATGAGATCGCTCAGTTACTGAAAATTTGAGATGAAAGCCACTAAAACGAGTAAGGTCTAGTTCAGCACAGCTGTTCAAAAATTCAATAAACGGACTCGTTATGATAGATATTTTCTAATATGTAGCATTAGAAATTTTGTTTCTAGATGTTTTCTAACATAAGTATTAGAGAATCAACGTCTTCAAAATCTTCTTCAGTATTTTCCAATTTAAATTGTATGACTTTGGAAAAACTTGACACTGTGGTTGATATTGTGATACGAAAAGGAAAATGTGGTCATAGCATGTTTCCTATTTTTGATTTAAGTAAGTCTAACCAATTTTTTTCCTATGTAAGATTTGAGAATTGGACTGGAAACTAGGGACCCAATGTTTAGTACATTTTTTGCTTCGATCGACAATACTGCCAATGTTGATTTAAGATTTTTTGCGTAAAGTAGATCTACATATAGAAAATGTTAACTTACAAATTTTCGTGATTTACTCAGGTCTTCTTAAGTTCTTAGTAGGGGCGTTTCTTACCTGTAAAAAAGAATATAATATTTAAAAAACAAATACATATTTCGTTATATACTATTTTTTGTTATTTTAAATAGCTCTATATTAAACGTTTATATACCTGACTATGGTGCCTGTTTAGAATGAGACATTTTCAAAATTCTGTATGCACTTTCACAATTTTTAAACACGACAAGCTCTTCAAGCTCTGCTAGTGTTTCCAAAAAATAAAAGGGTCAAATGTTGCCTTTTCCACTTTTTCAATGATAACTTACAAGAAAGTTTTTGAGAAATACGACGACACTGCCTACGAAAGAGGTGTACGTGCACTTGTGACTTGATTCAAACTAACGCTGAGTTCACGCCACAAGCGGAACGCTATACGCTCTGATGCTGTGTTACTTTTTTCTAATAGGTAGCAGGATAGGCTTAAAAAAATATTATAGCTTGCATTTTATAACTAGGGATCCTTCGAACGACCGGGACTTAAATCATGATTCTCCGATACAAAAGAATGGAAATTTGGAAATTCATTCAAGGTCATTAAAATTCTAAACGCTGGGTTATGTGAGATATGAAATAATTGTTCCTCATAATAATGTGTGTAGGCACAAATGATAACGTTATGAAGAGCTATTATTTCCTCAGAAAAGTTTTTAATCACTCTTAAAGAGACGCCTTCAGAAACAACAAGTGAAGCGCCGAAGACAAAATCGGACAGTGAGAATTATACCACACGAAAACAAAAAAACAATACGATACTACACCAATAGCGAGGTGGATCCCAATCTCTAACCGCTTCTTCAACTCCGCTTTAATTTAACCGTTGCTTTATCTTACCATGTAAGTACCAACTAAAGACCGTATGCCAGGCACTGAAGAGACATCGTTTTCCGCTACGCATATTCTTCACGGAGAATTCTAGACGGCTGTGTTACTGGCACTTTCTTTGTGATAGGGCGTTACTCTTTTGACAGACAGTCTGAAATGCACATATGACATATGTATACAACACTATTGTTGAATTCTAAGTATGGAATAGGTGCTCTTAGTAAATAAGGCCAGTACGGCTTAATTGCGCCCTATGCGTTTTGTTTTTTTTTTTTTGTAGGCGGCCTAAAATGGAGAGAATGCAACTCCACTCTGGATGTCGCTGTAAATCGAATTTAATTTCCTTCTTTTTCAAAAGTATCGGTAAAGTAGGTCTAATCTGCTTTTTTAATAAGCTCACTACTTTAGTTAACGAGTATACTGCTGCTGTTATAAAGCAGAGATAGTTTAGTACACCGACGATTACTGAAAAACGATTGTGATTTACAGCCTATTCTTCAATAGGGATCTGTTTTCCCATTATTCAGTAATCAATTAATATCAGGCACAGTGCACGCCCGTAAGCCATTCCAATCAATAAAAAGCGAGTGATTACCGAACGTTCCGATCGGAAAATAACCGACAAACAAAATGATCAAAACAATTGTATCACGTGAATCGGGAAACGTGCCTCTTTGCGTTAAACCCTTTAATTCAAGAGTCGATTACAATAGCCAATCAAAACGATCCCCGCCAACCAACGGGAACCTATTTGTCTCGTTTATTATCCGCTAAATCCAAAGCTTTGTCGTGGAAAATAAAGCTCATATTCCAGATATTTCGCATCAAATATTGATATGGCGGCAACGTCAAAATGTACTTCTATTGAGTGACTACTTCGTTTAACAACGAATCAATCATGGTAAATGTGACATTATTAGTGACAGATTTATTTTCTGAGGTTTTGTTAGGTCTAGAGATATGGCTGTGTTCTTGTATGAAGAGTCAAGTTCTATCGTTGTGAACTAGACCAGATGAGGATACTTACGAAATTATCAATAAATTGCTAATGAAGTATCTATTAATTTCTTTCGAAATAAAGTGGTATAATTATCTTCGGTTTAACTTTAATAAGACCACCGTCTGCTTTATAGCAGCATTAGATGCTAAGGAAGTTTGTCTCTGTAGTTCCGGGACTAGAATAGGGCTGCGGTATCCCCTGCCTGTCGTAAGAGGCGACTAAAAGGGGCCTTCCGGGGTTGCGGGCGGCAAGAGTGGGAGCTCGAACCGCCCGGCCAGCGGCCCCGCGAAGGACGACGGTATGTGTGGTCGCATACTGTCGTACACACCAGATGGTGTGGCGAGCGTCAAGCTCGCCTGGGCGGAGCCCGACGGGGCAACGCGCTAAGAGGACTCCGGTTGCGTGCCTTTGGAGATCCCGGAGCCCTCTACGCAGCGCAGAGGACGGCCACCGGGGGGGTTTTAGTGCGGTAAAAATCCCACATAACCCGGCGTCGCTCCCACGTTGTCGGGTACCTTTTGAAGGTTTCCCCCTCGATAACAAAAAAAAAAAAAGTGCTAAGGAAGTTAAAGGTGTAGAAGTAGAAATTTAATTAAACTAAGTAGAAAATAACTGTAATTATGATCAATGTGTTACTGTTTACAAAACAATATTGGCAGAACCCTTTATAAGTCATCTGTGATCAAATCTCCAATAGGTGACCAGAAATCCTTTACTACAAGTTAATACCAAATTGAAATACCCCCGCTTATAATGGACATCGGCTTTATGCTCCATAACGAGATTTCCACAAGCTTTGTTTTGTTAAAAGTATTTTATCAAAGGCACCTCCGCATTCAAACCGCAAAATTGATGAAGTTATTCCATTTCAACAATGCCACACCACACTCTGCAAGTGACTATCCAATCTGGATCACGTAAATGGCAATTTTATTTTAACCACTGACCTATTTTTTGTTGACAGGAGGGAAACTTTCAAAAGATATCCAGTGAGAGCGACACCGGGTTATGTGGGATTTTTTATACTGGTTTTAGTATAAAAAATCTCACGATGACCCCTCAGCGGAAACTGGAAGGCTCCGGGATCTTCAAGGAAACGCGTCCAGAGTCCTCTGAGTGCGATCCCGGTTATGTGATGTGATAAAATTGTGAAAAAAATAATTGATATAATAAAAACAATGGGATATAGGAAGGCTAAACATTATAATAGTCAAAATTAGCTTAAAATAATATCAAATTTAAAAGTTACCAAAGCTACGTTAACGTATAGGGACTTAATAATTTCTAGACACACCTAAAACAAGAGCACCCAGTTCGTATCATAATAAAGTTCTGTCAGAAATCGAACCCGGTATCGTCTAGAGGTATTACCTGTGTGACTGTACCTTTGCTTAGGCCACTTTTCCATTACAGTATGAAACAGCCAATGCCGTTCTTACAATTTCGAATATTGGAACCGACTTTGAAATTTTTTATCAAAAGCAATCCCAATCCAATACACTGGATCAAAACCACAAAAGTAATAGAGTTGTTCCATTTTAAAAATTGCAGTTGCACTCTGTGGCTTAACGCAAAGTCAGCCGTTGAAATGGAAAAGGTATTAGAGTAAAGGCATATCATATTAGATGGTCACAAAATCTGGTTTTCGAGCTATGCAACTTACGTCAAGCTATAAAATGAATTCGCGAATTGAATTTTATTTCTTTTTTATAGAACATTACTCTTAGAAGTCTCTGTTTTAAAATCGTGGGATTTTTCATAATTTTACTGTAGCCGCACCATTTGCCACCTCGCTTAAAATAGCGGTTGGTACTATTTTACTTTATCTTGACAGAATTATCAAAAGGTTATAGATTTTGACAGGTTATAGTTGATATATCATAGGGAGAACGATTAGGCGGTAAGAAACCATTATTATTTACTTGTTTCCTCAAAAATTGTCAGGAGTCTCCGTGATTTGTCCCTGTAGTTCCGGGACTAGAATAGGGCTACGGTATCCCCTGCCTGTAGGCGACTAAAAGGGGGCTTCCGGGGTTGCGGACGACAAGAGTGGGAGCTTGAACCGTCCAGCAAGCGACCCCGGGAAGGACGGCGGTATGTGTGGTCACATACCGGCGTAAACACTACATGGTGTGGGAGGAGCGAAAACTGCTCCCCAAGGGTAGAGCCCGTTGGGCATCGCGCTTGGAGGGCTCCGGTTGTGTTCCGTTGGAGATCCCGGAGTTCTCCAACAAGCGTTGAGGACGGCCACCGGGGGGGTTTTAGTGCGGTAAAAATCCCACATAACCCGGCGTCGCTCCCACGTCGTCGGGTACCTTTTGAAGGTTTCCCCCTCGAGAAAAAAAAAGGAGTCTCCGTGATTATAAACTGCCGATTTTCCTATGACAAACAAACAGAGAATGAAATATGAGGATACGATTTATGACGCGTCTTTTCACGAATTTATGTGTCTGATGTGTGTTCCATACGTGTTGTTTGTGTGTCTGATTTAAGATTTATCGGAGAGACGTGCAATACAAACTTTTCCTGCAAATTGTCCATTGTTTTAGATCGTAAAATTCTATTGAGTTCAGCTGTACCATAATCATTCCCATTTCTGCTTTGCAGCAGTCTTTATTGATATGGCCTGGTATGATGGTATAAAAATAAATAGCGTGACAAAAAAGTTACTTAAAAATAATCTTAGACCACGGTATTGTACGTTTACAAAAAGCAAAAAGAATAATTAAAGAAAAACAAAAAAAACACGCTTTTATTGCTAATCGAACTAAAAACTAGAAAATAAATCAATAATAATGAATCGTCTGAAAATAAAATTATTATAAAAGTTAAGTTATTAAAATAATAATTCAATTGAGAGTAAAAAGTGTAGTGGTGCAATTTACTGCTGTTCGTAACTATCTATGAGATAATATAGATAATTAAAATAAAAGTGAAAATTGAGCTCAAAGATTCCTTTACATACATACATACATAGATACAACCCAAGCTAATAAAACCGTGTTAAAAAGAACATGGACGTAATCCTTTTCGAAGTCATCGGGGGCAATTTTTTTCCTTATGCATTATTATCCATTACGTCATGATTGACATTATGACTTTTGTGTCATTTAGAACTGGGTCCGGACCAAGCTTTAGAAACTATTAATATCAGGTGTAAGTATACCACGCTCGTTTGCAACTTTTTGTTTGTACTAGGTCAACGTTTGATCGCTGCTTCATCTAATGGAAACCTGATGTGATCAAAGGCACGCTTTCTTTGAAAAGCCTTTTCATTCTACCTTGATACCTAATCAGGTCAGGTCATGTCATCCAGGTCATACTTCTTAGGAAAGAATATCACGAAAAAACGTTTTTGAGTCATAATTATTAGTTTTTATGTGTCAAGAAACTTGCTACTAACACAAGGGAAAGAACAAAATGGAATGGAAGCCGAATGTTAAGACTGACTAAAAAAAAATACAACCTTCGGTTGCCACAAGAAACATTTGTCTCTTAAACGATCTATAGTTGTAGTATTCCGTAAGAAGCTATCATTGTGTACATAAGTCCTTATCTTTCAGCTTATATCCATATATCCTGAGTATCAGGTGGAAAAATATTCCGACCCTTTTGCACCTATTTGCTCCAGGGTTCATTTTACTCCCGTATAATTAAGTGGCGGCGAGAAACTCAAAGGCTTTGCGTAACGCGATACTGATATAATTATAAGACTGGAGTTTTTAAATTAAGAGAAAAACGCGTTCCGGTGGGCGAGCTCAAAATCACACCTCGTGTTACGTTTGGCGTTTTATTTTTGGGAGTCTAAAATGTCCAAAAATAATCTAGGGAATTCATGACTTTTGTACGGCTTGATCCTATGGGCGAGTTGTGACCTTGCTTTTCCAAATTTGATTAGAATTCTATTTTAACCACTAAAAGGACTCCGTGATACCTACCTACACACTTGTACGTTCCAAACTCAATTATAATTTTAACTTCTATTTTTTCTACAGCTATACTGGCCTGCTCGTAGGTGTAGATTTTAAATTTTTACTCGCTACACTTAAATTTTTTCAAAGTCCTCAGATTACACCGCTGCACTAAGCCGAACTTAAATAATATCGCACTATATATTCAAAACTTTTAATAGTTCCTAAAGCTCCTGGAGTGTCATCCACGCCGTTTGTCCACCGCCACCGTCAATGAGCCGATACCGAGAAAGAGATTAGTTCAGGCCGATTTTAATATGACGTGACGGCGATAGTTTGTCCACCGCGACCGATATCGACCCTACTCGGATACCATCCGAATCTTTGTCCATTAGAGAGGGGATCTCCACATTATTTTCCACATAAAATATTCCGTCCAAACTGACTTCCTCCTTAAATTACACTTTTTATCACAGTTGTACAATCTAAGTGAAATGTAAGCTTAAAATATTAGACATGCCGAGGAAAAATCTCTGCAGCCCCCGACGAAACAGGAGTGTTGTAATTTAGAAATCTTCCTTGATCTTCGTTTTCAATTTCGTGTATAATTAAGTAAAAGTTTTTTCTTTGACCACTCACTTAATTGATTAGGTACGATTAAATCAAAATTCGAAAACATTAATCATTTGTGATTTCCTCCACTGGCATAGTGATAGACGATATTATTTAATAGCCTTCTGCTAGTTTATCATCATGATCACCATCAACCTATTATTAACCCACTGTTGGACACGGGTCACTTCTGATAGAATTGTTCGTATTGTATATCGTTTATCCATATTTTAGAAATTAATTAAAACATTTTAATTTCTAACACACTTAACTTACAAAAATCAAAGTTACGTGCCTAGGAATTGAACCCCTCACCCTCGCTCGAAAAAAAACCGAATTTCACACCACTACATTTTCACTATAAAAGTTTTGAAATTTTAAGAAATATCTCCAAGAAAAATGTCTCCCGTCTCAAAACGTTTTCCGCTTTCATCCCTGAAATTTCAGTTACGACGTCAGATGATAAATTTCAGCACCATTACACTCCCGGGTGCAATTTTGTAGTGTACAATTTTCACGGACACTTTAATCCGAGCTTTCGATTTCACGTCTTATCGTGACATATCGTTTATTTTAAATCGAGTTTCTTTTTAAAACGAAGGATTTTTTCATTAAATATGTAAATATGTATGTAGTATATGTATGTATGTATTTTGCTTTATTCTCAGGCAAGCTTCCGATTCAAAATTTCCATTTATACCGTTATGACGAAGTTAACTGTGGCTTTGTTATTTTTGGCTCTGTTTCATTCTATAACATAAACATTTAGTCACTAATTGTTTAGTAGTTATGTCCACCAAAAACCACCACCACCAAAAAGGTTAGAAATATTTTCCTCGATAAAAGTTAATATTAATTCAAATAGGTGGCTGTTGTAATGGCATTTTCTCGTGTACAGCTCCCCTAATCTAAGCATTAAGGGTCGCAGGTGCACCCTGAGAAACGCTTTATATTTATGCATTAGATTACTTTATTGTCCTCGCAAGATATGGAAATAGGGATACATTTAGAATGGAATATTTTTACCAAACGCATAGCTATATTAAAATGTTTTCTGACCCGCCAACATTATTTTTATAATATAGGAGTAGAAGACGAGCATGCAGTCCATATGATGTTAAGTGGGTACAACCGGCCATGGACATTTTTAATCAACTCCAAATAAGAATAGTCCTACCTGAGGTCGGCTACAGACGCGCAGGTATCCCTTCGGACTAAGCTGGAATGCCTCGGAAAAATATGTCTCCCTTTCGACACCCTTCTAACCAGAACACAACAGCGCTTAACATTGCTGTTATTAGGCAGGAATAGGTGTGCGGCTAAGTCGAACCACAGTTTTTTTAATTATTATATTGACAGTCATTGAATGAACTACGATAATGTTCTTATACAGCCCTATGTCCAACCGTGGACTTAGTTAAATTTAAATTATTACTATGTACTCGTATGTACTCGTATGTACTATGAATAAATAAATATTAAGACACTTAAGTACTCAATATGGCAATAACACAAAAGCCTTACAAAATCCATCGCCATTGTCATTTCTCAGTGCCTTTGCTTCAATAATCTTGTTACATACAAATGATATCCATTGCGTTAAACAATAGAGGCCTATTTATCATGTACTTGTAAATCTATCAATTAGAGTTAAGTCTAGAAAGTTTTACTATGGCCGAAGGGAAAAAGTGAAAATCGATATTAAATGTGCAAGTGCTCGTAAGTCTGAACAAGGTTTCACTCTCTTTAAGTAACAGAAGAACAACATATAAAACATGTATTCAATTAAGGCAGAGAGTAAAATATCGATAATACACGTAAACAGTTAATATCATTATCTAATTTTCATATGCCATAATACACGCGCACATTATCATTTATTCGCATATCCTCCAAATAAGTACATCAAAAATGAAATCTTCTGATGGCAATAATAACGTTATTTGCGACCTAGTTTTTAAAAATTGTCCTTCTTAAGTACTTTTTATTTACTACTATCATCAACCCATTATTGTCCCACTGCTGGGCACGGGTTTCCTCTCAGAATGAGAAGGATTAGGCCATAGTCCACCGCGCTGGCCAAGTGCGTATTGGTAGACTTCACATACCTTCGAGATTTGTTTATATATCTCTTAGTATAACTACAAAAACTTGGTTACTCAATTACTCATATTCGTGTTCGATATTTTATAAACGCCAAAATTCTCACAACTATTCTTAGTCTTGTGGTGTATAGCTGAGCCTTGTACTATATAAATTAGGTTAAGTTTATTATTTAGTCAGTTACAATAAAGACTTCATCAAATCAAGACGCCTCTCAATACACACGAACCTGCTCCGTCACTACGTGGCCACATCACCACCATCATTTTCACCCAACTTTTCACCTAAGGATTCATCTACGCATTCTCTTTCACCGAGAGGTTATTACCACCTCAGACGTAGACGACAACGCATTAATGATTCACCATCTTTCGTCGGATAACCAAGCTTCGTACAGTACCCTTACCATGAGTTTTTACGGTTTGACAAATATGACTGTTTTGGTATTTGTTTACGTATTTGCCCATACAAATTCCAATCAGCGCTCTTAGCGGATTGTATCAGAACTATAGTGTCAGTAACGTAACATTAAATGTCTAAATTGACAAAATGACGCTTTATGTTTTGTCTATATTTTTTGCGAACATGTGACGCTGACAAAAAGACTTGAGCACTTACTTATTGTTACGTTTACTCAGTCTACTGAAGCAAACGGAACAAAATAATGGATTAAGTAAACGTAACGTAAAATTGTGGGATGTTTTGAAAACTCATGGTAAGGGTATAGCTCTCCCTTTTTCAGCTGTTATCAAGTGATTTAGGGGCCGCAATGAGGAGGCAGCGTCTCGTAATAAATATTTTGTAATAATCATCATTACTTTTAATATTTTAAGGGATTTCGGTGAGTCGTTTTCGTTGTTTATTTGGTAATTAAGGAAGCTAACATGCCTACTAAATCAGGTGTTTTAGCATGAGTTTAAAGTCTTTATATTATTATTTCTACTTTTTGTAACATTTATATGGAAATGAAATATTAATACCTGCCTTCTTGCTTGTTTAAAAACCACTTCATAACGGAAACAGCTGTAGTCACTTTCATGTACACTTTCGTGCAAAGATAAAGAACATACTGATAATTTACCTGTAATGTAAGGTTCTGGAGCAAATCATTTTTTTTTTATATAGAATTAATTAAATATAACAAGACGAGAGTTTCGGAAAGCTCAAAATACGCTATTAGTACACAATAATCGAAAGTTATTAAGCACCTTCGTAATATTTTTCACTCTGTGCTTAAGAATATATGAATCTCGAAATAACATGGACATCCCTAGTAACTTATGAATATAACCTTTTCTTAAGTATATGTTCACTGACACATTTCTTCACTTTTCTAATGCCCTGCAAGCCCTTACAAGTCGAACCCTTATCCTGCAACTGGAGCACCCTTTCATGCCAAAAGTACCGTACGTAGTACAATGGTAAGTGGCAATATTTCCTGTTCTTTATGTAGGCACCTATATATTTTCACTGTAAAATATGTGCCAGTAAAAGTACATAGCAGCTTCGTTCCATCGCGTTGTGTTTAATGTCGTTCCCGGAGTACAAATAACGTCGCTGGTTTGAGACATTGTTACAAAGATAACCTAAAATGGTTCTGAACATTTGTACACAAAGTGTTAAACAAGAAGTTTGTATTTGTAATTAAAATATATCTTATATATTTTACATGCTTATTTGCACATTTTTTGCTAAGCGTAAGTAGGTACGCGGGACCACGCGCTTAGAGAGCTTTGGTTGCGTTCCTTTGAGATGCTAGAGTCTTCAACGCAGCGCCGAGGACAGCCACTGGGGGGTTTTATGCGGCAAGAATCCCACATATCTCCGTGTTCCCACGTCGACCAGAAGTCACTATACTGATGCAACACACCGAGGATTTCAAATTCACAGCCGAGCAAAAGATCAAAATGATTTTGATTTCTGGGTCTGGATGTTAATAGAAATAAGATATAGAAGAAAGACTTGTCTTTACTTGTACCCGTGGCATTCACGACACAAGAAACACTAACGTGAAGCTATGAGACTAGAAAGCATTATTCACGTATTTAATTCTCCTACGAAACTCCTGGGAGTTATTTGATCTAATATAGATCTCACGAGATCTAATAACTTTGAAGAGTACTAGACTCAGGTATATTGTTTCACAATCGTATATTGTATTACAAGTACCTAAGCAATTTTACATGTGATATTTATGAGATAGTTATCTTTTTTCTTGTAGCATTTTTTTGTTGACGAGGGGGAAACCTTCAAAAGGTGCCCTATGCCGTGGGATCGGCACGGGGTTATGTGGGATTCTTACCGCACTAAACCCCCACCCGGTCAACTTACCCTGATGATGCTCCGTTTTGGAGCGAAACACGTGTTGGTGGTGGTATGGTGGTGTATATTTTTAATTTTTGCATCTGCACGCATCCTTTCAGGGAGGGAGGGTGGTACATACTGCATGCATTTAAAATATACAGGGTGAATTTTTCAAACAGGGTGAATTTGATCCTTATAAGCGACACTATCAGATAGAGGAATAATATAGAGGGTGTATTTTTTTTCAAAATGATCTCGTTCGATTCCCGGCTAAGGAAAAAGATATTTTAAAAAACTAATAATGCAGTTTTAGTTTTTATCAAAATCGATCTCGTAACTTCTTTCAGCATTTTTCGCTAATCCTTATAGTTTCGGATTTGACCCTGAAGGCCCGTTTGAAAAATTCATCCTGTATACCATCATACATATTTGTAGCGGATTGTTGCGAAGTAGTTTTTATCTTTACTTAATAATTGAATCAATCGAATAAATACAAAGTCTACATTAATATATCAACTCTTTTCATAAAACGCCTGGGCACCACATTTTTTGGTCAAATTTAAAAATATTTCAAACATAGAGTAGCAAAATAAAATACACGACGCAAAAGAGAAACAAGCAATTGTTAACAAAGTTTAAATCGAACGGTTAGTCCGAGTGGTTTCAATCGTATATCGTTTTCAGCGAACACCCAATGCCGCGGGCGTGATTGAACTGTGCACATATAGATCCAACTCATATACGTTTGTATTACTACTCGTAGTTCTGAATTAAATTTCTGTTGATAAAATAACGCTTGTTGACCAGGTTTCGAAATCTGAGTTGTAGTTGTAGAATATAGTGCGTAGTCGACTACTACGTAAAATAGAATACTAAAATAGCACACTTGCAATTTTTTGTTTGCAAATTTGAAATTTAAAAAAATCGTCTTTTGCATCGCATCGGAATGCGTCTATTGACATCTTACTACGACTACGAAAATATCAATAAAACATTCGAATTGTTGACGTTTTTGAGAATTAATGGCATAAGATTTTTGTTATGGTTTCCTGAAGTCATGTAAATCAGCCAACTCATGTTTTCAAACACAGACAAAAGCAAAGAAAGTATTTAAGAGACAAATTCATGCGTGGTAACGTAAACAATAATTTCACGTATTTTTCGATATATAAATGAAAATGAATGAAACTATAAAAAACTCTCATGTTTTTACACTAACTAAAATAACCGTATAGTCGCCAGATCTGCTACTTCCACAACAATCAAAATAATGAATGAGACGGCAGCCCATCTCCCGGAAACATACTAGACAGGTTGGGGAAAGGAGGGAAATTCCGGGAGAAAAGGAAACGATGAAAGGCTAGGGAGACATAGTTTCCAATGTTTCTTATAATGAATTATCTACTGAAATGGTATATTTATATTTTGTTATGTAACAATCATAGTTAAAAAAGGGAAATCTGCCGGAATTCATATTTTATTGTATTTTTACCCGACTGCCAAGGAAGGGTTATGTTTTTCGCGCGTATCTTGTATGTTTGTCTTTCTTTATTTGATCCGATCTAACAAAAGGCTGGATGAATTTCAACAGTTAAAGTGTCATTATATTTGTCTCAACGACCCGAGTGTCCTTAGATAGGTGTTAGTAAAAAAAAATCAAAATGGCGGATTTTTGGCGCGAAATAGTAACACATTTAAAAAAAAAAGTTAACCGAACCTATCGAGTAGGGTATCAAATGAAAGGAAATTAAACGGAGATTATAAAAACATATTTGTATATATATAAAACAGTAAGGTGACTGACTGACTGACTAACTAAATGACTTTTTCATTTTTCAGAAATCAACGTACAGCCTAAACCAAGGACCTTACAATTATGAAATTTTGCACACAGGTTCTCTATATAGCTAGAATAAGTACTAAGAATGGCCTTTTGGAAATTCTACCCTTAAGAGGGTAAAATAGGGGAAAACAGTTTTTTTGAAATCCATTAATTTTGAAGCAATTACTATAAAAATTTGTATTTGGCTTTCTGGATAGGAACAAGGACGCACTTATTTATCCCCCTCCGAAAAATCAACCCCGTAGAGGGTAAAATAAGGGTTAAAAGTTCATTTGAACAATCGTCAATTTTGAAGCAAACACTATGACATGTTGTATCAGGCTTTTTGGATAAAAATAATGAAATGCTACCTCTAACGAGGTAAAATAATGACCGAAACTTTGATTTACTGAAGTTATATATTTTATAGACCGTAAATGGTGAATTTTTTCGCAAAATAGTAACACGTTTTAAAAAAAATTAACCAAACCTATCGAGTAGGGTGTCAAAATAAAGGAAATTAAGAGGAGATTACATATACATTATATAATATATCTTATATATAAAATTCTCGTGTTAGTTACCGTACTCCTCCGAAACGGCTTCACCGATTTTCACCAAATTTTATATACATATTCAGTAGGTCTGAGAATCGGCCGCTATCTTTTTTTTTACACCTAAGTGATAAGGGTTGTTCATCCTTAACATTTTTTTATTTATATGGCAACACAACGTTTGCCGGGTCAGCTAGTACATATATACTCGTATATACACATCGAGATGACTGTCTGACTAAATGAGAGAGTTGCTGTGCCAGAGATCAACGCAAAGGGAAACCGCTGAACTTAAGCGTGCTGGAATTTTACACATAGGTTCTTTATATAGCGTAAATGAACACTACGAGGATAAAATAGGATAATATTGTTTGAACATCTTTTGTTTTTGAAGCAGACACCTACTATGAAACTTTGTATTTGGCTTTCTGGATAAAAATGAAATGCCTATTTCACTGCTTTTGGAAATTCTACTTCAGCCTTTTCGGTGCAGTCGGGTTTTTTGATTTTTTAATTAATTACTTGTTCATTTAAGAAACTGAAGTAAGAAACGAGCAAGCAGTCCAATACATGTAGTGTTGCAATCCCAAATGAAGTTGACTATAATTGTACTTCACTGCATAGTCTCTTCAATGATAATGTTGACATGTAGTACACCGCCAGTCGTCAGCCTTGTGTCACGTATATTCAGAGCTAAAAACCTCGAATTCAAATAATTTAAAACAATATCCAACCTACTTATAGCGCCCCCTACCGGTAAATGTCATTATCGTTTTTCGTGCAGCCTGTGTACATTTATGATTTTTCAAAATAAGAAATAAAATAAGTAATTTATAGTAAAAATTGTTAATTTATAACAAATATGTCAATTAATAATTTATAAAAGACGTAGGTGTGATATATTGTGCAGAAAAGTTACAATGGAAAATAAAGAATTTTGACGAAATTATTCTGAAGACTTGTACTAGGCGGCCATTACGAATGCCGTCGCAAATTGAAAATGTATTATTTTCATTTATTAAAGATAAGATGATAATCTTATATATTAATGAGGAATGACAAGGTAAGTTTTTACATATATATTTTTCCAAGCAAAGGATTTTTAGATTACCATATTGTTCTGTAGCAAGGAATTTGACGTCTTATGTTTATTAACTAAGCTTGTCACCTATTTAGGTGATCTCGCTTATTTAAATCCTTATATAAATCTCGCTTATATAAAGTTATGAACATAGAAATAGGGTGCTATTTAGCCCCGTGCATGGGTACTAACCCGTTTATACTGAGTATTTACTCACATAAAAGAATCTACTATTGAGTAGAATATACCTAATGGGTATTCACCCGTTCAAATAAGGTTATGACCCTTACATATTGGATATTTACCTACATTACAAGAAATAGGGTGCTATTTAGCCCCGTTCATGGGTACTAACCTGTTTATATTGAGTATTTACTCACATAAAATAATCTACTATTGAGTAGAATATACCTAATGGATATTCATCCGTTCAAATAAGGGACCCTTACATATTGGATATTTACCTATATAACAACTATAACAAGATACTACTATTAAGTAGACGGATACAACAGATATTCACCCATTCTAATAGGGTATTATGTCCTTTACATTGGGTAAATAACCTATATAACAAAATACTAATAATCAGTAGATAGACACAACTATTACCATTGAGTGGATGTAATGATTTTAATGAATGAACATTTTATTGAAGAATCATTCAGATTAATAATGTACCATGATACTGGATATAGAGATGACAATTTATATCCTATTGTAATACTCTAGAAGAACCTAAATTTGGTTTAACCATTCATAAGAATTTGGTATCTAGGTAGATCAGCATATTAAAGAGTAATTTACTAAAGGAACTATCTATCTATCTAGATGGTGATAGATAGACTAAAGGAAAAAATAGTTTAAAGGAAGAACACTAGCCTCTAGGAAACTGTGGGACGGATAACACATGATTAGACTTTAAAAGTTGCACAAGTCGCAGTTACTATTGTAGCTGTAAAGAGTCAAAAGCCATGCCACATCAGGCGAATGCTTACTGCTCTCGAGCATTTGACATGATTGTTTCTTAATAATTTTAAATTATTTGCCTTTATAAAGATAATTTGCTATCAATTATCTTATTACTGGTGCTGGTCATTTATTATGTATAATAAATAATAAGAAGAAATTTCATAGTACAAGTACTGGAACAAATGATCGGCAAAATGGTTTAAGAAACAATGATTGTTCAATTCATATACATATAGTACAATATTTTATAATAACAAATATAACGAAGATATTTACACTTCATCCTATGATAAACTTCATCCAAAAGTTTGAGATACTCATACCAAATAGGGTCATTATCTGACTTACAACAAGCCTCATGCACAAATACCTGTGTCACAGAAAGGCTTGATTGAAGTTTCCTTTGGAATAAATCTTCAATCACAACAGATTTTTAGGTGAGTGGTTAATAATGTGGTCGATTATAATTATAATTTTAAAGACCAGTTGTAACAAATAACTATTGACCCAAGCTTTGCAAGTGGTTAGCTTTAAGAGTCTATTTGTATAAACACTTAAACTCATTATTCTCAAGGAATGAAGATTTTTTTTTTTCGAAATATACTCGGTATGTGTGTAGAAAGACTTCTCACATCAGTGATAACATATTGTTTACTCTTAACCAATTTTTTACAATAATTTTACTTTACCAACACCTGATGATGGTGATGTTGGTTTATATTGAATATCTTGGTCTTAATCTTGAGCTTTAAATAAAGCCTGGCATTCCACTCACTACTTACTATTGTTTTCAAGGAAGCATATTTGGATACTAATTCATGATTATCTTAAACAGTGTTTACATGTCTATGGTTAAATGGAAATTCTATGCATTTCAAGTTCTTTCCTTTGGTTTGAGCAGAACACTATATTTATGTTTTTACTAACCTTTTAAAAGATACAAGACCATACATAACTGATTAAGATCTAGGGACATTGTGTCAGTTATATATTTATATAACATAGTTCCTATTTGAAATGTCATAATAATGGACAAGGAACAATAACGACACTTAGTAATTTAGGATCATAGACATAATAAGCTATATCATTCCTTAGGATTTATTGGTTACTTAAAAGATAGTTTGATAATTGGAAATAATACAACTGTTAAGGTTGTTCATTGTATTATACAAGCAATAAATAAATAAAAAAATCAACACAAGGGTGAAATAAAAAGAAATAAAAAAAAAAATATATATATATATATATATAATAATAATATTAAAAAATAAAAATTATAATAAATGCAAAGATATGTATACATATATAACAATTTTAATAATGTTTATCAAAATACTATCCCTCTTACAGATAGATATAATTACAGGTGGTAGTTGTCATATTATTTTTATTATCGGGACACAATCAGTTATGTAACATATGGTCATTATTCTCGGTATTTTTGTTATTTGATTATAATAACAAATCCGATCAACTATTTAAAGTTAAATGCAGCGTTACTTGTGCTTAAAGATATTTTTTCAATAATCATCTTCAACACGGTGAAACCCTAATACGTGTAGGCAACTCCACATTTATCTCATATAGAAACAGCATGGTGTTTAATACCCACATTTAACCGTAATATCAAGGCACATATTGGATTTATTGAATACCCAAAAAATGTTTTTATTTCCCTAATACATTCAATAATTTCAGAATGAATTTGCTATCACTAAATCAAGATTATACATTGCGAATTAACACTTTGAAGGTTTTTAAATAGATTTATTTACTAGGAAACCTACAAGAAGTATGACTTACATGTCATGACTAAGATTATACTATTTAAATGGAAATATTCATTTTATTTCTAATAAAATAATTGTTGTTAAAGATTATCTCTGAACGGTTGGGGAGTTGTGGTAGTACCAGACTGGTCCAGACAGTCCTAAAAAATAGTATTAAAAAAAAAAAAAAAAAAATAAACCTTTCATTTTGGAAGGGTTGCATTTTGGGTCTCATATGAATTTAAAAAAAAAAAAAAAAAAAAAAAAAAAGATCTAAATCCATTTGTTTTTCGTCAACGCTTTACCCTGTATGTTACTCGCTTCCTCGAGGAGCGTTTCGTTTCTATACACGAATCTCAAGATTTTGTTGCTCTACAAGCAATGTTAGACGCAATAATGAAAACGTGATGCTGGTGCTTCTAATATTTTGGCCTAAACAGTGTAAATAACTAGATCTATCTGTAGACTGGTTACAATATTCTTTTATTTTGTAATATATATATATGTATATATATCTAGAATTATTTTTGTTCTTAAAATGCATATTTAGGTTTTCTATCCTCCATATCCCAAGTATGCTATTACTTGGGATAGTTACATCTGATGTATAAATATTTTTAGCGAGTTAAGTGTAAAATATTATATATTATTTAGTGGAGATGAAGAAAAAATACTATTTACTTTTTTTTTGGTTATTGTAATTACTCATATAGTAAAAAGAAAAAAAAAATACAATAATAATATATAAGTAATACATATATATATAAGTAATATATAAAAACAATAGATATCGTATATATTATGACGTTCACTTGGTGTAAGCCCGTGAATGCCATTTTTACTACCGATTTGCCTACATCTGAGTCGAGACTTCTAAAAAGTATACATAAACATAATAATAACATTATTGTATATTAACCAAATTGCTTGTCGGAAGATATTGTATATTAAATTGCCACATGAATTTAAACCTTACTATAACCAGTGTTCAAACAATCTAGTATTACCATTATTTCATAGTAATCATAGTATTTGTCCAGCACATCCTTAATAAAATTACCTAGATAGGCCTAGTAACACTTGAGAGTTACAAGAATAAGTTTATTTCTTTTATGTAATCTTATAATACAGTGACCTCCCAGACGACAGTTTCTAGATTTTATCAACCACGGAGGATGATGGCATCGATATATCATTTTTTACAATACATACCATTAGAGAGCACGCATTACCACGCTGCTACGCTGACGTCTAAACATATGAGTGTCAGTTAAGACCCTCTTAGAAGGATAGCTGAATGGATCAGATCTAAGTTCAATTTTGTAGTAGAGACGTTACATCAAACGTATACTTGATAACTGTAATTAATATTTAAATAGATATATTAAATTAGGAATTTTAAAATAATAGGATTTAAATGTTTTTGTATTTTGTTTAATAGGCTCGTTATTTTACAAATCTCTAAACATCTACATGTCAACATTATCATTGAAGAGACTATGCAGTGAAGTACAATTAGAAATTAAACGAACTTACCTAAGTGAAGTTCCAATTTCAATTGTACGAACTGCATAGTCTCGAAATGATATTATAACCCACCCACCCATACTTATATACGATAAGTATTACCCATAATATCATCTATGTTGTAAAATAATCGAGCTAATGAACTTACATCTTGAACCCAGGATCTCTAAACTTAATGACATTTACCGGTAGGGGGCGCTATAAGTAGGTTGGATATTGTTTTAAATTATTTGAATTCGAGGTTTTTAGCTCTGAATATACGTGACACAAGGCTGACGACTGGCGGTGTACTACATGTCAACATTATCATTTCGAGACTATGCAGTTCGTACAATTGAAATTGGAACTTCACTTAGGTAAGTTCGTTTAATTTCTAAATATATTGGTGCCTTTAAATACTAGAATGAAACAGTTAGTATGTCACCCTTAACAACACTTTCAAGGCAGAACACAGCAGCACTTACCTAAGACTATTGACTGTAATAAATATGGCAATGCGGTCTCTCTATAAAATACCTGGCAACACGTGTAAGAAAAACAAAGACTCGATTCACGTGTTCTTCAATATGAATGTTACGAAGAATGTCATTTCACAACAGCCACATAGGCACCTGTCATTGTATTTTCCTTTCACGACAATCAAAACATCGTCTGACACAGCTCCTACGGAAACATTCGAGACAGGTGGGCGTTGGGGAAACACGGAAGAATGAATGGGTATCCCCCTTTAAAACACGGCTCCCGATCTTCCTCGTTATTGATTCCCCGCTGTAGAGTAAATGCGGAAGGCGACAGATCAACAATGTCTGCGGTTGGTTCCATGGCTGATTCGATTGTAGTTTCACGGATTCAAGTGTTATGAATGAAATTAAGTTGAAGGGTTTGTTGATTGTTTTAGGTGTCTCTGCTTACGGATGGAATCATAGAACAGTGGTAGGAAAACAATTCGTTGTATAAGATGACTTATATTGCCTGAGTTTCAATTTTTTACTGTCAATTAAAAATTTTCACAACGAATATCTTATTAAATTTATATTGAGTTCTAATAAACGTTCAATGTGAAAGTTTTACGTTATGTTAAACAAACAGCATTAAAACTACTTAGCGCGAATTACATTTAACGGCTATTTTTAATTTCATGACTACTCATGAAATTAATTATACTAATCATAAATCTACATTTATGATACAAATAGTCGCTTACCAATACCAAAGTGCACTATACGGTGACTAAGTAACTAAAGTAAAAAATATAATATAATAATCCCAAATTCATGCCAAAATTTATACCTTTCAAATATAAACAATGTAGAAAGTAACATTCTATCAATAAATATTACTTATTACGAACCGTAATTACGAAGAATAACGATCTATTGTGTAACGGACACTTAGTCTCAGTCTCATCTCTTTTTTAATTTTGTATAATTGCCTTATATTTCGAAGTGTTAGTATTAAGTATCCCTATTGGAATTTATATTAGTTTTAATGTGTTTTGTTTATATTATAAGATGTTGTATGTGTAATTTATGTATAAGCAATAAAGAATGATATAAATAAGTGAAAGGGATAGACATAAGATAGAGCGAGAGGCCTATTGCTGTCTCCGTCCGACAGATCGTGCTATCTCACTCGGACAGGCCCCCTCGCAAGGTCGCGCGCACCTGTGGCGCGCGCGAAACAAATATAAAGAGGCATTTTTTTTGTATAAATTCATTCCCTCCGACGCCTCCAACGAAGAAGCACGCTTTGTAAAGAAAGAAAAATAAATACAGTCCACATTCGAAGAAACAACCACGTCTTTTATTCGGCACCTTGGACCTCACAATTTCTGGTCCATCGAGTGCCGGATTGGAAGCAGCGCATCAAGGCATCGAGGCAACGGGAATCCAGACACCGCTACGAGCAGCATAGCCAGGACGCCTCCTCGAGCAGCACAGCCAGGACGCCTCTCCGGGCAGCGTAGCCAGGACACCTCTGCGAGCAACGTAGCTTGGGCACTTCGTGTCAGCGACTACACAGCTCTACGGACCACTGCGAGCAACGTAGCTTGGGCGCCTAACGTCAGCGACTACACAGCTCTACGGTCAACGAGTCCACGGGTCTGAACGCGGTTTACCCGCGGCTCTGTCTTATAACCACCTAACGGTGTCAAACGGTTTTAAGGCAGAGTTAACGCCTCAGGGCGGTGTGGTGCATTGTGCGACACCACCGGTCAAAAAGCGTCGACCGAATAGCACTTTCTCGCCAGTAAGGGATCTGTGGTGCGGGGGCCAGACTGTAGGCACTGCTGACAGCAACCGGACATTCCAGCCGGTTGCCGAGCACCCCGTTAACTGCACATCCCCTCTGCTGGGAGAACCCCACCTATACCCAACCCCACCTATCCATCCCGGAAGGAGCGAACACTAGCTTGCGAGCTAGTACCTCCCGACGGACCGTTAGGGACTGTTAGGGATTGTTAGGGATTGATAGGGATTGTTAGGGATTGTTAGGAATTAGGTATAGTGTTAGGGGCAAGCAAGAGCCGCTACGATGACAACGTGCAGCCCACCAGTAACTAGGAGAAAGTTAGCCGAGGCGCGGGCATTTACGGATGCGCCCGCATCACCTTCCGAGCCGACGCGAAACGTGCCACCATCTGGATCCGCGAGTGCTAGGGAACCGTTTCATACAACCGCGCAACCCGCGTTAGACGCACAATCGGTGTGCTCTCAACGTTCTACCGATATTAGGCGAAGCGAACTAGAAGCAGAAAAGCGTCTTCTAGAAATACGGTATAGGCAGTTGCGGTTAGAAGCGGAAATAATGGAGAAGCAAATAGCGATAGATAAGGTCACGTCCCGCGAGGAAACTGATAGGGAAAGTGTAGGCAACCAACGTAGGGCGAATGAGAAGCGCGTCGAAACCTGGTTGAATGAGAGTCAACCACGGGGGGAGCGGCACGAGGTAGACACGGTCCGCGAAGTAATATTGGAGCCGGGCCAACCAATACATAATAGCGAGCCAATAGCTAAGGCGCCGACGGCGGCCAAGGACGATGTGGTAGACAGGTTAGTTTTCGCGCTAGAGAATATGTCTCGAGGTCGACCTTCGTCGCGGCAAACGCAAGAATTACCTATTTTCGACGGGGACCCGAGGGAGTGGTTACCCTTCAAGGCCGCGATGAGGGACTCAACGGCGCTTTACCACATGTCGCCATCAGAAAACTTAGCTAGGTTGAGGGCATGCTTACGGGGGGAGGCCAGGCAGGCCGTGTCGGCCCTATTGTACTCTGCCACGGAACCTACACAAATACTGCGTACACTCGAGCAGTGTTTCGGCCGACCGGGGGCAATTATAGACCAGGCGGTGAACGAGGTACTTAGATTACCTAGCGTAGGTTCCACGGCGAACGAGTTAAACATGTTCGCGGTCAAGGTCCAAAATGTGGTAACAGTAATTGAAAGCATAGACCCACAAGGTAAGGATACGGATCCTAGACTGCCGCGAACAATTAGTGAGAAGTTAAGTCCCCATTTAAAAAGTAAGTGGTATGACTACGCATACGAAAGCAGGGAGGAATCGCAATCTGAGTTGGGTAGGTTAGCGAGCTTTCTTATGCGAGAAGCGGACAGGGCAATTCAATTTTCGCACGATAGGGTTGCCATAACAAATACGCGTCCCGTGCAACGTATTGTACAACCGCGACCTATACAAAAACGGTCGGAAATTCGCAAGCCGGTGTATGCTACAGCAGAGGGTCCCAGTAAGACGGGGCGGATAGAATGCCTCTGCTGCGGAGCTGGACACCGGACGTATGTATGCGATAAAATAGCGGCTATGTCGGTACAACAAAGATGGGAATGGGCAAAGGACGCGCGTATTTGTTTTAGGTGTTTAGATAGTAGACACAGGAAGTTCGCATGTAGGAGTAAAAATTGCGGTGTAGACGAATGTAGGAGACCACACCACGCGTTATTACACACTAGTCCGCGGAACATAGGTTGTGAGGAGAGCGGGGTCGAGTCGGTCACGGCGGCATCGGCACATATGCCTACCGATAAAATACAAGTCCTACTCAAAGTGTGCCCGGTTACCCTTAAGGGTAGTAACGGCCGGGAGGTGCACACACACGCGCTATTAGACGAGGGTTCGACAATAACCTTAGTTGACGAGGAGATAGCGGCCTCCATAGGAGCTCGAGGCCCTATCAGAGCCCTTAACATCGTGGGAGCTACCTCCAGTCAACAGGAACCCGGTAGTCGCGTCGTGTGCATGAGAGTGAGAGGACAGAACGGCCACTCGCACGAAATTAAAGCTCGTACGGTTAGGAACCTCACATTAGGAAATCAGAGCATAGAAAGGGATTTCTTAAAGTATCCTCATTTAAAGAGAATACCTAGGGACGTAGTGTGTTACGCAAACGCAAAGCCTCGTGTATTGATAGGCGCGGATAATTGGCATTTGATAGTATCGCGTAA
Organism: Epargyreus clarus clarus; assembly: GCA_014595695.2. Taxonomy (NCBI): domain Eukaryota; kingdom Metazoa; phylum Arthropoda; class Insecta; order Lepidoptera; family Hesperiidae; genus Epargyreus; species Epargyreus clarus. The sequence goes on from JACTTY020000076.1 coordinate 482,117, forward strand.
ATTAGTAACTGGGAATAAAAAACAGCCGGCCGCGTCGTTGACTCAGTTAGGATGGGTTTTGCATGGGTCAGTTCCGCGCAGCGTCGTGGTAGAGAGGGCCATGGTCCTCCATGTGCGCACTCAACAACAGTGCATCAAGCACGCGCATACGGACGATCAGCTGAGCGATTTAGTCAAAGCCCACTACGACATTGACGCAATAGGCATTACGCCGAACCGCAAGCCCATACCTAGTGAGACGCGAGCTGTTAGCATTACTAAACAGACGGCCAAGCGCGTAAATGGACGATTCGAGGTAGGTCTGCCTTGGGTCAGCGATGACGTGACCCTACCGCCGAGTTACAGTATGGCATGTAGGCGTTTACAAGGAATCGAGCGAAAGATGGACAAGTCGCCCGCATTCAAGGAAGCCTATACAAGGCAGGTAAACGCACTGTTAGATAAGGGTTACGCGGAACCCAATATGGGTCAGTATGTTAGTAGCGATAGGGAATGGTATTTACCCCACTTCGCCGTCACTAACCCGAACAAACCGGGGAAGCTAAGGCTAGTGTTCGACGCCGCGGCGCGAGCGAACGAGAAGTGCCTTAACGATGTATTGCTAGATGGCCCGGATTTGTTACAATCTCTAAACGGGATTTTGTTCGGGTTTAGAGCGAGACGGGTAGCACTAACAGCTGATATACGCGAAATGTTCTTACAAGTTAAGATTAGGAAAGAGGACCGCGTAGCGCAGCAATTCCTGTGGCGGGGCGACGACCGTAAGAACCCCCCACAGAAGTATGTAATGTCGTCTATGATATTCGGAGCTCGTAGCTCACCCTTTTTAGCGCATAGTATTCGCGATATGAACGCGACGGAGTTTAAAGACGCGTATCCGCTCGCGTACGACGCGATTACTGGTAGTACGTACATGGACGATTGGATCGATAGTTTCGACTCCGAAGAGGAAGCCGCGCGCACGATAAGCGAAGTGCGCCACGTGCACGCGCAAGCCGGTTTCGAGTTGGCCGGTTGGAGTTCGAATCGCGAGGCAATATTGTCGGACGTGCCCACGGAGTCCCGCGCGCACGCTCCGAAGGAGCTCGCCACGAACGCGCATTTGTGCGACAAAGCGTTGGGTGTATTATGGTTACCTAGGTACGACGAACTTGGCTTTAACACTGAAATGCATAGGGTACCGGAAGACGTAAAAAACCTAACGCGGACTCCCACAAAGCGCGAAGCATTAGGAGTGGTGATGTCAATATTCGATCCGCTAGGCTTGTTAAGTCCATATACGATTACGGCGAAAATATTACTACAGGAATTATGGCGCGAAAAAATAGGGTGGGACGAGTCCCTTCCGCACGAGCAGGCCACTGCGTTCGCCGAATGGCAAGCTGACCTAAAATGTATAGCCGACCTTAGAGTACCGAGATGTTATGACACGCGCGACTCGATAGTGGATAGGCAGTTGCACGTGTTCTGCGATGCGAGCGAACAAGCATACGCAGCGGTAGCTTATTGGCGTTTTAGGAATGCATCGGGTAAGGTAAAATTAGCATTAGTGGCGGGAAAGGCGAAGGTCGCCCCCTTGAAAGCTCAGAGTATACCCCGTATGGAGCTTCAGGCGGCGGTAATAGGTTCTAGGCTAGCTACAGACGTAATAAGTAAGCATCCATGGAAGGATGCGGTAGTATATTTGTGGTCAGATTCGAAGACGGTGCTGTCATGGATTAGGAACGACGCAAATAGGTATACGCCTTACGTAGCTCACCGTCTGAGTGAAATAGCAGAGGCGACACGCACCGAACAATGGAAGTGGGTTCCCACCGCGTTGAACGTAGCCGATGACGCGACGCGGGCGGGTAACACTCAGTTAAGCAGCTCGTCAAGATGGTACACCGGCCCTCCGTTCCTGTGCGAGAGCGAGGAACGTTGGCCAGTTGAATGCACATTGCCATTACAAGTGACGGAAGCTTTAGTGACGCATACAACGTCCCGGGATAGCTTAATTGAGATAGAAAGGTTCTCCTCATACGATCGGTTAGTGCGTGCGCTCTCTTATGTATTGCTATTCGTAGATAAGTGTAGGAAAAGGGCGGCTAGCTTAGGCATTAAGCATATTAGAGAGGCGGAACGCCTGATAATTATGCAAGCGCAATCTCACAGCTTTGAGAGTGAGATAGCGAGATTAAGACAGGGAAAGCACGTCGACAGATCGAGTCGACTATTTAAGTTAGACCCCGTTTACGATGAAGACGGGATAGTTAGATTGAATGGTAGGATAGACGCGGCAAACATACCCGCGCAACGCAAGAACCCTCCAATACTGGACGGTTCGAGCCACCTAGTCAGGTTGTATATCAGACGCGAGCATGTTCATAGCAATCACTCGGGGAGAGAGCAGTTAGTAAATAACATTAGGCGGAAATTCTGGGTGTTACGGTTACGACCCGCGGTGCGAACTGTGATAAGCGATTGTGTAATGTGCAAAGCCCGCCGGGCGGCACCGTTAGACCCAGTCAAAGGAGATCTGCCGGCTCTGCGACTGCAGTCGTATACGCGACCGTTTTCATATTGCGGCGTCGATTGCTACGGACCTATGTGGGTGACAATAGGTAGGCGTAGGGAAAAGCGTTGGGGAATGTTATTTACCTGTTTAGTGACGCGCGGTATTCACATAGAATTGATAGCGAGCCTTAGTACGGAATCCGCGATAATGGCGATAAGGCGTATGGCCGCGCGACGAGGTATGCCGCATACCATGGTGTCAGATAACGGGACTAACTTTCACGGAGCGGATGTCGAACTTAGAAGGGCATATCGCGAGTGGCTCCCTGAGATAGAAAAGTTCGCACTTAGAAAACATATGGACTGGAGGTTGACCCCGGAGCCCCTAACCAAGGTGGGGCCTGGGAACGTATGATAAGGAGCGTTAAAAGCGCAATGTTAGTAACACTTACTGATAGGGCACCTAAAGAAGAGATACTCGCGACGCTTACCACAGAGATAGAGCATACGATAAATTCTAGGCCTTTAACTCACGTACCCGTGAACGCGGACGACCCGGAAGCGTTGACTCCTAATCACTTCTTGCTAGGATCGGCGGTGGGCCTTCCCTTTGTAGGAAATTGTGCGGTAGCCGATAGGCGCGCATGGAGGGCTGCACAGGCGTTAGCCGATATATTCTGGAAGCGGTGGATTAGTGAATATCTACCTACGCTAGCACCTCGGGGTGATAACAGGAATAATAGGAGCAACGTGAAGCCGGGCGACGTAGTTATAATAGCCGATGGATTACTCCCACGAAACGTATGGCCCCGTGGCTTAGTAGAGCATGTGTATACGGGACCAGATGGTGTGGTACGAAGCGCGGAGGTACGGACGAAAGGTGGTATATTTAGACGTCCTGTATGCAGACTAATCGTCCTCCCGGTAGATAGTTAGGCTTCGAAGGTCTTCGCCGGGGGGAGAATGTAACGGACACTTAGTCTCAGTCTCATCTCTTTTTAATTTTGTATAATTGCCTTATATTTCGAAGTGTTAGTATTAAGTATCCCTATTGGAATTTATATTAGTTTTAATGTGTTTTGTTTATATTATAAGATGTTGTATGTGTAATTTATGTATAAGCAATAAAGAATGATATAAATAAGTGAAAGGGATAGACATAAGATAGAGCGAGAGGCCTATTGCTGTCTCCGTCCGACAGATCGTGCTATCTCACTCGGACAGGCCCCCTCGCAAGGTCGCGCGCACCTGTGGCGCGCGCGAAACAAATATAAAGAGGCATTTTTTTTGTATAAATTCATTCCCTCCGACGCCTCCAACGAAGAAGCACGCTTTGTAAAGAAAGAAAAATAAATACAGTCCACATTCGAAGAAACAACCACGTCTTTTATTCGGCACCTTGGACCTCACAATTGTATAACAATATTGTCATACCGCCCTATAACTAAGTGATGTCGTACCTCTGGGAAATTGAATAACCATTTAATATTATGTAAATTAATTACACAGTCCTTTATTCAAACAATTGTGAAACATGACGAAGCATTTGTGTGTCAAATATTAGGTCAATATACTCTTACATAGGTCCTCATCATTAATAGTAGGTACAACAAGCCATTTCTGATGTACTAAACAAGTCTCCATTCAGATCGAAAAAATATATTGGGTTTATCAAATGTGGAAACATAGACATCACACACGTATAAGAACAATTTCTATGGAAATCTCTCTAGCGTAAAGATTTACACGTTTCTCGCCTATGACTAAGGAAGTCAAAATTGTCTAATATTATTACTTCGAAAAATCATAAGTACATACTCTAGTCTGGTGAGTTGAGACCCCACAATTCATACTACTGCCTCCTTTGAGACAAACAGAATCGTAATTGAATTTCGTTTAAGTGGGCAGAAAATTAAAGTAAACAAAGCCATATTCTCAGGAGAGCGCTGCGTGGGAGACGGTCAAAAACGTTGGATTGTAAGAAAGACATATATAATAACAGCGAGCAACATGTTCAAACATACGTAGGAGTAGCTTGCGAATCGTAGAATGCAAACATGTCAATGGAATCAGTAGAACATAGATTTAAATCGCAGACGCGCCCTGGGCTTACATATTGTGTCGTTATTTCTTTTAAATATTATACGTCTGAGGGACGTCTACACCTAATATTGAAGTATATTGAACAAATTTGTATTGCTTAAATAATTACCGTAGTATTTACCTCATTTTTTACATTTGTTGTTTTCGATAGATGGAAATGTATTTATTGCCATCGGTGTCATTAGTGGTCAAATGTTATGTTTATGGTTCAATTAAATTTCTTGAACTGAAGTAATTTAAACAATTATAATTTGATAGTCAGCGGAGCGGTTCACTATACCGCTCTGACGGGTAGTAGGTTCCGAGTTTTATCCCCGACTTGATGATGAATTTAGATTTTTGTTGTGGGTCTGGGTGTTTGTGTATTGTTTGTGTGTGTTTATGCAACCCAAAATATAGGAAAAATGCTACGGTGGGACTATGAATGTAACGATATTAATATTATAATTTCCGACAATATTTTGTCAATATTGAGTTCCTCAAATAAGAAGGAAATAGAAATTGAACTTATTCGTGGTTCAAATACGTTTTTTCTTACATGTAGCAAACGTCAACCTTTAACTCAATAATTTCGCCAAGTCGCACGACCAAAATTTGCTATCACACTTCGCATATGTACGATTTAAATCCACGCTCTAAAAAACAAAATGGTGTGGGTGTTGCTTTATCGACCTCATGGCATACAAACGGCGCACGCTAACAATTCAACGACACGAAAGTTATGTGGGATGCGTTACTTTTGCTTTTCCTTGTGAAATTTCACTAATTATGTCATGTTTGCGAATAATGTGGGCTGTTATAAATCTGTATTAACATTTTTAATAGTATCAAACGTACAATTTGAAGAAACATTTCAGTTATGTAAGAATTAATATTGGTGAAAGGTGAAAAAAATTTCGGTTAAAACACAATCCACCAATAAATAAATAAAAAAAATATACCTAGTGGAAGTGGATGCAATTTCAAACATTCTGATTAAGTATATTACTAGGTTCATAATACGCAGTGAATCAAAAACACAACCATCGGCAAATTAATCAACAATACAATTCTACATCCCTAAACCTATTTAACTAACTAAGACGAGGTCAACACATTGACCGAAATCTTAAAAAAAAAACATTTAGTTTTCTTTTATAATAGTCGAACAACATCATACTAGTCCCAAAAAGTACGCATACTATATTTTACTACCAGAGCGTGAACTCTTCCGGTTTTATAAAAAATGCGTACCGCGTACACGAGACACGTCCGCGCGTCTCGGAACATAAACGCATAATGAGCCGTCCGTGTACCGGTACGACGTGTGACGTCACATCCGTGCGCGCGCGCAGTGACGCTGGGCGTGTCCACCGTGACAGGTGACGACGGTTTAATGCCATCGATCTGGTATAGAAAAAACGTTCGCGTTTGTTTACAAACAATGAGATTTACATTCGACATTCAGTTCGGAAATGTCACTGAACTTTTTATTTCGTTGTTTAGAATAAGTTTGGTATGATGTAACATTTTGTATTTGGAACAAAACAAATAACAAACAAAATGCCGTTTTATAAACAGCTAACTAATATTATTTCTAGCATAGCACCTCTCAATGTATTTTCTGGATTGATCTGAGACCCGCTATGCCTGTTTAACAGGCACAAAAATATTAGAGATCCTTCATTTTGATATTATAAATATTAATCATAGTCTATTATATAATTTTACAGATTCGACATAAAAGGTTCAATAACAAGGTTCTGGGTTCAATCCAGATTGAACGTCAGTGCAGTAACGTAACGTTGTAACAACGTCTAACATCTCAATTAGACAATTGTTGTTTAACAAAATAAAAAAAAAACTTTTAAACCAATATAAGAATAGTTCCTTCTATGAACGATATTCCGTTTATTTATACCACACGTGAACCATTAATGGGTGAATCTACTCGTTAAATTATCGTAAACTTCCACGGAACATATGGTCTGAAACTAGCATTTTCAGCACATGCTCCAAACGTTTAATAAAATAAAACAAAAGAGTTATACTCTACAAAGCGGTTGTTAAAAGTTTTTTAGTACCGATACTTTTTGCCTTTACCTAGTTAGTGTTAGGTAAAGCCATAGATTTTTGTACTTATTGCCTTTGTTGCTGTAACTATGCTGGGTGGAAGAACAAAAGCATACATATATTATTTATGCTTACAGTTTAAATAAAACCTACTCCATACTGGTTCTTTACTCCACAACTTTAGGAGCATATGCCACTCAATTTAAAAGTGGATAGGTGATGGAAACTGCTATCCAATAATAATCGGGATCGAAGACATAACGTGTCCCCCGATGTACATAAACGCTTTATCTTTTACTCCTCCTGACTGCACCTGACTTTGCTAAACTTTTTAGGTCGATTACACAAACAGCATCTTGCGCGTTTTCACTTCTATTATAACACTCAACATCTCCAAAGTGGACTCAATGAACGTACTACCTATAACTAAACCTACTTATGAAACAATCGGAAGTCATGTGTAATGAAATATTAAATTAGAGTAAAATTATGTTTATCCCTAATTTTACAGCAGAGTCCATGTCCCGCGGGTATTCCTAGAATCTCTCCTTGCGGCCCTACTACCTCATTTAGCTACTATGTGGCCCGAATTGCCAAAAAGGTTGCCGACAGCTGTTTTACACGAAATGTTTGGTGTACTTTAAATTCACTCGTAACAGAATAACATAAACAATAAATACAGCCACGACATCCTTATATACGTGTATACTACGATGTATTTCATAACACAAGAAGAGTTCATGCGTAGTTAAGTATAAATCTTTTCATTTACAATTCGTCATTTTCATACGAACATCGTGTATTTTATAATATCGATATTGGCAATTTGAAACACAAAGCTTTATCCGTAAAAGCTGATAAAAATTCAAACAGTCCAAACATAATTTTATTACCATTGACTGTCTCTGTAGAAAAAATACAACACAATAGACCACACAATACAAATACAATCACGATGTCAATTATAGTGCGGTTCAACAATCGCTAACGCCAAAATTGGATGATTGCTCCCGGGGTCAATCTAATTTGAACCTCTGTGTACAAAATATAACGTATCAATATTTTATGTGAAAGAGTGCCCACATAGGCACACAACAATCGTACTAATAACAACGTTAACGTAACAATATGAATGGTAGTGAATACAAAGGCTACGTTAATAACTGTAACTCGGTAAACAATAACGCTACAATTGGATAATTACTACAGAGGTCAATATAATTAGAACTGTTCATAACTCTCCTAAATTAGACCTAGTGTTATTTTAGTTATCCATACGATTATTTTTACCTGCCACCTACGAATATCTCGCTGACGGGCACGGGAAAGTTACGATCAATTTCCGTATAGGATATGGTTTAATAACAGTTACAAAATATAGTATCTACCTACCAAGATGGACATGATTTTTCATTGGTCAAGTTCCAAGAAGCCTAAGCGTTTGAAATTTATTCAACTTATTAACTTTACTTATAGAACAGTAACTGTAGTCCCCAAATGCAATCACACCACAACGTGAAAATAATGCGTCACATCACAATTGACGCTATAACTGCATAAATGCTAACATAATTAAAAATAAAACAATTCGATCTAAATAATCTTCCAGTAATATACCTATCCGTTGTCTGTGCACAAGTCATGCCTACGTACTGCGTACAATACAATATCCCACAAGTACTTAGCAAGCTTCTAGGCTCAATCACAACGTCAATTATGGTGCGTCACTACAACATTGACGCCACAATTGGATGATTGCTCTCGGGGTCAACTTAATTGGAGATCTGTGGAACAATTACAGTAGTTATTTAGTTTGTGGTGCCTACATCATGTCTTGACTATCACTGCTATCTAATTAGGTCTCTAACAGAGCCCGTTATAGCCGGGGTTCGCGAGAAAGGGTCTTTATATCCGAAATTAGTAGAGCTGTCTCGAAAAATATGTGTGAGTTAAGCTGATAAAAGATATAACTAATAATGTTAAGTATGTAGCTGATGTAACTCTTCATTTGTGTGTAATTCGTTGTAGTTGTACAATGCACATGTGCTACATATTACATTATTTCAAGGCTATGTTTCAAGGTTACAGTTGAGAGCAATTAGCACTTAATTGCGGAATAATACTAAGCTAAAACTAGTGGTCTGATATTGGACCTGAGAGTTCGGGCTTGGAAGCCAGTGCGGTGGGCTATAGCTTAAACACTTTTCACTCATAGAGGCCATGCCCAGCAGTGGAAAGAATGTAGGTTAATAATTATGACGAATTTCATATTAGAGATACAACTTTTTTGCCTAATAACAGCAGTAATCAGCGCTGCTATATTCAGCTTTGTAGGGCAAAGGAGAAATACTTATCTAAGGCGTTCCTCAGGGTTCCTCATAGCGTTCCTCACATTATGTTGCTAACCAAGGAATCTGATCTTATCTGGGATTGATTGCAGACGTCCATGGGCGGCAGTAGCCACTTAGGTGGACTGTCTACTCGTTTGCTACTACGATATATTAAAAAAATACTTCATCCTAGTTATTTTAGCAACCACGATTCAGAATATAAAGTTAAAGCGCCATTAAGAATCTGCAACGAGTGGTTGAATGTGACAATTAGCATTTCTTTGGTTGCAGTTAAAACTCGGTGGCGGTCATTAAGACACGGCGGCGCTAACAACCTTTGCGAATGCATCTGCAGTACCTTGAGTATGAACGATTGTAGACTCCTAACACCTTAAATGTAAAAGATTAGGATTTGTTTAACCGATTTCTGTGATATTTCTACACGGAATAAATTAAGAGATATATCATGTTGGCCAAGTGTGATTTGATAAAGTAAAAAAAACACACACTTATAAAAATAATCAAAATGTCTATTTAAATCATCGTGATGTTAAAGAAATACCATAATTCGTTCAATTCATCTATGACTAAATGTTGAACGACGAGGATAACATAATAAAATATATGTTGCTAAATAATACAAAAAAACCTAAAAATATTTTTTAAACAAAAATAAATAATAGGATTTACATTTTATTTATCGATATGATAAAAATAAAAGTTGTAAAATGGGATTAAATTTAATATGAGTAATGTGTTGCGTTCTATACGTACTATCCATTTTTATGCCCGTTTTTCTACTCAAAAGGTCACTTCACTATTCAGCTAATTAGTATCAAACACGCCACTAAAATTCGCTAGCCACGGGCATTCATTAAAAAAGTATTACACGTGGGACGCAAAATCAATATGGAACAGTCTGTCGCCGCTTTATATGGGTCATCGAGCAACGTCAGCAAAATAGCCACCGGGGAATAAAAATATCTTTTATGGATCGTACTATCGCCATCCCGCTCACACTATCTGAAGTTCAGTAATACTAAAGACACAGAAAGTTACTTAGGTGGAAACAGTCTGTCGTTAAAGGTTGTAGGCAAGTTGAAATTATATTAGACTCGTAAATTCTTCAAAGTTAAAATTAAAAATAACAGATCAGATCGGGGATGATTAAGTTTGTGTAATAGAATGCTATAAAGTAGGTAAACGAGATTTTATTAGTGATTACGGATGAAAGGTTATTTTACATTTTTTTTAAACACATAAATATTTATTCCATATTAATATTTTACTGACAACATACTTATGTACGTATGTAGTATTATACAAAAATATTATGTTTATGATAAATCTTAAACTTAATTAACTTAAAAATAATGTGAGTACTTAAGCATTAGAAATAAAATGTAATAAAATTACTCGTAGATATCATAAAATTTTATTAGTCATAATTAAATATTATAATTATAGCATACTACTTTAGCATGACTATTAACGTTAACCACTACATTTCCCCTCCGTATCGCGCCTAAAATTTCATTACAATATTCTAAAAAATATATTAGTTTGCACTCCCTTTTTGCTAACGGTACAGTTTGCAAGTTCGCTTCCGACCGCATTGTTGCATAAGCATCCGTTTTAATATACTTCTTTTGATGCTACATTAGTGTGTAAATCCTTGTGTTGTAACGTTTACGTTAAATATGTTTACTGAGAATTTAGTCGCCGCATTTAATCCCACGGGAAGTCCAGCTTTCTCACGCAACTAAAATACCTAGTTTTTTTATATAATAAGGATGATGTGTACTCGACACAATCCACATGTTAGGGGCTTGGTTCTGCCGCCCCATGGACATTCAAACCCAGAAAAGATAAGAATCCTACCTGAGATGTGCCCAAGATGCTAACCTAAGATGGAACGCCTCTTATAAATATTATGACACGAAACATAATACGCGATGCGTTTCTTCCCCTGATGATTAAGTGGGAACGTCTCGGATAAGTATATCTCTCTTATAACACACATAACAAGATACACACATAGCTCATAAAACTACGAACTCAACCGAAAGATGCAACTATAATATAAACACAGCATCTATAATTTACCGAATAAATAGTCTTAAAACTTTCTATTTTCTTCACAATTACACAATTTAATCTGAGACGGAAGTATTAAATCTAATAAAAATACGAAATTCGTCACGGACTATGCAGCTTTCGAGGAATTATACAAATGTCGGTCACTCTTTACGATTTAGGGAAACTCGGTAGTAAACCTTCATATATTTACGAAACTGTTTAGTTTATAGCAACACACGATTTTTGATGTCTAATATCAAAATATCAACTAAATAACGAAGATAATGAAAAAGACTATTATTAGGCGCATATTATTACGAGTGCTATAATCCAAGTAATTGCTTCCTCGATCAATATTCATAGACAATTCAAACTCTATGTAATGCCTTTCACTTTCAGATGCTTCGCTAATATCAAACCTGGTACCCTCTGCTTGTCAGAATAGCTAGTTGTAGCAACGTAGGTAACTTTATCTTTGAAAAAATCACCAAGTTTTAATTTTCATCAAACACCCACGTGTCAAAATGCAATTTATCATCAGGAACACATTAGTCCAAGATTATAAGTTCGCGGCGACACTTCGCCCGTTCTTCGGAAACTGGGAGCAGACTATCTGTAATTTTCGCGTCGTCATCAATTTCCCTCTAACAAGGGATTAGTCACGTGATATGTGTTATCAAGTGATAACTTGACCTTGTTATACTTTCATTGTCGCGTCGTGTAGTTTGCTTCATGTAACTCTACATATACAAGATAGGTTTTATTTTGATTAATTATACGAAATATATTTTGACATCTGCGTGTCAAAATATATTGGGGTCAAAAAATGCGGGTTCGAGTCTCATCATAATTTTAAGTTTCTTTTCTGGACTTGGTCGTCGTTTGCATCTGTGTTCGTGTGTGTGTATGGCTTTTATGCAAGAGAGAATAGTTCGATTTTGTTTCTTCTAAGGTTTAGGTACATATTTGCATGGTGCTAAAAATTAAAAATCGATTCTGATATTTTCCCTGTCCGTGTATATCCGTCTACGTCTAACTTCGAACTACTGGATCAATGTAAACGTAATACCTATTCACACGACAGTTTTGGAGTGGAAATGTCCTAATACCTATGTTTTCGTTAAAAATGGCACTTGCGCTTACATGAACCACAATAATACATATTCAAAGCCTTTCCATTGAAACATCAATTGTTTAAAAATAACTGCCAGAAAAACGGTGTAACCGCAGTTTATTATAAAACGTCTGTTCACTTAACAACGTTTTTATTGAAAATTTTCGTCGATTACGTAAACATATGAAAATTGAACGCCAGTTTCATCAGGATGTGTTAATTACTATGATGTTCATATTGTTTGCGGTCGCAGTTTCATGTTCCCAAGTGCCGGCGGTTACGTGAACATTATTAATGCGGTGTATTTAAATAGCACGTAAGTAACCTACATGGTCGTACTTTACTGTTATTAAACGTAATTTAGCCGTATTATATGAAAGGTAATAGGGGCAGGGCGAGAGAGGGACTTATCGTGAAGCAGTTTTGCGTTGTGGTCGATGTGTGTGGATGTTGGCGTTCAGGCGTTTACGAGTATCTTAGTTTTCATCAGTGGCAACGCACTTGTGATCGCCTTCACGTAGACCCAGTTTTAAATGAAGTAGGTTTCAGATATCCATGGGCGGCAATGATCACTTCAATCATAGTGTGCACTGCAAAATAATTTACAACTCCATTCTTATAAAAAATCCTTACCACAACGACATAAAGTGTAAATACCATGCACTAGAGAAACATGAAATTTAATTTGCAATGCTCCTGGTATTGACTTAAATTTTCTCTTGTACGTTGATAATACTTCCATTCCATATTTGCGGAATTAGGGTAATTAAACAAGAGTCAATGTCACTAGATAGTTTCGAAATTGTCGTTTACGTGTTTTGATACATCTTTTTTACTTCACGGAATGTGCAATTACAGCGGACATCCTTTATAAGAAATTAAAAGAAACAAGTGATCTCTTGTAATTTTAACAAACTTCGCGGACACTTGGTCAAATTTGGCGGAAACTTAAATGCAAATTGTAAAAGACAACGTGTAATAAAAACCAGCCAAGCATGAGTCAGGCTAGATAACTGAGAGGATTGTAGGAATACTATATACAAAACAAGTTCCAAGAAACTCCCTTCAAGTCTTAATGTTCGACTACGTAATATAAAGAACTGTGTAAAATTCTTTACTTCAGACCTAACGGTTTGACTTTGCGCGAAGACACTCGCCTTCAGTAGTTTGTTATATGGTTTAGGAATTTGAATATGAAAAATGAAAATATTTTCTTTGTGTTACATTAGTAACCCATTGTCGGGGCACCCTTGTAAGTGTATTTCTACCTGTGACAGGATGCCACGCTATTCCATACAAATATTATTTTTTTAGAATTAGAAAAATTACTTCACTGACTTACTACGTGTAGGTGTGTTGGTGTCTCAGTGGCGCACATGTATGTATCTGTAAATCGCCTAAATTAAATGAATCTTTATCAGAATTTCTATTAAACAATGTAAATGGCAATTGCGATTGAATCTACTTATTCTGTTCTTATTCCGTTGATCAAAGTTCCGTTGTTACGTATAAATGATTATCAATTACATCCTCTGTAGATTATGTAAATCCATCGCTTAGTTCTGCACCGCCTGGCATATTGGTGCTTAAATTAAACTGTTTATCATCCAGATAAACATAATCTTGCACTTCTCGCGTCTTTATCTGCAATTTGGCTATCTGTGTTATTCCTGACACTGATAAACGTTTGTTTTAAATGATTTTATCAAAATTTGAATATCTTTATCTACGTAAATAATTTCAACTCTTTTCTTTCACAAAGATGCAAACAAGTGCTTATATTCGTTATTTTTTGGCCCTGGGGAGGACTGTAGGACTCATCCTTAAGGGCTCCTTAAAGCCTACCCACTAAACACCTCTTTCAATCTTAAACTTTTTGGCACAGTGGTCAGTCCCTGTCAGTACGCAGAGTTCCAAGTTCTTCAGATATAGTCTGAGAGTATTCCGAAGAACTGGATAATTACATTGACACTTGAAAATGTCGAAATTTATAGTCTCACCGTTCGTCAATAGTGTGAACCTTCAAATAGACAAGAGCTTCGAATGTCATTGCTATGCGAAATATCATTAGTCACTTGTCCATTTCTAAAGACGTCTGACAGGAAACCATTGCGATGTCAGTTTGTTCGTATTGTATATGATGGAGAAATTATTTTAACATCTAGTTTGGTCTGGTGGAATGGAATGCTCATATCTATTTCCATAACGAATAGATGTACGCTCGTTATTATTAGTCAAACTATGCAATATTTTGACAAGCAAAGGTCGAAATTTGACAATTTCTTCAGACTAAACACTGTCAATTTTCAACGTTTCAACGTTTGAATTTTTAAGGTTCTTAATTCTAAGTATTTCTAAGGAATTTTAATTCGTAAGAAACCATAAATATATCCAACAAGATAAAAGAACCGTTAGTGACACTAATATTTATTAATATAACATTGTTTTCAAAAGAGATCAACCATAAATTTAGCGAAATTGTTTAAAAATTATCTTTGAAGAAAACCAAAATGCCTGAACGCCATTGAATTATGAAATATTTACACTCCATTTAGCTTCAGCTGAAACTGAAACGATCAAAGTGAAAAGGGCAACACTTGTACTATTTCCAAAGGTAAAATCCGCCACCTTTATTAAAAGGAGCATAAAATTGAAAATTGAATGACACTGAAGATAGGGTTGCCATAATTTCTTATACGATTTTTTTAAAAATAAGCTTTAAAAGGTACACTTCAAAAACGGTACTAGTATTTAAACGAGTGACTGCAAATAAAAGTTTTGAATGACAAAAATAATTCAATTAGAAATACCTAATCTATCTTAATACTAAAGTTGCCTCTCTGTATTTCCAGTCGCTCACTTAGTGATGTAGTCGCTCACTTAATAATTCATTATTAAGTGAGCACAAGTTATTAAAACAGTATGTCATTATCAGTCGCTAAGTTTTTTTTTATTCGGTCATTTTATAATTTCCCCTTCAAAAAAACGCTATACTTATATAAAGGCTATACATTTTGCACATTTCGCATGTTTTTTTAAGTTTTTAGCGCAATAGGACATATATTTAGAATTCGGATACACGCTATGACATAACAATTAATGTTAATCGCGTTCAAAACTTTTAATATACTGGATTTCTTTATTAGAATTTGGTGTCATAGTATAGTATTTGTGCAAACTATATTAGTATTTTTACACAGTAGTTCCAACAGTATATTACTATAGTATATACCCACAGACCCGAAATGACATACAACATAAAATATTGTATAGTATGGTTAACAACCCTAAATTAACACCAAAGGAAAGTACTTACCCAACATCACCTTGTTGAAGATTCATTATAAATTCTAATTTAAATAGTTCATCACTAGTTCACTTTGGATGGTGATATATAAATATACAATGACTCAATACCTTTTAAAGATAGATCAGAGATTCTGGGAACTGATTTGATTAGGGGTACAGAAACAGAATTAAAGAAAAATATTTCGTTTATATTAATGACCTTTGATTTCATCTCATTTTTTTTTTATTAAAGTTTAATTAAAAGTATGATGTTAGATTCTGCTCAGTAATATCTGAAAAAAATAAGAGGCCGTCATTGGATCATCTTAACAAAGAGCCGGGCAGAATGCGGAATGGATAAAGAGACCTATGCCCAAGCGTTGGCGAATAACGTTTGACGAAGGTAGAATGCTAACATTACAATTTTAGGCCAAAAATAAGGTAACGTAAGCCTCATAATATTGCCTTTTCCTTTATGTAAACCTGATAGCTTTACTTGAAACCTTGAAACATAGCCTATAAATTCCTATTAATAATTTTAAATATTGGATCATCAATAAAGATATAAAAATCCATTTATAAGTGCGCCAAGACCGCCTTAAAATAGGCCTCTAATAAGTATAAGCATTTAATATCGGCCTAAGTACTATCCGCGTTATTTATGGTATTGTTGAATCCGCTATCATATTGATAATAGCAAAACATGAAATAGCAGGTTTTTAATCAAAGATATGTTAACAAACATTCAACGCTTATAAATTGTCCCTCGACACCTCATAACTGGCGCCCAACGCTGGCCGCGGGGCGCGCCTAAAGCAATTTTCCATTAGGTTTCGCCGTTCTTGAATCAAACTGGACAAGCGTACTTAATTTGAGAATATTAAAGATCAATTTTGCTTGTTCGATTAGAAAGTTTGATTATTGTGAAAATTCATTGGAAAGTGGACTTTGGGTAGGGGTGATAGAATTCGTCGTGTGTTTTGCAAGATAGGTTTAGTAGTATAGTATCTAAGGAGGGGAGTGAGCTGTGAGGGTCATGAAAAACAGGCTCGTAGCGGAGGGTAGGACCGTCGCGCCAGTCTGGAGAGGGACTAAGGCCATTGTTTTGTTAGCGGAACAAACCTTGTAAACACTATTTAGTAAGTTACGCTTAATAAAAATGCAAGGAAAACAATGGGCTTTTGACGGTAATATTATACTAATTAAAAGTTAAAATAAAATGTGCAGGGAGTTTTAATACAAAACTAGAATGACTGCAAACGCAATTACGTTTTACTGTGTATTAACATTATGGAGTTTAACCAAGAACAAACTTCGATAAACCTAAAAAAAATATTCAATGACAATATTGTTTTTAACTCTTTATTTTAAAAAGTAACACAAATCTCTTCCAAGAGTATGTTTTAGTTTATGATAGGAAAGAAGCCAAAGACCCGAATCGACTAGTAAACAAGAATTACTTGCAACAAGTTCCATAAAGTTTTACAATCACTATCACACCAGACACCGCACGACATATCCTTTAACATTATTATGCGCAATAAATGTCGAAGACCCAAATAAACCAATAAATATGCGTTTTTCGCAACAAGTCCCATATACTTTTCCTATCACACTACTACACGCTATATGATCCAAGTCTATATCATTATGTTCAAGCATATCCACCAACAGGGTACAACCCTCGACATTTCCAACATACCGAGTTCCATTCAAAGCCCTCGCCGGCCCCCGGGCAATTTGTCAAATACCCCGACCTACCTCCATAACCCCTCGATACATAAAAAGTATTTGAATAACCGAAATGACGGGCCGGAAGCTATATTCCCGAAGAACGTGATATTGACTACAGGTGCCTCGGTAATTCGGAAATAAGGTATCGGTGTTGCTTAGGAAATTACATTTCAATAAGATGATGAAAAGGATTACATTGATGATACTGAATCACTGGGAATAAAATTTAGGAATTAGGTAAATTTAAATATTATATAACACAATTGAAGATAACAATTAAACATTGATAGTGTTATATACGTATACGTAACGTTATAGTTATATCACTATTATCCAAAAATGAAATAAAACTAGAACGCAATGGCTTACGTTTTTATGTGTTTAACACAAACATTTGATACGAAAAGCCATTATACGAAGCTAGTTTGATTATCAAGACTACCAACAGACTATTCAATATAAAGAGCATAATAGTAATACAAATGTAATACCCTAAACAGAACATAGGGTGAGAGTTCTATACATATACACACACGTTCTCGTACACCCACTTAATGGAGCGAGCATTAACAACGATTGATTGAAATCAAATTTGGCGTCGATGAATTACCGTCCAGATAGAGGCTTAAAAGCAAACATGATTTTATGGCCCATTCATTATCAGCAAACCTCATCGTATATGCGACCGCAACACGGACCACTAAGTGGAAAATCAGAGAATATAAAGCTTAAACAAAAAAATCAAACCAAAGTAACTATTTAAAATAAAACAGAAATATCACGAGAAAATTGTTGCACGTAACGACAAAGAAATATCCAGAAAAGCTTGTCACTTTAAACCAGCAAACGCTGTAACTTTTCCACCATAAAATAAAATGCTTGCAATTGCGAGGTAACATAAAGAATTTCATGCAGGTAGCTGGTGTATTTTATAACAGCGCGACATTGCTCTCGTTCGGAAACAATACCTTTTTAGTCACGCCTTTCAAATTTACAAAGGCAGGGAACACAATCGGTTCATGCGCAGAAATGAAACACCACACGAGTGGAGTTAGTTAACTTTGTTCCTGGAATGGAGTGGAAGATAAATTGAGCACTGTTCTATTGTGTAACAACAAAACAACAAACCACGGATAAGTGGTTTCGAAGCTTAGTACACTTTGAACTATTGAGTACTATATATCCTACAAATACATGATAGCACTTCCTCGCGATATACAAAACAGTAAACGTGTAATTTAAAACCTTCCTCAAAAAAACATTTTCTAGACGCTATTTCAAAAGCTTAATCAATAAAACAATATGATCGTCGGATAAAATAATATCAACACAACGACTACAGACAAGGCAGCCATATGGAACAAGTCAAGTATGAAAATCGCGATTTTGAAATGAAAAACGACGTTGGCACGTGATTGGAATAACAGTAAAGAGAAAGACGAATAAAATCTTATTTTATCTGCAAGGAAAAAAATGGGACAATACTTTTTTCGAAATCGAATAGATTAATAATCTAATTTCATTCGTTAAACACACAACTTCACACAAAATCCGTATTCTAAACACAAATTTCACTGAGTACCTACGAAAGAGACAATGAATGACTATTGGCTTATCAGTTTGACATTATAACTTATCGACAATGATAACAGGGAAACGTAATAATGAAAGCTGATAATGGAATCAACAAAAATATCTAGCTTGATAATAATTTAACAATATTAAAGCACATTAAAAGTATTAAAGCGACAATTTGAAGATGGCAATTATAAAAAAAAAAATGGTTGCCTGTAAAGTCGGTTTTACGGGCGAAGATTTTACGTGACAACGTCTTTTTCTCGGTAGAATATTTATTGATATGAATATAAATATTTTCACTACAGACACAGCTGACGATACTTTAACCACACGTGTGAACTTGTATTGTGACGCTTTCTTGTTTTTCCAACGCCAAGAACGTTCGAGAAAGACAAAGACAGAGACACAAGCGTGCGCCGATTCAATGCGCCTAATTCTCTAGTGCTGCGCGCGCGGCAGACCGATCATAGTTGAGTAGGAGAGAGACGCAAGGCATTCGGCGGGCCTCTCTCTCGTTCGGTGACTCATCGTAACGTTACCGGGCGTTACACTTTTTCATAAGTGACTCCCAGCCGCAACCTAATTTAAGACGTTGTCACGTCAAAAAAATAGATCTTAACGTCTATTGAATTCTGCCTGATACAAACTAAACAAATTGCCATATTTTGACATAAAGGTGCAAATAAACAATGATTACTCGGATCACGTCTTCTATTTTTCGGGTAGACAAAGAGCAAGTAGCTCTGAAATTCTATATCAACGTACTTTGTTAGTTTGACTTGAATAATTATTATTTGTATTGGTTGTACCGTATGCTCATTTTAAATAATGTAAACAGTAAAGGAGCACGTCCGGGGTGGATGTGATGGGCATAAGTTGGAAATAGTTGAAACACGACGTTTAAATATATTATAAACTTGCCATTCCCCTCAAATCAGAATACAGCAGACTACACTAATATTAAGTGTGGGGGCGTTGCCTCTGTATTCTAACCAGGAAAAGTTCCAACATACGATCCATACGCGTATCCAAAGCTATTTATTTTTCCTTGTTCAGCTCTTATATTATTTGTAAACCCAAAACAAATGTCGCAAGCAGTAAAACATTAAAGCCGTCATGAATATCGCTTGAAAGATCAGATTTACGAGTGTCTATTTCACAGATCCTCTGCAAATCTATTGCGGAACTACCGTCCAAAGACGTCGAAACAATCTGTGTAACTTATTCAGCAAACGGCATCCCCGGTGAATGATTATGGTAATAGACATACCGTAGGGGTGGTAATAATTCTCAGTAGTTTTGCTACTGCTCAAATAGAATTAATGATTAGATATGGATACAGGGAATAACAGCGATAGTGTAATAATACTAATATAAGTGTTGAACGTATTATGAAACATATGGCTAACGTGTTAGGATTAGAAATTCAGCAAGACATACTAACACTTCAATAAAGTCCTTTTGATTTTAAATTATAAATAAACACAATCATGGTTGATCTTAGCAAAACGTATTTAACGCTTTCTACACTCACACCCCCACACTAGGATTCCCTGTATTGTTGGTGCCATGGGCACACACTGAGACAAATACATAAACACCCAGACCCGGGACCCTCTGCGCGTCATACTGGTATGGTGACCGCTCCGCCACGCGGGTCCTCACAGGTATTAAAATATGTAATTGATCATACGTTTGTTAAGAACAACGTATCCTTTATTATAGATCCGAGCGAAGCGACGGCTTAGTAACAATTATCCCGACTCGAGACATCTGTTAGTTTTGATACGTCTGAAATCAAATTAGTTAGATACAGGCGGTTTGCGTTAATAGAAGTAGCTATAGTACTTTGGATGTAATTTAATCGTATGGTTTTACGTCAACAAGACTGATATGGATACTTGTGTCTACGCTACAATGGTAATTCATTTGTTGTAATATCGCTTACATACGCGCTTTATGTTTCGTAATAAACTCTTGATATAATAATCAATGATTTATAAAGTTGTATGCATCCATGCATAGAATTTTAGGATCTACTACTTAGCATGCCTTTTGAATTCTGTATTGCAGTCTTTTCATCATTCATTCATGAGTCATTTTTCCAATTAAGAAAATGACATTTGAACGCAGCAAAAACATTAGTAAATTTTATTATTTTGGAAGTAGATTTAGTTTATATCTAGAGGATCATCTCGAAAATTATTGGACTAATTATTATTTTACTTCGATCGTTTCAAATCTACATTATTTTAAAGTGATGTACCTATTTCATTGATTTGTTGAAAAAATTCAAAAATTACTTAATTGGCAATTCCACAAATTCATAACTTCGTTATTAGGCTCAAAATAACTACTGCACTGAATTAATTAGAACATGCAAAATATTTAATGTTCACATTAAAACTATTGTATTAGTTAATTCACTTGAGGTAATAATAAGTACTGATACTAATATTAGTTGTGTTTGTAATACTGAAAGTTGGCCCGTCGGCATGAAACCAAAACTGAATCTTTGATCGGGCCCTAATTATAATGATTGCAAATGTTATCAAAGTTTCCTTTTTTTCAGACATATAAAACATAATACGAGTATACTATAGGATCTGCTTTGACCACATTATAATATGTTTTATTTCATTGAAACATTTATGACTTTTCAAGCAGACATCCCACGGCGAGATGCTAGTAGTTGCTATCGTAGTAATTCAATCTCATGGGTAAATGTAAACACGACGGGTATAAATTGCCAACTAGAAAAGGAGAGGGAAGTTTACATATGCTCATTTAAATTAATTGCTAATATTTGTATTGTATGACTCAAATGATGTGAAGGAATAACATTGTTTCGGATATTTGGCCTTTTACATGTTCATTGTCATGATTTTATGCTTCGTAACATTAATCAATAGTTTTCTTTAACTAGGTGGACTGCCGAAATAAAGAAGAATGCATATAATTGTTGGATGTATATAGCAGAAGACCAGACTAAATAATGCCAGTTAATGGAGGTATGTCCAGGAGTTGATCTCCAAAAGTCAATGGATGGGCAAAAGTCTAATTTATGATTTTAAATATACACAGATAGTAAGTACATCACATTGACCTAATTGCAATTTTCCAGAAAATTTAATTTATTGTTTTGTAGAGAATTTTGCATACATCAAAACCACATACATAAATGCAGTAGTTTCACAGCTCGTTAACTTAATAGAATAATTTGAGTACAATTATACGAATTATACCGTTAATTATTCCGTTTTGCGCAATGTTGATTAATGTGAAATGTATTATTACAATCAACAAACGCATAATTAATAAGGCACCTTACCTTGAAGAAAAATCGGGCATTTCCTGGAAAAATATCATATTTAATTAACAGATTATGATAACAGATATAGACAGCAATAACAACAACGAAATAAATATTCTCATGTCAACCGAAATAAAAAATAAAAACAGTACAGGTTCAAAATAAATTGGATTCTGTTTAAGAGGAAAATGATACTATGATCGAGCTATTACAGAGTAGAGTACAGAAAAGTCATTCCCCCAATTCAAGTATCAAGTAAATAGACTTGAAGGCTGTTAAAAATAAAAGCCGTAAGGAAATAATAAATTACAATAAAATAAGCTAATACGAAATAGAATCAATCCGCTAGTAATTATATCGGGTTAGTCATCAAGACGAAGCTGACGTCATTCAATTTGAATAATTTAATTGAACCGAATAACGCCCCAACTTCAAGTCCTACTCGTACATTCCCATAAAAACATACAGATCACGCAATAATGCATGTAACACGTGGGTCGGAACCCTTGCCCGTGGACCCCATGGAAACAATCCTCTCACAACTCTAGTGTCTACTCCTTTTACTATAAAGGTTATAATTGCGTGACCAGGTACCCCCCTTACCCAGTAAATCACTTGAGGCAATAGCACTGCAAGGATCGATAGAACGGTGAATTTTGGGCACCGGAATTGAGTACATTGTGCTGTCTGCATACTGTGGTGCATTCCTATTTGCATTATAGTTAATTTGTATAATCTTCGTGTTATTGTACAAATTAGTACAATATAGATTGCAGCAATATCTTTATACTACTCGTGAAATTGCTGAAAGCCATTAGTTATATTTCCTTAAAAAAATAGATATTAATTATCTAAACTTCAGTGAACTCATGGTTATCAAATAAATCTACTTAATTAAAATATAACTGTCATTAACCTATTTCGCTGTTGCAGTTCCGTTATTACTACCAAACATTAACCAGTACTAAAATTGTTATATTTATAGGTTTTGTGGAATTAGAATGGAATCGTTTTGAGAAAACTGTGAGATCGGGAATTCATAACACAACAAGCTATTTAAAAAAGAAATAAATGCAATAACACCACATCTACTCGTCTCTTTATTTCCGATACAAAGTAGAGGTGTGCCGGCCGCACACATAGACGTTAACAGCGAAGGATAAGAAGCTAATGTACCGATGGCCATACACGTAAAAGCTTATAGCATAGAGAAGCATTGTTCGATTCGCAATGAACCTTCCCGTGAACTTGATATCGATTTCCTGAAAAGAGGGCAACGTCCAACGCATTATGACGAAGCAAAACGAAAAAAAAACAGTCCGCCCGCTAAGTAACTTGTCTACACTCGAGCCCATGTCTGTTTGAAGCCATAAAACGAGCCACGATAAATATGCTGTCACGATCCGTCGTAAACGCTCTCGTAAACTCACTTTCCATGATGTCAGATAGCGAATAAGTTTCGTTACAATTACGTTTTTTAATTTCTATTGTAATTTAAAACCAACCACCAAGCGCCTTTTTAATTCACGCAGTTATGATGATTCCGTACATGTCAAGTGTGAAGGTAATCATCCGAGGGAGGTTTACATGTCTCTACTCCAAAACTCTACCAACCCACACTTTAACTAGCGTCACAAGTCATTCTTAGAGATCTATGCTGAAAATTCAGTGACGAGAGATCATGATTAATCTTCTATAAACCTAGTTGAGTAATTAATATTTTTTTATCCTTTACATTCGAATTTGCATATTTACAATGACCACACTTTAAAGTTTCCAGGAGTCATCCCCGAAAATACTAAAATATTATAATGCATCTATGTAGATAAAGCTAAACAGACAGACATAAGAGAGTTTCCCTAAGCGTTAAATCTTCCAAATCTGGTACAGAATTCTAATTAAACAAACCATAATCGGAGAAAGTCCGTTAAGCTAAATGTAACCGTGGAAGCATAATGCGAAGTGAAACTCAAAGTGATGCATGAAGTTTGCAATTCCTGGTCGAGATTTGCAATGGAAAGCTGAATTACAGATTTGACAAACACGACTGGTTTTCTTTGAAGATCCGTTTTGGTTCGGGCTGTTTGAAAGTAACGCTAGAAACACGTTCAAAAGCACCAGATGAGGTTGTAAGTGGAACTGAACATCGTCTATTTGTACACAATAAGACTATTATGTTAGTTACTTCAGTATCGCATATTTTTACAAACAACGTTTTACAAAGAGTGAAAACCGTGAAGAACAAACGTAATGAGAAAGTATTTTATACACTATTTTTGATAAAAAAACCAACAGTAGTTCTATATAGTACTGATAGTAATAATCAAATAATACTTAAACGTGAGTATTCTATCTAGCTAGAATACTTATTGTGGGCATGTGTGAGGCTTGTTTTATCACAACCTTTAAAGAAGAAAACGACATCACAAGCATTGATAAAGTAACTAGTGTAGCAACAGATTATTGCAGAGTTCTACTGAATGAAACTGACATACACAAAATTATGCAAATGGCTCAACTAGCACACTTTTGTGAACTAAAACGTGGGCGTATCTATGCTTCTTATCTGGAATCATAACTGCCGTTCGCCGTTAGTAATTTTGGGTCTAAGAGTTCCGTTTTACCACCCGACTCTGTAATCATCAGGGCCGGTAAATAAATACAATAAATAAGGCCGGGGGAAAGCGAAAACAAAAGTTTTCATGGGTAATTTGACTAGAAGATCTGTTGTCGTCGCTGGAATTTTATTTTGTCGTTACCTTTCGTAAGACGATGTTTAAGAAAAGTCTTTTCTGTTAAACATGGACGTCGATAGCGTGGAATTCTCCTTAATTGTATCTTTTAAAGCGACGTCAAAAAAAGAAGTTTGCAATTCGACCTGTGGATGCTTGTATTTTTATAGTATATTTCTGTTTTGAACAGCTTTTATTTTATTTTATGTGATTTTTAAAAATAAATATTTCGTCCATAAATGCCCTCTAGTTTTCACAAGATTTAATCGATAAGTATTTTACGCATTACCTATATGATTGTTATCATGTCAACTGACGCAAGTTCAATTAACGATTTACTAATTAAATATTTGATTTCCCACACGAAACATTTGATCGCCAAAAAAACGAATTAAATGTACCGGTTTCATTTCAATAGCATCTACGTTATGTCAGCCATGTCAATCCACATGGGATGACACAATTATTTTGAAATACGCAGAACAGATGTGTGGACTTCAATATTTTAAGATGACAAAGACGTTTTTACGAGCCTCTTTGAGTATGGTTTGAATTTGACAAGTTCATTGTACCATTGTGCTTACAATGTAAGAGCAAGATGAGAACGAACTTTTACGACTGTAGAAAATGCAATAGTAACTGTAACAAAAATGTTATTATATATTATTTTTATATTCATTTAAAACACCAGTCACTCAACCTTCATCTCGAGACATGAGACTTCTAAACTAACGCATCTTTATTATTATCGAGCTTAAAACTGGGTTACGCCCCTATGCGTCTTTAGAACGCCGCTTCTTTACATATATTAAATTGCTCATGACCGAGTTATGCGATTGTTCGATATGTACCGAGAATCTTGTGTAGAGGAAATTAACAAAGGATACTATGATTCATATACGTACCAGTTTCATTAAAGTAGATAAACAATAATCGATATATAAATACGCGTTAATAAAATCTTTAACGTTGAGAAGCTTAATAAACATCCAGAGCCTATCATGAAATCTGGATCAGTAACAGTTCCAGTATTAAATGGAGGGATGGTTCGTGGTTAAATGGCCGATCCTGGAATAGTTCATCAAGCGGAATTGGTTGGATTAAGTCCGAAGTAATTTATTGGCCAGCCCAAATCTTTGCCATAACGAATTTAGTACAATCCCTTTTATTTGGCTAAAGATTATTGGAACCTCGACGATGTTTCCCTCCACATCATTGCATAACTCACTTTAGCGTCTGTTGTTGATCCAATTTTACTTATTCAGTACAATTTATTCCGTGCTTTATCCCGTCAGTTATTCGATACATTTGGGTGAGTGGATATGAATCACAAACCGCTATTTCTAATGTTTAAGCTTCCGTAAATTTCACTCGCTTTCCTCTACGTGGTATTTATATTGTGGTTGAATTTGAATTATGGTGTAATTTATTAAATATTACTTATTATTATGAAAAATGTTTGTGATAAGTATTTTAAATCCTTCCTTCTTACATACAATAGTGAATTAAAAGTACAATTATATAGTGCGTTAATTCTAACACATTTAATCTTCGCATTGTTCTCGAATGAAACTAAATCTATTTCCTGCGTTTTCCTTATTTTAACATCAAAGGCCTGAATTCCCGGATTCCATTTTAGTTTCATGTTTTAATTCGGTTTTATCTAATTTACTTTAGTTTCAGGTCGTGACCCCTGGCCCTCGGGATGTGTTTAGTGTCTTGAGCATTTCCGTCCTAAGCGGCGCTGATTTATTGTTTACCATTGACTTCGTTCAATTCGTGACGGATGCCAATCAGCCTTGTTTGTTACAAGGTTTTCCTGTCGGAAATTGGTTATTTTCGTTAAGTTATGAATGTGGTCGTACTATACAAAATGTATCGACCTAAAATTTCATCATACCATCATTTATAAAATAATCATGTACACTGAACAGTTATCACCTACAATTTTTTTTCCTGTTTTGAAAAGCATCGCTTCAGTAATATCGATATTTATTGTATTTTTTTTAAATTCAGTCATTTATAGTAATGTTCCGTAAATATTAATTGACTTAAAAAAATCCAAATAACTAATTGGAGACGTTTTATCAAATTTAATGCAGACATTCCGAGTGCTGATAACGAATAATTAAAACAGGCGCATAAGATAATAGCAACAAGATTGAAGATGTTTAACGAGGAGCTTACGGGAGGGCACAAAACCGCTAAGGAGATGGTTAAATCGGAGGCAAACAAGCCGTCTTTCATGACACCGCTAAGTACTCGCATCAAATCCGTAAACATTACGCAGTAATCACAACGCATCCTTGGATCTGTTCGGTTAGGACAAAGCAAAAGTATTAAGCAGTAACACCATATTGAAGCTCTAAATTTTCATGAAAATAACGAAGAAATTAGTAATAAAAAATATTAGCACTTAGCAGTCTAAATTAATTTACCTATATACTTACTTATGTACATACTTATGTAAGGTGTTTAAATGAAATGTTTAGCATATAATATCTTGCTGTAAAATTTCGTAAAATGAAATACTAATGAATGAATAAAGAATTGCGGAAATTTGAAATTGGGCTTATAAACCCATTGTCTATAGACAATATTGATGTCTTGATGTTGAAGATCAATAAATACTCAAAAGAAATCACCATATTCTAATTCCGTAATAAACTCACACTCATACTCGTTTTTGATCATGTCCAATATGTGCTTATGTGTCTTTTATGAAATTTTATAAGAATAAGGATGAAAGTATCTATAATGTTACGACTACGATAACACAATTGCAAGCTGATATCTCTTCGATACACTATTTCCATTGGCCCATTTTCTACCCAACGGAACCACTAATCAGATGCTCTGTGATTCGGGTGCAGTGTCCGTGCGACCGTGACTCATCTGTCAAGTGCACGCGGGTGCTCACCGAATTAGACGAGATAACGTCTTATGTGGCTGTGGGCTATTTCCGTGCACGCGCCGTTGGATCGAGGCTCCTTGTGTTCGCAAATGTGAATGAGAATCCACCTTTAGATAAAACAAAATAAATAGTAAGATAGAAGACATAAAGCTATCTATGGATTATGGAGTAATTAAAAAACAAGAAAGATAGATAAGATTTATCAATATAATCGATAACACTAATGTAAATATTGATGCCTAGTAAGGACTACTTGTTAACCTATAAAATATATAGACATCAGCTCCCTTAAATTATATCCACGATCGACTCGAAAAACAAAAGTTTAGACACAGCTAAAATTAATGCACAACTTACGCAGCAACTTTATGCAAAATAGAAACTTTGATCGAAGTTGGAAAGAGCAATTGTTGCTCTTTCCAACTTCGATCTTGAAAATGCCGAATCCTCCTAAAAGTTCGAGATATTATTATTCCTGATGACTTACTCGCTACTCAACATTCGGTGGGAGCATTTTCTAAATATGGATACCAACGGAGTGTTCGGATTTTACGAATTTGCACGGCGACGAATGTTTGAATGAATTATGAATATAGCAAGGATGAATCACAGAGACCATTAAAGAATGGGTTAGATATGAGTAGAAGGATAATTCTGTTTCAAAGAAATCGCTGGTGACAACGTAACTAATTAAAATGATGAAAAGTCTAAGAAGAAAATAAAATATTTTGTTTTATATCTTTTTGCAATTGGTAAATTTGGTCTAGATAAGATTTTCTTTGTTCTTTACATTTTCATTAGCCAATTTAGCACATTGCCGAATAAATTTGCTAGCCGTCCCTTTTTCAACTGCAACAAATACGATTCGTTACGCACACATTCCTCAGGACTATGACATGGGGCTCTTCAAGAGGGGTGTAAAAAGAGCTCTCCTTCAAAGCCGGCGATGCATTGGCGACTCCTCTGGTGTTGCAAATGTCCATAGGCGACGGTGACTGCTTTCCATCAGGCAGCCCGTCTGCCTTATCGTTAGGTTACATATAAAAAAAAAAAAAAAAAAAAAAAACACAGCCGAAACCATGAAGTATAAAAGTAAGGATTCTTGCACAAAAGTTACTTATACCGCGTATGAATCTAAGGGATTTGTGAAATTTCATTGATGCAAAATCACATTATCATAAGATTCAACGTAGCTCCTTTTTGGTACGACATTTGTGCCACGTTTGTAACTTCGTATACATAAGTAATGTTATGTTATTCTGCATTAGACACTTGAAGTTGTGCGAACTCTCTGTGGTTCTACTTCTATTTCTGCCTAATATCAGTTTTAAACGCTGCTGTGTTCTTGTTTGAAGAATGTGGTAAGAAAGACATGCTTATCCGAGGCATTCCAGTCCTCAGAGGTAGCGGCATCCGTAGGCGACCTTGGGTAGGATTTATCTAGGGTTGATTAAGGATGTCCATGGACGGCAATAGCCACTTACCAACAGTTGCACCGCATGCTCGTCTGCTACCTACTCCTTATTTATATTATAAAAAATATATACTATTTTGCCGTGCTCTTAACCCTACATTGCCTTTATTTTTTATTCACTTCAAGTTCTTTGTTGTTTCACACGCGATAAAACGTAATCAAAATGAGGTCGAATCGATATATCATTACAATAAACCATTGTTTTTATGCAATATCAGTTATCGCCAATTATTAATTGATTTGAATTTAACTTGTTTTTACCGCTGTTCTGTTAATTCAATTATAACAAAGGCGGATTTTATACGTTTTGTAACATATTAAATTGTTATGTTAGTATTCACTATATATGCATGTATATAGTATATATGTACACGAGCACTATTCATAATAGGAAATAAAAGCTTCTTTTCAAACATTTTTTTATTAGTTTTTTACCAAAATGTATCTACTTAGCACTTGCCTATTGTTTGATTCCTAACTTTTTGAAAATCTTAGTTCCTTATGGATGTTTACACATCAATAAAGATCGATTGTGTAACGAACTCCGATTTTTAAACACAGTAACGATTTGGGATCTATTAAAATCTTTTATGTGCATTTTATGTGTGCAGTCTTCAATATCATAATATTTATTACTTCCGTTTATAGTTTTCGATTGTGTTATAAAATTAACGAGCTTTTATTCCATACATCAATGCACTTCCTTGTTATAAAGAGTACCATTCCTTTTTTATTAGGTATTATTCATATTTAAATCATCACCATCATCATCAACCCATTACTGTCCCACTGCTGGGCACGGGTCTCCACTCAGATTAAGAAGGATTAGGCTATAGTCCACCGCGGTGGCCAAGTGCGTATTGGTAGACTTCACATAACTTTAAACACATTTTTTTAAATTTCTCAGGTATACAGGTTTCCTCAATTAATTAAATACGCAAGTATTATTCTGAAACTCATTACAACTTACTGTAACGGGGAAAAAACATTGTGAGGAAAGCTACATGCTTCCATGTCTCAAAGGTATGCAAAGCCCATCCCGCACTGACAGAATGATTATATGTAATATCCACCTCACACTCAAGAGATTTTTAGTAGTGGGACAGGAATTAGATGATGATCAAGCATATTTTCTTTTCGAAAAAACTTCCAAAACGTATAAAACACTAACACATAGAACAGGTGTGAAGACTAGCCACACAAAAATAGACGCGTTGTTAAAAATTGGTCATAGAACTAATTTGTTGATTACACGCTTCGTATGAAGCGCACTAATTCGTGTATACCTACTCTTGTTACTCTTGAACAAAAGTAACCTCTCTTTATAAAAAATAAATTAACAGTTTTGTAATATCGCTGTAGTTTGGTCCTATCAATGTGTCCCTTTTATTATTGTTTACGATTAAGCAGACGTGCTACCTGATGGAAAGTCACCGCCTATGGACATTTGCAACCAGTCACCAATGCATCGCCGGCTTTGGACGAGAGCTCTTTTTACACCTTTTTGAAGAGCCCCATGTCATAGCGCTCCGGAAATACCTCAGAAGGACAGTCGATACTGTCGTAACCATTTGACATAGCCATTTCATTCGGAATTCGGATATGTACAATGAAGGTGCGCGTGTCCCTTTAATCACTGTACGATGTTCTAGTAAAACTATTAGCCAACATTTTTTTGTTTCAGATTAAAAGTGTTATAAGACATATTTACAAAATTGCGTTTAATTTTCATTTTTGCCGCCCTCAGTGACTTACTAGAGAAGGGACAAATGCTTTATCAGCTTCAAAAGACGCCCGGTCGTTAAAAAGGGGGACACCCTTACTTAAAAATTAATTCGTATATATTATTAACGACCACGTTTCAGTTTTCTGTTACCAAACCGAGATCCACTTGGAATTTTTATATTAGAAGTTCAAAATATAAAAATAAATAGTTACATATGTTTTATCTTGCGATATATAATATTTAATCCACTTATAACGAATTATTTCTGTTAAACAATGATATAAAATTAATCAACAGTCTAAAGGCGCTCTATATTTTTAAAATAATGCTGTCAAATAAAGTGTTCATTTAAGTTTATTATTTCAGAAAACAGATGACGGTATATACAATAAAGTAATCAGGATTTGAAAGTTTAGTGATTAATTCGGTAAAACGGAAGTTATTGATAATTTTAATAGAATTGTTTAATGAATAAAGCAAGAAAACGATTAAATTTTAGTTAATCCAACCGAAGGCCTCCTAATCCGCTAACTTGAATTGTTCTGTATAATTGTATTATATTAGTTATACAAATGGGATTACAGCAAGAAAATTATATTACAACTAAGTAACCAATTTGTTATTAATTAAATTTTGATATGAACAGTCTTATCGCATTTTTCATTTATCTTTAATACTCCATTTAATTGAAACAGTTAGTTAATAGCGGGTTTTCTTGTGTTTCTATAATTTCTTGGATATTTTAGTAACCATACCAGAATTATTATAAAGTTGAAATGTGGTAAAGACCATTATGGTTCGACCGGGGAAGCACCACCGTCACACCTATTTAGTATCAAATAGTTCTTGCGTTTCAGTGAAAAGTTGTGGATGCCGGTTACTTACATATGACTCTACCATCTTAGTCCTTAAAAGTGGAAAAGCACGTGAGAGCTTTTGATGTGAAACATATATAGCCGCACGTAAAATCGACCGTTCTGGCGACGCGTCGCCACGCTATACGATGGTATATATATACAGTCTATATGCAGTAGTGTGTACGGTGTGGCGCGTCGCCATGCGCAAAAATCGTAATATTTTAGCAGACGAGCATGCAGTCTACAAGATGGTAAGTGGCTACTGCCGTTAATGGATATCTGTAATTAAACCCCAGATAAGATTAGATATTCCTACCTGAGGACGGCCACAGATGCGCTGCAGACAAGTATCGCCCTTACCACATCCTTCAAACCAGAACACAACACAGCGCTTAACACTGCTGTCTTGAGGCAGAAATAGTTGTGGCAGTGGTGCCGCCGGAGTCCAACCACAA
The DNA here is from genome assembly GCA_014595695.2 of Epargyreus clarus clarus. Classification (NCBI taxonomy): domain Eukaryota; kingdom Metazoa; phylum Arthropoda; class Insecta; order Lepidoptera; family Hesperiidae; genus Epargyreus; species Epargyreus clarus. Next base: position 514,362 of record JACTTY020000076.1, read on the forward strand.
AGGGTTCTACCACCTTCAAAGCTGCTTTACGTAGGACCCCTGTTCCATATAGAGTTGCTTACAGATGTCCTTGTTCAGTTAAAATCAGGTGGACTGCATACTTTTGCTTCGTAAATCTTAAAAAAAGCAATAAATGATCTGTGAGCATATTACACTGTTTAGTAAATAAAGCGGTAATTATAACTATCGTGACGTGATGACGACGAAGAATTCACAACTACGTTTTAGTTTTTGTTAGAAGAAAGCAGTAACGTAAATACTGGCCGTCTTTAGTAATTACCCTAATTGGTTAATTAATTCATCTCGTTGCTTCTGTTTAACAGCTCTTCAGTAAATTGCATGATTTTGTCGAGATCTCGCTTATTATAATGAGATTTTTGTTTTCTTTGATTAAAAATGACGAGCTAGTTGATGACTAGCCGTTTTCCCGCGGCTTTTCTCATGTTTGATGGAGAATAATTATTTTAAACTAGTTGACCCGGCAAACTTCGTACCGCCTCAGAATCTATTTGTGAAATATATTTGATATTTACTCAACTTTTAAACCTTTCCTGGACTTCGACAAACAATTGAAAACCAAAATTGGTCAAATCGGTCCAGCTATACTCAAGTTTTAGCGAGACTAACGAACAGGAATTGATTTTTATATATATAGATTGAAACCAAATTGAAAAAAATAATCCGGTTTCAAAATTTTACAAGTTTTTTTATTATTTTCGAATTCGATCAATTATATATCCAGGGTGAATTTTTCAAATAGGCCTTCCCAGAATTTGACCCTTATAAGCGACACTATCAGAAAGCGGAATAATATTTTTTTTTTCAAAATGAACTCTTTCGATTCCCGGTTAAGGAAAAGGATATTTAAAAAAAACTAATGATGCAGTTTTAGTTTTTATCAAAATCGGCCTCATTATTCCATTTAGCATTTTTCGCTGTTTGAAAAATTCACCCTGTATATGTCATTGTATTCATATAGTGTCATTTCGAAATTTGCGGTAAAAATCTTCCAAAACGCAAGCCTGTCCAAATAGATAGATTTAACCCATACCACAAGGCGGTTGCAATAATTACTCACTGGAGTGCGGAGCTGGTCATGAGAATCCCCTCATTTATTATGGTCGAATCGACTTAATTGAAACTTATGAACCAATATTTTACTCAGTTTAATCAAGTGACAATAAAGTTGAAATGGGTACAAACCTTGCAAAATTAGTAGACTTTCATTCTCAGTTTTTGGCTTCGGATCTCCAGTTTAAAAGGCCGTATTTCGAACCTAACTTTTGCAAAAGGTCATAATACCGATGTGTTTTTTTTTATAATATAAGAGCAGCAGACGAGCATGCAGTCTGCATGATGGGTAAATACCTATGTCCCCTTACTACACCCAGAAAGAGGTGTGGCGGTGGTGCCACCGGAGTCAAACCACAAAAGATTCTACCATCTTCAAACCTACCTAACTACCATATAAACTAACCTACCTATCATATAAACTACACCCGTTTAAAAATAATTTAAGTCACCGCGTTTATTAAGACATACGAGTCTGTTTTTTCTTAGTGGATAACTGTTAATAGATACTTTGTTTTAGTCACAACAGAATAATCACGACTTCACCGCTGTAATAAATCTCAAATTATATGGACACTCGCAACGACAGATACAGATGCGTAGTCATTGTCTCTTACTGGATAAGATTGAGTGGCTTAAACTATATTTGCAATCTTCGGGTCGTAATTCAGTAAGCAACACACACTTACATTAATAAATAATTAATGTGACAACATCATTGTTAATGTTATTATATTTGCTTTAGATTCTTATCATTAATTGGTTTTCCATTATGGCTGTACCTATTTATTATGGGTTTTTGTAAAAGAATAGGCCTATAGCATAACGACTGAAATCATAAGTAATTGCTATAGTGAGATACGGATACCTACGTAGGTAAAACATTAGGTAAATTTATATTTAAAAAGTTTAAAAATTCTAATCATTAATTCTCATCCAAATCAAACGTACGCAAATTATCGACTCAAATATCGGCCGTTAGGTGTTAGCTGGTTTAAAATTCATTTGCAAAATTTGACTCTCAATCCTTCAGACACATACAAACTAATTACGACAAGGTAAGTAAATAAAATCTTTTCAAATTATACAAACACCATAACTGAAATTAAAATAACTAACAATCGTTGAATCGATCTCGGACCTCTTTGTGTCAGATATCCCGACCGATTGTATACTGTACTGATTGCATACTGACAAGTATGGGAACTACCTCAGTTTGTGGTTAACATGAGTTCACTGAGTTGCGTAAGGCGACACTTGACGCTTTTGACACGACACGATCTCAAAATATTGCACCATATGAACTATTTAATATCATAGCGATAAAAAGAAAGCCTTGGGGCTTATATTTGTCTTAGAAAGCGTTTCTTTTATTTATACAAGATGTTGACAGTGTCTTTGAAGGGATATGGTTATTGACCTAAGAGACATTTGTAAATAGCTGGAAGGTTAAGCATTATAGAAATAGAAAGAAACACATTCACATTTAATTGTAACAATCAGAAACTCTACCAATATTAGACATGAATAAGTTACTAAAGTCAATATAGAAACAGAATTATTAATAGAAGAAATTGTGAAAATGAAAATAATGTTAAAAGGACAGATAAAAGAAATGTTAAAAATGAATTTCTGTTTTAAACTGCAAAATATTGTAGTGGCTCCTAAAGCGACAATTACAAGAAGCCGATTAAAAGAAGATTAAAGTAGGTTTACATAGCATTTGCATGTTTGTGTTGCTTCGTTTTGCAGAAGATAATCCAACATGAAACGGGCAAACGTATGCAATTCCATTTTCATTGCATGATGTGCGTTATTTTATTGTTGCAATGCATGGCTAAAGAATTTTGCTGACATGTTATTTAACGGAGATATTAATATAGGGGTGAAAACACGCTGAAACGGTTCATGTAGGCGCTAACATACCTGTAGACTGGTGCGATCAGTTGTAAAAGTTGAAATAGGTTCATTTGATTTATTAATTTTCTATTATGATTCCTAAAAGATCAAGTTTACGATAACTTGGGAAAGGGAAGATCAAATTTCCCTGTGTTTATTCTCAATTGTAGTCGAATCGTTCAAAGTAAAGTTACAAACTTTATTTCTATTGTTTTTGTATAGTACGTAACTTTTTGGTTGTTTTGAAACTTATTAGCTGTAAATTTTCTTCTTTTTGAAATTATTATTCTCTCTTTCCTGTTGTTTTTATTTTACCTATTGTATAACCATCAAATTTATTCCAAAAGATTGTGTTTTTCTTTGTCTCTTTCTTATTCCTTGATTTATTACAAGTCGGGCAAGACAAACTTTGAATTAAATCTTAATGTATCATCAGTCCCTTCATACTTTACGACATCGTTTAAATTGAAATGTTTCATGCGCATAATCATAGTCTTTATCATATCGTCGCCTGTAAAACACTTTAATGCGTCATAAGGTTTAGCTTATCGAGGATGCTTAAGTCTGTTTTCCCTGTACACGCTGATAAGTTGAGAGCCAGTGACCCCAATCTTACCGTAGTTTCGTAATGAGTACTTACTGGGTCGGAAAATTGTCGCGGTAAAATATTGTCTCTTGAAAATTTTGTGGAGAAATTTTGTGTACAGCCCCCACTGATCATTATTTATTCAACGGATGTCTAACTTTCAGAATATCCCAGTGTTTTAGATTTGTTCTTATAAATAATTTGATGTATATGTTAAGTTTTACTAATCTATATTTTGTCAACATTTTATCTGCCAAATTTTTTGCAGTGGAATTTTTTCGTATTTGTCTTTATCACACTTTTATAACCGTTATCGTAGTCACCGTTATTATAATATGCACACATTGTAGTTTTACGTCTATATATGATGGTAGACCCACGTTTCATCACATTGCCACAATTTTAAAGTATCGATGCTTACAGACAACCATAATGCTTAATTAATTTCTTATTAGCTGAAGAACCAAATAGTTAACAGTTGAAAACTTTAAAAGCAATAAGTCCCTCAGTACGTTAAACTTGCTACAATAATATTTTCGGAAAACTCAGCCTCAAACTTTTCCTAACCTCGTTGTTGACACGGGACTGAAACTTTGCTAATTAGAAAGGGCAGCTTCGAAATCTATCAATTATATTAGAAATTTATCTGTTGGCACATAAGCTTCCAACATTTGTACCAAAATTGGTCCAAGTAGTTTGGCAAAATGAATAAAAGGGAATGGAAATTAAATTAACCAACGTAACATCAAAATTTAAACATATTAGGTACCTTGCTACCCACATTCAAACTTAACTTTACTCAATATATTGTTTACTGACATTAATGAAACAACACCATTCGTTGACAATGCCAATAAAGCAACAAAACTAACAATTAGCGATGAATGGTTACACGTTCACGATGCAACCGATATACGATCCGATAAAACGGCAATTCACACACAATAGACACGAAAAATCGAATGTTAACACGACAATACCCTCTAACATCGAACAATTGAATAACCGATGATGCAACAGTCATTACCACGGCTGTGCTATTGTTATCAAATGGAACCAGTATTGATTGAGCTGCGATTCCCAAATGAATACTACTGATGTTTTTGACACGCGCGGATCTTTACACATTGGTCGTGAAGAGCACCTGCGCCAATGAAGGAAGAACTCTCGCGCCTCCCACATGTGAGCGCGTGTTTAAATGTTTGTAAACGCATTCGAAGGTTCTTTTGTGAATGGACGGGTAACACCGTTGCAGCTCTTGGCCTCCTTCGCAGAAACAAGCAAGCTAGGGTAACATTATCAAGATCGTACAGATTCTACTCCATTGTGAGCGATGAACTCACCCACGACGTTAATTGTTTTGTTTATTTTGATGAAACAGTTAGTGTATCCGCTTAATACTGAACTTTCGCAGTTTCCGGTCTTCAATATTTTTGCTTGCCTAATGTTTCATTTAGTTTAAGTTTAGTAAAATTGAACGTAGTATTCAAAGTGTATAGAATATTTAATAGCAGAAAATAACAGATTAGTTCTGTCATCATGTTTAATATTAAACCTTACGTAGCTAGCATTTATAATGTTATTATTAGAAGTCAACCTTTAGTGGCCATAATGACTATGAACTACCTTTAGCTTATGTTTCTTAATTTAAAATTAATAGTAGATGACTAGAATAATTTACAGTATAAGTCAGTGCTGACAAGTTATATATAATAATGAGCAATATGCGATGAATATCAGAAAAAGATAAACTATTAAGGTAAATACGCATGTCTTTCGTCATCATCATCAACCCATTACTGTCTCACTGCTGGGCACGGGTCTTCTTTCTCTCAGAATGAGAAGGATTACGCCATAGTCCACCGCGCTGGCCAAGTGCGAATTGGTAGACATGCAATACCTTATAAATTTAATATAACGTTTAACTATTCTAATTAAACTTATAAATAATTATTATTAAATAATAATAATAATTATAAATAATAATAATAATTATTATTAATTATTAATTATTATTAATAATTGCAATACCTTTGAAAACATTCTCAGGTATGCAGGTTTCCTCACGATATTTTCCTTCACCGTTTAAGCAAGTGATAATTAATTTCTAATACGCACATAACTTCGAAAAATCAAAGGTGCGTGCCTGGGATTTGAACCTCGGACCCCTCGAGTGAGAGGCCGAGTTTCTTAACCACTAGGCTATCACTGCTTGTCTTGCAAGGTAAATACGCATGTCTTAAAAACGTAATTATTTACACTGAGGTTATAAAAAAATAGAACAAATGACGTACATGGCAGTCATGGCATAGTAAACACTTTGCTTTTAAAAATCGTGCCTTTTGTAGTTAACATCCAAAAATGGATAGATGTAAGTAGTTCAGACAATATGTACTATTCTAAGTAGTGACTATACAAACTCATTTTAACAAGTCCATGTGGAACAGTTTAAGCCAGTTACACGTTACTACATTTTAATAGCAAGTATATGGTAAACCTTTGATTCTTCGGCTATAGTTCGTCAAATTATATTCATAATCAGAAAGTCAATTGTTGATTGGCCGTGTAGAGGTTTCTATATCAAGCTAGGCAAGGAACGAAAAAATAAATTCAGATTTTTTTTTGTTCTAGATCTGCCTGATTGTGTTACTTATTTCGTTTGTGTCCTTATCACTCATGATACAGGAAATCCCAGAGAACTGAGGATATAAATTATTCGTTATTAAGTATAACACCATAAATTCTAGACATAAGTAATTCACAAAAAGAAACACACATACGAAAAAACGAACAAAGAATAAACAAAGAACTTTAACGCTTCACACAAACAATAAATACTTCTGAGAAATCTCTACATCGACTCAACAGAACTATAGTCATTAGGGCAAACTTTCCGAATATCTTTCAATTAGGTCACCACAAGGAGTCGTGTTGGGACCTGATTTATTAATACTTTCCTTGGACCAATAATTTACGGTTACACACTTTCTCCTCATCCCATATTTACGTTGGATATCAAGTTAGATTGCAAAAACTAAAAAAAGCTTTCGAAGTCCATTAGTAGTTACGAAGACATTAAAGAAGTTTCTGAGCGTCCGTCCAGAAGTTTTTATGAGGATGCAACATTTATTACGGATGGACGTTTAATTAAACTTTGAAATATGCATCTCGAGGGCAATTAGAAGGTTCCTTGCAAACACTTACTTCAAAGCAACCGATTAAAGTAAGTTTAGAAGAGAAGAAAGTTAATGGGCTAATAAAGACTGAATAAACAAGAAGTTAATTAAGCTTCTGTTGACATCTAATTAAGGTAAATTAGATGTATATCTTTGTGGTTTTGATGTCAGATCGTCGCTGTAATATCACAAGACATTGCTGCCGCGTTATCGTCACAACAAAGAGTTGAACTTAAAATTTCTGCCCTTTAGTTTGTAACAGCATATATGTTCCAATTTAAATCTCAAGGATAAAATCGTTGATCATCGGGTCATTTGTGATCCACTTCGGTGGTACATCTGTTTAATCTTCAGTTATATTAAATAACACTTACCATGAAACAATTTCATGGTCATTTGCTACTTCAAAAAATAATACTTATATCCCCAAAAACCTCCAATACATACATTAAAACAAGAAATTACCGAATCAATTGCTTTATTATTTCCCGGAACCACATTTTCCGTTGGAAAGGTTGTCAAATATTTCCCGATGTCGACATTTCCCTACATCATGCTCAGCCAATGATTACGTAACGTAGTTGATATGTGAGTCGGGCGGTAATTGGATTCTGAGGAAAACATGGTCGAAAATCGAGCAATTTTTGGGTAGGCGAGTAGGAAAGATAATGCAATCGAGCTGACGGTTAGTCACTAGAGTAACTTATGAGACTATTGATATGAGGAAAATAGGAAACAATTATTATATTATGTACTCAATTACTCTTTTTGATCAAGCAAAAGGCTTAATATTGCGATGCTTAGCTCTTATGATAAAACTATAGTAGTAATAGAAACATAGGGGGCCCTAAAGCTTGTTTAGATTTTAATTCCATTTTGGATGAGTCTTTAAGTAATTAAAAACAAGGATGTTGTTCGTACAAAATCTACACTGCGATTTAATTCAGAAAATGCTTTAGTCAGCAACAACATTAAAATTTCATATGAAAACATCAATTCACCACCAGACGAAAACAAGGTTAACATCATTATTCTTTTGTTGATGCTTACACGAAACTTAGTCGAAACCACACTTTATAAAGAGAAATATGGATGGAAATCATAAAAACATAAAACAACATCAAACAACATAAACGAACAACAAACAATAATAAACTTGTTCAACAACAAGAAATTACTGGCGACATTGCGACAGAAGAAAACTTTACTCAATAAAGCAATATTTTTCTGAACATTGAAACAAATGCAAGAGTAGACAACAAAATGGCTAAACTTACGTAAGGGAGTTCTTTACCGGCGTTTATAGTAGCCTGGATCTAACCAGGTATTGCTACCCTATCTAGTACTGTAGTACTTGATCAACTAAGCTAATTATTATTAATCCTAAGCTTAGGATTTTCTTTTCATTATCTTTTAAGGAGTGTGGTAAGGATGCTTCCTAACTTAGTCCTTAGTAGTATCAAATGCTCTGTGGTCGATCACATCGTTTGGTCGATCTAAGATGAGCCTCAGAAAATTCTGTATTTGAAGAGTACTCAAAAAGTATTTAATTGACAGTAACCAGTAACCATCTTCATTTCCTTTAAAGAGATGCATGTTCATTTGCTATTTCACTTTCACTATGAATATGATAGAGATCACACAATTCTTCTAAGCAAATTCCACAATTCTGTTTGCTTTACTATATTTCGCAACCGTCAATTAAATCCTAGACAGACAAAACCTTCAGCTGAACAATATAAAAACAAAAGAAAAACCGCGTTAAAATATCGCCACAATATACTTCCGTGCTATTACCATTTGGAAAGGCATTGAAAACGAAACAAGGTGGCGCCTTCACCTTGAGACTAAAGAACGAAAAGTGGGTCATATCTACGTATCAAATCATTATTTATAAACAAAATAAAATTGCTTACCTTATCAGATTCTATGAACGGAAACTGCGTTTGATTCAGTAGCGATTTCATGTTCCTTATAATAATAAACGTTCTGATGGAATATCTTCAAGGAAACGCAAAAGATATGTATGGCGGGGCTATTATGTTTTATGAGGACTTAATATGCGAAAGACGAAGCGCATGTACATTTACTCGATATGAACTTTCAAGATTAAATGGAGTTCTTGATGACTAAAATTTTATTATAATCGAGATTTTATGCCAAGTGCTAACTATATGTATTAACCCCTTTGATGAGTGCCTTATTAAGCTTAACCCTTACAACAATACCACTGCGACCACATTTCTCTCATTAAAATATGTAGTTTCGTTGACACCGGCCTTGAAGGTACATCGTAGCCGAATCACTTTGAAACGAGGTAGTTTAGAATTGCAACTCAATTGGAAACACCTTACAACTCATCCTAACAACGTCTGATAGAATCTTTAACTAGGTATAGTCTGCGCCAAACTGCTAGTTCGCTCTGAAGTTGCACACAACTACAAGCGTACATTCCGTAGCAATGTAAGGACATACTAGAGCAGCTATGTACACGTGGGCGAGAGCGGGTAGGGGTCCCGTGCTGTCTTCGTCCCGCTAATATCCAGAATTTGCTATTCGACGCGACTCATTTCTATATTTAGAGCGGACTAGTAGTTTGGCGCGGACTATAATTTGGTAATAACCGTTGTAACACTTACTTACGTGTGTACCTCACCACAAGCAAAACAGCGCGATGATTCTTCATCTTATCATACAGACTTACACCACCTTTACGCACAGTTCAGATACCACATTACATTACATTACATCGATCAAGCATGCAGTTTCACTTACAACTGCAACAAATCTGCTATGGAAATAGAAACTGCACCAACCACTTAGCATTTCCATCTCGCGGCTCGTTTCAATTCAATGCCCACTTGGCAAACAGGCCGCGAACTTACCGTGTAACGGTCAGATGGTAGCGTACCACTGTACTGATTGTACGAGTATATTGGATAGCAACGATACAAAAACATATGGGCATATTATCGCGATATTAAGGAACATAATAATTACAGGTATTTTCTTCTCTAACAATCCGAGTATTGGTCACCATACAGTACCCTTACCATGTTCTGATATAATCGGCTAGGGGCGCTGATTGAAAACTTTATGGGCAAATACGTAAGTAAATACCAAAACAGTCATATTTGTCAAAATTTAAAAACTCATGGTAAGGGTACAGGTCTGATACAAGAGGCACTCAGGTTCAATCTACGTCTAGGTAGACATCTAAACGATTAATGTACATTTTTGTTTCTAATTTGAATACCATGTTCCATGTTTTAATTTCTGTGATCATGGCAAAGCCTACAAAGGGAATCCTATGTGACTATGAGTGGCTAAAAGTATAATTATTCGTTGTTTTCCTGTACGTGATAATAAAGGAAAATAGGACTTTGAACGGGACGTCCTTGTACTGCTAAAATACTTTTTATACTTGTAAAGTCGAAAAAATGCTCAACAGAAAATTATTAAGAAGACTTAGCGTCACGTAAACTACATTTTACTAGGGAAAATGTACATTTTGTTTCGAAATTCTAGCGCAAAAATTGAAAACCTGCGCTAGGGTTTGCTGTATTCCAAAGTGCTGTGTAGTTCACATAGCAAAAATTTTACACTAAAATAATATATTTCACCACAATCTTGATATGACTATATATGACTAATAACTATTTATTTATTTATTTTACTACCAACTACCAACATTAATAGTGAGAGACTCAAATTCAAATACTTTCCGTCAACTCCGAAGCGTTCCAACTTAGTTCTCACTTATCACGCGTTGAATACTATGAAGTTAAGATTAAAACTACTTCGCAACAATCCGCTACAAATATGTATGATGGTATATATTTTAAACCATGCAGTATGTACCACCCTCCCTCCCTCAAAGGATACATGCAGATGCAAAAACTAAAAATATACACCAACATACATACCACCACCAACACGTGTTTCGCTCCAAAACGGAGCATCATCAGGGTAAGTTGACTCTACGACGGTTAATCGCTAAGTGACGCTGTCAACCTAATGCATGCCTTTTATAATGGTATCCAACCCTCCCCTCCACAATGAAATGTAAACAACTGATGACAGTTGTGTGATAATAAGGTTATAGATTAATTATTCGCATTAAATCTGCGAATAATCATCTGTTTACTGATTGTTGGTAAAAATATGAAGTAAAGGAGAGCTAGATACATTGATTTGTTCATTCAGCAGTGTAATCCTACTGTTGTTATTGTGCTTAATAATCTCCCGTTGTTCTAATATATTAAGTCTACAGCCCTTGTCACCCGTGTGTAAAATTTCATACGTATGGTTACTTGGCACATTACGGGTGACAAGGGCTGTAGACTTACGGTCTTATTCATAAAAAGTTATAGCACACTTATAACGTTGCTATAGTACGATTGTCAAAAAGTGTTATTCATAAACGCATTTTAGGCACTAAACCGTTGTATAAACCTTCTACAACTTATAGAGGCCAGAACCCTACTATAACAGTGCTATAAGGCAAAGATGGCCGACTCTCAACAGCTGATTCGTGATTACTAACCTAATTTGACAATACGTTTTTAATAAATTATGTCAATGTCCATTTTGTATACAAACTTGAAATAATTTATTTTAATATCCGATAAATAACATTATTATATCACTATTTTAAATTACAATGCAAATTTTACAAAGCTTAGATTATTAAAAAATCTAGAAAACCGTCCACTTCGAAGAACATTGCACCAAAGAGTGATCTGTTTTCATTAGACTATAGGAAGCGTTATCGCTTTAATAAATCGACAGTAAATTTTATAATTGATCTCGTACGTAACGATCGTAAATTAGATCGCAGAGGTCCTGGTACACCTTCTGAAATACAGGGTTTACTGCCATAAGATATTGCGAATGTTTACAAAACGAAACTTAATTGACTTGAATTTAACTTTATATAATTATATCAATATTACATAAAACATTAATATCCAACCAATTTTCACTCCTTTATCTTTTAACAACTTTTGCTTCACATCCCATTTTAACAAATAAAATATTTTTAAATTCGCGGTATTTACAAATACAATGACACTGACATGTGATTTGGTTTTATCGACAACCCATTGACAAGAATGTCAAGACAGAATATTTTTTAGTACTAAATAATGTCATTTAATGATGTTTATCTATGGATATTCGTCAATTTGTTCGCCGAACTTCACTATAATGGCAACATTTTCATTTATAGTTGACTTTAGCGACACATTAGTTATAGAAGGTTTATGGAACGTTTATGAATAAGCAATTTTATAGAACGTTTTATAAGCTTATTGAACACTTTAACTAATGAGTGCTTAAAACCTTCTATAAGCATTTTTTATGAATAAGACCGTTAATATATTAGAACAACGGGAGATTATTAAGCACAATAACAACAGTAGGATTACACTGCTGAATGAACAAATCAATGTATCCAGCTCTCCTTTACTTCATATTTTTACCAACAATCAGTAAACAGATGATTATTCGCAGATTTAATGCGAATAATTAATCTATAACCTTATTATCACACAACTGTCATCAGTTGTTTACATTTCATTGTGGAGGGGAGGGTTGGATACCATTATAAAAGGCATGCATTAGGTTGACAGCGTCACTTAGCGATTAACCGTCGTAGAGTCAACTTACCCTGATGATGCTCCGTTTTGGAGCGAAACACGTGTTGGTGGTGGTATGTATGTTGGTGTATATTTTTAGTTTTTGCATCTGCATGTATCCTTTGAGGGAGGGAGGGTGGTACATACTGCATGGTTTAAAATATATACCATCATACATATTTGTAGCGGATTGTTGCGAAGTAGTTTTAATCTTAACTTAATAGCATGGATTTTCGCAAAGTAATGCCTGATACAATTAACTATTGAATACTATGGATGTACGTAAGCCAGGACGTACCTAAGAACAATTGCAAATGCGTAGCCATTGGAAAAGACTAAGTTGGAATGTCACGTGTGCCACTATTTAATCTATTTTGAGATTGATTATAAATAACAGACGTTGTCCTGTAATTTGTTTCAATATACCTAAGTAATGCAATTTTCTTAGTTATCTCATTATGAAATTCCATTGGTCTACTTAGTGGCTTACAAAGAAGTAATTGCATATTACTGTTATGAACTTTACGCCTCAGCTAGTTGATCCGTTACTTACTCGTAAGTACGTGTTGCTTTTACGAGAAACAGTTTAGCATTACATAACATTAAATTACGCTAGTGTTTTTAACTTTATCAAGGCGCTTTCTACACTCTGGCCTCGAAGTAGGATTTTCTGTGACTTTGTTATACACAAAGAGTAGACAATAAAGCTAGAATTATTTATAAGTCTGGCTAGCCGAGGATATAACCCGGAACCCTCTGCCATGTACCATCGTAAGGACCGTAACCATGGACAAAAACAAATATAAACATACACTAAACACCCAGACCGACAATAACAATCAGAATGAGTTATTTAGAAGTCTGGCTGGATTGAACCCGAAACTACTGCATGTAAGGCTTGGCCACGCGGGTCGTCAATCTAAAATTCAAATCTGAGAGGTTTCTTCCATATATTAATATACTTTGAACTATTTTACTGAAACCTTTTCTGTAAATGTTTTGTAAACAATTTATTAACCATCTTTCTTCATTCTTACTTGTTGGCACAATTTCTAAAAGGTTACCGCCTGAATTACTTCAGCATACTTTTTATCCAAATTTTTAAATCGGAACGCGTCCGTAAGATCAGTCAGATACAGATGTTCTCGACACTCTGTGAATAAAAAGTACTACATTTTAAGGACACTTAGCCAATATACAGTGTCGAATGACAATGGAAGTGTAGCGGTTCTTTCGGCTTCGAGATCGCGAAGTGTAGTCATGAGTCGTTGATTCCACGCTCACTGTGTCACTACACCAGTAAAGTTGAAATCGAAAGGATGTCAACTACAGCCATATACACACACATGTTACAAAACTATACAAGTAACGATAATACTTTAAAGGTAACATTTTATTTTTAAGTGGCTACTACAGCCCATGGAGATTTAAAATGAATTCAAAATACGACAATCTAATACCTACCTGAGATCGGCCATAGAAGCGTTACTACCCTGAGAACTAAGTTGGAACGCTTATTTACGGATAATTATGAATTACACATTTCTGAATATCCTTTATTATCCTTTAAATCGGAACACAACAGTTCACACTGGTGTTATTAGGCAGAAGGTGTGGCGGTGGTGCGTCCGCGTCGAACCACAAAGAGTTCTACCATATTTTGATGATGACTGACATAGTCCACTAGCGGGTCGACCCAGAGTGGGACGCTGATGGTTATTTTGATGATGATAATAACACAAATATGTTCCTATATACACTTCCGTAAAGAAATGTGCAAAATTTCATGCTTATAGATTGTGGAAAGTGTAAATGTGCGTTTCCTTTTACCTATTCAGCTACTTTTATTAAGTAGATTATACTAGGTTCTCCATTTCAAAAGCATTCATATAGTCATCGTTTATGTTTAACGTGTGTTATAAAGGCTTCGTTTTCAAATGGCGCTTCTTAAATCAAAAAACAATGAAGAACTTTAGCCTTTAAAGGTTTAATGCCCCGACACAATGATATTTTAAACTATAGATTGGTTACCTGCCCACTAAACAACTCGATAAAGTGAGAGAACCGCGAGCGCATTGACACACACAAGTACATTTTCTATTTTACTTACATATAAAAACCATATACCTACATAGACAAATATTCTATAAATAAATAATCAAAATATAATATTTCTCCTCATTTACTTGTGATACGAGATTCCGTAAAGCTTGTTAATTTTTTTTTTTGCATAATTTGTAATTTACGCATTGCACATTTTGAGCCTTAGAATACTAAAATAATGACGTTTAATGTGTATAATGACATACGTGTCAATTACTAGGCCACGCGAGAGCGACTGGAGTCCACGTGCACCAATTGGTGTATTTTGTATGATTCAAGTTTTGCACGCTAGTAACACATCTATAGATTATATCAATGCCCCGACAAGCAACAGCTGGCTTACGTGTCGCGTGGGGACCCGTGGTTTAGTGTTTTGCAACTTTGTACTATTCGCAATTACTACAATTGTACTAAGTCCTACACGAGTATGTAAGTTATACAAAAGGCTACTTGACTCAGGTCAAAATAATACACTGAAATGTTTATTTCTTATAGTACTTGGCTTAAACAATCTTAATTTATTATTGTTGGGCTTAAAGAATCTTTATTTTTCTCATAAGACATACATGGTTACTTAAAATGAGAAAATTAAAATATTTACATAATAAAGCAGTCTCCGGGAGTCGTGATTATTATATAATGTAATAGTATTGTGTGTATGTGTGTGTGTGTGCGCGCGTGAGTATTTGTATGTAGGTGTGTGTGTGCGTGTATGTGTGTATCTATTGATTTATTTTATTCTCTATCATATATATAGAAATAGCAAATGAGACAGATGACACTGAAGTTTACCTGATGATAGGTGGCTACTGCCGCCCATCGACATCCGTAATCAACCCTGGATGAGATTTCTACCCGAGGTTGGCGACAGTTCTGTGTATATCATAGTGCTGAGTTATACCATTATAGATTGAGTATATACATATAGGTATGTATTCTTACTGAGTTGTATATCCAAGTGGAGTATTTTGACGTCACCGCTGACTCAACAACTGACTCAGCTGGTCAACAGTTATTGTTTAGTTGCATGCTTGACTCTTTTATAAAACTATTTGGATGAGAAATTGAGATTTGGTCATCTTTTCTAGGTATAGTTTTTATTTTCAAAAGCGATTGACAATCAATCCAAACTATAATCACAGTAGTATGATTTTAACGATAGTTGATGATGAGGATGAGTTTATCGACGGACCTCTCCAAACTTGAACATTTCAGCTCTTAATCATCATCATCAGTAATCTTTTTTTCTCGTGGTAACTTCCGATTCTATACCGTATATACTATATACCGATTTCAAAGTCCAAACCAGTCACGTTATGCATACCTTAACATTTTCAGTTGCAATTTAAAATATTTCAGTTTACCCTTTACTGACAGATTTTTTAAGTTCCATACACTTTTTAATCTTATGGCGCGGATCTTTAAATGCATGACGTCATCAAAGCAAGCACATGTGAACGTAGCATTGTTTGGTTATATTTACGACTGTTCCATCGCATGTGGTTCAGTCGGGGCGCAGTGGGAAAAAATAAAAAGATCGCGTTCGTTGCTCCACGCTGACTGACCGTATATGGAGCGAGATTTCTCTAGAAGTGGTCGAATAGTGGGAAAATCTCGTATTAAGACGTTTAGAGTGTAATTGCAGTTGAAACGTTGTGCAATTGACGATGTACTTTTAAACTCAATAAATTTACCCTTACCAAACTAAATGTTGTCTATTTTGGTGTCCCTGAATAAGTTAAAATATGGTGTCGAAATCCAAATAGCTTTAATTAAATGAATACTAGTAATATTGAATTTTTTTAATATTTATATTCCTATATTTCGGTTAGGCATTATGACTTATGCAATTTAATAAATACTTTATTATTAAATTGTGAATGATAAACATCTTGTGACATTGTAAAAAACTTATTATTAATCCAAATACAATTCTGTTAAAAAATTACCCCGAATAAATAATATATTTTGGTATAAGTAGCACTTTATTAGAATGTAACTCACGAAACGAAAAAATCTAGGTAGGTACCGTAGGTAGGTACTATTGCGTTGGTTTTAATCTAATAAATAATTAATTTCCATGTCCATGGGCGGCAGCAATTACTAACATAAGGTGGGCTGTATGCTTGATTGCTATTCATCAAAATTATCAAAATAATCCGATATTTCAAGTCTATTATAAACGATCATAGGATGTACTGATCAGACAAATTTGTATCAATTTTGTACCAATCATGGGTAAAAAAAACCTACAGTACAACATATTCAGAAGGTGATAAGACCCTTTTGGTTCGACTCAGGTGATACCACCATTACACCTATTTCTGCGTAACAGAAGTGTTAAGCGTTGCTGTGTGCTGGTTTGAAGTTATAAGGGAGGCATACTTCTCGGCTCGATCACAGATAGGAATCAAATCTTATCTAGGGTTGATTTACAGGTGACCCCTTACCATAAGGTCGACTGTATGCTCGTTTGCAACTCCTACGTTATAAAAAACCTAGTACCGTAGTGTAAGTACTTTAAATTATACTTTATTTAGTCTAACAGCTTTAACCCACATCGCAATATGCGAATATGTGAGAAATTCTGATATACAAATTCCACATTTCTACATATATTTCGCATGAAGAATTTTGTTCAGAAATGTGCTACAAAATTTACGTATTGCAGAATTTTGCACTTTAGTGGTGGATTATTAAATCTGAGAGGAGATTCATGCCCAGAAGTGGGACAAAATAGGGTTCCTGATGATGGTACCAAATGTCTACACTGTTCTTTATTAACTGCTATCTATACATTTTGTAACTACTCGTAGCAAATATTATAAAAACAAAAATCCGACTGCTCAAATCTGCAGCCTATGGTGACTCCGACACATCAAAATAGCAATGTTCTGATTTGAGAGTCATGTTTACTATTACTTATGCCATATAAATGTTGTAATATTTTTTACAAATAAATATTTATTTCCTTCTTTCTTACTAAAATGTGACATACACACACTGACACACAATGACTGACACGATGTGACACATACATACTGACATACATACGTTCGAAAAAGTTACCCTCCAAAATCGGGTAAAAGGCACTGTGACGCAATAGAGTAGGCATTAGTTACACAATATTACTGATGCATAATTACTAAGATACTGAACTTCATGTTTCGGCAATCGCTTTCATACTAATTAGATGTCACGCTCCATCGCCACCGTCGACGAAGCGCATCGTCCTTTATAAATCGGTTTAACGCCGCTATAAGTTGACTGACTTATAAATTAACTTATCTATGAGAATCATTCTTAAAGGAGGGACTTCTTGTGGTTTCTTTTTTGCTTATAACAACAATATACAGTTGCTATGTTCTTGTAAGGGGGTATGGTAAGGTAGATTTTAAAGTCTTTGCAGACATGCAACTTATCATCGGCGATTCGCATCGGTGAATCTCGTATTAGCGACTTAATACATCAATGAACACGCTGTTCAATGCATAGATTTTTTTGGGTTTAGTTTATTTTGCATCAAGTGTCCAAAAGTAGCTGTAACGATAGCTGTTGGTCGTTCAGCTTCCGAAAAGTAACTAAAAAGTCAATCGTTGACGCTAAAGGAGCATCTCTGCAAGAACCCGTAATGTGCAACTTAGACCTAATGAGTACTGCAACGTCTTTGTCATCAACTTCAGACCTCACATAAAGCAAAATTTTAAGGGTATGAGAATTTGATAGCCCGCATGGTGGTCTTAATACCGGCCAGGCATCCAATATGATCTCTATTAACTATAGATGTGGTTGAGTCCGTAGCACCCAAGACAACAGGAAATCTCAGTGTTAAATACTTGTACTCTACATATTAACTACTTCATATAAACTGTAAACATTGTAATACTATGTAATAATTGGAACTTTTTTCCTTTTAAAATAGCTATAAAACTGACGAATTTGTTATTTACGTAGTAATTGGATTGCAGCGAAATTACATAAAATCGGTTATTGCGATACTACAATACCGAGTTGTCGACGCTTCAATTTATTTTGCGCGGACTACGATATTTTCTTTTGTTTGCGGTAAAAAGGATTAAAACGCCCGCTTTTTCGTAAATGGTCTAGTTTTCAAAATTGCTGTTTTTGTCCCTGGTCTGCATTTTTGCACGGAAATAAACAAAAAAATCTAGTAGTTTCAGACAGGTAGTTTCGTAGGTTATAATATTTATTGCATAAACTTTCGGCTTAAAAATAAATCTTCCTTAAAAGCTTCCTTATATTTTTATTAAAATACTTACTAAAATTAATTGTTTTGTTTGTATTTTTGCTGTCTCTTTTAAATATCATAAAGATTTTTAACAATCCTCATAACATTACATTGCACACATAACAAACGACATAATGAATTCAATTAATTGAATTATTGAATGAATCACCACATTTCTTTAGGTCTTGAACTTCCTAATGGAATTAATTTCTATGGGAATCAGTTTAGCTGCGGTCTTTAATTAGAATGTGGGAACTACATACATGAGATCTGCATAGTAAATCTTAAAGACAATGGACTTATTACAATATTGTAATAATAAATAATATTACAACAATTAACCTATTCAACTATTAATAATACTTGAGTGAAAAGGGAAAAATATAAATAAATATAGGTATGTAATATTAAAAATGAATAATTTTTAACAACTACCACTTTTGTTTCAATGATTTACCTTATGGGTGACTAACTTGTCGAATAATTCTACATTAATTTTATGATTCAAGTTTAATTTCTGGTCTTAGGACATCTTGCTATACATACATTTCACAGACTCAGAATATAGACAACCTAGAATTAGTGTTGAATGCATTTGAGATATACTAATTTTCAATTAATCCTTGAATTAATCACAGAAGACCTACTTTATTGAAGCACTGAGTTGAAAACCCCTTAATGATACTAACATCAAAAAAAGTCATAGTTAATTTCATTTATAATTCTGGTAGAAAGAAGAAGTCAGTATTTAGATTACATTGCGCACTAATTGTACCACATATTCTATTTTAATTTGTGTCCATAAACAATAATTTATCAATCAAACCAAAGTGAAAGTAGTTTTTAAAATATGCAAATAATAATATTATGCAGACCGTGATAACAATGTTACAAATGCTTGTAATATGTATAAAAATATATTAATTAGATATTATGCATGCAATAAGGATTTTATCGGCAGTTTTTACAATAAAATATAGGTACTCATATTTTGTATTTTTAATAAAAAAAAATTGTTTTTGCACACACACAATGTGCTTAACTTTTGCAAAAGAGCATTGCTTATTACAATATTTTTTTGTAATTGACCATATTGGGCTATATTACAATATACTAGAAGGGGTCATTACCCATATATAACCATAGTCATCCCAAATAATAAGGCCATAAGTTTTTTCTAAAACCAATCTCAGAGAATCTTGAGAAGAAATAAAAATATTTCAAACTAAGTTTGTTTATGATGGCCCTTCATAATCTATTTTTGAAAACCAACATCTTTAGAAGTGTTGTGTTAAACTAAACAAAACATGTGTTACTGTTGTCAAGAATAATAACTCAGTTTCAAATGTTCAAAGATATGTTTTAAGATGTCATATGAATTCTAATAACTGTTACTAACAAAAATGTTTTTGATTGAAATGTAACCAATTTCTTAACTATTTTTTTTCCTGTAAGATTTAAAATTAATTAACTAGAATATACTCTTCTCAGGGCAGGGGTACGTTGTGATTTCTTGTAATAGCTTCCCACTAGTGGGCAAAACACAGAAGAATATATACAATCAGCAACTATCATAAGAAGGATTCCATATTGCATCATAGTATTTTTCATATTTTAATTAGGTTATTCACATAATTACATGACATGAATATTATAATTATTTAGGAGTTTATATTGTCATAAGCCCTGGTCATTTTAATTGATCATTATTTTAATTCAAAATAAACTTAAAATATATTTTTTGCTTCTAATACCCTATGTAAGCATAAGTAATTCTTATTCACATAATTGCTACATCTCTTTGATAACTGTGTAATAATAATGATAAAGGAAATTAAATAATGTTTGAAGTATAAAGTAAGTAATTAAATAATTACTAGGCCAAGGTTCTGTACTTTGATAAATAAATTTTACAAAAAGCGAAGTAAATGACCGGTCATACCGTTTCATAAGTCTAATTAGCCTGAACTAATGATAAACTGATGGAAAATGATCTACAGTTACATACTGTTTTCAATTGCGCGGCTTGAATTTAGAATTACTATTTGATACCACAACACAGACGGTAATTTAATGTATTAAAACATGCAACTTATTCACTAAACGATGCGTTGCACGACGCTTACCATATTTACAACAAAAAGGAGCCCGATCAAGTATAAAAGGGGGTAAATATCGATCATACACTCACCACAACAAGATAGCCGGTGAACTTGAAATAATACTACCGATTTTCGGCAACCGCTCACCGTTTTTACACAGAAATGTTCACTTAAAATCACAAACAGACACTGCACTGTAAGCGCCGGCTAATAAACTTTTAATTCCTTACTGCTACCAGTCACAACATCAGAAAAACACTACAAACAAATTTACGGCAAACCGCCCGCACAACGAACATACTACTTCTTACAACGGCTACACAACACTGTCAGAGCGTAGTGTCAGACGGAACAAATCGGACCACATACAAGCAGAATTTTGTATTGACTGCGCCGGCTCGGAATTACTTTCCTATTAACCAACGAAATTAAATATACCCGTGAAGTGTACAATTTACTCTCGTTTTCAGTGGTCATTTATCTTGGCAAGGTTATAATTTCGCCATCTGGTGGCAGATACTTGGAACTTTTGTAATAGCAAGTTAGTAAACCGCCATCTGTTTTCACATTTAGGAACTACATTGACATCAACAAGTTTCGTTCACCAAAGGACTGTAACTTATTATAGTAACTTGCTATTCGTATAGATGGCGCAATTGTACACTAATGTAATATATAACAAAACTATTAATTAAAATTACCATTACATTTCTAAGAAGCTGTCTATTTATAAATATCTATTTTTATATACAGATTTTATTAATCGTGTGCTGGAAAGAATAAATTTAATAACCATCGATGAAGGTGACAATTTTGAAAATAACCAACCATATTAGCATTACCTACTCAAATTACATTAAAATTTTGATAATAAAAATACTACTTAAACGAAGAAATCCCAAATATAAACTTCTCTATTAGGTAACTAATCCTAGGTCTCTAAATTCACAGTATAGGTACCTACGTAATTATTCAAAATATGCCTAGATATCCAGACAAAACTGATCAAGTAAGTTGGATGAATACGAAAAAAGCTTAAAAAGTTAATTATTATAAAGAACAATACAAAAAGTCTAAGTATAAAAGAGGAAGCTTTTTCTACTGCCTGATTCAAATGACTGTGAAGTATTTTTTGTATCTGCTTTTCGATGTCGTAAACTAACGAAGAAGAGGTGAGTAAGAAAAAAGTGGTTCTAAAACTCGAAATGAACGGTTTTAGTTAACTTCCGCCCGAGATGACCGCTGGAGACGGCATTAGGGTGCGAACGTAGAACTAAGAAATACAGAGAGAGTATTCGCACTCAAAAATTGTATCAATTTTATCATTGGTACAAAAAACTATTTGCATATGGTTTTTTTTTCTGAATGTAGTGTAGTCTGAATGTAATATGCCCATATGTTACATAGTCTGATGGTGAGTTAACTGTACCTTTTTTGCTACCAATTTATGAATCTACTAAACGTTTGAACTGCAGTAATTTTGATTGATCTAATCCAGCAATTAATACAATTTATAAATGCAATATATAATATAATTAGGATGTGGTAAGTTCTAACTTGCATGTATATAAATGCACCTATGTTCCACTTCAGACACAAACATAGGTATGACTGTATTTTTAGGGTTTGAGGTGCACGTGTGATAACCACCACATACAGGTAACATTATACACTAGCACTCTGTATCTTCATGTACCTCGTAACACAAAAAACAATGCTATGGCATAGCCATTTAATAAAATTGAAATTTTGGTAGCAAGAACAAAAAATAATTCTACTCTAAATTCAAGCCAAATTTTCGATTACGAATCGGCTCCACAGTTTTCGGTTCCGGCGTGAAGAATGTTATTAAGTGGGTGAGCTGAAAAAACAGGAATATCTCTATCTATCGGACTCGACGTGATAATTAGTAGATACCCATTTGATGCCTTATGGAAACAGAAACATTCCTACTAGGGATGGCGATTCTTTCTGAATTTCATTCTTGAATCGATTCGAATAGAAGTGCAATAAATCGATTCACAAAAATATCGAAGCCCAAAGAATTGATTCGCAAAAAATCGATCTCATTTTTATGTAAAAGCTGGCGAAAAAAATACTGAAATACGTATTCCTTAGCAAAAAATGTCTATAACACATTCAACTAACTTCGAAAACATCGACTTTTGATTTTCTCGGATGAAAGATAGATTAACTGAATTGACCCAGTACTGGAGATCGATTAAAATTATTGATTTTTTTGGCACAAAAGATCGATTCTTCGATTAATTGATCTCAGATCGCCATCCCTAACGCCTACGGCTAATGGCTTGTTGGCTATCATTTGTCCGATAAATGAGGTTTTCGCAGGTTCGAGACTGTGGTAAAAGCCGCCGTATCTTAACGTTTCCGGTTCATTACATCGGAGCGGTCACCATTGGTATTTACCCGTTTGAAGTGCTGAGGGTTACAGGTTCCATCGATCTCAAAATGTATTTATCATTTTATCTTATTTTTTTTATTATAAGTCTAGATTTCTCTTGTGGGTCTGGGTGTTCCTGTCTTTATGTGTGTTTAAGGTACGTTAAAGGGAAAAGTAGTTTACTTTAAGTGTAGGAAGCTTGTTTTTTCCATACTCTTATTTGGATACGGCGAGCGTAACCGTACTTGCCTGTTGGTTTACCATACCCTCCAGGGATTAAATGCCCAGTAGGGACTGTACTCTACAAATTAATATAGTTTCATACGATAACGGAGTGGTAATAATGTGCTATTTTGCGTTAAAATTATACAATTCTGATTAATATTTGAAAATTCCTAAAATCACATAATGTAAGTATCTAATGGACGCCCTCAAAACCAAGTCACATATTTGAGAACTTCAGAAAACTGCCGGTCATGTATATGTTTTCTCATAAATTGTTCCTTTACCGTTCAAGCACAATTTAGTTCTAATTGATATATAACACCAAAAAACTACAATAATTCATACGTGCCTTGGATTCGAACCACATACCTCATCATAACAGCAAAATAATACCACTGTTCTGCTACTGCGCTACGTCATTAATCTTAGATTATTTTCATTCTGCAATAAAATTTTAGTATTCAATTATCAAATCTAATAAAACATCGCAGTAGTTGTAATATTGATTAAAACTGCATAGAATCCATGGGAATCTCTCATTTATTAGTTGCGTAGGTACTTAGCACGTATTAGGATGTTGCTGTATCGCAAATGATCTAAGCTAAGCGATAACTATGCAGTTGGTTATTACTTTAACGTTACGAATAAAGGCTTTGTCAAATAGATAGCGGTGTTGTGGCCCATTTTATTTGTAATATTTTCCAAGAAGGTATTTTTTATAATATTGAAATAATAAATGAGCATGCAGTACACCTGATGGTAAGTGGCTACTACCGCCCATGACCACTTGCAATACGATTAATTAGATTAGTCTCTTGTATCGTATCGTATAAAATACTTATCAGTATTTAAATACAATTATTACTTTTAAATGTAATTAGTTTAATTAAACTCGGTCCAGTGTTTTTTTTTTGTTTATTTATTAGGTAATCCAACGATAGCGATACAGCGATACAGTTTTTGCATGATGATTAAAATAACAGAAAAGTTTTATACCTATACAGATTTAGATCAGGTGCCTTTGGAGTCTCCCCTTCGATTCACTTTCGTTATGCAATCGCTTCGCTGTCAGTACGACAAAGCCCTTAATGAGAGTTTTTGTGCAATAATATATTTTCACTAGGCAGCAATTGATGAAGTTTACGTTTTAACATCGTTTTAAAACCAATAACTGCAATCATTTCAGTAAGTAATTACTGCTTACCTAAAAACTAAATAAATCGGCCTAGAGCGAGTCCAAACTAGCACAGTGAAATAATCCATAGATGGGATGAATGACAATTTTATTGCCAATTGGCAGGAATTGCCTCGAAGCAGGCGGATTACATGCTCATTGGCTTATTCTATTTACATTATAAAAATATCTTTAGTCCGTAACATTCAGATGTGCCTTTTTAAATATAAGCTTTTATTTAATTTATTAATTCGTAAGTGTGTGAAAATAAAATCATAATTAAATTTTAATCCAGCTAACCCAGCCGATTGACCTGGAATTATAAAACAATTATAAATTAATTACAATTCATCATTACATATAGTGATTTTATGTGTAACCAATATGGCGGATGACCTAAGATGGCGGACAAATTCAGTTTTTAAAACTTTTTTATTTGAATAAATTTATTTGTTACAATGGATATTTTGCACTTATATGGAAGTATAATTTTATATTAAACAGTACTGTACCGTTATTCGACCTAATAATTATGAGAGTGGCTTCCGTTTCCGCTTGTTGCTAGTCACTTACTTCCGGTCCGCCGCGCCCTCTATACCTAGTTTCCTGCAACAATTGCTTGTACATTTCCGGTCAATAGCAGGTTTGCGACACCAGCGCCACCATTGGCAGGTTATACCTTAGATAACGTTTTTACTTCATTGGCTGTTCTGTTCTCGGCCGAGGCGGTCGCTAGCTGGCTCGACTACGAGCACTGGGCCGACTCATTTTTTGCTAGTCTTACTTACAGTGTAAAGAAATTGCGATTTCGCAATTGTTGGAGTACCAATGAATAAGTTAAGGATTTAACGAAGTTTTCGTTCGGTAAAGTGTAATTTCTATTATGTTATAATTATAAATAAAAAAGGAGGTAAGTAGCCTTTTTCTTTTAAGAAATTAATTACTTCTAAATAAT
Organism: Epargyreus clarus clarus; assembly: GCA_014595695.2. NCBI lineage: Eukaryota > Metazoa > Arthropoda > Insecta > Lepidoptera > Hesperiidae > Epargyreus > Epargyreus clarus. The sequence continues at coordinate 539,942 of JACTTY020000076.1, forward strand.
TGTCATTAGCATGCGATTTTTAGCTTGCTTCTCTGACCTTTTTAGGTTATGTCGAATGATTTTAAATGACTAAAGCATACCTATATTACAATAAATGTAACTTTATTTATTCATTTATTTTTTTAATAAAAATAAAATGCTTTTATTTTTGGTATGTAGTCGAAGTTACGGTTGTTTTAACTGTGTAAACGTCTTAACGGATTTTTGTCTCCGTTTCGGCGTTTCTCTAAGTTCCAGGGATGGAGGAAACCAGTCCGCCTGCGCGTACATCGAGTGTCGACGTTACCAGGGATGCCAGGGAACGTAATCCGAGCAAACCACCGGCGGCTAACAAGAGAAAGCGAGTATAGTTCGTCCAGTACAGAATCTACTAATAGCTCTTCTTCTGAATCGAGCTCATCATCAAACAAAGTCGAAAAACATCGAAAGAGGCGCTCTCATCATAACCGTAAGTTGAATTAACTAATTCACGCAGTTGGTGTGCTTCAAATAAGATTTCTTCAAATCACTATCAACCGAAATAGTATAGTTAGTGATGATCGTGTAGACTCTTATAAAATTGGCGAGTTTTTTGATGAAAGTTTAGAGTCAGTCAACAATGAACCGACCAAAGGGACGTCAGTGTAAATACTCCACTCCTTAATGCATGCATACTAGGATAAAAGAACCAACTGTTCCACGTGCTTCGGAGGACATACTCCAAAACTGAGGGACATTTCGCTCCAAAAACAGTACTTACGCTCACCTGTTTTTACTAGCCACGATTCTAACGAAGAAATCAAGCGTTATGATCGTTCAAAGCTTATTGCTTACATTCAGAACGCTTTTTGCAGGCTTAATTTATGTCCTGTTAAAACAATTTGAAATTCTTCAAAAAGATATGAATATTTTTCTTATCTGGACGCAATTTAATGAAACTGATTTAAATTACGTTAACGTGCATGCAAACATTAGGGAGATTTTTCCACAGGGTGAATATTCCAAGGTGATATTATGTAGTTAGTGTGTGGTCACGGAGCTGAACTTGTCCAGCACAGACGTGAGGGTATTCTGGCTGCCGTCAGTGATCCCTACAATAAATCCACGTTGCGGAAGGCACCACCTTCATGCTCAACGCTGTGCGTGCTCAAAAGGCGTGAACAAAAATGTTTTGGGTAACAAGGACAAGGATCGCAACTCTGCGCCGCAGAACGATCCGGGAACTTCCTCGAGAGTCCAAAATTCCTCTGAGGAAAACCCAACACTCATCCAGAAATAGCGTGCACCCAAAAACAAGAAGGCAAGAGAATCGGGACTCTTTTCGGGGAAGAGATAGCAAGTTGACGCGAGGACATGGACAACCTATGTCATGAAAAGCTGCGAGAACCCACTCTCCCATATCCCGCCGGGATAGGAGGGATTAAACTAAAAAGAGGTATTGACTCGCCGAGTCAACCTTTTCATGCGGGCCAACTTCGGTTGTTTTGCCACCGCTGGGAGTTGATGGGGGGCACCGCCCTACATCCTCAAAATAATAATGCTTACCAGACACCATTCAAGGCAAAAACCTTTGCTTAAACTGCCAAAATTTCAACATCAAACACTACAATCACAGGAAATGTCGCAAATAATACACAAGATGCTAAAGCAAGATGTACTCAAAGTGGCGAGATTCTCTCCCAGTTTCATTACGACAATATTCCTGCGACCCAAAAGCTACGGCACATAAGACCAACTTTCAATCTAAAGAAGTTAGACGAATTTGTCCACAAACAAAAATTCAAATTGATAAATGTGCAACGCGTTCCGGTTTTACTACAGCCTCACCACGACTGGTTGTCGAAAATAGATCTCTACCAAACTTACTTTCATCTGCCAGTAGTAGCATCTCACATGCGTTTTCTGCGATTGATGTATGCCAACACGCCACTAGAAATGACATGCCTGCCTTTCGGACTCGGCTCTGTCCCGAAAGCATTTGCCTCTCTATCGAATTGGATCGTTCAATACTTAGAAGGCAAGGTGTTCGGATCCTAATATATTGGGACGACTTCCTTTTGGTAAATCAGGACCCAGCCTTACTACGCCAGCATATGGAACTCACAATGCATGCGCCAGCATTTCTGGGCTGGAAAAATAAACTCGGAGAAGTCTATCCTCACACCACAGAGGACTCTAGAATTTCTAGGCGTATTTTGGGACTCCTGGAGCAACCTGAAATATTTTTCGGAGAGGTTAGCCACCCGAATAGAAGCGGAAACTTCAACCATGTGAGCGAGAGTGAATTCGAAATTTAGAGATCTACAGAGGATCATGGGAATGATGAATTTCGCGAGTTTTGTAATTGTAAGAGGTCGCCTTCATTATCGGTTACTACAAGCGTAGTCATAAAATGATGAAAGTGCCAAAATCAACCATCCTACCTTTATCTTTGCAAATTCGATCAGACCTAGAATGATGGTTAATGAACTGCACACGAAATTCTGTTATACATCCTCCACCGACAACTCAGTATATCACGTCGGACGCCCGCGGCATTTTCAAATCAATTCAAATCAAATTATTTATTCAAAATAGGTTCTTTACCGAGCACTTTTTGAATTTCGTTATATCTACCACCACTTCGCAAGGTTTTTCGTTATGGAGAAGAAGCGGCGAAAGAAACTCCATAAGCCAAGCTAGACAACCTGAGTATGTGGGGCGAATGGTCATCTGCACAACAGGATTTGCACTGCAGTCAGAAGGGAATTATTGTTATCTATGGCGTGCTACAAGGACACGGTGAGCTCATGGAATAGAAAACCCTGATCATACAGTGCGACAACAGCACAGTGGTCGTCTACCTCCGAAGAGAAGGAGGCACGAAAATCACTCACGGTCTCACGGGCCTCACTGCGAAAGTATTCACCACTGTGGATCGAAATGGAATACATATGTCGGCTTACCATATCCCAGGGCACTACAATTGTCATGCCGATCATTTGTTTCGCAAGAAAGCTCCTCCGGAGTGGCACTTGCTACCTCGTTTAACGGAAATAGTGTTTAAGAAATGGGGCACGCAAACAGGTTTGCATCAAGCATAGCACATGCTGTACCAGAATATAGCAGTCTCGATTGAATGGACAAGTCTGTGACCCTCTACGATGCTCTGAGTACAGAATGGCACTTCCCCTTAGCGGGGGGTTTTCCGCCACCGCATCTTGAACCGAGAGTTCTAACCTACATGAACAACGCCTCAGGGACATTCCTCATAGTGGCACCCAGATGAAAGAATGTGTTCTGGAGACCAGACTTGAAGAACAAAACCTTAGTGCCCCCGTATACTATACGTAATCTGTCCCAAGTACTAGTCGACCCGACAACGGGAATGTCACCTCCCCAGGTGATGGACGAAGTCTGGAAATATGGGCGTGGGACCAGTTCTTAACAAAAATTGGTCACTTCAGTCAAAATTATTACTGTCCTCAGGGTGGCGTAAATCCACGCTGAACACTTATCGACCAGCTTGGAAAAGTTGGGTTACTTGGGCAAAGTACAACCCTGCCAATATTTACGATCCAAAGGGATCTAACTAGGTACCTTGCTAATCTGCATCAGAAGAGGGGCTTGTCATATATCAGTATATTGGTTCACACTTCACAAGTTTGTCGTTGCTAACTTTACCAAACCTAATAAGTAATATGGATAAATTGAGTTCCCGCTGTTTAGTAAAAGCTGTTAAGGCCATTGCTTTAGCCAAACCCAAAATAACCAGATCTCCTATCTGGATACTGATATTTTGGGTTCACTATCTTGGTAACAAGAACCCTGATAACGCTAATTTATACGATTCGTCTAAGATTACTGCTACTATTTTACTTTTGTGCTCGGGACGACGTGTACACGATTTAACATCGTTAAGCATTTCCCCGGAACGTTGCATTGTGGAAAATGTTTGTATTATTTTCGGGTTATTTTTTGGATTAAAAACGGATAGTAGCTATACTTACCAACAATCAGCTTGGAAATTAAGGACTAACGCTAACGACAAATCATTATACCCAGTTTATTGGGTTAAACGCTTAATCAGCCTGCAGACTAAAAGGAATTTAGCTAAATCACACAGCCTTTTCTTGACCTTAGTCGGTGTGCCTAGAGCTTTAGTCGTACCATCATATCAGGTTGGATTAAGAAGCTCCTACTAGACGCCGGCATACAGGCTATAGCAGGTAGTATTAGGTCATCTGTAGCATCCAAGAAATGGGTAGAACAAAAATTGTTCTAAATTAAGGAAACCTTAGGTGAAATCATGTCAAGAGGTAATTTGAGATCATCTAACACATACAAATATTACATAGTCATGATGGCTCTTGTGACCATACTGGTCCATCTGTAAACATTTATAATCATTTATAAATCACTTTTGAAACAACTTAAGTTTAAACTTAAGTAAAATTCTTTTAAGTAAAATATTTTTGATCAGCAATACAATCTTTGTTAATAACACCTATTTCGTTTAAGGACAAGTTGTTCTAGAACATTGTTATAGTTTCTTGTCGTATAATATTTACACTGAGACACTTTTTTGTTACTAATTGTTTTTGTTACTAATTACTATTACTTAGTAAACATTATTTTCAGACCTCTGTTTTCTGTAGCAATTATTCACCACTTAATCACATTGGCTTGTTCCAGCACCACCAGGCGATAATAGACACGTCTCTCATAATTATTAGGTCGAATAACGGTACAGTACTGTTTAATACTTACGTTTTACCTGAAAATAAAACGTTTATTAAACATACTTACCTTATTCGACCTAAACTTTTAAAGCTGCCTGGTGTTATAAGAGACGCAATGAAGTAAAAACGTTATCTAAGGTATAACCTGCCAATGGTGGCGCTGGTGTCGCAAACCTGCTATTGACCGGAAATGTACAAGCAATTGTTGCAGGAAACTAGGTATAGAGGGCGCGGCGGACCGGAAGTAAGTGACTAGCAACAAGCGGAAACGGAAGCCACTCTCATAATTATTAGGTCGAATAAGGTAAGTATGTTTAATAAACGTTTTATTTTCAGGTAAAACGTAAGTATTATGCAAGTGTGGCATGTTCTAGAAATAAATAACAATCATCCTTTCCACAGATAACGCAACAAGTGGCCGGCCGGGTGAACAGAATGAACAAAACACAATACCGAGGCGGCCGGTGTCGTGCCTCCGTAGGGCACCAATAAACGCGCTTCGGATTTATTGGCTGGCCCTTACTGTACTATTATGAACAAAAGTGCATAACACTTGATTTTTTAATTTTTATCCAGCGAAAAATGTCTAGTCCCTAATTTACCCATTTATCTATTTGCGAAATGAAAATCAATAAAGGTAATCTTTTTTTATTATAATCTACATTATATTGCTTTTTTTCAAATTGCCAATTACCTTTCACTGAATAACATAACGAACGAATAAAATAACAAACGATTATATTTTCCATTAAGTTTTTCCAGCAAAAAACGTGTATTTTTAATTTTATTGTCTATTTCCTACTGTAGTACTTAATTTAAAAAAGAAAATTACGAAAAAAGTAGTTTGTTATTTAATTTAAGTACATAACATTTTTTTTTTATTTTTTGATATTGAGCTATATGACCTTTTATTGCTCACTGCTCTAATGACAAATTGTGACCAGGCTGATTAGAGTGCTGTCTACCTCCTGCTATACCCGTTTGTATTTCGTTCACCTCTTTGTAAAAAAAAATTGAACTTGTTTTGTTTTTTTTTTTTATTATTTTTACCAATGTTATAATTAGATAAAAATTCCCATAGTTAGTTTTAACCAACTTCGTGTAGGAGTTCTACACGAAGTTGATTAAAACTATCTAATTCTAACTGAAGCCAATCAAATTCGTTGTCGCTCCTGAAGACTAACTATTCGCGTTATAATTATGTAAATGAGATAACATAAATTAATAATTTTAGTCTATTTAGTAAAAATGTTTAAATAATTTCCATTAAATACACTAAAGGGAATAATTTATTATGTGCGTACATAAGGCAAGCTTTTTATAAAACTATTTCTTATAAGGTGACTAGTTAATAATCCTTCAAATTTAATAGTTCAATTAATTATTATATATATATGAAAACTATGTATTGTTTGTTTTGTCTTTAATATCACTTTTGTTTGCGATTGTATTAACCCGTAAACGATGCTGAGATCTTCGTTTTTGGAGAAAAAAGTATCGGGTAAGAAGAATCCAGCTGTGCGATATTTATGACTTTATATTCCACCTTCTCTCTCACTCCCACTATATCGTTCTATCTGCCTCTCTTTCCCCCATCTTCCCGCTGTTATCTACGATTGCATTTTACTCCGTTGTGAGAATTGTCGTTGGATATTTTAAATTTCAAGATCATTGAGTTTACCAGAATGGAGGAATGAAGACACTTGTTGTATTGTCAACGAAAAACTAAAAGACAAGTCACTAGAATAAAAGAGGTATCATAAATTATCGCCCGTTATTATTACTCAATCTATCCGAAGTTTTGCCTACCAAAGTCTCAAAATTGACGATTATTACATACTAGTAATTTAATACTTGTTAAGTAAGGAAAATTGATAGATTGATTATTAATAACGAGCGTAAGAGCAAATCTTCGCCATTGTCGAGTAGACACCATACTCTAGAACAGTGTTTTAATTTATTTTCATAAATAATCATCCGTTAAATACATAATCACGTACTAATTATTATAGAAACAAAAATGCCGACGTCTTTAAAGTAAATAGCTGAAAACTGAAAATGGGAACAAAAGTATCATAATGGAATTAACGTGTTAAACAAACGCTATGTATAAAAAAGTACTATAAACTAAGTGATTATTTGACTGACAAAACGGTGTGGTCCGAAGTATTATAGTTCCAGCTCCACATGTACCATTAGGTTAAGTTTAACATTGTAAAAAACATTTTTTTAAACGATGTGTGTTATGGAGTTTCTTTCGCCGCTTCTTCTCCATAACAAAACACCTTGTGAAGTGGTGGTTGTTTTAGTGACATTCAAAAAGTGCTCTGTAAAGAACCTATTTTGAATAAAAAAAAATGATTTGATTTGAAAACATAAAAGAGAAATATTACGCTAGTGCAGGAAGACACAACTGTAATTTTGGTAGATTTTCCTAGAATGGTTACTTATCCCAAAAGGATTTAAAAAGTCAAAAGCTATATTATTTATATATTATTTTTCTTTTCGCTTTCATTTTGCGGTGTAATGACAGCCTTAAATTATGCATATTTCTTTTGCCTAAAAATGTTCCAATTTATCCGTTTCTTCAATATTGATCAATAGTTTGTGGTTTGTGGTCCTTTTATTATGTGTGATTTCCTTTTGCTGCTAAACTTTTTAGTATGTTTGACCACGCGGCATTTCCGTTTCTATTTCACACGCAATTTTAAGAAATATTCAAAAGCTGTCATATAAAATAAAAATAATTAATGATTGCTTGACTGATTCATCAATAATGGTCAGTAAATGTGGTAGGCTAAATATTTTTCACATTAATAAACTATCAAATGAGAGTTCAGGTGATTCATATCTCAGTTTATAAAAGTCTTTTTTTTATAATATAGGAGTAGCAGACGAGCATGCAGTCCACCTGAAGGTAAGTGGCTACTGCCGCCCATGGTCTTCTGTAATGAACCCCAGATAGGATTAGATATTCCTACCTGAGGTCGGCCATAGATACGCCGCTACACCGAGGACTAAGCTGGAACGCCTCGGAAAGGTCTGTCTCCCTTACCACACCCTTCAAAACGAAACACAGCAGCTCCTAACACTGCTGTTATTAGGTAGAAATAGGTGTGCGGTGGTGCCGCCGGAGTCGAACCACAAAGGGTTCTACCACCTTGCTGATAGCAGGCCTTCCCTACTTGACGCGAATCCAATTAATTCAACGCTGACTTCTTAACTGATAGCAAGTGACTGTCACCCATTGACATTAGTAATCAACCACAGATAAAATTAGATTTCTACCTGAGATGTGTTGCTACCCACAAGGACTAAGTTGGAATGCTTCAGATATATAGATATAAGTATGTTTCACTTAGCAGTACCATAGCCTTCAAAGCAGAATACAGCAGCACTTAACAGCAGCAGTTATTAGGCAGAAATAGGTGTCTTATACTACTAAGATTGCCGAGGGTGGTTTTGCCGTGTTCATATGCATATGCATTTAAACAACTACAATAAAAATGATGTACAAATCTCCTGAAAATTATTAATTTCTTAGTCAATTCCTGTATATTACACAAGAGGACAGGAAATGGTGGTATTTGAAGCTTCATGCTACATCTTGTGTCTAACTATGAAGACGGGATATCTTGTAGTGCCTGATAGGACTATAACTAGGACCCAACTTTACAAACTTGGGGTGAACAAAAAAATATTTACCTAATGACATTTATAGCAATTATCGGTTATATTTCAAACTATCGGAGGATTAATTTAAGGAACAGCGTCCACTTAACATATTACAATTAAATAGGGCCGAGTAACTCGATACGCTTCTAAATAGGGTCTTGTTCTCATTTGCTGGTCCGTTGTAGTTGAGTTGCATTCCGGGCTGTAGGCGGAATTTATAATGCACTACTGAATTACGACTTTGTTTCTATTAAGTCTCTTACGAAACCATATAAATTAATATTTAAAGGAGTTACGTTGTTATGTAATCATGTTGCTGGTTTCTGTAATCGTGAACGATCTACGTAAACTCAATATTGCATGAGCGCGGTCGGGAGTTGGATGGGTACCCACTAGTGGTTTGTCATGGGCGTTTCTGTACTTCAAAAACACGAAGGCTTATAGTAATCGTTAAAGTTTATTGACGGTCCTTTTGGCGAAATTTGTGTGGATCCGTTACGCGTAAGACTCCACTTATATCTACAGACCCTGATGGCATTTAAAATAAAAGAGAATAATTATTATTAAAAAAAAAGACAAACCCACTGAGTTTCTTACCGGATCTTCTCAGTAGAGGTCGCGTTCCGATCCGGTAGTAGTTTAAAAAAAGTATTTTAACTGACAATTTGTATGTGCCACCGTTGGCCTATACAATATAAATACATTTCATTTCACTAAACGTATCGTGTCACAGAAATTCATATTTTTCTATGCAATATTGCATGTGTATACACATTGTATATAATGATATAATTTTGTCTGCCCCGGCCCGTGTCTGCTACGTTACATATATAAACGTAGTTCTATGCATTTTGCTATATCCTCATACTGGAGCTCTACTTTCCACCTAGTGTAAAAAAAATCAAAAAATATTTATTTCTTTAACAATGAATTGGTTTACATAATAAGTGGTTTGGAGGCGCCTAGTAAACAAATGAAATGTAGTGTAGTATTACCAGATTGCTTTCCATTGTAAAACGCGATAGGTTCCTTTCTCAGGATAGTAATATAATTGCTTATTTCCCTATGTCCCTAACGTAAGTTACTTCGTTTTCTTATTCCAGCCGTTGATAAACAGGCTGATAATCCTTAGGTTTCATGTTTAAAGCCTAATTTCAGCAGAATCATATTGCGCACACCTGTAGCGTATCAATTACTGTATACTGAGTACTGGTAAGGACAAACAGTTCTTATTCACAGTACATAATTTTAATGTTTAGCAACAGTTCTAAATTTAGAGCTAGACCATAATCATAGATTAGTAAATATTACTCCCACTCCTAACAAGATTTTTTTTTATTATATATATTTTTTATTATATTACTTCTACACTCTTTCACCTGATAAAAGGCAGAAGAAGACGTTAGTGGTTTCAGAGACTTACCTGACGTCGAGCACATGTGTGTTACCACCCCTGAGGTAGTTGGAACGCCTAGGACGAGTATCTATATATGTTTTTTTTATAATATAGGAGTAGCAGACGAGCATGCAGTCCACCTGATAGTAAGTAGTTATTGCCGCCCATGTACATCGTTCCAACCACCTCAGGGATGGTAACGCACATGTGCTCGACGTCAGGTAAGACTCTGAAACCACTAACGTCTTCTTCTGCCTTTTATGAGCTTAAAGAGTGTAGAAATAAGAGGGGCACATTTATAGGAGGCATTTCTACTTGGTTCTTAGGGCTAGCAAATATCTGTGTCTGGCCTCAGGTAGCATTCTAATTCTATCTGGGGTTGATTACAGATGTATAATGCATGGGCATTAGTAGCCACTTTTCAAATAATGCTGTTGTATTGTATGTTACTAAATGCTAAATTAAAAATAATTTTAGAAGTAAGAGTACTTCTAAAATTCTGTAATTTAATCTTGTTCTGTTCTACTGGATAGTAACACTACAAAGTGTTGTTTGCTAACTAAAAAAAAACTATATTTTAAGACAATTTCCAGAAAGAAGGACTTACAAAATACGTAAAAATTCTCTACGGTGACTACTCTGAGAATTTTTACTTATTACGAATCAATAATTTACACCGATTTGCACTTTATCGGTACACCTGCATTTTTGCTGAATAATCCCCGTTGCAGAATGGAGACTCGTGGGAATGGGCCCAGTGTTATGTTATTCAACACTATTATAAACATATGAAATAGATACCTAAGTTTTAAGTTAGGTATTCTAAATGAAACTAACGTGCATAATTTATCCGATGGTAAGTATGAAGTTACTGCTGACGATGGGATCGGTTATCTACGCTAATAGGATACCTTATTCCTTAAAGCCTTCCTCTAATTCTTATATACAATAGTTATATAAGTACTTAAGTTTATCCATGATTTGTAAGGGGTCGGTAAAGTTTAAAAAATAGGAGGACTTTGTTTATTTATATTCCTCCTTATAGGTAGATAGAAGATAAGAAGAATAGATTTTTTTTTCGATTTTTTTACCTACCACCAAAAATTTTGGATTCTCCTTTAGACTCCTCTTTCTTACCACATCGTTCAAATCAGAACACAACATTTCTTATAGGTAGGTATATAAAATAGGCGTCGCAGGAGAAACACTAACGGATCTACCAGCTTCACTAACTACCTACGTCAATAAGTTGGTACTAAGAAGTCGTTTAAAAAATTAAGGAAATTCGAATCTCAGTACAATTTTAAAATAAAATAACCAGTTCTATAATTAACCAGTCTTCTCCACGATTTCTCTATTAACTTAAATTAACGTTGGATCAAAGGTTCGTGGTGTTAAGTTGTTGTTTTTAATTTTGAAAATTTTGGATTCTCCATTGGACATCTCTTTCTTACCACATCGTTTAAACCAGAAAAATAAAGTTTGTGTCTGAAATAGGTGTCGTAGGTGAATCACTAAACATCTACTACATATAGTTACTAGCTACGTCAATAAGTACCAACAATTAAGAAAATTCGAATCTCAATACAATTTTAAAATAAAATAACCAGTTCTATAATTAACCAATCTTCTCCACGATTTCTCTATTAACCTAAACCACGTTGCACCAAAGGTTCATGGTGTTAAGTTGTCGTATCACCTTTGGTAACTAGCTACCTTTATAGTCGGTACTCGGTACTAACGATTAAGGAATTGGAATCTCAATACAATTTTAAAATAAAATAACCAGTTCTATAATTAACCAATCTTCTCCACGATTTCTCTATTAACGTAAACCTACGTTGCACCAAAGGTTCATGGTGTTAAGTTGTTGTTTCTTTTTACCAGATTAACATAAATTCCTTGGTCGGTCCGTGACACGTTACTGTTATCAAAATGTTTATTTTTAAGGAGTTTTACTGGGCTCTTAATAAAACTGATCGCTTATTCCTATAACCGGTTCGGGTGAGAATTTAAATGTCGCCGGCGGGATTTTTAGGTAATGATAATAAGGGTGGGAGTAGAGTGGTGACGTAATGATTTTGAAAGCGCCTGACGCTTTCAAAAATGTGACAATGTGATTTTTTATAAGGTTGGAGTAGAAGCACTGTAGCTAAATTTTCAGTTGACCTGATTATTTATTTACATTACAATTTTAAGTGGTCACTGCTCTATATATAGAACTGGTCATTCTGAAGCGTTGTAACTTCTGAGGAGTGATGGTCATCTGGTCTATGATGGACATCATATGTTAATTCAGTAGATATGCATACCCTTCAGCAGTGATAGCCTCGTGGTTGAAACTCAACGTCTCCATCGAGGGACCCGAGTTTGGAATCCGAGGCACCTCTGATTTTTCGAAGTTATCTTCATATTACAAATTAATTATAACTTGCCTTAATTGAGAATGAAAACATGGTGAGGAAACCTGCATACCTGAAGATCTTTAAAAAAAAGAAAAGTTCTCTAAGATGTGAAGTCTACAAATAGGCATTTGACCAGCGCGGTGAAGTATGCCCTAATCTTTCTTATCCTGAGAGCAGACCCGTGCCCACCAGTGGGACAGTAATGGGTTGATAATGTACACCTTTCCACCAAAACGCAATTGTGTCATGTTAGACAAGTGTGCCGGTTGTACATACAAATTCTGTGGAGTTGCAGAGCAAAATTCAGAGTTTATACTGTGGTATAACCTAAGACTGTAGAATGGACTATCTATATAAGTATATGTAGGCACGTTTTTCTCGCAAAATCCTTTTACGAGCTAAAACTTAATAGCTTATTGTGAAGCTATAAACAACATGTCAGTGGCTAACCACAAGCTTTTGAGCTAAAGAAAGGGTGCTTTTATAGGCTAAGCTTATTTCTTGTTAAGCGGTAAACGGCCCGTACCTATAAGATTTTTAGAAATTGATCTTAGAAGTATGTAAAAATCAAAAACGTTCCTTTTTGTATTTAAAGTAGAGACAATACACATTGCACACACACAAAAGCAAACATGTAAACACCAAGACCCATAACAGGTATGTTAATAAATAATTTGGAGAGTTGGAGACCACGGTGCCAGGATAAAAAGCTTAAAAATTTGAAGACACCGAATTATTTAAATTACTATCTGTATAAAATTACTTAATTTCATATTGCCACAAATGATGACCAATCAATAGTAAAAATTAGTAACTTCGTTTCTCTAACACGAGTTCCGTAAAATATATAATAAAACTGAAGTTTATTTTCCCATTTCATTAAGTTAGTTAGCTTTACTAACAATAGATGGTGGTTAAACGATACAAGACTTACTTATAAAGTCATGCAATTAACTCGTTCACTTAAATTAGATACAGTTAAAAAATGTCTTCATTATTCAATCATTTGCATTCAACGTAACAGCTATTACAACAAACTGAAAATGTACCGTGAAAAAGACATACATTTGTCAGCTCTGAATTATTTAAACTCGGGTCAAGACTTTAGTAGGTGTCGGTAACGTTGACTCATATTGTTATTTCATTATAAATGTACAAAATGTCTTAATTAAAGATCGAAACCGGCATAATAACTCAGAAAAAATACACAGCCTCAGCCTGGACCAGGGTTGTGCGCTATCTCTTTCGAACCTACGATAGATTTGCATGCTGTCTCGCTTTGCGCCAGACGAACTTGTAAATTGTTCTTTTTACGATGTGTCCGGTTTGAAACGACACAAGCGCTTGAGGTAATGACTTTTATCAACTATATGGCTTTGGAATTGGGTTTATTTTAAAATGCAGCGATTAACACTTATGTTCTTTAGTAAGTTGAAAAGATGATCAAGTTATCTCGCTCAGACAAAACAAAATACAGCACAAGTCCTTTGAGCTTTCGAGTTTAGTTGCTTTACCGCGATTGCTTTTTGTTGCCCCGTCCCTTTTCTTAGAGCATTTCATTCGTAACGAAAACCTGTTCGATTCTGAAATCCTTTTTATGCCTTTGTATTTTACGGGAAAGGTAACCTTATTATTTTTACTTTAAGATATTTTCTAGTGGTTAACTTTTAAGATAGTTAAGTCATTGTGTGTGTTTTCGTTAAGATGTTATTGTCACGTTCTATCGATGCGATGTGGATTTTGTCTTTTTGTTTGAAGTGCATTAAGACATACTGACATTGCGCTGTACGTTAGTTTCCGTCGGATCATGCATGATTCATACGGAACCTCTTGGAGTGATGTGATTTCACGCAAGAGGTTGACAGTGACATTCCTGGTACACAATCATGTGGGGTTCATTCGTTATCTCGTTTTTGTTGTCATTCTTGAAACTACACATAAGTACTTGTTACGTTATTAGTAAGTTCACGTTGACGACTTAATTAGTCCGCGGAGTTACTGATTTAACTATATAAGGAACACTCTTACCGTAAATGTTTATATATTTTCTGTAATTGTATCAGTCAACCAATTATTTATGATAATTTCTTAATTATTTAAACTTCATTCCACACTGGTTTACATGTTGCCTTATTGGTATAACTTTTAATAGCGCCCTATAATTTCATTTTTTTGGTAATTCGTATAATCTACGGCAAATGAAGTATTATTGCCTTACTTCTGTATAATATCTCCAGCACTCGAATACGAAAACTCGAGTATTTTTGATATGTATTACTAAATATTTCATTTATTTTAGAGACTTATTTTTAGAGCCTGGGATGATACAGAGAAAAAATACCTAAGAAAGAATGCCAAGCCACAGTAGCTAATTTTATATTTTAACTCAAATGATTAACACTAAAATCGTCATGGGAACTTGTCAACGTTTTGTACGTGTGTGAAGAATTTTTGTAGATTCCCAGAATTTCGTTGCTTGAGTCGTCAGTCGCCATCGCTACCGGAGAAGTGTTTGCTCGCCACTTAACAAACAAATCATTATTGGGCCGTTTTTAGATTTACTTATTTTGGTTATATTTGTTACATATTTGAATTTATCCATTTACATAATACATGACCCATAAAAATGTACCAGGTACAATTATACCTAGGTTACTTTAAATAGTGATTTCGAGATTTTATAACTATGTGAATTAAAGGCATCCGTCCATTTTTTTCTTGTTGAAAACTCAAATTTGTTTTTTACAAATGCATGCACGAATGGGACTGGTGTCGTGTATCTATACATATAGAGTTTTATATAATAAAGATGTATAGGTAATATTTCATGAATACACTAGATTTGTTTTGTGATTTAAGTGCATTTAAATATGTTAGGTAGGTACATACTTATCTCTAACGTAAACCTAAATACTGTGTACTTCTTACAAAAACACAAAAAGTTTTACTGCTAAACTTTTATATGAGAATCTTTTTACTTAAATTCTTTATTGAAGCGATACAATTATTTAAAATCATGTTTTAAAAATAAATAGCTAAGTAGATAAATTTCTTTTGTTTGAGTTAAGACCGACTGTACCTACCTATTGATTTTTAGTACTTATTTTCCAAGAATTATAGTAAATAATTTTACTAATTACAAAGGCTTATTCAGTTTACCATATTAAACTAAACCATTTTAAACATGAATAGCTTTTCTTAAGCTTCCCACAGAATCTTACCCGAGACGGTATCTCCATTATGTGCAAACATTTGTGCATCTAAGTATTTGCTTGCCGCTTACTTTATAGGTCATTAAAGGATACTGAAAATATTTGCAGTCATATTAACTCTATTACTAAACATAGTCTAACAACAGGTACTAATTTTAGACGGTCTTTAATAACACAGTATTTAAATTATGACACCTACTAATGTTAATACAACAAACATTAACTTTTAGTCGGATGTAAATCCAGTACCTACTAAGAATGTTTTTGTACTCAGAAAATGTAAGTGTACAAATTTAAGCAATTTATTAATAATCAATCTATCCAGTGATAATTTTACTAGAGATTGTTGTTATCAACAATCAGTTAATCCTATATTTGCCCACCAAACTATGAATTGTGTCAATTTTTGCGTATTAAAATTGTCAACATTCGATCTTTGTTACGAAAAATATTGTATAATTCATTATTATTGAAATATTAAATAAAAATAGTTTCTTTCAGTTCACAAATAGAGTGTCCTACTTTACTCAGAGTAAGGTGCAAGGATACAACATATGAATACCGTATAATAAAATCATAAAAGCATTGCTAATGCATATAATATGAATGCACCTATTCAAATCAGGGCTAACATTTTAATTTACAAAGTAAAGAATTCCTCACGTCAAGAAACTTACAGCATACTAGAGAAAATAATATAGATACGTGGTAGTAAGTAGATAAAATATTTTCCCAGAGAAACGCTAACTCGAGTCATCAGCTCCGTTGTCAGGAGCAAACGTTTGCGGACTCGAGTGTTTGCTCGCCACTTAACAAACAGATCATTAGTTGGTGCATTCGTATCGCTACATAATATATTTCTAGCTTAATTAGGATAAAGCTTTATAGATCTTTATGTATAATTACGTATATTTCATTAGTTTGATATATTTGCTAATAAAGTACGCACTTGAAGTATGAGCTGCATCATATTTTAGGTAATACTTTAATAGGTTTTAGGTACGTAATGTTCAGACGACTCTATTTTATAGAATATAGAAGGAAGTAACTGTATTTTTTAGAAAATATGTCAGTATTCAAGCATAAAACGCTTTCTACGTCTATATAATAGTCCTATATAAAAGGATTTCCTGAATTGTGGTTTTTATAAATATACACATACAAAGACAATAAAATAAATCTAGACTTCAAGTAAACATTTAATTCCAAATGTAATTAAGTACGGTTTGGCTGGGGATAAAATTCTCTGAATAGCAGTTTCTCTGTTGAAATAACTGAAGCTTACTTAGCTGAGTTCTAAAAGTAACAACTCACTTGTAATAGTGGTCAAATAACTTCTTCTTTTGAATAGTATTTAATGACTATGGACAGCTGTTATTATATCTAAATTTATGTGGTATGTTAGGTACTTCATACAACTTAAGAAATGTAATTTAAAAGCATGCTTATATTATTATTATATTTCATTGTACCTATATTTTAAGATAAACACTACGTAGCGGTTAGTTTAATACAAAGTTTAGTGTACCTTGTTAAATTAATATTAGCTTGAACTTGGTGTTATATTTGTTCAAAGCTAGCTTATTTACTTTATGGCAATGCTATTATAAATAATAAGTAGGTATATTTCAATTTAACAAATGCATATCTAACAATAACCTTTAATTTAGTAGTTAACTAGGAATTAGGAATTTGGAGGTGTTTATTTTAAAACGTTCTTTTTTATGTTAATACTTTGGGTTTTTAAACTAAGATAGTACTTACTAGGGTTTTTGTATTTGTTTTAAGTGGATTGAAAGTGAAGTATTAGTAAAACTATTATTAAGTTACTTCTCATGTCCTACAAATAGTAAATATGTATTAAAACCTGTACCACCTGAGAATAAGCATAATTAATAGTTCTACCGTAGTTGTACAGACCATACCTATCCAGCTATCAAGTATAATTACGACACCTTAAATACCTACTTACTTAGTAGACCTCCCACCAATTATGTACGTGCGTTCCAACCCATCAAAGTTGATTCATTAAAAACCTTTTATCGCCCATGCAAATCCATGAATTATCATTGTTTATGTTAGTGCATCAGTCAGCATAGCGCTAAGAAAATGCGATTAAGACATTATCTGGTTAGCACTATCCGCGCCAGAGCGGGACGCAGCACAAATACGCCCGCATATAACTTGTACGGAAATAACTCCGCGTGCGAGTGGGACGGCGAGATTGAAATGTCAGGCTCGACGCGCGCATAATGAGAAAACAGCCGTCCCTTTCGCTCTTGACGTGTTACAATCGTTTATTGTCATGTTACTGTCTCGTTTCGACGGGCGAGATTGAGATGAAATCGCCGGCGGCGCGTTCCAGCTATGTCCTCCCGCCTTTGCTATATCGGTTCGAACCGCGCGGGCGACGGACGTCACGACATTTTATTTTAAATTATTCATAAACAATCGCTGTTATATTTTTTATCAACGAAAACTGTGACTTTAAACTATCAGTGGGTGTTCTGGTGACTGAAAGTTCGCATCGAATTTTGTACAGTGTTAATTTGTTTGTTTAATTAATTTGACAAGTGCGTACATGTGTTCTGTGTTGTATTTATTATTATGGAAATGGATTGCTGCCGCTGCAATATAGTTTGACACGAGATGACCTGACAATTCAACGTATCTCCGTAAGTCACTTTCAATATACCCTTCATTTTAATTAAGTATAATTTACTTTGCTCATTAACAAATCAAAACAAATGCCAACTGTTTAGAATTAATTATTCTAGTAATGTTTGTAAAACCGAAATTTACACTTGGACTGCAACTTTTTTGGAATTCGTCCCGTCGGTGGTTGGTTGGATTCGTCTTTTTGAGTCAAGTGACAACTTTTCGTTTTAGCAAGTTCCAAACATGTGGCCGTGGCGGGTGTATTTTGTACCTGCCCTGGTCAGAACCAGGGTTTAACTTTTTGTAAGTTTTAAAAACAAAGCAGTCCCAACGGCGGGGAGCCTGTCGCAGTTCAGTCACGTTTTTCGTCTTTCCCGGGAATTGCGGGAATTTTTATTTATCACTTCGCATTGTCGGTAGTGCATTTTTATTAGTTAACACGTTAGTATTCAAGATAGACGGCCAGATATTTATTTCAGGCCGGATGGAGGAAACTATTATCTGCGATGCATATTATTCTTGTATTACCTGCTAACAAAGAAACTAGCGATTAGACCTGGCTTTGGTCGTTTTATTATATTTTTATAGATATGTTAAGTACATGTTCATACGAATAGTTTTTTTTTATCTAAAAATGAAATAGACTTAACTAAGTTAGGTAATATAGTCTAAGTATTGATTAAAATGTAGCAAATACATGAGACATTCCTACTTAGTGTTTAGGGGTAGCAGTGCATCTGTGGCAGACGGGTTAAATACAGTTGTCATTGGGCGGCAGTGGTTAGTTACCATTAGATGGACTGCCTCCTTCAGGTCAATAAAAACTACCTTTATAGATACCACTAACTACTATATGTTCCTACCGGACCCCTATTAGGTATTTTTCAATAATAATATCCACTTGTTCTGTAAAAGATAAATAAGCATGTTGCACTAAATATTAGTACCTGTAATGTTAATATCTCAAAGACTTATAGGTTAGCTCTAATAAATGTAAATACAAATGATATATGTAGGTAAATAAATACTGTATTTTTTCGCATTTTGTTCAAACACTAAATTTTGTTGTACTAGTACAAAGATGTAAATAACTACTTGGATATCTATTTGGGTAACAATCAAACCCTATACCCATAAGGAATTTATTAAACCCTTTACAGTCGGTACCACACCCGTACCGACTGTAAAATGTACCCGCATAATTAATTAAGAATTTATTTGTTTATAATGTTTTGTTAGTTTTATAAAAAATAAGTTGCAACAAAATAACTTTTTATCTTGTATTTAACCACTCTAGGCATGTACTTTTACATACATTCTTAGTGTTCGTTTACGTTATAATTACACAAAGAAATATTATAATATTTTGAAGGTGGTAGAACCCTTTGTGGTTCGACTCCGGCGGCACCACCGCCACCTATTTCTACCTAATAACAGCAGTGTTAGGTTGCTGTGTTCCGGTTTGAAGGGTGTGGTAAGGGAGACAGACTTTTCCGAGGCGTTCCAGGTTAGTCCTCAGGGGTAGCGGCGCATCTGTGGCCGACCTTAGGTAGGAATATCTGATCCTATCTGGGGTTGATTACAGATGTCCATGGGCGGCAGTAGCCACTTACCATTAGGTGGACTGCATGCTCGTCTGCTACTCCTATATTATAAAAAAAAATATGCACAAAAGATGCCCATGAGAGTCGTAAAGCAAAATTTCAGTTTTCTGTATCTATGCGTTAAAGGTATGCGTTATTTAAAGGTTAGTATGCAAGAATGTTATTAAGAAATATTTTAAATTTTACAATATGAGTGAGTGTTTAACTAAAATACTTTAATTTATGGAATTATGTGCGAGATCTTAAAATAAAGTATCCATAAAATATTTCAACGAAATATGTTGTACTTATTTTCTATTGCAACTTAATTTAGAATTACCAAAAAACATCACAAAACACCGACGGTAAATGATCTTATTAACACATAAGGCGCTTCACACACTATTGTTAAAATAATAGCACATATTGCACCAAGAACGAATATGGTTCCACTACTAAACCCGTAGGACCCCACAAAAAAGTCCGTTCTACATAAAGTTGGTTATAAATGGCCAGATGTGGTAGTAAGTTCTTCTTCAAGTGGAATCTACGCTATTTTAGTTTTATATAAATGTACGTAATTATTATAAAAAACACAAATCAGACTGCTTAAAAATATACCCTATGTTACTCCTACATTTAAGATGAATCTAACTACTCATATTATGTTAATATCCGTGAGGCCGTTAAGGTTGAAGGGTGAGCCAAAAAATGAAACGAACATTACATACTTAGGTATAGTCCGCGTAAAGTGCTAGTCCACTCTGAATATAGAAATGAATCGCGTCGCCATAGTAAATTGTATGACTACACCTTCTCGCAACAACTTCAGATCGGACTAACAGTTAACTATACGCGTCAAAAACACTACCCGTCGAGTCGAGGAGAAAATGTATATCATATTAGTGCTTCTTAGAGAATAGTCTCCCAACTTCGATAAATTTAATTGAATATATTGCTTCTGTCGTTTAAAGAAACCATAATAGAGCTATTAATTTACCATAAGTAAGTAATTATTATTATGAATGTCTGAAAATAAGATTCAAAATAGGTAATTGTTAATAATAATTGATTGTTGATAAGGGGTTTAGGTTATAATTTAGCCTTAAAATTGGCTACAATACTAGTGAGTAGTGTAAATACAGTGGTATTTACACAACAAATCAACTCTGTCAAATCGACATCCTAATATTTTAGTAAGTGATGACGCTAGTAGTCAATAAATTATTGCTAAGTGTGCGAGCCGCTTAAACCAGGCGAAAATATTTTAATGTTCCGGTACATTAATTTAACGAGTAAATTAACCTCTTGATAACTGTTACCACTTACGTGGCAGTCTAAAGTCTATATTATTGTTAGCGTTAACTTTATCTTTTGAGTTATAAACGTATTTCCAGGTTCAGTTTTTAAATCTTTGTATGTTATAATTACGAGTGATTTGTTAGAAGAAACGTCGAGTATGTTTTCTTGTATTTGTGCATTTTTATACAAAGTAAACTTTTAATTTTAATTTGCTCCTTCTAATCATTTTAAACAGAAAAGGTGTTTATAAAATATCGTATAAAATGTAGAAGTTATATTAATTTAAAATATGTTACGGACTATAATTATTGTATTGATAAAGTACTAAATTATGAAGATCTAAGTAAGCAAGTACTAAGTAACTTTTTCCCTACTTTACTAATAAATCAAGAAAACAACACTTACTTAAGACAGCACAGTTAAAAATGACTTTAGCGTCATATTTTTGTGTCAAAAAGTAAAAGAAATCATTGATCATAGTTAAATTAATATGGCAGCTTGTACTATCGTCCTGGTAGACCTAGAAGAAATACTTATACAAACGTAGAACCTTTGTGGTTCGACTCTGGAAGCACTACCGCTACCATGTATTTCTACCTAATAATAGCAGTCTAAATCGCTGCTTTGTTCCGCTTTGTAGGGTGTGGTAATGAAGGCATACTTATCCAAGGCGCTCCAACTTAGTCCTCAGGGGTGGCGACGTACCTGTAGCCAACATAAGTCCTCCAATAATATCTGGAGTTGATTACAGATGGGCAGTGGGTAAAACCATAGTAAAGAAAGAACTAGTTCTTTACTATGGTAAAACCAACTTGACTCAACCACCTTTGCTATTTCTATACTATAAACAAAAACTAAAGCTAAATTAAAACGACAAACCCTAGCAATCAGCGTAATACATTAAACAGTATCTGTACATTAATATCGCGTCTGTTTCATGCCATAAACTTAACTCATGAGCACAGACTGCTTAATAACTACTCGCTATCTCAATAACTACTACTATCTGACTGTCAGCCAGTCAACCATTAAATATAATTAATTTTGCGCTGCTATTTCTTATTTGACGTTGGTGAATATAACTACATTTGTACCTACTTTTAGGTTTATATATCGATGTAACAAATGAGCATGCAGTCCACTTGAGTCTTGAGTTTGTGTGGATACGTAATCAATCCTTAATAGGAAATACTCCTCACGATCATTTTTACCGCGTACGTGCGTAATGTGGAAATTCCTCCTGAGGTATTCCCTCAGGGCTATGTTATGGGGCTCTTCAAGAGGGGTGTAAAAAGAGCTCTCCTTCAAAGCCGGCGATGCATTGGCGACTCCTCTGGTGTTGCAAATGTCCATAGGCTACGGTGACTGCTTTCTACCAGGTAGCCCGTATGCCTTATCGTTATGTTAAATATTAAAAAAAAACCTAAGGTCGGCCTTAGAAGCGTTGTTACTTTTGAAGTGTAGTTAAAATTTATCCGTGTACATGATTTTAATGTTAAAATTAATAATAATGTATTTTTCTTAGGTTTAGTCAGATATGTAAATCTATTTATACAAGAAAACAATAAAACGTCATTACGGGAATTACGTTAGAAACTCAGTAGTTATATTTAATTCAAAGAGACAAACGTATATTCGCTTTTGTTAAAATAATCTACTAGATACACATTTATACCCGTATATATCTAGGACTTTATTTAGCATATTCGTTTTTTAGATTTACGGATTTGACAGCTTCGACACGTGCATCACTTTTTATATTCCATATTTGAGGTCTCTCCTCAACTAGAATACGATTCGGTAGACGAGGGTTTTGAAAGGTGGTAGAGTCACTATAATTGTGTTATGGAGTTTCTTTCGCCGCTTCTTCTCTATAACGAAGTGTGGTGTGTGGTTCACTCTGTGAAGTGGCGGTAGATTTAATTACATTAAAAAAGTGTTTTGTAAAGAGACTATTTGGAAAAAAAAATGATTTGATTCGATTCTACCGTTTCTAACTTTCCCAGTGAAACGCAAAATGCTTCACGCTAGAAATAAGTGTGACGGTGGTGCCTCTGGAGTCGTACCACAAAAGGTGGTATTTTATTTTGGCTGTATCCAATTCATTCCTTGTAGACAAAGTCACGGACACAACAGACAATTGGTGCATTGTACACATACACCGATACATGTAGGTATCTCAATGGACACGGTACAACACTTCAGCGCAATGTCATAATTCATACAACATCACGAACTTGTGGACTCGATCACGAATGCTGAATGATTTGTTTAGATCTGCATTATGTAGGGATGGGTCTTTGTCTGAGAGGAAGTAACTGAATGGACTCCTAAAATGAAATGTGTTTGATGTCACTTATTGTCAGTTACACTATATTCGTTCTGGCTAATACGAAGTCCCAGCAACCAAGTCAACCAATGTAAATATTCAATTGCCTTTATTAATAAAAAATCAGTACAATAAAAGTACATACAATGAATACAACAATACAATACAATTCATGTTAAATAATATAAGATAAAGAAAACGTTTAGCGAATATTTTAAAAAATGTGTTTTACTGATATTCAGTTTAATCATTACAATTCCAACTAATTTTACGTACACAAGTTAAGGCTTTCTAATTACATTCAGAAATAAGTACAGCGATGGTGCTACCAAAGATATAAGATTGAGATATCTACAGTGAACACAATTGACTGTTATCGTAGATGGCGCTTGTGTTGCATTAGGAGTCTGTTTGATTATCTCGTCTATGTTTTGAGTACATTGAACAATGGTGAGCAGTTTTCTATTCAGAACTTCTTTACTTGTTCTTTTGATTTTTTTAAATTTGGATTCTGATTCACCATTTATGAAATAATCTATGGCAGCAAGTATAACTATCTAAATAGTAAATTTAGTAAGAGTAAAAATATAGGCACGTAACATAAATATAGGCAAGATATAAGCAAAGAACACAATGTAATTCATTAAAGCATTTCATTGCATCGGCGATCACGCGCATATAGGCTCAAATAGGCGGCTGGGCTATGATTTGTTTGTGGCGCAAAATTGATGCCTATAGACATGCTTACTGTTAGAGGCGACCCATCAATTAAAATATTGGTAATGTTTTTTTACTTTTTCAGTGACTTAAAATTAGCGCTTGTTTAAATATTTAAATTACAGTTACAACTGAACGAACGGACGGAACGAATTATGCAATGAATTATTTCGTTGGGCGGGTCTACTTTAAAGGTATCAATGTCATACCTAAATAGGCACAAATGAGCCTGATAAAGGAAATGTCAAGTGCTGTCCAATATGAAATAGAAAATATTTTAATTTGAGGCTCTCCAATTTAGCCCTAAATTGTAGCAACATATCTTTTTATCTTCAGTAAAACCGTTATGGTTACCATTGCAACTCGAGGAGCGACAGAAAGTTTTGGCGGTAGAAATACAACTGAATCTATTAGGTACAACTTCAATCCTACTTGATATTTAGTGATCCCTTATAACCAGGTCATCTGTATGCATCATTCACTACTTCAATAAAAAAAGTCAATCATAATATACCTTATTATCTATACAAGTCTAAATCATTCCTAACTCTATGTTGCGGGTCGTCGACTCAAGACGGGTCGATCGTTCTATTGATGATCAATCGGCTTGATTAAGCAATTACCAAAACTATACGTTTCTGTGGGTTTCTTCCCGCAGCGCTCCGAGATTTACCGATGGAATAGTTCTGGAATTTAGCTTTCCAATTTAGATTTTTATAATTTTCTCTCTTATTCATATAAGTTTTATAGAAAGAGATGTTATTACAGAGAGTCGTCCAAATGTCAAACTGTAGATCCATACAAAAATACAAACGGCATTAGAAGAAAAGAGAAGTAGAATAAGCAACTTCGTGGACAGATATGTTAAATACGCTTGTAACATATATACGAGTATACTTTTATAAAAGTTATGATCAGTATTGGCACTGATTTAAGGCTAAGGGCTTTAAGAATCAACCCTCAATGGGATCTAAGTTATACCTGAGATCGCTCAAAGATGCATTGCTACTCCTAAAGACTAATTTAGAAAGCCTAATGTTCAACTTTAAACCAGAACACAACAGCACTTAAAATTATTACCTATAGTAGATAGATACTGTGATCGTTAGCGTTGATGTAAAGTTTCTACCACCAGTAGACGTACTTATACGTATGAAAAAAATATTTACTGGTAAAGAGTCTTACGAATCATTGCTGGTAGAAACCACTGTTTCTACCAGCAATGATTCGTAACTGTGAGATTTTAAAACAATAACAACAACTTATTTACGAAACAATGTGTTTAAAACATTTAAAAATGATCATTATTAATGAATTGCATTTATAAACCCTTTGTTTTGGACCCACGTCCCACTTAACAGAAAACATTGATTGATCGCGAACAAAAACCATCTTGAAACGTTACAAGTTTAAGAATAATCTTAGGATAAGATCAGAAAAGGAATTTAAGGCCGATGACTAATAAATATGTAAAAATTATCAGTACAAACTTTAAGGGCCAGATCTGATTGGGTACAGATTAAAAATAAAAATAAAGATAAAATTAAAAAATAAAATGCTGGCTGCTTCGAATTTTTTGACTCTGTGACACTCAATTATGGTACCCAATAACATTGTAATGTTTTCCACTGGTTTTGAGTTTTTAATTAAATTTTAACTTGCTGCGACAGGGTTGTTAAGAATCCAAAAATGTCATTACTCGTGAATATTATGCTAACTTTGGCTGTATTAGTACTTGACTTTTGTCCTTAAAATGTAATTTTTAAGTAGTAATAATGTATTTCTATGTATTTGTACATTTTAGTAATATTATTTGTTTGATAACTCATATCTGGAATTTAACATTTTGTAATAATATCATAAAATAGTTAATTTAGTGTGCATAAGTGTACATCAGTTCTTTTTATACTTATATTAAATAACTAGCTGACCCGGCAAACTTTGTACCGCCTCAAAATCTATTTATTAAATATATTTCATATAAAATATAGCCTATGTTACTCGTGGATAATGTAGCTTTCGAATGGTGAAAGAACTTTTAAAATCGGTCCAGTAGTTTTTGAGCCTATTCATTACAACCAAACAAACAAACAAACAAACAAAGTGTTCCTCTTTATAATATGAATATTAGTGTAGATAAATACTTTACAGAGTAATAAATACACAGGATTTGAGTGGTTTATTACAGTAACGAAATAAAACATAAAAAGTGTAAGTAAAATGCTATTAATTGCTTCTAAATTGCAAATACATTTTATTCAATAATGAAACTGAAAACCTACCTGTAGTCTATAGATGCACTACTCTCGCTAAGTTGAAACGCCTCGTGTAACAATTACCACACGTTAAAACCACAAATCAGATAGCATAATATGCATAGCTTTCAGATTTCGTCGGGTACTTTGATGCGCCTAAATACATAAATTATACTGCGATTAAAAAAACTGGATCGATATTAAATCGTTACTTCATGAATAAAGGGCATTATAATTTCGCCGATATCGCTAAGTCGTTTCGTTATTTGGTCGAGCTATCTCGGGAACTGGTCGCGGGTCAAGCGCGGTCACGGCCTTAGATGAAGACATTGGGAGCGAACAGCGCTGTCGTGGAGCCTCGGTTTTATGTTGTCCTGGTACGTGCAGTTCAATATACTTAGTAAAGCCTATTGTAAGTTTACTATGAATTTCTGGTCAAACGTTTCTGTGGGTTGACAAATGAAAGGAATGGAACAGTTTTTGTGTTTAGCTTTATGTGAGCCTGGTACTTCTGGATTTTTGTACGAGTAGATAGATATGTAATATCTTAAAAATGATTGAAGTCTCGGTCTGACTGCTTAACACGTGAATGTTGTTCAGAGCTTATGTAAAACTTATTAACAATACAAAGAGTTATTTATTTTCTGGTCTATATTTTTGGGTGAAAATTGAATCAATTTATAAGAATAAGACTAAATTTACAAAGAGCATCAGACAGCTTTTGACTTTTCATACTACGAGTATTTAGGTTTCAATCTATTATAGTTTCAATTTCGTACAATTTTCTACACAAAATGAGGAAGATTTAGATCATAGTTCACCGCGCTGACTAAAAGTTTATGAAGAACGTTTAATTCTTATAAGATTTGTAATTGATATCATTTTAAATAAGAACATGAAATGAAAACTCACAAGATTGGTATTAAAAAGTACTCCGTACCTTAAAGTAAGGGAAACCATAAACCAAACCATTCGATTATTATCTATTGTTACGGTTTAAGCAAAAATGGTTACTATGAAAAATTAAAATCCCTTGAAAATTAATAACAATCTTATCGGTTTCCTGCTAATAAAATTATAGCTTTCATATAGTCAGTGTTTGAATTCAAATTGAATACTAGGAGTAATTGTACACAAGCAGATAGAATCAAACCACCCACAGTATCATTAGACAGTAGCAGTGCTTTGAATGTAGGCGTCGATGATTTATTAATGATTTGTACCAAACAATTCACACTTATTTCATGTTAACACGATATTGCGTTATTTGTGAATAGTAAACCGGATAATACCAGTTTTAGATACAGTTTTGGAGTAAAAAGTGGCCTATATGTAAATGTCTAATCTATTGCAATTACTCATATGAAAAGTCGTTTGAACTGATTCTTAAATCGGTTTTTATGAACATAGAGCAATAGATAGAAAAAGACAGATAAAAATTTTAAAAAGCGGTGTTCTATTTACTGGTAATATTATTATAAATCGAGGCTGATTACTGATCTGAAATTTCCAAATATATACTACTCTTGAGTTCCGATATTCGAAATCTAGATATTTTTATGTACATTATTATGCTAAGTAAGTTTAATGCGTAATGGAAATGAATTATAATTTGACAAAGGACAACATTATAAGTCTGTACCTGAGACTTTTTCAAAATGTTTCAAAATATGTTTGAAGTCATCCATATTAAGCATTTAGATGATCTGATTCATATTGTGTTTATGGTTTGTCGAATGTTTATACTTTTTTTATTTTATGTGTTTGAATTAATTATGTAATGCCATCTTTGCACTGTCTACTGTCATATTTCTCTTCATTCCCACGAAAATCTCCTTTTATCTTTTGATTTCTAAGCTTTTCAATTTCCTTCAACTTTCTAGCCAAATTAACACATTCATGATAATTTAGCTCCAATAAAACTCATTTGTTCATGTTTTATTATTGTATACAAAACACTCGTTAATTAAAACGATACGGCATTTTGGGGCCATAAATTAGTCTATAGAACAAAAAAGTAAACAGTTGATGTCAGTTTGGTTCTCAAAATGATTCTTTACAAATACTTTTTTGTGTGCAACTGTTTCTATAAATTTATTGAGAGAAACTTTCCTCACGGATTTTACTTCGAAATTAATCTTAATCTGAAATCTATCTAATATTTTGGGACCTTTGTAAAGGTATGCTTGGTGTTAGATAGAATTATTTATTAGACTATCTATTTTTATGGATGTCATCGTAATATCGTTATATTTTATAGGTATATCAACGAAAAAATCATTCAGGTCAGTATTTGTGTGTTTGAATCTATACCTAAACATCGGCATGTAATAATTTTCATTATAGTAAATAAATATTAATAGATTTCAATACTAAGATTAAAATTATTAGGTTATAATAACTTTTCGGTTATTTTATATCTAAGAGGCCACAAACTTTCTTGTAATATGATTTCGTTTTCGAGCATCTAAAAATTCATATTATTTTCGCTGTTACGTTCCAAACTATCATTATGAATGAAATTAAAATAAACATTATTCGAAATGCGTCTTAGAATCCGAAATTGTGCCAGAGCCGTGACATTACCAGAAAATACGGGCACAAAATATTTGTACAGTCAGCGTTGTAATAAACATACAGGAGCGAATCGAATTCCGGACCTTCTCCAAATAATCAGAGAGCGTTGAAAAAACTTCGAAAAGCGTCGACAGAGTCATCTTTCTGGGGTAGAACTAATTGGTGTTCGTTGGTTATAGTTAAAAAAGTTATTTGTTGTGCTCGCTTTTGATGGAGCATCGAACGTGAGGTAATGCTGAGCAAAAACTTGTCTAAGCATATTGTTATACCCGATAGCCCTCGGCAGTTATGTAATAATTTGTAATAAGGCTTTTGAAAGTAATATTATCTTTTCAACGCGCATGTATTCGATGATAGGTTTTCACAGTTGATATTCTAGATGCGTGTCTAGAACCGTGGTTACTTTGTAGTGGATGATAAATTGTCTTCTTTATGATGTTTTGATGTTAAGTCTATTGGACTCAAGTTCAATGATACTACAAAGTGTGTGTATGAGAATGAATATGGACGCTACATTTATTGTGAAATTGTAAATCTTTTTGATTCCCGAATGAATGGCTTATAAAAGTTTATTGTGTTTAATGATGATATTTCTGTTAAAATAAGAATGATAAGTAGAAGAAAATAATTTAAAAATAACATTTGAAGTGTGAATAATTATTTAAAAGAAGTAAGATGTAAAAGTGTTTGTTGGGGTTAGTGTAATTGACTCCAAAAACATGTGTCTTAAATGGTAGTATCCAGATTTAGATTAGAAACGACCAATTTTAGAATCGGTTCAATCTTTAAACAAAACACCTGTACCCCGCCTACCTACCCACTTATAAATATGTAACCTGCTATTGTCCCCACAAGAGATCTATCCGAAGACTTGCTAACAAGGGTTTTGAAAAAAATACTCGAGTTCCCGAATGGAACAATGGGCCAAAGAGCAGACATTCAGGTAGAATAAATTCTCTATTGTTGGTTCCCATTAGGACATAATGCCTTAAGATTTCAACGGTATAAATTCGATGAATGCTAAAAGTTTCGGAGTAACGCAACCTTTAAAAAGGCCTGGATGAGTTTTTAAACGAACTCTCTCTCTCTCTCGAAATTTCTGTTCTATTTTTCCATGTTCGGTTTTGTTCCAAATTCCAAATTCCATTTTTAAACAATATAAGTACATCCAAGTCCTCAGCCATATGGAAATTTCTCAATCTAAGGCGTCAGAACATTAAAATTACAATAAATATGTTTGCGCTTTTTTGTGTCATTAAATCAACGCTAGCAATTCTATGAAGTCATTACCTTCAAGTTAATCGGGCATAGCTCTCGCCTTCTGTTTATCCATCGCAAAAAGTGTCTTGTGTTTTATCGAAAAAAAATTGGTATTAGGCCAACTCTTTTTGCTTCATTTTTTATTCTCCATTATTTCTTGCCAATAGCTAAGCTCCAACCTTATTATTACTCGTTTCCGCATTATCATTCCCAGAAACTAATTTTAGAATTGATAAAGTTTTCAAAACCAGAAACGGGTTTACAATCGTTTTGGATTCTTTTATGAAAACTAACTGGCTCCTTCTGAGAAGAAATAAAATGCATTTCATTATATCCTTCTCCCGTAAAAACCGGGATCAATAAAAAAGCTATTCATATTTCTACATCTTGATCAGAATCGGAGCTTCGATCAGATATCGGAAATTTATAAATTATTAAAAGAATAAATTTCTCCGCGTTGAACAAATCGCGGTGTTGGTCTCGGTCCGTTTAAATTAATGACATTTCTTTCACCGTGCAGAGAGGTGTCGGTTACTGGCCCTTCTACCTGCGCTGACGAGTCTATTTAGACGTCAAAATACGCTTTTTTGTGTCTCTATATCTGTGAAACTAGTCTCAGGGATACAAAACAATTTCCTTTGTTGGGACGTTCTAATGATTTTTTCGTCACAATTTGCCGATTTGTACGAGCCGTTCCGCGAACGGCGCTCTTTAGTGTTACCTGTTGTGAAAAACAATATGAAAGGTGCGTTTCGGACTGTCAAATGGGGTGTAATTTATGGTGGCGAACGTGATAAATCCTGCATTGAGCCTAGCCGCCCTATCATTTGGGGTATTATCAGAGTGAGTTATTTTGTTGTAAAGCACACATTTCCCAACCTTTAATCTTCTGACCGGTTCCAGAAAGGATACTGATGCAATTGGTGCCAACTTCTGGTATTCATACGTGCTTAATTCTCTTGGTGTACATTTGTACTTAGACAAGTTTTATTTCCTTGAAATTAGTCTTAAGTTATCAATGATATTTTAATTTTTATAAAAAGGCAAACATACGGTTCCTTAGCTGTATTATTAAGACAACTTCATACATTACCATATTGTAAATTAATTCTGAGTTAGAAGTGTTTGTAATATTATATTGTAGCAACAAATGTCTGTTTTACGTGTAATAAAACAATAAGATTAAATTTCATAAACCGGAAACGGTATAAGCCATACAAACTCGTATTAAACAATCAAGCATTTGAGTGTTTAAGTATAATCTTATCTCGGACAGACAGACAGGATGCCCGTGTTAGCTCCCTCTGACGGACGGATCCCGAAGCAAACGCCCTGGGATCTCCGGGATGATTACTTAATGCTGTGATGAAATTTGATACATGAGGATGAATACGTAATATGTTTTTGGTTACATGTGGAGTAATGTTGCATTCAGTATTGTTTATTTTCAAATGTTTGAATTGTACGTGTTTGGTTAATTGAATGATATGGTTTGTGTTTCCTTTCAATTCTTATTCAAAGCCATTTTAATCAAGTTTTGGTAATTTCTCGGTTTCTTAAACATTTTTAAATTCTCGAAATTAATAGAAAAACCTATTCATACGTATTATTTGATAAACTATCAACATTGTTTAATTTGTTTATCTCGGAAAAGATTAAAATCGAACTTTAAAAAGACTTGAATGAATGCATATCAATAGAGAATACATAATTCTTCAAAGAAACAATATCAGTTACATAATCTGACCCTGATTCTCTACTTTTATATTTTGACATAATCATCGGGGTATGTGAAAGGACTTGACCTTTACGATATTTCATGTCTGTCGTGTTATCGAATTCATTTTTTTAGTCATTTACCAGTACATTCTAAAACACCCTTTAGTAGCGGATGCTAGAACTTAAAAAAGCTAATAAACCGTGTCCAAACTAAGCCAGGGCTCACGAGCCTAAATCTACCGGAGATAATAATGTTCAAACACGTCTGAAACAAAAAAACATCTTCAGTAGCTGGCGCGTCCATGTTAAGTGACAGGACAAACTGTGATTATCACCTCCGGAGGTAATGTGTTTGGTTACGCTCGGAGCTAGCGTTTCTGCTTGAGACTTGGTTTCGATCGTTTATGGTACTGAAAATAACGTGAGATTTGGTCTTCGTATCACGGATTAAGGCATTTTTTCGATCTCTTTCGAAATCTTATGATTCATGATGAATCTACGGTGAAATTTATTTCCAAAAGTAATTCTAACTTCATTGTTGTCCAAAAGATCTCACTTGGAAAAAGTATCTTTTGTTTCCATTATAACATTTGTTTGTAATAGGACATCCTTTGATTTAAATAGTTTACCAAGCTTTACCTTAAACATATTGCCTTCTGATTTTCACATAAGCAAACTTTTAATAACGTGCCGTCTTCTACGTTAACTTACATTTTTTTCTTACTTAATATTTCAGTATATCATCTTCCATTTGATCACTTCTTCAATAGGTACATTAACAATTCCTACAAAACTTATTTCGAATTACTCTACGTTAAGTACATATTTTATATCTTCTCCAGCGATTAATTTAGTCATAAATTGGATAAATCCATTAATACTACAACTTAATAAGCGTAGGCATTAGAACTACTTTCAAGTTAAATATTCGTATGGATTTTGTAGGGTTGTGCACCTCCCGACATAATATTATAATTATTATTTATATAGTATAAGATTATTACGTATTATGGCTACGTAATATTCTACATTAAAATTCATTCATAAAATTAAATACAGTAACAGTACATTAATAAATATACTTAAACATATACTTCAATAACATTTCATGGAAAATAATAAGTGCATGTAACGTAACCATATTAATCCAAAATAAAGTCCATAAAATATATATATTTTTGTGTTTAGTGATAAATACATCTTATGGTCATTGGGAAAGGAGTAAGAGTACGAGAAACCAAAATAGAATGGATGTCCTAAATGGCATAGAAACTATGATATATCTCATTCTGCAACGCATCTGTGATCTATTCAAGCTATTACAAATGTCTATGGGTCGTATGGTCGAATGGGACAGTTGTATACAAAAATTGGTCTATATAATAGTTGATATTTTTTGTACTATTATTTTCGCTGTCGTGTAATGACAACCCTACTCCTAGTTGCATCACTTGGACCCGTGGCCGAAACATTTCTTGCCCAAACAGCCGGGAATCGAACGAACCACCCACTCACATTCCTACTAAAACTGGTTTAGACCTTAGTACTAAGGTTTTATATTTCTAGTTACGCAACGAGGTCAGATTCTTGTAGGGGTTGTTTATTGCTATTGGGGTATGTTTTTGATTTGCCCTAAAGAAGTGGTGAATATTTTTTATGATAAAGAAGAAGCAAACGCAGTAGATTTTAATGATATTAAAATAGCAGTTCATTTGAACGAAGAAATTACTGTTGCTCATTAAAACATACTAAAAGATTGGAATGATTATGGGAATCTTACCTAAGGTGCGATGCTACAGATGCATTGTTGCACCTAACAACTAAGTTGTAACGCTTCGTATATGCCTTTTGATAACCAGAGCACACTAGTTTCACGTTGATGTTATAAGAATTAAACAAGTTTGAAATAAGACCGTTAACAAATAAAAATATATTTTGCTACATCTTTTCAATTATTTTTAGTTTAATTTGATGACACGAAAGGACATTATTTTTACTTAGTCCCGCTTTGGCATACAATTATGACAACTAGTCCGCCTTTGTAGTACTTTTAACGCTTTGTAGCGCTTTTACATCTGACGTTATAAACGCAGATCGCTAGTTCGAAGTCAGCATGGCTATTACATAAATATTCCCAAAACTTTATTACCATTGTCTGAAGACCAAGGGCTCTACAACAATACTTGAACTCGTTAAGCGTTCACGGCGAAGTAATAATTACTGTATGGTTTTATTAGCTCCCTAAGGTACGTGATATATTTAAATGAGAGACGCTAGTAGTGACTGTTTAGGGTTGCTACATTGGGACATAATTTTTAAGGTCTAAGTTTA
Source organism: Epargyreus clarus clarus (assembly GCA_014595695.2). Classification (NCBI taxonomy): domain Eukaryota; kingdom Metazoa; phylum Arthropoda; class Insecta; order Lepidoptera; family Hesperiidae; genus Epargyreus; species Epargyreus clarus. The sequence continues at coordinate 574,061 of JACTTY020000076.1, forward strand.
AAAAATTATGTCCCATGATTTTAGAAAAAAGAGACGCTAGTAGGTACTGAGTGGTTAGAGCTGTTTCGAAGGGACATAATTTTTTAAGGTTTAGTTTTTTAAGGTAAAAATGATGTCCCATGATTTTATAAAAAAGAGACGTTAGTACTGAGTGATTAGGGCTGCTTCGACAGGAAATAATTTTTAAAAGTAGTTGAGGGTTGCTACATTGCGGGATATTTCTTTAAAGATTAAATTAAAAAAAAATGAAGCCCATGGTTTAAAATACCTCATATCAATAGAGTTTTCCGTAATAACACTTAATGTAATAGTGCTGCTATAAATAGTATTATAATAGTTTATGAGTCATAAAATTAGTAGGTACAACACTATAAATAGTGTTGATACTAATAGCACTATAAATAATATTATAATAATTTGTAATACTACTACAGAACTATTTATAGTTTTCATCAACTTGTTATGTTAGTATTTCTATTGCTACTGTAGGTCTTCATAGTTTAGCGAATTTTCAAAGTACTAAGCCTGATCCTTTTTATATATTGAAACATTATTATTAATCCGATTTAATGATAGATGATGATGATGATGATATATGATACTAGTGACTAAAATAAACAAGATCTTTAGTTATGTTTAGGCTTCTTGGATTCATTTTTATTAAATAGAGACTTTCTTAAAAATGAAAATGCTCTTCATACCTATATAATCCGTATTATTTCTACTGAACAACAAATCCTTTTCTACCGAGGATAAGAGGCATTTAATGCAAGTGCAACTCATCATTATGATTTTGGATAAAGGGACCACATTTAAGTATACATAATCTTCGAAAATAATTGTTTGAACAAGTGTCTTCTCTTTGTGATTATGTCCCAATTGTACCATATGTCCGATTGTCCCATTGTACCTGGATGGAGTGTGACAAAGCTTATGTACAACAATTGGTACAATAGAATGGAAGGATTAGTGGAAATTATGAATTTGAGTACTTGAAAAGGTACTTGAGCTGTTTGAACAGCCTTCTGTCTCTTTAAGATGTATGACAATATAGTATTAGTATTATTTTTAATACGTATTATGTAATAACCTAAATATTAGGGGTTTTAAAATGGTGGCATTTATGTAATTAGGGATTATTGGTAAAGTTTTATGACTTTTACCGCAGTAGCATAGTGGCCTTAATACTTATGTTATAAGGTAAAATATTTGTGACGGTAGTACCTTCGCAGGCTTAGGGCCTCTACTTTTGCTAAGAGACAAAGATAAATGCTGCTTCCATAAATCAGAATTACTCAGAAATATTTTGCTACATAAGGTACTATAAAGTGATACATATACCTACCTAGCCCTTTGCCTAATTTATATAACAACTAGCTTACCCGACAAACGTTGTGTTGCCATATAAATAAAAAAATGTTAAGGGTGAACAACCCTTATCACTTAGGGGTATGAAAAATAGATAGTAGCCGATTCTCAGACCGACTGAATACGCATATAAAATTTGGTGAAAATCGGTAAAACCGTTTCGGAGGAATACGGTAACTAACATTGTGACACGAGAATTTTATATATAATAATATACAACTACTTCGAGATAAAACCAGAAATCTAAGAAGCAAAGGTCCCCGCGATCATTAGCGCACGCACAAGATTTTAGGACCCTTTCTGTCAAAAGACCCTTTCCTACAACCTTAGCTCATTTACATAAAACCCTTTATCCCTTGAACGAAGTGTCATTGTCAATTGGTTGTAAAATGGACAAGTTTACTTTTCAAAATTTAACTATTTTGGATTTTACGTTGTAGGACTAAGGGCGGTTTTTCTCTAAATTGATTTGTACGTAATCTCTCACTGTAGTACTAAAAGATATACCGAGAAAGGGTTAAGTATATCTAATATTGACAGACGAATCGAGGGACGAACAGTAGCGTATTGGTATTATGGATCTCGGCTTGTCAATATTAGTTTTGGGTTGCATCTATTAGGGTGCAGTGATTTTGAACGAAATACGTTCGTGTTTCGTCGTCCATTATTGTCCCACTGCTGGGCGACCAGGAGACCTGTGTCTCCTCTCAGAGTGAGGTTTAGGCCATAGTCCATTGCTAATCTAATTTAACTGTATCTAATGTAATTAGCGTAATTGTCAGGTGGTGATAAGTTGAACTTATATTTCCTATAAAGAAAATATTTTCTTTCGTCGTTTAGGCCATAAATTGGCCTAATATAATATAATGGTTTAGGGTAATTAAATCGATAATTCCTCATAATATTCTAAGTCTTACATTAATGTCTCATGTCATAGAATTAGGAGTCATAAGTCGTAAGTCAATTGTTATCTTAAAGGTACAAGTAGCGATATTATAATGAGTAGGTATATTTTCGAAAACTTAATGCCAAAACAAGATTGTAGAGTTTACAATTTCAATAACCAGTAAAATGATTTGAAAAAATTCGTGCTATTACATATTATTTCCAACTACTTATATGACAATGAAATATTAATAATAAAAATTAAAAAAATACTCTAAACCACTTCTCTAACCCTAAAACACCCACAGTACAAGAAAATGCTCTCAAACAATTAACAAACTTATCTTCTCCATCATGATTTGGATAAACAAATATTAGTTCAGAACCAGAGCGCTGACAGGTTATCTCGACTTTCAGGTTCTTAGGGAACACCTACTCAAATATTCCACAAATTAATGTAAACATCCCACACTGTTCTATATATTTGAAATTGTAACAGTGTGTTTGTTTAAAAAATAATTTAGGGTTAAATCAAGTGAGTAAGAATAATTTTAATAATACGAAATAGATTTATAGGTCAATTATAAAATTAAAATATTGTTCATAGTTTAAAAAAATAAAAATGTTCCGTTTGAATGATTCAATTAATTTGTTTAATTATTGGTTGGTATTAATTTTGTTTATTCAAATTGTACAGAAGATGCATTAAAACAACACCATTTAATAATAACAATATTATCATCAAAATAAATTTATTAGCATTTAATTTAATAAATAAAATTATTTGTTTTAAATACGTATACTTATCAAGAATTATAATATGTATAATATTTAGAATAAACGAATTATTTATATTTATTATTAGATATTTATCTGATATAATTTGTTTTCAATAAATCCGCAGACGAAGTAACGGTTATAATCTAGTTCGATTATAAACTTACCTTATCGCACTATGTAAAGCGTCCAATGATTGGTCAACAAGAGTGTGTGTACATTAATGTTGCTCAAAGGTAGCAATGTAAAGTAAACTTAACATTTCTGACGCTGAAACTTTGCTCCATAAAAGTTTCTAGTGTAACCTGTTGCTCAGGGTTGGCACTACAGATGAGCTTTTAATTTTTTTTTAATTTAATACGTGACTTAAGCATAGTGAAATTAAGGGGTAATAATTTAATCAAAAACATTTTTTTTCTAAATGACGTATCTAGCTAATAGTATTCATTAGCTACTTAAATATTTAAATAATTTGTAACGCTGTTGAAATATTGCACACATCATTTTTTCTTATTAAATGAAAGTAACTGACCTATATAGCATAAGATATAAATCCGCATAAATCATAGTTCTAATCTAGCCCTAGTTAGGTAAAACTGCCACTTACTTAAAAAAAATCTAAAATTGTTATTTACACAAGAAATAAATATATCGAATTATCTTAAGACTTATAACAATTTCCACTTTACCCAATGTTTGCCCCAACCCTGCATGCGCGCGCGCAAGTCAATATTGACTTGACGCAGTAAGCTACGACGGGCGTCACGGCAAACTGCCACTACGCAAACATTTGTCTGTTTGCCCCATCGCATCATCGTAATAATGCTCTCGTAACTTTAAGAAATTTGTAGATATATATTTTTTATAAAAAAATTAATAATAATAGAAAGATAAAATACCTTTATAAGATAAAAAAATAGATAAAATCTCCATGCGTAAACGCTTGTTTCTTCATTCAAATTAAATGTTGTCTCTAATCTCTATTTTTTATTAAATAAAAAGGAAAAAAGGAAACATGAAGATGTTATTATTAAGAAAGCTCAATGTTACAATACAATTGCAGTTTTATGGTTCTTTAAGAAATTGTCGTAATAATAGTCTCATGTTTAAAATCATCTAATGTCTTATCAGATAGATGAAATATTATGAACATACATAATAATATAACTACATAAATTTATAAACTAGATATAGAAATCTATTATTTTACAAGCTGACCCGACAAACGTTGTGTTGCCATATAAATAAAAAAATGTTAAGGGTGAACAACCCTTATCACTTAGGGGTATGAAAAATAGATAGTAGCCGATTCTCAAATCTACTGAATATGCATAAAAAATTTGGTGAAAATCGGTAAAGCCATTTCGGAGGAGTACGGTAACTAACATTGTGACACGAGAATTTTATATATAAGAATTAGATTTTTGTGAATGAACGACGCGTCACGAAAATTTGCGCTCGAGCAAACATCACTGTTTAAATACCGAGCCCATTCTCTTAATAAAGCTTCTCGTTGTTTTAAAATTCCTCAGAGAAATAAAGCGTTTTCAATTTTGAAATTGAGGTTAGTAAATATTATTATAGCGTTGCTGAACCACTTAATACAGAAATGGTTAAATAAAACATTCAATGCGTTTTGACCACGTTCTGCTTGCTCCGTGTTTTAGACGGTCCAAATCCGATGGACTTTGCATAAAACTATTTTGTGAAAAACTAAGTTCCAAAATCTTGACAAAAACTCCACTTGGTCTCCTCTCCACTCGGTCTATCAAACTCCACTTATCTAACACTAGCTGACCCGGACAACTTTGTACTGCCTCAAAATCTATTTATCAAATATATTTAATGTAAAATATAGCCTATGTTACTCGTAGATAATGTAGCTTTCGAATGGTGTAAGCCTATTCATTACAACCAAACAAACCAACAAAGTGTTCCTCTTTATAATACTCGTATTAGTGTAGATAAGAAGGGCTTAAACACTTATTTTGAGCGGAAAATTAACCACAGCACAGTAAAAGCCTAAGTTCGAAATATGCTGACAAACTGTAATATTAATTTATCGATATTGGACAAATACATAATTCCTAGTGTACATAAACGTCGATACAGCACTTCACACCACTTCGCAATACAAACTAAAGGGCAATCAAATAAATAGCATCAAGCTATATTTACGGCGATACGTGAATATCCGACGAGTGCACGTTTCAGGCTCGCGGGCGATAGCGGGATAAGGAATGGCGATGGTTTATCGATAATCGATATCGATCTTTTATTGAATAAGAATATTAATATTGAGGTTGAAGTTGTTGGTTCAATCAAATCGCTTTTTTAAGTATTGTAAATATCGATATTTGCTTCAAGAAAATCTTGAAAATAACTGTATAACCTGTATAAAATAGTAGCTATTTGAAGAAGTTGTTAATACACAAAAATCTTTCCAACATGGTTTTGCGTGTATTTTGTTTCTTCTTTTGGGTTTTCGCAGCTATTCTATTAAGCTAAAGCTAAAGGAAGCTTATTTTTAACAAGCTTATTTTTATACTTAGTAAAATCGTCTCCATTTAAATTCAAAATTTTTAACCAAGTTAGTTGAGTAATTTCGAAAATTACGCTTACAATTACATAACAACATTATCAAAAATAAATCTATTTTGATATTGTACATAATATAATAATTATGGGCGTTAAAACTGCAGTTGTTAAGAATAATACAGACAGACTATTCAGTTTTCTTTTTATGTATACATGAAGTCATAATATTGTCGATAAAGCCAGCCCTAAGGTTCGGGTACAATAATGGCCGGGGCGTGGTACAACGAGTACAAAACGAACGCCACGAAGGAAACAGGTATTGTTATTACTACGTGACGAATATCTTTATATGTATATAAAAGGTCATTTCTGTATGTCCTAAATCATAAAGTTTACTTCGGGAATAGTCTGTTACTGGGTTCATGTTAGGAGCTTTTAAATTGCAAATGTTAAGTAAGTATAGAAAAAATGGTAGCTTTCTCGAAATTGTTTTTTTGGAAAAGAATTCCGAGATAAAAGTTAAAGTCGTTAATGACTTTAACTTTTATCTCGGAATTATTAACTAAAGAACTGTCAAGTCTAAAATTACTTGTGTCTTGCTGTTTAGTGTGAGAAAATTATACGAAGAGGAGTCTCCGTCACCTATTAACATTTGCATCACCACCAAAATTATCAGTAGGTACATCGCCGACTTTGAAGAAGAATTCTTTTCCACTTTGATATACCTCAAGAAGTTCATTCCACATTTCACGTTCGTGGCAAAAAGTAATGTTAAACCTTTAAAAATCATAAAATTGAATAATTGCACGATTCGTGCAAATCCGCGACGGGAACTTACGGTAATAATAATCATACGCACGATTAGTGTGCGCAAATTGATAGGTGTGAAGAGTGCGGACGTAAAATGAGACGTTTATGACGGCTTCTTGTTCGTCGACGTGGGCAAGTCAGTTTGCGTAACGCCCACATGAATATTGATGAATCGATTGATATGTTCAAATGAATTTATGTATGTCTGTAATTTTAAAATCACATTTTATGTATCTTACATTACATAAAATACTGTACAACTGTAAAATATACTGTAAAATTTTTCTATAAGTATGTGTGTAGGAATTGTCTTTGAAACTGCTCTATTACTTCTAAGTTAAATATTATTTTGTAGTCGATTTTAACTGTGCAAATATTTAAAGAAAAACTCGTAAGTAAACAGAGCATTACAATTTTCGCAAACGGGTATTAAATGGATGTCATCAGACATAATAACATAAGGATAACAAAAGATAATTATGCTGAAAATCCATTTTATTTTCTAAATACAGTCGTTAGCGATTGGGGTGAATTTCAACTTTCTTACTAATTTCAAACTACCACCATAATAATTTTCATCACCAACTAAAATAAAAATGATCATTTCTTTCAAATCAATTGTAGATAGGTTTGAAAGAATTGATAGTTCAGAAAAAGACGGTATAATGTAAACACTGAATACGTTGAATAATATGAAGTGTTATTCTCGTTGCTTAATCACTTCCTTCGGGCTATTAAGCTACATTGTGTCCGGCGTAATTTAAAACGACGCACTATAAAACCTCGAACGTGGTTTAATGATAGTGATGTGCTCTCGGCCCTGTATAATTTAGTAAGGATTGAGTTATTAGAAGTACGTCTGAGATACGATAAGTTGGTACTGTTGCTTCACTGTGTGAGGTAAACGATAAACTAACTCAAATAAAAGTTGGATCAGTGGGAAAATATAGCGTATGCAATTTCAAAGCTTTCGGAAATACTATTGGTTGTAAGATCTGTGTAAAATTAATATAATTTTAAGCATTGATATCTTGCTTTAAGTTTTTCAATATTGTGTGATTATTTGCTTCTTCCATAACTTTGTGAAGAACAAGAGGTTGTGAAAAAGGTTGCGAAATCATTCTGAAATTTAGACACTCAAAAATCAATGAAACTGATGAAATTGAATCAAAATGTTCAGTTGAAGGTAGACTCTACATTTTTTTAGGGCAATAGCTTTCTCTCCTTTTACCTCGTCAAAAACTTATCTTTTTAAGATTTTTCAGTCTTAGAAGTAGCTGAGGAAATTCTAAAGTTAGGACAGAAAAACGACATCTTTCCGTAAAAATATATATTATGTACTATCTAATAATCTTCAAGAACTAAGCCAGGTAGAACTTTTAATTTGGTATGGATACTAAATGGATACAAATTTCAGTTAAACTAATTAGGCTGATAACCGCTTATAGTGCTTCCCGCTACTCGTTCCACGTTAACGATGTGACAACTGTGTAACAGTCAGTTTTTGGACGTCTTAATGTGATTTTGATATGGACAGTGTTGAGAGCCTCAGATTTTTTCCGTACATTAACGTAGATTGAGTTTTCGTGGTAGTGCGTTCAATTAAGATATTTCAAATGTCTCGGTGACGAAATGAGGAAATTAGGGAATCGGTTGAATGTAAATTACTTTTTACTTCTGATTCTGTATATTTACATATGAATAAGTTTGAGTTCGTTCAAATGCTGTAGAATTTGAGCAGATACTTGTAGATAGTATTTGTAACCAGTTTTCATTGAAACTTTTTATTTCTGATATCCGCTTAGAATTTTTGATTCCGTAAATGTTCAGAGACACAAAGCTAGTGATGTATAAAAAGGTTCCGCTCAGACTACGGTATATATAGGTTGAGATAAAAAAAAAACAACAACAAACTCTCGAAAGAACATACGATAGAACTTGTATTTATATTGAGCTGAGAGCCATTGTTAAGCCACCTGTCACTCGTTCCTTGATTAGACAATTCCTAACGCAACCCGTATTCAGAATAGAGACAATCGACTTAATTGAGCGTCATACTATTTTTTCTTCTTACAAATTGCCTTATTATTCCGCTGATCCTTCGAGCCGGATCGTGGGCGTAAGTTTGTCGCTTTCTTACGACCCTCTTGAATTGATTACGTTTTTTATCTCGTATTGTAGGGTAATCACCGCATGTCTTTATCGTTCTTAATGATCTTAGATTAACATGTTCTGATGAGGCGAGCGTGCACTGAGATGACTGAGCCGAATTCTCAATTGTATTTGGGGCCATGTCGTTTAATATGCTTGAGGATAACTGTTTTAATTTCTATGAGTTTTATTCATGTATACTCGTATGTTAATTTCTTAAATGTTATGTAAAATGCTATTCATGTTTTAGCTTTATATTTTACATAATAATCTCTAAAAGATTTATAATAGTTTCGTTTTCTCTTACTATTTACTGTCTATTTTTTGATAATTACAATGAATTGTATATAATATTTGCATTTATTAATACCGTCGTCATCTATTCATGTTCATCTACTGTTCTACTACTTCGCACTCTTGTCCATTGAGAAGGACAAGAGTTCATATTTACTTGCAGTTAAGCTTTCCGAATACATGTACCTTTCATATATTTCTTAATTCTGTTTATACAATAGTTTTATAACGTAAATCATTTTCATCTTCACTTCTACGTTATATACACGACACGGCCAACTAAGGTTATTTTATCGATATTAAAGTCTACATAAGCATAATTTGATGCGTATCTTAATCTGATGCTGACTTTTCTAATAACAATTTAATTTCGTGGATCCTGTTCAACAAAATGATTCCGATGAGCATTCCTGAGAATAGCGGTACTTTCTAAATTATTAAGAAATAATTTATTTTTGGTTCGAGCACGTATGGGACAGAATGCTTAGTCATCGTCCGGGTTGCTCAAGGGTGTACTAATGATCACGTGAGTTGCTAGTTCGGTATTGGAAAACAATTAATTAAACATCCAACGGCTTAAGACTTCAAACATCGGTTTTGGAGTTTCTAAGTATCTGTTTATTGATCGAATTCCCAAAGGCAAGTGATGTTGGTGTAAGCTTGCATGAAAGTTTGTGGGCGGATAAGGTATATATACATATTCACGTAGGTTGAATCGTGGAAAAAAACAAATGCTCCATAATTAATTGTACTAGACTTTTACTGAAAGTTAGTAATTTTAAATATAGTTAAAATATTATAAATACAAAAGTACGATACTAAAAAGTACGATAATGAAAAAAAATGTGTTTAAGGATCTAAAGGTGAATACGACACGATTGGAAATATAATAAGTAATTATTCATATCTTTACTAGCTTAACTCAGACATAGTTATAATTGAACTAGATTAACCCAAAGCTTTGACAGAGTCACTTAACATTTCCAGACCCGAAATAAAAGCATCTAAATATTTAAATTCGAAAGCAGACCGCGAAACGAGTCCTAACGAACTGGAATACCTTTTTAATTCTTTTTCTACGCTGGCAAGACAGCATGTCGGCGCACGAGTGTTCCTTCGGGCGATTTGGGTATTTTTTTTCTTCCTCGCCAACGTGGGTTGGTGCTGTTTTGTGATGGTTGGGTTTGGGATTGGATTTAATTCTTGCTTTGGGAAAAGTGATGGTAATTAAATTTGGAGTTTTTTTTTTAAATTCAATAGATTTCTTAAGTAAAGATATTAGAAATGAAATAGATAGTTTAGTATTAATCAAAAAGGCGAAGACAATTCAAAACTTTTGAGTACTAGTAATCTTATTAACAAGAGTTTTTTAATGTCTCTATAGAATCTTTCTTTTGCAAGAAAACTGTAATTACTGTTAATACACTGCAAAACTTTCCCTTCTATGTTTCAAAATTCAGTATCAGTCAATTTTGTGAATGTTAAATTTCCTCTACATTCCCAAACCGAAGTGAGGCGAAGCAGCAACAACCCGATGTGGTTGCCCTCGCCCGAGCTTGTTCTTGCGGGTAATGGCTTCATTAAACCACTCGGAATCTCGGAAAGCTTGGCCTGCAAAAACTGGCCACACTTATAACCCGCCGAGATTGGGATGCACAGAAATTTCACGTGTTTCACCACTATATAATAATAATAACGCACAATCCAAATTGTTAACGTAATCGTTTCTGAGTTATTACGCAATTATGTGCTCAGATTCGAGGGTTTTGAGACAGCTTGTAAGGTTACTGTTGAAATTTGATTTTATCCGGTCAGGAGCGTTAAGGGCGTTTGACAGTATTTAAATGTCTTCATGCTGCCCAATTTTAAGTCACTGATATATATATTTTTATATGAGTAGTATAATAAAATGCAGTCCACCTGATGGTAAGTTGCTACTGCCGCCCATGGATATATGTACTCAACCCCAGATAGGATTATATATTCCTACCTGAGGTCGACCACAGGTGCATCGCTAGCTCTGAGGACTAAGCTGGAACGCCTAGGAAAAGCATGACTCCCTTCAAACCAGAACACAGCGCTTGTCACTACTGTTAATAGGCATAAATAGGCTTGGCGGTGCCGCCGCCGGAGTCGAACCACAAAGGGTTATACCCACCTTCTAAAATAATTAATCGGCGAATTCTCTACTGTTTAAGTGCCAATTTTCATCATCAGTCATGGAGGTCCTCAAGCGGGTTCGTGTAATGACAGGCTCTCGTAAATTCGTTGAAGAATTACCTTCGAATTTCTTATTTTAGTATCTGGTTTGAAGCGCAATTCGTTTTATTTTGCGCCTTGTAATTAGGTATGCGGCACGGTATTTTTTCGGAGAAACGGCAATTTGTTACCGCGGAAATATGAGGAACAATAGATGTGACAGCTAATTAGAGGATGCTAACGAAGTTTATATCAATCAAGTTCTTAACTTTTGGATGGGAGACTGTTTGGTTTGAGGATCTGTTTTGTGATTTAGGTTTTCAAAAGGGAGTAAGTATTGCAGTACATATATCTAATTATGATGACATTATTCATGAAGTAAAAGAGTTCATTGTGAACTACAAATACAATGTTTTTTTCATTGTTAATTTTCCGCAGTATTCTAAATAGTGTAACTTTACCCCTATTCTGGTTTGAATGAATAATAGAAGATTTACACAGGCAACTTACTTCGCAGGTGCAGAATCTCGTTTTTAGAAATTAGGTTATTACTGGTAGTAGTAGAAATGACCACATAGCATAAGAAAAATTAAATTTATAGACTAAGGAATTACATACAACAGTTTCCCTGCTGAGGCACTGACTGTCGACTAACCAAAAAGCCAAATAACTACTACAATACTTCATCTAAAGGGCTTATATCCGATGAACTTCTAAGAACGGATGTACATTCCTATTACACAACAAGATATTACCATCAGGTGAATTCAAAGTACCTGCTTTATTGCTGAAAAAAATGATATTAAGTAAAAACGTCAGATAGTTGTCGTAGACAAAACTGTTCGGCGAATGGTTGCCGCGATCCTGGACCTTACACAAAAGGTCCATTAATCTGAACGCAACATATGTTTATCTCTATTCAAGCATTGAAAAGGTGCAATAAATACAGTGGGTTGGCGTAGCAATTGAAACGTACACTACTTAATAAACGCCGCCATGCAAGTCGCTAGGGTTGGCTGTGGGAAGTTTTGTATGGAGTTCTATGTATGTACCCATTTTTACCACGCTTTTATTTTTACTATTATGTAAATATCATTAGATCATCTAAGGAACGTAGCGAATGTACTAAATTGTATCATCAATTTTACCTACCTATATATCCTGAACTTTCTAGTACTTAACAGTTATATTCTAAAATAAATAAGATCATCAAGCATCTATTGCTATTTGTGTTGGCTTCATCGATAATTGATTGAACAATTTTAATTAAGTTCCGTATTCATGAAATTCTAACTAACAACTGACTGTGTGTGACTTAGTTTATTAAGGGCATTCGACAACCCTAAAATTTACTATACTTGGCGAAATTGATTTATTTCCCTTACTGATTTCCAAGCTTGTAAGCTTCACATAAATTAATATTTAATTTATAATTAATAGTAATAATTTTCATAAAAAAATATATTGAAAAAATGATTATTGACAAGTCGACAACCCTACCCACCACCGCACTTCACTCGGTGTGGCCGGCACGGGCGCAACCCGCAATATATGGTTTGCGACAAGTGCACTCCGATTTATCGATAACACGACGTTTTTCTGGCATGTTTACATCACTAGTCCCATTGTAATTTGTATTGCGCTGATTACGGAGTTTCTTGTTAATTTAGAGGTGTGATGCTTGAATAATATATGGTATGATCGACCCATAAATTGTGATATAGCTTATTTGCTAGTGAACAATGAGAAATTGTTATTAATACTTATGTTATATACTTAAATAATAACTTAGTGACTTTATTATCGTACAAAACTATCCATTACCCACTTTGTTAAGTCTTTAAAAATGAGATGAGTTCTATCTCCTCTTCTCGCTTAAATAATTATGTGGAACAAATAATTCTTATACCTTTGAAAAACTTGAGATTTCTTCATTATGTTTTTCTTCAAGAGATACCTACCCTCGGTCATATTTCCTCGTGATGTTTTCCTACTTCACTTTTAAAGCAAGTTCTAAACCATATTTCGAAAAATCAGACTGCATTCAAACCCGAGACCTTCATACATATCCAAATTACATAAACCACCGACACGACCCGACAACATACTCAACTTTTTCGCACGTAAACAACACGCCTTAAACATTGCAAAAGCCTTTTTATCCCACACTTAACATACTTAATTCATCAGGCGTATACAATCGATGAGTAATCCGATGTACACAATAATCGATTCTTATTCTTTATTCGATTCGAGCAACACGTGTGGTCGATTCGAGATCGGGCCGGCGATATGGAGCGCCAATATGCTATAATAGCGAAGGGCCTGAGTTGTATTTACAGTGTCGGGGAGATTTATAAGTTAATACTGCACTTGGCCCTTTATTGTGCACATTATCGGGTTTGAGCGAGTAAACAAAGGGTTATGTAGTTCGACGGTACTTAAAGGTGCGTTTATATTTACAGACATGTAAAGTGCCAGGCACGGGGCGCGTCAGACAAAACTATATCATTCTATGCAATGGTTATGTTGTATCGTGTCTATGCAGACATTGACTGTCAATATATTATATAAAAAATGCGCTTTTTTCAATGTCTGTGTAGTACGCGCCAAACCGGTAGTCCGCTCTGGAGTTGTTGCGAGCAGGCGTATTCATACAATTTGCTATGACGGCGCGATTCATTTCTATATTCAGTGCGGACTAGCTGATTTACGCGGACTATCCACCCACAAATAAATGACTTATACGCTTATAACAGCAATGTAGTGATTGTGAGATTTTCATTTAGTTTTGATTATTATAATAAAGGGACAACTTGTGGCAGTCGTAATTATAGGGGACTAAAACTTGGACGGTTCAATAAGGCTTTCCTGCTTTGCTAATACTGCTGCTGCAAAAAGCTGTTTTTACATTGATGTAATTTGGAAAACAAAGCATTCTGCCATCTCCAAACTCCATACTCCTCTTTATATCTTAAATTTCAGCACATTTTCTACTCCTGTATAATTTCTCTCTAGTATAGAGGCGCTATTAGTCGAGTTCTTATTACCGTTCCAACCAGATTTACGACTATGTAATTCGAGTTTCTATGATGAGAGTTATTTATGAGTGGAGCAACTTTATCAACACGTTGATGTCTTGTTTTGATTGATCGGGCTTCTCTGTTACCACAGAAAGCTGTTAATCTATTACTTATAAAATATAATTTAAAATTAAGTTATTCGATACGTTTCTTTGATGGATGCTTATTATATTTTAAATCCGTAGGTTTGTTCCATTGTTTGGATTCGATTTACAAATTAAATTATTATTTTTTGTTTATTTTGAATTATGTTATTCGAAGCTTATACATTTATTTCATAATTATTAATTGGAAGTTGGAACGATGTTCCAATTGTTTTATATTTTGTTCGGTTTAATAGATAAATTATTGAAGCCCTTTGGTGAAGTTTTAAGTGGAGATAAAGAAATTTACGTTCAAAGTTATTTATGGTTCTCGTATTAAAATAAAAAAGAAGTGCACGGATATCCTTTAGAGCGGATCCCTGCCAGTTTAGTTAAGTATTTCGCCTATCCATAAGACCATAGAAATTCAATGCTCTTGCTTGTTCAAATTTGTGACTGCATTAAACACATCTTCGCAGCAACAAGTGTTTCTGCCAGTCTTCTTCGTATTTAGAGGCATAGATACTCGTACCTAAGTTTTAATTTATTCCTCATAGATATCTAATTTTATTTTCTTAAATTTACACCAAACAAAAACTTGAAGGCAAGATTTTCGTTAAGCCGTATAAATAATCTGCAGTATTAGCTGCCTAAACAAATCACAAACATTCTAAAAGCGTAGTATTTATCATTATATAAGTTATTGCTCCCAGCTTAAAGGCAATCAATTAACAGGTTTATAGAAATTATCCCTTTATCTCGGTTCACTTGTCGTATAGCGCTATGGTACATCTAGATTATATGATACACCTAGACCGAGTTCCTGGTTAGACGTTATCTAGAAAGTCTATGTACACGATGTTACAAGCCGCTTATAAGTGGTAAATTAGCGCTTATAAATATTACATGTGACTTATTTGTGGTCATTTTGGAGTCGTGTGGATTTTATATGATATTCTTTTTTTATGATTGTGTTATTGTTTGATTATTGAGTTAGTTAACTGTAGCATTGATTTTACACGCAAAATACATGGATTTAATTAAAAATGTGACTTTTGTTTATTCTTTTTGGAAAGTTCTCTCTATTAATGAAACTCGTTACTTTATGATTTACTCAAACATTATGGATTTTTAAAATAGTATCGTAAATTATTTTTTAAGTTTATTTAAATCATGTTGTGTTATTCTTTGACAACTCGAATACGCTACATTCCTGCTTATATATGACTAATTAGTCGTTACTTTTTCTTAGTTAACGCTGTATTTAAGCCGTCTTGTAGCACCTTTACAACTTGTTCTAACAAGTTAAATAGGTACATAATTGCATATTAAATTAGTCGTTTATGTTGAGATTTTTATTTTATTTGCATTTAGTTTTAGCGGTGTTGTAGCAAGGCGCGATGCGATGTTACCTAGATGGGTGATAATGTTACTCTAACTAGTATCAAGTTCCTGCTAAGATCTTAATCGCGTTGTATTAGCGCGTTCCATTGATTGTGGTCTATGTGACGGGAAAAGGCGATAAGTGCGGAACAGAATCAAGTATCATTCTTAGTAGACATCTAGTGTCTTTTTATATATAGCAAAAATAGTTTTGTGTATTTTAAATCGTATTTTTTTATTAAAATCATCCAATACTTACCAGTATAACTACCTACAGATGGGTAAGCAGAGAATACATCCATTATATTTATTTATATAGATGCGTTAATATTCACAATAACTTGAGGTTCAGAGTTCAAACCCCAAGCAGGCTTATTTAGCGAAGCTCTGTGCGCATTAGATATTAATTTTAAATTGTTTGAGTAAAAAATCGTGAAATATGCACATTATTATATTCTCGTAGCTGTAATGACTAGTGTAGTAGACTACGACTTGAAACCTAATTTTGAAGACACCCGTGCGTAGTAGGACAATAATGAGTTAATAATTATTGTTTGTATACATCGCATAATTACGTATTAACATACAATGTAAAAACGCCATTATTAATTACAATAGTCGCTCCGTAAAGTTTTTTGTACCACAACCCGTTCCTGCCGCTACAAGTCGCCTTAAACACTTATAAAGCATTGTGCTGGCACTTAATTAACCCTCCGTAGATTTATTACACCAAGTGTCCCTTGATGCGGTGACCAACCGGTTACCGAATCGATTTTTTATCGGGGTTAATTGAAAAAATAGGGTGATTAAATTTTTAATTCAGGTGATATTTTGCTCAATCGATACGAATATACTTTTCGATATTAATGTATATCAATTTAATGGAGCTATTTAATTGACAGTATGTGCATCTGTGGCTTTCGACGAGTAAGTAATAAAAATAACGGTGGATTAAAGTATTTAACTGAGTTAAGTAAAAACGTACAAGTTTACGGCACAATAAAACTAAATTAGAAATTAAATATTTAATTTTTAACGACACCGAATATCTAATTAGTCGGTTTAAGCTTAACTTTAAACTAATGGTTATTCTTGACATACTTTGTTCGTAAACCGAATGCTTTGTCACGTTTTCTTGCAAATGATACTAAAGCTAAATACCAAGGAGACAAAAGTTATTAGTATCTACGATTTTCTTTAAGCTGCCGATAAGTAAGGCTGGTAACACATGAGCGACATTGAGTTTACATGGTCGATAGTTCAAATTGGCAAACGTCGTCGATTGTCGCCGGCAGCACAGCCACATCGATAGTTTCCGCCTGTCAGGGACCATCGCTGCCTGTGGTCAACATGAAATTTCACTCGTGTTTTTTTATAATATAGGAGTAGCAGAGGAGCATGCAGTCCACCTGATAGTCAGTAGCTACTGCCTTCCGTGGCTATCTGTAATCAACCTCAGATAGGATAAGATATTCACTTAGGATTAACCTTAGGTCGTCCACGGTTCCGCCGCCACCCCTGAGGACTAAGCCTGAATGCATCGGAAATGTATGTCTCACTTACCACACCCTTCATACCAGAACACAGCATCGCTTAACACTGCTGTTAAGAGGCAGAAATAGGAGAGGCGGTGGTGCCGCCGAAGTTGAACCAATGGGTTCTACCACCTTCAAACAGGGTGTTACAGGTACTTATCAATAATCCTTATCCTTACTAATATTATAAATCCGAAAGTAACTCTGTCTGTCTGTCTGTCTGTCTGGTTGTCTCTTCTTCACGCCTAAACCACTGAACCGATTTTAATGTAATTTTGTATAAAGATAGTATGGGACCCGAGAAAGGACATAGGATAGTTTTTATCCCAGAAATCCCACGGAAACTAGGGATGGCGACCTTAGAACGATTAATCGGAGAATCGATCTTTTGGACCCAAAACATCAATTATTTCAATCGATATTAGTAAGGATTGAATCCTAAAGTATGCATTTGATCAAGTGATGATCTTTAGCAAAGTTGAAGGTAAGAATTTTCAGTTTTATGTACATATTATGTTAGTATGTTATATTTATTAACGCGGGCGAAGCCGCGGGCAAAAACTAGTAATCTAATAAACTACACAAGCTACTATTTGGAACAAGTGTAATGACTACTGATATATTAACTTACTTACTGCTGCTATAAACTACTGAGATACTTTACTTAGTTACTCAGTACTGCTATAAAGTATATAAATTCGAACTGGTTCAAATTAAGCTGGATTAAATAAATCGACACTTATAAAAGCTATCTGAGTTACTTAAAATAGAACTTTGTTAATGCAAGTATTTTTAGTCCTTAAGAGAGATATCTCAAGGGCTTAATGCTTATCGATTAACTTGAAGTAGTTATAACGAAAGTATTTTAATTAGGTAGCTAGAAATAGTACCTACTAACCTTTTTTTTGTCCACTGCTGGGATTCCTCTGATAAAACCTAACGTTTGCTATCCAATGGATACTAGGATTGACAGTTTAAAGTGCTTCTTGTACTCGTAGTACAGAAGTGCGCATGCTTAGCCACTAATGGTCACCCATCTAATTTTCGACTACACCTCACGTTGCTTAACGTTGTAGTTTACATTACGGAATAGAATCAAGGAACAATACGCACTTTAGAAAAATAAAGTATTTAAAATAAAAACAAGCTTATACATTAATACATATAAATATTTTACTTTCCTGTTTTTATTAAATAAACACGCCACAACATTCAATAGAAATATTCCATTACGCATAATAATGGAGGAAAGTACCTAATAACTTAACCTTAACCAATTATAAGAAAATAAACATAAACAAACAAAATGAACAAAACATGAAAAAATCAAAAATATTATTTTAGTCTTATTATTGTCCCGCAATTGACGTATTTTATTATGTACGGGTTACAATCCGCGGTTTTTATTTCAGTCCGTTTAGTCGTAACCACGATTCATATAGATTGTAGAACTAAATAAAATAAATCACTTAAAACCGCGTTTCGTGTATAACCGCCATATATATAGGCTAATTATTCTGGCATATTTTTCCTATGCTGACACCGGATCTTGACTTTTGCAGTTTGCTTTGCTGTCTTACGAATTTTCGATCAGGTCACGCGCCCTGACGTGTTTAACATTTGTACCCATCACTAAAAGTGGACAACGCCGCTAAAGAAGTGTTCACTTCAAAAAGTACTCAAATACTAGCATACATATCTCAAATAAATACCCTTACTTATTAAAATCAAAATTATAGCATCCAATTACACCTGCCAAAACAATCTAAAATCATTCCATTATGTAAAGGCGAGAGCACACTCCCGGTAAAGGCGGGTCCACACTCGCTGATAATTAAAGAGCCCGAGATGATAAATAACGAACTGTCCGAGTTTTTACCGCAGATGTCATTATCTCCGCCGACTCTATCACCCGTCACTCGATTACGGCGCTCGGATTTATATAGAGCTGGTCGGATTTATACAGGACTGAGGATTTTTGAAAGTACATTTTTTGTGTTGAAATTTATTTCCATTCCTAGTGGTGTTTTGTAGATTTCGATGTAGTGTCGACTACAGAATCTCCATTTGGGAAGTCGGTTAAAAACGGTAACAAAGAAACGTATTTTTTTTCTTATTGTTTGCTTTATATTCATTAAATTAACTTCATGCGATTTATGTATAGGTATAGTGGTTTAATCAGAACACTACATATTATTCTTCTTACTTTATAGTAAGCTCATAATTAATACGAATTCGGAATATATCTTTTGTTAAAATGTATTCAGGAATCTATTCAGAATAAGTCTTTGTCACTCCCAAAAACTGTATTTCCCTTACGCCTACAAATCATAAAATGTTAATATGTAACCTAGTTTGAAGTAATAAAATGGATTAGGTAGTAACAGCTCTATATATTATTCACGAGCAATGCGACAGCGTAGCGCATGTATAATCGAGTCGCTCTTGATGAGACGACGGTACCAGCTTTTTTGTCGTCACCAATGCATCCACGACCCGGTGATACATTTAGAGCTTACGACTACGATACGACTCCGACGCGACATTGCGTGAACAATAGCTAAAAGATTAAGTCACATAAAATACAGTGATGGGGAAAAGGGGCATAAAAGGAACAGCAGGTCCATAATGAAATTTAAAACTATTTTAGTAAAAAAATATGTATTAATCAATTGCATTGATTTTGACTGGTTAAGTTCTTCTTTATTCACAAATTTGACAAAATTGTAACTTACGAATCAAAATCGTGTGTCCTAAAAGTTCACTTTTTTCAACCTGACAAAAACCGAAAGGGAAACAAATAATTATAATTGACCGTAAAAAATGTCACACGATTGCCTTAATGTGGGTCGCTGTGTAATTGGTGTGTTTGTAGTCGTTTCGTGACGGCTGAAAAATTGTCAACATTAAGACGAGCGTGGGATGCGGCTTGCGGCTTGCGGCTGCGGCGTGCGTCATGCCTTCAAGTCGTAACGAGACTGAGGACATTTGAAAATTCCTAGATATTTTTATAACTTTAAAATTTTATCTTTGAATCTTCTTCTCCAGACCAGTATCCTCTGTTAGAATTAATATCAAAATAATGCAAGTTTAAATATTTATATTATCTGCTGTGTATACAAGAAATTACTCTGACACTTATCTGTATGTGTTTATTCTGTGGTTTCAAATATAATATATTTAGTCTATGCCTAACAGCTACACGTTTTGATACGATTATATTTCTATCATCTATCTTATATTATAATCTAACAGTATAATGAATAATTTGCTGAGACCAAGTTCAAATAATTAGAACCAGTGCAACAGTTAACAATCCCGAGTCACTATCATTTCGCCTACGTAAACTGAACGAGTTCAATTTTTTATGCGTCATTTTCGAGTTACAGACGAAAACATTACCTTGCTATTAGTCTGTTAAATTGAGAATTGTAGGCTTTGGGTGGATTGCATCATGTAAATTTAACATTTACAGAAGCCTAACCAATCGTCAAAACCATGGTTAAAAAAATAATTAGTTGCACCAGTTTAGTTAATGTTGATATTACGTCATAACTTATACTTAACTTTAACCGCTCGAATTCGATCGGTTAAAGTTACTGTATTTGTCAACTTCCCTATCTGTCAATGTCTACTAAAAATTGCGGTGACAGCGACATAAATGACGTTAATGACAAATCAATTGATGCAACACAGTATTTTTACATTCCATCGCTACCGTCAAAGTTTCTGTTATATTTAACTTTAACGCAAACTTTAACCGGGCTTTCGACGCAACCCACCCTTAACGTTACATACGTCGTCATTGCAGGACAGATAATTAGTTGTATGAAAGCGTTAACTTGGTAACAAAGGATTTTAGGGTCAACCTTTATCTGTGACGACTGTGACTGTAAAGAATTATAGCTCAAAAAATAAAATATAAGCCCAATTATAGTCACATTTACAGCGTAAGCCGCAGTCGTTTTTACGAGTTATCTCATAATTGTCGTGTCATTACGTTGCTACACGCAAAACAATTAAGACATAATGTTATAATAACCGTACTTTATAACAAACTGCTTTTAAAAGATAACGTTTGTTTACGTTGCTTTCTTTTAAAAATACATTATCTTAACATAAAAGGTAAACAAAGTTAGCTATTTCTCATGTGTCATAGCATTTAAATGTTATTTGTCGTTGCATTAGCGATTAAAGCTATTTTGATTAAATATAGCAGTTATAATGCATGCAAAAATGTCATTAGCTATTTTGATACTGTGGTCACAGCTATTAATAAAATGAATTGCAATAATAAATAGCAGTTTCCTATTTGGTGTTAAATAATAAATTAAAAAAGCTTGGATAATATATTGATGCTGTTATAATTGTAATATAACGGCTATTTGCTAAGATATTTATTTTCATAGTTACAAGAGGATAGAATGTTTATTTGTGTACTGATAACATTAAAATGTACTGAAGCTAAATAGCTTAAGTACATTTTAAGAATTATAATAGATTGAGCCATCTAAATAGATTTAGTTCACAAAAACGGTAGAGAACTTTATAGTGACCAACATACTCGTAGACTATTTTTTTAAAACTCTCATTAGAAGAATTAGACTTAAAAAAATCAATGCCATTTGAAGTAAAACTTTTAAGACTAATCTGAAGACCGGCAACGGTGACCAAAACCATCCCTCCATTCCATCCTACAGTCTTTTTGTCCAGTCTGAGTTTTGAGCTCGCCATCAAAACCCAGTGAATCTGGCAAGGCCACCACTAAATACCATTTCGAAAAAAAAAACGAATGTGAAATGTAGTATTGAAATTCTGATTTGCATTAGCAGTCTGTTTAGTAAGTACGCGAGGATAGACCAACCGATCCCCATTCGCCTCAAGCAGGAATTAGTTTAATGAGCCCGTCGCAGTTTGCACTGAACCAGACATTTTACGGAAACGGTAAATGTATATACATATAAAACTGTTTGTAAAATTTGTCTGTAAAATACACAAAATGAAGAAAAAAAATGTACGAATCATGTCATTGTTAGATATTTTTCTAGTTCAAATGATGTTGACAAATCTTTATACAAATATAAATTGTCCAATTAACATTTTTATATAGATTATTCATTTTAAAGGACAATTTAGAACAAAAAAATAGTCTGTCTAAAATTAAAATAACAGCAATGACCCAATTTAGTAAATATAATAAATAAGATAAATAAAATTAACTAGGTTTTTTTCTTAAAACATAAAATTACATACGAGCGGAACCAGAATCTATAGTGTAACTGTGTAATAATTTAATAACATTTGAAGACTGGTATTATAGGTAGAGTTGAAGACTCAATTTCCTCATAGTAGAATTACTTACATTTCTAGGAATGCTAAACTGTAGGTACCTTGAATATCTTACTTATTACTTAGAAGTTGTATTATTTCTTTACTTTAAGTACAGTGAGTCATAGATATTAGTAACTAGTCTAATTTGTATAGGAGTTTTACAAGGAAGACCTCTTGTGTTGTTACTTTTGAGGACTTAATTTGAATGCCGTATCATTTTTTTGAAACAGCAGCAAAGAATCCATGATGGTGACTTCCTTCCATTGACTATAGGCAACGAAAAACAGGGTTTTAGAATATACCTGTAGCCACGCTATTACTAACTTTAATAAATAAGAACACAGTAGAGCTTGACTGCTATAATGCAGATTTTTTTTAACAAAAAATACAACCGACTTCTATGTCACTACAAAGTAAAAAATAATTGAAATAAATGTTGGTTTAGTACATATTTGTGAAGTCGGCGCTCAATATATTTAGTTGGATAACGATGTAAACAGCGTGTCTAATATGAGCGCCGACTTCAGAAATATGTACTAAACCAACATTTATTTCAATTATTTTTTACTTTGTAGTGACATAGAAGTCGGTTATATTTTTTGTTAAAAAAATGTTTTAACCCTTTTTAGTGATGACATACTAACATTTATATTAATACAATATAAAATTGCAAAAACGTGATCATGAATGAAGGTGAGGTCTGAATTTACATTGATTGGAACCGCCCGCTCGCAGGGCGCTGCCGCGCCCTGCTCGCTTAGTTTTATATTATCTTATATGTACCAACCTAACCTAACTAAATAGTCAATGATGAACTGACTTTGCAATTCCATTCGAACCTACACCAAATATCTTTAAACACAACTCAATTATTCCCATCGGTTGAGGAGTTACATATTTTGTCTCCGAGTCACATTATCAGACCCTTAAATAGTCAATGATAAACTGGTTTTGCAATTTCATTAGAACCTACACCAAATATCGTCAAACAAAACTCAATTATACCCATCGGTTGAGGAGTTACATATTTTGTCTCCAGAACCCACTCTGATCCTCATCATATTTAAATGGGACCAACTTGTAGCAATTGTCCACACACAAAATTAAAGACATTAAAATAGGTTCATAAACGGCGAAGTTATGGCTGTTATATTTACATGGGTGGAGGAGTTCTCCTCATTTTCTCCAGAACCCATCAATGGATTCTAACCATATTTAAATGGGACCAATTTTCAGCTCGTCCCTACACAATAAAAAAAGAATTATTAAAATCGGTCCACTAACGGCGGAGTAATTCGTGTACATACATAAAAAAAAAAGATACCGGCCGAATTGATAACCACCTCCTTTTTAAAGTCGGTTAAAAAGGGTGTAGCGGTGCCACAGTAAATAATCGAACACTATGAAGACATTTTACACCTTTCAAATGTGTGGATGTAGGTACACTTTTTACTAATATTATAAATACAAATTTTAGAAAGAATGGATGGATATAAGTTTGTTACTCTATCATGCAAAATATACTGTATGGATTTGGATAAAATTTGGCGTGTAGATAGTTTAGAACCCCTAATAACATATAGGATACACTTTTCCGTAAACGAGACCCACGCAAGCGAAACCACGAGCAAAGGATAGTCGTACATAAACAATCCAAAATGAACTTTCAAGAGAACTCCAGTGTTTCCCACTCATAAACTTGATTAAGAGCATTTTAACCCATCATTAAATGTTAATGGAAAGCTTATGCAAAAACGATAAATTACAACAAAACAATAAATATAGCTTGAGGACGAAACCGAAATGACGTATTAAAAAGTTTATAGTGGCACAAGTGCGTTAATCACACCTGGTACTTTAATGGCGATGTGACGGTCACATAAATCTGTACTGGTATTTAAATGTTGATCTGTTATTGGTAAATGCAGCGTTATTGGTATGGATTGCGGATCATTTCTTTGGTCAGATGTTTTAAGATCTGCGGTTCAACTCTAGGTCTTGAAAGCTCCTGAGTTAAACGGAAGGACAGGGTGTTAAATCGACTATCATACTGCTGGAAGGTCGGATGAATTGCTTCGATGATTCATAGGCTAGGATGCGCCAACTTGGACTTTTATGTTTCGGTAGTCCGTTAGTGCAGTTCAGCTCATGGTCGTTTAGGGCGGCTTCAGGTTTCTCCATACCACTGATGTAGGGACTTCGAACTCTTTCAAAACAATAATATGAACGTTGTTTTTTCGAAACTGAATTTACTTTCGAAACTAAACTTAGTTGACGTATGAATAGAATTTGTATCCGGAAATAATTTTCTTTGTAAAATATAGCCATTATTTACTACTGGTAAACGCTTCGTAAAGACAAGTTTCAATCCCAACCCAGAACTTATAAAAACACAAACTGTCGTAAAATGTTAAAACTATTTAAAATCTCTGATCTTTTCCAATTGTATATTAAACAGATTATTTTAGACTTTAAGCTCATCACTATAAGATTATGTCGCGTCCTTAAAACCTTATGCGATGTCTTTAAAAATGGCTTTTAAACATATAATTATAAAGACATTATGTTTTTCCAGATTGTGATGAAGACGTGAGGCGATATTGCGGTGAGTTTGCATTATTTTAATCGATTTTTTGTTGTAATACATCGAAATATTTGCACATTTCTGAGATTCGAGTCACTTTTGTTTTGTTTAAGTACTTATCCTGAATGCATTATATTTAGCGCAGAAACATATGTTTTTCGTGGAATCTTAAAGAGTTATGAGGCCGGAAAAAATATTTTTTGTGTAATTAAGGTTTGACATTTTTGTTAAATGTCTTAATAAACCTTTCCACAATCCCAACTAAACACTAATAAACACCCAGAACCAAAACAAAAATATTTTATTACATAAAGGTGGTAGAACCCTTTGTGGTTAGACTCCGGCGGCACCACCGCCACAGCTATTTCTGCCTAATAACATCAGTGTTATGCAAAGCTGTGTTCCGGTTTGAAGGGTGTGGTAAGGCGTTCCAGCTTAGTCCTCAGGGGTAACGGCACATCTGTGGCCGAACTCAGGTAGGAATATCTAAACCTATCTGGGTTTGATTACAGACGTCCATGGGCGACAGTAGCCACTTACCATCAGGTGAACTGCATGCTCGTCTGCTACTCCTATATTTTATATACACATATATTTTTAATGGAATCGGTAACTCTGTGGCAGGTCAGTAAAATAGATCGCCACGCAAATCTTCAACTATATAGATTGATTTTCAAAATAGACTTTTATACAATAGATGGTAAGTCCACTGTTGCAAATAGACATCTGTAATCAGCCCCAAATATGGTTGGACTTATCTATACTTAATTACTTACAACTTTGGAAACCTTTAATAGTAAGTTAGAAGGCGTTGTATAAATTCCTATTGTACTTAAATTAGTTACATTTCTTTCAACAACAATAACATACGATACATAACATAACATTGAATTTCTTTCATTTATAGAGCAAACAGAATAACACAGCATGACTAAACGTACGAGGAATGCACCGATGCGTCAACTGTAGCATTATTGATAAAATTGCAATTGAATTGCATCGCGTATAAATCAACCATTTAGGCTAGGTTTGTACTTGGCGTTTTCGCGTTTTTACAGGAAGATGATTTATTTAGCATTTATGCAGAAGTAGTGGTACGAAATGATACAGAACAATTTTGAATATATAAATTAATAACATTTAAATAGTAGACTAATCCGCTTTTGGGCTACACAAATGAAATATTTATATAATAAAAAAATAAAATTTAAGCAATATTAACGACACTTTTATTAATTCAATGAGTTAATATTAAAACCAGAATAACGAACAAAAACTTTGTATTTTACTTTCAGTAACTTACGTTTTTTGCTAGCTTTGAAAAAAAATACTTCTTATCACTGACTGACCAAATATTATTTATCGATCAAAATATTCACTATATTCTTTACCGCTGCAATTATAATATTTCAAAGTCGGCGACAAAACAGTCGCTATCTGATCGGTCAGTGCAGAGTGCAGACACACCCTTAAGGCACTTAGTACTGGCTTCCAATTACGTCATTAATATACGAAATTGCACCTCTCCCGTTGGGCAAAGTTTAATGAAGTGTAATAAATAAAAGTAGAAAGGTAACACCTGCCAATCAAGCTAATGGTCTCACAGGAAAGCGGCTTGCGGCTGCGGCTTACGGCTGCGGCCTTTTGCCTTTGCGTCTATCATTGCCAAGATCACAAAAATGTACATTGATTTATTTATATATAATATACATACAATTTATTGTGATTGCAATGCTGTTTTGTACTACATTCACGAAAAAAATACCACAGAAAACATATTTACATAGATGACAAAAATATATAGATATTGTGAAGTTAAGTTACTTATTTTAAATGTAATCCAACTCAATTATCACAATGTTAATTATTAGCAATTTTAAATTAACATGGTTATTTTTGTTGTTCCATTGTCCGACTTTTAAGTTTTGCTACACTCTTAGTTCAAACGTTTTTGACAACATTTATAAATAGACAATATTGTAACTAACAACTCTTTAATCCATACTTAAAATCATGCACGCCAGCCGCATGGGTAAGAGCGCATGACGCAACGTCGCATGAACATTGAACGCATGGCGCAAAGCCGCATGGCTCGCTCGTAATTTATAGGTTAACAGGACATTCATTCCCTTGGCTACTTAATTTTGAATTATTAAAAGAAACTCGTTGCAAAGTGACGATACTTATTAACACAGCTTTTTGTTTTGTTAGGTAAGAACATTTTCAATTATGCCCACCGTCGGTAAACGATGCAAAAAGCCTTAATAAATACAGCCTGGGACTAGATAATGACATATATCTTTCACAATTCGTTCCAAGTGCAATAGATCTTGAGCGATCGTTATTAACTTTAGTATCCGTAAATTATAGTCAAAAGTTAATAGTATGATGAAATTATAACTTTGGATTATACTGGTGGTTTAGAGAAATCATAGATGTATTAACTTTTTATGTAATAACAGTAGCAAAATACCGTTTATTTCCGTTAATTTTAATTTAGTCTTCTTTGTAGACTGTAGTATAATCTACCGTAATGCTTCCATATGGATTGTAGAGTGTTTACCTATAATTGTCCGAATGGAATGGTGTAAGGATGGACCTTGGTCTTTCATTTTGGCTAAGTACGGGATGGTAGACTGGATTTTTATAGCATTACTGTGATTGAAGTATATGTAGCTAAATATTGTATAACTACATTTATATTTAGAGTAGAGTATATTTTAGAGTAGTTAAGTGGATTATATTTTAAGAACCAATTATTACTTAATTTTAAATATTAATGTAATATAAAAAAAACAGCTGGGCGTATACTTTACATAATTTCAGGACTTTCTTAACAGCTGTATCTCAGGCGTGTAGGTTTCCTGTAACTGTTAATTCCAGAAGAATTTATTTTAATGATAATAATATCAATTGTTTGGCGATCCGTATGCTGAAGCGGTCACCATACCGGTCTGACTCGCAGTGGGATCCGGGTTCGATTCCCGGCCAGACAAATCTAAATAATTAATTTAGATTTCTGTTCTAGGTCTTAGTGTTTGTTTATTCGTCTTTGTATGTGTCCATAGCACCCAAGTCACACATCAAGCCCTAGTAAGGGACTGTCAGTTATCTACAATAGACCTTTCTCAAACAAAACTAGTTAGCCTCATCTTATTTAAAGTCGACATATCTAAGTGACATACGGATACAACAAGTAGAGTTCTTTACGACCGTCTGCATCCGTCAGTGGCTACAGGATGAAATCTGCATGACAAAGTGCGGATTCCGATAACCCTTATCAGTATTCCAGTAGCATTTTACAGGACAGCTTAAATTATAAGTGAGCATAGAATAGGTTAGTGTATAAAGTAACTAACCTCCTTCAACTAAATATGAGATGTTTAGGTTATTTTTTTCGTTTAGGTTAGGTGACTAATTTAGTAGTTTTTTTCATAATCCTATCAAATTCCGTTTTATTTATTTTTGGGTCAGATTTTGGATCGAAGTACATTATTACAAAAATATTTTTAGAGTTCACTTTTAAATTATTTATTTCTTTACTTTTTTTCAACTGGTTAAGTTAGCAACATTGGGCGTTGAGAGCTTTCAAGCTTCCGAGGCCACATTACTTAGTCACATAGTTATCGAATAGCAGTTGCTAGGCCTTGTCTAGAGGCCATTTGAAAATATTCACTTGTCGGTGGCCTTTTAAAAAAAATCACTGACCACCAATCGGCAGCTTTCTTTGCGTTTGAGCAGCGTGGTGAGGCATGCCCCAGGCTCGCCCAGTGCCCAGTTGTGGGAAAAAGACAACACCAATAAACCGGCCTGTGTTAAGTAATCAACTCACATCTTGTCCATATTATTATGGAAATGAAAACATAATAGGTACTAATTACTTACCGTCCTCACAACTCGCCAGACTAGTCCGGGTTCGATCTCAGTTTTTCTCAATAACTCATCTTTATTCCAACGACGATTACAGACACATTAAGACATTTCTTTTAACTAGCAATAATTATCGGTACAAATAAATTAATTTAAATTTCAATGAAGAATCGTGATGTGATTTTATATGTTATTCACATGGTGTCGTAGCGCAATAGTATAAATGACAATAAACAAGCGGGAGTACCGGGTTCGATTCCCGGAAAATAAAAAAAATGAATCTTACACCCAGACCTAGAACAGAAATTTAAACGCATTAAATGTCTACTTCACCGGGTATCGAACCAGAACCTTCTGCATTACTATATTGTAACCGCTGCGCAATGCCAGTCATTTGCAATTTATATATGCAGAAAAAAATAAAGCCGCATACCCAATCGTAAGTGTGGTCACGTTACCTTGTACATAATAATTAGTTTTACATGCGCAATTAAGTTTTTCTCATTCCAAAACACTACACGTAATATGTTGTAAAGATGCGCCTTTTATTATTCAAAAATTGTAATTGATCAAACGCAGCGCCGACCATTCTATTTTAATCGCAGGCATCGAGAAATAGCAGAAAAAATATTATCGCTCAATTATATTCAAACGATTGAAAATAAGTATAACGTTATAAAATATTTTCAAATGTATATTTATTTTTTTAACAATTTAAATAAGCTCAAAAATATAATGTTATACTTGTAATAATAGGTCTCGTTAATATATTTTATTATTTTAAATTATTCTTAAAATAATATATTTTATTTAAATGCTATTTTGTTACATATGTGACGTGAGCTGCCGATTTCACACGCTGGTTATTAATAATCAATCGAATGTTTTGCGTACCAAAGATAGATATTTGACAATTAATTAATAATTCAAATTATCATATTTCGACCTTTTGTAGGATCTTTGTAAAATCCAGATAGATGGAGTTTTAATAACGGGAAAGGAACAACACATAGTAATCGTATGATCTTCTATGATCACTCTTCGAGCTAAACTATAACTTACATTTCTATTTATTCTAGTTTTTGTCAACTACAAAGAACTCCACTTTCATTCTCATATTAAAGTACTTCGCTCATATAAAAACCCTCTGCATATTTGATGCGTTCATAAAAATATTTTAAGATTACCCAGCGGTTATCTTCACGCAATTATGTACTTTATCAGCAAGATGTACCCACCTGCTACCCTTATCGTATCGTATCATACAAATGTCAATTGCTTACAAAAATATTGGCAGGATAATTGGAATTCACTTGTAAAAGTAATTAGTAAACCGTCGGGTCTCTTGAAAGATTTTTACCTTTTTATAACGTCTACTTTGTGTTTAATAGTTAACGGACATTTTCAAGTTGTAAATGTAGGCTGAATAAACTAATAAGTAGTTTTTTTTAGAAATAAGTATGTTAACTTGTCACAATAGACAAAGATAGGGACATAGTTGATTGGATCTGACAATAGAGCAGTTTAATGAGACTAATAGTATTCATAGCACTCATAAATCCGCGGCTTTATATAAGATATCTTTGACTGATGCTATTCCAGATTCTGTATAATATACATTACTAGCTGACCCGGCAAACGTTGTGTTGACATATAAATAAAAAAATGTTAAGGGTGAACAACCCTTATCACTTAGGGGTATGAAAAATAGATAGTAGACGATTCTCAGACCTACTCAATATCCATATAACCTTTGTGAAAATCGGTAAAGCCGTTTCGGAGGAGTACGGTAACTAAAACTGTGACACGAGAATTTTATATATAAGAATTATTTGCTTTAGGTACGTAAGAACTGACACGCTTGTTATTTTAAGTACGTACTTTATACCTAAGAGCGTTTATTTTATTTTGGTTAATTATAAAGACAGATGTCTATGGGTAACACAGTAGCCGATCCAAGTTTGTAACTTCGCTTTGTTTATTTACAAATACATTTAATTCAATTCTACAATAATTACGTCGTTTGTGTAAAACGTTTAGTTATACAACGTTACATGTTACTGTAGTAATGTGTATATTACTTGTAATTGTCTAATTGTATTCCAAGAAAAAAGACAAAGAACAAGAATATTTTATTAGTCGTTACAATTATTATAATGGTTAGTGGTATAATTGGCCGTAAAAAGACTACGCTCCATAAAATTGAAACCTGTTAAATAAAATAAACAAATTGCAGAGGGAAATGTTAAACCGTAAATTCTGGAGGAAATTGACCACTTTCGTTCCATCGGTAATTGAAAATTGGTCAAAATATATTATATTTAACATTTTAAAGTCATACATTTACTGTAAGTAACTGCGCTTTTGTTATGTCAACCTCTACTGTCAAAGAAGATACAATATCTTGTCAATTATTTATCATAATATTATAGGTAATATTTTTTAAACAAAACCGTCCAAACCTTGTACTAAAAGTTACCTGTGTATAAACGCATATTAACATTTATTCAGTTTATTAATAATATTTAAAACGAATGAGTGAAATTATTAAGATTACGTTTATTAGTTATTTGTTGATTGACTTTGATATAAATAAACGATTTCTTCATAAAATAATAACATATTTTTATAGAACATATATAGATATAAATGGCTGAGCATTATTAATAATGGTATTTATTCATCCACTGTATCTAAGGCGCACATATTTATAGT
The DNA here is from genome assembly GCA_014595695.2 of Epargyreus clarus clarus. Classification (NCBI taxonomy): domain Eukaryota; kingdom Metazoa; phylum Arthropoda; class Insecta; order Lepidoptera; family Hesperiidae; genus Epargyreus; species Epargyreus clarus. Next base: position 605,667 of record JACTTY020000076.1, read on the forward strand.
ATACTTTCAAGAATCATGTATTACATTATTTATAATAGACATCATTTATTTTAAGCCGTTATTTTAAATAGCTGTTGTGTCTATCTAGCGGTCATATTAATTTAATATCGCTAAATATCGTTATAACGATAACGTTATTCAACGGCTATATAACGTTATGATACTAATATAATTTAATAGCTTAATAATGTTGTTAAATACATACATAATATCGTTAAATACAAGTTGACACGCTCGTAAAGTTGTTCGAGGAGCTTACAGTCTATAAACATTGCCGTAAATCTCTAAACTATTGTATCGTTGCCAATTTGAATTAAGATTTCCTTGTTTCTTTATTATTATAGAAATAGCTATTAATACGTTATAACAGCAGACTCAAGATTGAACTCTAATACAATTTGACAGTCAATTAAAATGAGTGCGCCTGACTTAAGAAGTTAGTTACAAATGTCCACGGAGAGATGTGATTATTTAAATTCAGTTAAACGCTTATTTGTTATTTTTATTTAATTCATGTGTTATCGAATGTACGTAAAGAACAATTGATTCGGCAAACATTAATCAAGTCTATTTTCAAGATCATATGCAGGCGCTGTTGTACTTAAATATGTTTAAAAATAAAATTATTCTAAATAAAGGTGCTTGTGAAAGCTAACAACAAAACCGTGGAGTAGAATTCAACAAGTCTTCATAACCTGTTAAAATAACGTGATCCTTAGTACAAGAGGCGGGAACTGAAATAATTTCTGTAACCGACACCTCGATTAAGCATGATACGAATCAACAAATGACCATTTCAATTGTGAGGGACTTGTTTGATTGCCAACCAGTGGCTAGTAGCAATTTGAGTGAAGATTTATATTTATTCGTCTATGCTATTTATTATGACATAGAAAAAATAATAATAAATATGTTTTTTATACAATACATACGTAATATAATTTTTTCTACCATCTGGTCCTGTAGTAGAGGCTTCTAAAATTGTTTCGTAAAGGGTTTTAATACTAGACGGAAAATGATATAATTATATGATATTTTTAAGTGTTATTGCTTGCAGTAAAATATGCCGCATAGCTGTTTTAAAGTCTTTTATTAAACTACATTTTAGCGTATTGCCATAATGACTGGTTATTGGATAATATTTTTTTTTTTATTACAAACGATAACGAAATATCGTTGATAGTTATCGCGTATCGCATACCCGATAAATATGAAACTCTGTGCGTCTCAGTTTACTCAATATGTACGTATTTCGTTATGTCTGTCTGTCCGTTAGCAGCTGCTCTACTTAACCAATTTGTTAAATGAATAAGTGTCAAAGACAATGATACCATCATTATTTCGAACCAAACTCCATTATCATATCTTTAGATCTTTATATCTCTACCTTTTAGCGTATAATTCTGTTTGTGTTATAACAATTAAAATTTCTTTAATTTTTCAATTGATAAGGTCTCGTCTATCATTATATTTGTATCGAAATAAATAAAACATATAACATTCAGTTACTTTTAATGATTTTAAAAGATGTTAAAAAAAGTCATCTTTGTCTCGAACTAGAGAATATTATTAAATGTGTTAGAACCCTTTACAGTTCGACTCCGAAGGTACCACCAATTTTGGTCAAATAACAGCAGCAGCACTACTACATATGTTATGTTTTGAAAGATGTGCTAAGGGAGACATATTTATTTAAGATGTTCCAGCTTAGTCCTCATGGGCAACAATCCATCTATGGTCAACCTTAGGTAGGACTAATCCTATCTGAGATTGATTACAGTTATCCATGGACGACGGAAGCCGCAGTTATCAGATGGACTGCACGCTTGTTACCTCAATTTAAGAAGGAATATATCAGTTATACGACAGACCGGTGCCCAGCAGTGGGACAAGCTCCACAAAGCTAATGACCCGCACAACCTTAGGCGCGTACATTTTAATAAACCCCAGTATTTATTGTACCATTGTTGTACATTGTTTACGCGATTCGCCACAACTTGCCTGCGTATTTTTAAGTTGCATACATTGTAAAAGTACCAACAGTGAGTTAGTCACGCCCGGCGGCTTTATTGGCATATTCAGTAAATTAAACCACAATGTTTTGTGTACTTATAAGTTGGTTTTTTTGCTTACAGAAATAATTTTAAGCTCCGCTTGCAATGTTGGTGCTGCGTTTTGTTTTAAACAGTTGCTAATGTTTGCCTACATGGAAGCAAATTGGTATTGAGTTACTTTAGTTACAAAGCTATGTTTAGCTTGTAGCTAAATGTGTCTAACAAATCAACAGCTTAAATGTATGAATTCAAAATGTATACGATTTCAATTGATTGGAATAAGAGGTACCGCAATGACGAAGAATCGGAAATTAACTTTGTTTTATCAGGGGGTAAATTGAAGCCATAGATTCAAAACAACGTGATGAAAACTAAAGAAAATAATTATTAATATGTACTTGTGAATTTAGTTTGTACATTTTGAAATGTGATGTATCTATATTTAGATAAAATGCAAAAAAAGTTTGTTAATCTTTGGTACCCATTTATACTAACTTCACAAATCATCTAATATATTGCTTCAATATTTTAGTACTTTTATTATTATCTATTATTGGTAGAGTCAATATGGTTGACATTGATAACACGAGTACGTAAACATTGCTAACTCTACTATTGATAGAGTCTCAGCAAATGTCATCTCAACAAACTCTTTTTGACAAGTTTGCAAACAGACTGACAGGATACAAGGATCTGTCTATATTTATCAATTACTTCAAATGTTGAATTTAAGCAATTAAATATTAGATTATACAAAGTTATTTTCTGTGTAAAATCTTCATATTTGCTCAAGAGATCCTTGATTTAATATATTTTTATATTTGTGTTAGTAAATTTTTTTTTTTGATATTAGAGACAAGCAGCGTAGCGTTAGAGTAGCGTGTAGCATTATAGGAGTATAGCGTAGCCTAGACATTTTGGTTTCAGTCAAGGGTTTAAATTCTAGGAATGCACCTTGGAATTTTTGATTTGAGGTGCATGCAAAAAAAATATTAAATTATTTCTAATACGCCACTGTCAAAATGACTACTTGAAAACTTATAAAATATATAACAATATAAGTCGAACACTTATTAATTAATGTCTCAAAACTATATGACATATCAATGTGTGTTTGAGAATTTCGGTGAACTATGACCTAAGTATGAAATAATAATGTTTCTAATTATTTTCCAAATGTTTTATTTAAATTTAAAAATTAAATGTAGTAACATTCCGCGATGTTTGAAATATTTATCATCATTTTTACATTACTCGTATACCAAATTCTGGCAAATCCATTACTTAGTAATTAATACTTAATTTGACATTACATAGTAATACTAAACGTTAAAATAAGTATAACATGTTACAACAACACTACTTGTAAATCTACTACTAATATCGGTATGTTATCCGTACATCTATATACACAGTACATACAGACACCAGTAGCCAAACGGGTAGCGACGAACGTGACAGACGTGACCGGGTGATAGTATCTGTGTGACAAGTCGGTAAACACTCGTCACGTGGGAATCACATGTTTTATCTGTGGAAATTACTTGGGATGTTTAAATATCTATATAAAGTATAAATGTTCAATAAATACTTAGGTTTATTTTTATTTGTTTGTATGAGTATGCGATTTATTTTAAGTTTTTAGAGAAGTTTAATTTTAGTTATTAATTTTAGTCTCTATATTTTTGTACAATTTTAGTTTAAATATTTTCTATCGTTGTATGACAAGTAGCCGGTAAACACTCGTCACGTCGGAATCACATGTCGTTTTATATGTAGAAATTGATTTACTTGGTGAGACGTATAAAAATTGATACTAACATTTTAAATGATGTACGCAAATAAATAAAAAATATCCGATAATGATGTGAATTCGTGGAAACAATAAAAGGCTTTGTAAAGATAAAAAAAAAAAACAATAAATAAATAATACTGCATATACTCTCATGCCCAGCAGTGGGACAGTAATGGATTGATGTTGATGATATTCACCTATATCTGCACTTGTACATGCTGAAAAGCTGCAACTGAACTTTTACTGCAAAATGCTTAAACTTTTAATTAAAATTGGTTCGACACTTCGCGTGTTTATTAGCTTTTCTAGTTAATATTTTTCTTATAAATGGTGGTTTACATAGCATGAAACACGTGGTATTTTTATACCTACATTATTATGTATCTATGTACTGTAGGTAAGTAATTGCAAAAATAAATAACGTTAATTTTATTCCTCTTACAAACGACGATAATGTTCATAAAATTCATATTTATATAAATTATCCTTTTCCAAAACACCTGTAACATTTTAACACGGCATTACCTGCCTTAGTCCAAAAGCAACAAGTTCTAAAATTGTTTGAATATGTGAAACCGACCAGTCTTCAATAGAACGTTTTCCATTGAGTAATCCCATAAAATATGAGCCCTTAACATTCCCGGATCGAATTGAACATTTACATAGCCCTTGTGGTAAAAAATGTCAAATTGTTCGTAGAGTAAACGAACTTTGTAGCTGACGGCTTAGGAAGAAATAGAAATGGCATAGATGTCATACGTGTTTATTAAAATATACTTTTTTAAAAGTGAAGTTGAAAACTAGTATGTAGTCCTTAATTATTATGTGGTAGCCATTCATAGACATATATGAATTTGAGATAAATTAAAGTTGAGATAAATTAAATAAAGTCAAGCAGTGATAGGCCAGTGGTTAAGAAACTCGGCCTCTCGATCGAGGGGTCCGTGGTTAAAATCCCTGTTACGCACCTCTGATTTTTCAACGATATGTGCGTATTAGAAATTAATTAACACTTGCTAAACGGTGAAGGAAAACATCGTGAGGAAACCTGTATACCTGAGAGATTTATAAAAAAAATGTCAAAGGTATGTGAAGTCTACTAATACGCACTTCGCCAGCGAGGTGGACTATGGCCTAATCCTTCTTATAATGAGAGGAGACCTGTGCCCAGCAGTGGGACAGTAATGGGTTGATGATGATAATGATGATGAAAGTCCTACCGGAAGTCGCTCACATGTGAAGACTAAGTTGGAACGCCTCGTATTAGTTAACGTTACGTTTGGTATAGGTTTAGACATTTACCTAAATGTTTACCTATACCTTTATGTAGGAAATAAACTTAAATAGGTTTCATGAAACATATTTTATTTTTGGAATTTGAATGAATCTGCTATTTTCTTTGTATAAAACAAATAAATATGCTTGAGATATGAACTTACGAAAGGTAAGCAATTTTACAAAATTTTGAAAGTATACCAGAATTAATTTTATATTCCTATTACGATTAAATGTAGTTTTTGCTGTTTTAAAAACAAGATGTAAAAATTTAACTCATTTTTTTTTAGTAATTGACAACTAATTTCAACATTAAATTAGTTTAGGTCATTTCTACTAGTTATTAGTTCTGTGGCGTCGCTAGTTTATCTGTATTCTGGGAAAACGGTGCCCGGGCTACCCGGGCATACAGATCTTGGCTACCTGTTTAAGGCGATGCTTTTGACTTGTGTAGCTACTTATGTATAGGTATTTTAATAATACTTTCAAGAACAATATTTTTAAAAGTGGTAGAACTATTTTACGACTGCCTGCAGAAGTTCCGTTATACTTATTTTTGCCTTTAGGTTCAGTATGTACTAATACTACACAACAACAGTACTATACCGTGTGTATTTGAAAGGTGGTAAGCTAAGTCACTTTTAGGGATATTGCATTTCAGTGTTCAGAAGTATCTGAAAGAAGACGTAGGTGAAAGGTGATCGTTTGACCAAGAAGGTATCACCACCACACCTACTCTAGTTTGATGTAGTTGATTAACTGTAACACGAGGGGACCATATTAGTTCTCTGGAATTGCAACGCACCTGTGGTTATTGTGAGATAGACCTTTTTTTTATAACGAGGGAGAAATCTTCAAAAGGTACCCGACGACGTGGGAGCGACGTCGAGTTATGTGGGATTTTTACCGCACTAAAACCCCCTCGGTGGCCGTCCTCATCGCTTGTTGGAGAACTCCGGGATCTCCGACGGAACACAACCAGAGTCCTCCAAGCGCGATGCCCTGATCGGCCTCTTCCGTCAGGCAGGGGATACCGTAGCCCTATTCTAGTCCCGGAACTACAGGGACAAATGTGAGATAGACCTGCTATTCTATAGAGTTGGTTACAGAAGCAAAGCCTCGCTTAAAGTCATTACCCTAAGGTTTATGATGACCAAGAATTAATTAAATCTGATCAAATGAACTTTATTCAACAGTATGTCAATATACTCTTATAACATCTTAAGATACTATTTTCGTAGAAAAAACATTTCGATTTCTCACCACATTTATTTAAGCTATAAATAAAACTTCGCCTTAAGTACAGTATTGACGACACCGGTATTAGTATGTAACTCGAACCTGTGAAGGTACGTTGCATGATGGACCAGTTACCTACAACATATAGGTACATAGTGCTGTATTACATACATTGTTGTATTTAAATATCGTTACCGAGTATTAGCGGTAACGTTATTTAAATACATTATTGGATTATTGGTACCTGTATGGTATATTCGTGTTGGTTGTTGTTAAGAATCATGTAGTAAATAAGCTAAGTCTACCCTTATGGTAAGTGGTCGCTAAACACCTCATCTATATTCTGAATATCTGCAATAAATTCTAGATTGAACTGAGGCCCTACTTGAAACCGATCATAGATACTCCTAGTTTCTACTCCGGAGAACTAAGATGGTCGGCTTATACAATAGGTGCGTCAGTCGGCAGTCAGAGGAATGTGTCTAGGATTTGGACATTAGAATCTTTATCTTGATCGAAGATATTATAAAAATGGATATTATTAATTACCCGACTCATAATGCAGGACATTAGAGAGTGCTTCACGATGACAAGTATTGCTCATTTCACGCATCTATTGATACTATTATATTCTTGTTCATCATCAACCCATTACTGTCCCACTGCTGGGCACGGGTATCCTCTCAGAATAGGCTCAGATTTCAGATTAGGCTATAATCCACTGCGTTGGCCAAGTGCGTATTGGTAGACTTCGCATACCTTTGAAAACTTTTTTTAAGATTTCTCAGGTACCTATGCAGGTTTCTTCAGGATGTTTACCTTCACCGTTTAATCAAGTGGTAATTATTATGTATTACGCACATGATTTAAAAAAATCAGAGGCGTGCCTGGGATTTGAACATGAGACCAAGAGGAATCAAGAGGCCAAGTTTTTTAACCACTAGGCTATCACTGCTTATATGTATACTCGTATATAACCTTGTTACTTCATAAAAATACATGAATTTGCATACTTTTTAGTTTTGTGTTGCATTATTTTCCTATTAAATATTACTTACTACTATACTATCTATAATCCCGTAGGCGTTCAAACCTGCGGTTTAAGTTTCACGGTTAGTTTGTATTGGTTAAAAAAGCGTGTAATGGTTAAGAGCGGAGACCGCAGAACTAAGCACGCGTAGGATAGCGGTTACAGATCGCTTTGGCCGCATCTTTAGAACTAACTATAGTTATTAGTTATTGGTTTCAATTGAACGATTGGCTAGCTAGTTGGCGGTTTTTTTTTTGTTTTATTGACATCGAATAAGATATTTCTTGAACTTAGAGTATGTTTTTTATAATTAAGAGTAGCAGACGAGCATGCAGTCCACCTGAAGGTAAGTGGCTACAGCCGCTCATGGATACATGTAATCACCCCAAGATAGGATTAGATTTTCCTACCTGAGTTCGGCCACAGATGCGCCGCTCCCCCTGAGGACTAAGCTGGAACGCCTCGGATAAGTATGTCTCGCTTGCCACACCCTCAAACCAGAACGAAGCAACGCTATTAATTATTTAAAAAATAAAAATTCACTGCTTTTAAATATAACCTTATGTTATTTTCATGATTAAGCGGAATTCATTGAGGCGCATATGCTAAAATCCGTCAAGCCGTTTAGGTTGCAGGCCATACCAAAAATGAGACACAAGAATACAGTTACCTACATGTGTGGCGTACTGCCATTTTTAACGAAAGTCTTACTATACTAGTGTACTAAGGTTCTAACTACCTTCAAATTTCATGTACGTATATATTCTTGATAGTGTCTAAGTAAAATAGCTATATACGGACAGTAGAAAATAAAGGTTCCTTTTTTTGCACGCAACCACGGAACTCTAAAAAGCGCTTGCGTCTAATAGGTTACAATTACTTTCCACAACACATAGAACAGTAATTTACACCCTCGATTTGAATAGCTCCCCACAGCATACAAATGTCAACTATTCATTAGAACGCAGTTATTCACATCGAGTTTGCAACTCGATTTATGTATCGGATCGGTAAAACTATGGCCAACGAATTCGAATCGATTCAAAATCCGTTAGGATAGTGAGGTGCGAATATTAATTGACGAAATTAATTCATTCGGTGAATTAGGTATTTGGAAAGTACGCGATTAAATTTAAACAAATTCCATAACAGTTTTAATGTTAAAACACAAGGTTGATGAAGAAAGATTCAGTACGGAATTCATATTATATAAGATTTTAAATTATTGACCTTATTATCAAAAATAATAAAAATACAATGAATTTCTTCATAGATAATTATTAATAATGTAATAAATATAGTCATGAAAAATGAAATTAAATTATGTAATCAGGATAATACAATTATAAATTCGGAAATTTAGTGGCAAAATATTCTAAATATATTACATTATGTCTGAAAATTAAATAAAAAAAGAAGATACTAAGGGTACTGAAACATGAACGCACTAAAGATCTCTCGGGCTATTCAGGCGAAGACAAATTTATTGGAGTAAGGATAAAGGACTATTCACATACACACGGCTGAAACAGTTTTTTCATAAATATTGTTTTAATTTGGCTACGTACAGTGGACGCGATGTTACAAAAACTGCACAAACAATGGTCATGTAATATAATATTTTTAATAACGAAAAAACCATTACCTAACTGTATAAAATACTTGTTTATCCTTCCTATCATCAGATACTTAATCTTCAAAGCTTGTAAGTAACCTCAATATATGACCTGATTTGTTATTGTCACTTGTAGTATAAAACGTCCTGTTCCGTCATCATTTGTGTGAAATATCCCTTAGAGTACTTTATTTTGGGAACAAATAAATAAAAATGATATAAACGTTTCATCGCGTCTCTGAGGAGGTGAATCGATAAAAATCACTCTCAGAATTGGCTTCCATCCATTTGCAGACAGATTCAGAATTCAAAATGCTTGTTTTGTGGACTATTTCTATAATTATATTTTCGCTATGATACTTGAAGGTTAATTGTTCATAACATCCTCAATAATTAAGGTTAAGTAATTATAAATTACGTTGCAAATTACTGTCTCCTTAAGCTGTGTTAACAATTGAAACAGTCTTATCAACTTTTCTAAAATTTTCGAAATCAGTAGTCCGTGAGAAATTGGTAGCTTCCACCCATTAATATTCATGTTATTATAAAGCCATAAAACCTGATCCTACGTCTATTACAATTCTGTTGTTGTGTATAGAAACAAATAAAAACACCATAAAGTAGCGACCCATTCCAACGCTAATAAATCTATAAAATTACTCCGAATCGGGTATAAAAATAGTTCGTAGACCAATAAATAAATTTCACCTCCAAATTTTATTGTCCGATTTTATATTCGGAGCTGATAGTTTATTCTTTACTTCCTTCAACCGTGTCGAGAATACACTAACCAAATACGGGCAAATCGTCTTCTGGTGTTTCCAAAAATAAATCGACTTAAACTTCAGCTCTATCGTTTAAGTTATAAAGGTTGTAATGAAGGTAAGGATCAGCAAAGACAACTTGGTGAGCAAGAGGCGTCAAGTCATTAAGTAGTCGACGCCAAAAACCAATAAAAAGTAGAAAACATAAAGTTTTACCGTGAATGAGCGTAGTACGGCCGTCTGTACCGACGCCGTTTCGTAGCACGTACTGTTTAATTTACGCGTGCTATATTATGAATTTTAGATTACGAGTAGAGACTTCAGAAAAATATTGTGTCTAGACTTATAAATATAATTGCGCATAACATTAGTCTAGAGATATAAATTTCGAGACAATAGCATGTAATGTCGTAGCTAATAAAGTATGAAAATGTTATGTCTAGACACTTTTCAAATAACTATGCAGATTAAAATCTCCATTACTTATAAGTTAATTTAATTGAATACTTGGGATGTTATTGAAATTGATGTTACAAAGTCCGGTACTTGATAGCTGTTATTTTAGTTATTTCTCTTTATGCTCTATTGGCATTGTCTAGTATTCTGGAGTTCTACATTTTCTCTATCAGAAATTTCTTATTAACCACATAAATAAATAAATAATTGAAAAACGAAAAATAAAGTTTAGTAAAAAGCTCGTTTCTAAAATAAAAATTAATTGATCAATGAAACGATCCTTACTTACCGTACAAATGCTTTAAGATTGTCAAAATCAACATAATCAAATGCACCGAGCCCGCGAATCCATAGAATAGGAACGCTCAGGTGACATACACTGACGAATGGGTGACATAGAAATAGGCAATAACCCCGTTCGCTCCGTGAATAATCCTTGGTAGTACTCCTGACCTGTAAGTCGCGGCTAATCCTTTCATCGTGGGACTTAGCATTCGCGGGGCAGTGCGTGTGGACATCCATAAATTACAATGAGTTTGAACGCCAGCTCGCTTCACGTATATGGCCCTTTGAGCGGTGTGGAACCAAAAGAGGTTCGTACGTGCGCGTCCGGCGATACAGGCTTGTTGTCTATTGAAAGATGTACTATGATCACTAGGATGGGGATTTTGCTTATGGTAAGAAGTATGGAATCAATTTTTATGAAAAAGAAATAGTAAATCGGTGACATGAGTGCAACACATATAGAATAGATCCTTGAAAAAATGTGGTGTTAGTTCTGAGGAGTAAATTGGAACGCTTTATATGTTTTCCTAAGCAAAGTTATCAAAATTGTAAAGTTAATCACTTTATTAGCTTTATTACTGAACCTGTCTAATCAAATATTAGCCAATTAATTCTATATTTATCAGTATTAACCTTACTATCTATCTATCTATAGTCTATCTTTATGAGTACTATTGACCCAACTAATCACGTTACATGTCATGTGATCGAAATCGAAAATTAATTTCTCCATGTCTCAATTTCCTTTCCTCCTCTTCAGCAATAAACGGAGTTAAAGTGTGATTGATCTTCGGAATCATCTGATATCTTGATTATGGCTGACTAATAACTGTCATTTTCAGTCAGTTCAAGTAATCATGTTATGGGGTCAGATATGTGATTATTGTTTCTCAAAAAACATCAAAACGTGATACAATGAAGGCCGGATTCGGCCTCGATTTATGTGAAATCAATGTATTCAAAGGCATGGTAAAGTTGGTGACAGTAAAAATGCAACCTGTTTAAATCCTTATGATATAGTTTAAATTGGAGAACAATATTTTTATACCTGATAGAATTGGACGAAAGACTTCATGCATGCACTGGTAGACAATCTTAACGCATTGTATGTACGATTTGTTAAGCTAATAGATCCATTCACCGATTGTAGTGTTCCGGACAGCCGTTTGTGATATTTTAACTATTTATACTTGCATAACAATTATTCTTTTATTTTCGCAGCTGAGATCTTCTGTTACAATATTGACAAAGTCTTCTTTAATATCTTCATTTCTGGCCTTAAGATCTAAATCTTAAATTATCACATAAATTATTTGCGTTCTATTTAGAAAATTTTTGGTATATTTAGCGGATTCTGCATTGCGTTCAAGTGAATGTAATAAATAAATAGTAAATGTAAAACATTATTCATGAGTATAACCTGTTTACCCAATAATGTAATTAGAGATGTCATCGACGTTTATAACGATGAGTGCTTGAATATCAACAAGCATCGTGACACCTATGTACTGGGATGCCGTAACACCATTACTTGGCTTGGCACAGTATTAGCACTTAGCGTATGCTACTCAGAAGGGCTGGTGATTTCTGGCAACGACTTTGCATTTTCGTGAGGAATGAATAATACTGTACTGGTGGTATACTAACGATTTGAACGTGACCTTTTCTTGCAACTATTTTATTTTTGTATGTGACATTTCTTAGATCAGATATTTGCAATTAAAATTGTCCCTCGAAATGGTACTTTTAAAAGTATTTTAATGGTGTTAAACTCTGTCAAGCTGAGAAGTTTGATACGATTTAACGTAAGATTGTGTCATTTCAATTTTTGTAACTTAAATATGACGAGTCGTTGATTATCTGATTGGATTACATATTAAAATTATCATAAGTTACGTTACGTAAATACGTTTAAGTATTCCGTATAGTAAATTGGAGTCAAACTTTCATTGCGAACTAATAAACACAGTTGAATTGCGAATGGTTGACACGACATCACCGCGCCCCGATGTACGAACGCCTTAAACGCTCTCTAATCAGACAATTCGCGTTCAGAGCGTAGCGCTGCCGAGTAGAGGCCATATCTAATGATGAGTTCATGAGTGTCACTATTGTCCCCAGTGACTTATAGGCAGTGCGCAGGGAATTGATCCGTGAGTGGGCAGCTTAATGGGTGATTATGCCAAACTTTGGTAATGGTACCTCGCGAAACGAATAATTGGCGCTGATTTGTTATTGAATATCAATATAAATAGATCTACTTTGATGTATTATGACTGCGGAGTTATGTTAGGTTATTCATGAAGGTACTTCTGGAGTTATAAATGTTAGAAAATGATTAATTTATAGAGTTGTCTGAGACACAATTATTGCAATGATAGCCATGTCTTCTTTATCTTTAAGCGACTTGGTGATAACGGTTATGTGTCTCGTGATGCTACCTACGGTTATCTTGTCAAGGAAATGAACAAATGCCCTTTGACTCAATGTCTTCATGGTCTACTAAATCTCGTAATAGTTGATAGATTGCTGTTTAAATATTTGATTTAATTCTCTCTTCGTCTCTTATGATTTATATCCTATGGGTGTTTGCCATTTCATTATCACTATATACCTTTTCTCATAACGTTACTTATGTGTTTATTGTGTATAATTTCTTATTTGTTTCTCGAATTCCTTCGGTCAGCCCGATATTTTAATAAATTTAATCTCAATAAAGCATTTCCTGAATGTGCTTTTTAAAAATTTCTTTCTTAATTGTGATAATGTCCCTTAAAATTTATAATTACGAATTCAAAGTTGTAATAATTTCCGCACAATTCCTGCAAAATGTCGAAACCTGCCTTTTTGGGATTGAGTGATTATTGTAATTGTAATGATTTAATTGCATCGCTTCGTTTGAAACCACATTTCCACATATCAAACAGTCAATGGGCAGCTAATTTTCCATTCCTTTGACTTGTGGTAATTTATTGTGACTTTACAATAGAAGAAGAAAATTAACTTGTATTCCATCTGACACTAAATTGTCGATGCTGCTGATGGACATGTTAGATGGCTAGAAGTTATAGCTGAAGTATTGATAGCTAAGTTTGAGTTGGAAAGTCTTATATTAAACGAGTCTGTCTTAAGTAGTACATTTCATTTACAAAACAGAATAGACGCTGATTCTATAAGTCAATTATCCTATAGATAGCAATAGTATTTAGATACGTTTGTGAAGCCAGAATAATCAAATAATTTTGTTGTTAATCTTTATCTCGATGATAAACTATTTTTAAAATTAATTCGCTTTTTAATTTACTATACTGAAACGAGACTTCGCAAACAGTCCTATACTTAATTACTAACCATAAAACATAATCTCGTTAAAACTTAATTATCATAAAATAACTTCCAATCCATTCCATTCCGAATCTCTCCCTTAAACGCAATGCAAATGATCTTAAAGACCCGACCAAAAGAAATGTATCGCTGATAAAATTTATGTCATTATCTCAGATAATATTTACGAGCAAAAACAAACACACGGTATATCAGAAGTAACAGTACATTGTTCCGAGAAGGCAGGTTTGTCGACCCGAAATGGCATGGAGGTGTTATTAATAAAAAATCAATTGTTAAATCTAGAATAACCTCAATAAGAGGCCCGCAACACCAAAAGTCGGGTGGAGTTTCTGAGAAGGCAGAACAATTCGACAGCTAAAAAATAACTAAATAGCAATTAAGGGCCGTATTAAGAGAGCCGGCTGGCATGCGCCTGCGCATTGCAGCACTCATTTCGGGGTTAGGGATGGGAAAGTTTATTAATTGCATGTCGATGACGTTTAGCGACTGAAATTTATCTTTGTATATAGGCTATTCAATGGATTACATTTTACTTCATGTTATTTATGACTAACTGTATTTTTTCAGTAATGGTTTTAGAAAGCTCTTGTTAACAAACTTTATATAAACTTTATTTATAGAAAATTGAGACACTACACAAAGTATAAATTATAATGTACAGGAGAATTTATCTGGATATGAAATCTTTACAAGCGCAAAATTTTGAAATCAGCATTTTGCAGTTTGATTTTTTTTTCGCTAGAAATCAATAATAGTGCTTATATTAATACGCGTGCTTTATCTCTCTACGCGAATTGGTCCTTTAAGCCGGATGCGTGGAACTTTTAAATTCAGGACCCCAATACATTTTAAGATGAAATAAAGCTTATGCATCCTACTTTCGTAACATCTGAACTTCTAATTTTAGTTCTGGTAAAAGGTTACAAGTCTCGTATTATGTAAATAGCTGGCACGGTGACAGAACTTTATGCAAATACGGGACAAGTGTGTGAATCTGGTGGCAGGTTGTTTCCAAACTAATGCATGTATTAGGAAAGCTGCTGTAGCTCTTTCATAACGAATTGTTGATACACAGTACGTAAGGTTCTTCTTGAGAGATATATGGTAGGACTATTTCTTATTTGGTTGCACCTAACGCCACAGAAAAGACGCTTTCTACACTCACATTCCCATACTAGGATTTCCTGTGTGGGTGCTATGGACACAAACATAGACAAATACACAGACATCCAGACCCGGAAACATGAATCTAAGTTGATCATATAGATATCTATCTGGTCGGGGATAGAACCCGGTACCCTCATCAGACCAGTATGGTTACCGCTTTGCCACGTAGGTCGTCAAGTTTTCTTCTATTGTGTTTTAATTATAGTAGTCATGCTTATTAGTCAAATAGTAAAAAATAAGCAAAAGTCATGCTTATTTTTTACTATTTGGAGCTGTTTATTAGATGTCAATAGCTACAGATTATTTAACGTGTGACCAAATTAACGTCACTTTATAGTCATATACAACAGTCAATTAGATCGTATGCGACACAGCTAGAACCAGAGTAGAGTTGCTTGAATTTCTTAAAAATTATTGGTTCGAATACTCAAAACTTTAATTGAAATTGTATCCAAATACGTTGAACGATATACGAAACTATATTATTTAACTGGTGATTTAGGGCTCAAAAATCGTTTGACACCTGCAATTGTGAAAAACAATGCTGGCCGCTAATCGAATGCATTCAGAAATCGTTTCGTCTCTGAATGGTCGATAAAATCCGTCATTCGAACCGCGCCAACTCCGCCGCAAACATCGTAAATCTCATTCAAAGGGTGTACAATGATATCATACGTGAAAAGACGTACTTGTAGCTCATGTTTATACTATATGTATTTTTTATGGTATGATGTTTTTCAATTAATTACAATATAATTTGTCCTTTGTTGTGTACCTTTCTGCTTCTATTTTTAAATTATTATTAATATGATATTACCAAACATGACACGGCCATTTTAATCCACCTTATTTGTGTAAGAGTCTTGTGTTAGAGAGAGATAAAAATATGTCAGGATTTTGATTTAGATAAGATGATTTTAATTAGACTTAGTAACGACGTATGGGTACATAGTACAAATAGATCTATTGTGTCATGCTTTTAAACTGCAAAGTCGGACCATTTTTGCGTGATCATAATAAAACGTCGTCAAGTACTGTTTTTCATTCTATTTTTAAAAATACACTATCGATATCGATATTTTACAGGTAATTAGTTACAGGACTATACGCTATGACCTTATCGAGGGGACACTGCTCGCTCACGTCTGAAACAATCACATCTTCATTAATTACGAAAAGAATTTTTCTTATAGCATTACTTTAAATGGTAGTGTAAGGTACAGCAGCAAGCGGGACTTTAAAAACGTAAACAAAAACCCGTCGAATTCAAATGGTCTCCATTTAGGCAGAAAATACAAAGAACTCTTTAATCTTGGTATGATTTCATAATTTGAAGCCCATTTTATAAGAGAATATAATTGCGTTTTTATCTTTTACTCGGAAGCTTTTATCTTTTACTTTTATTGTTATTGTTACGTGTAATGTAATTTAGTAATTCTATATTTTTGGCATTTAAAAATTTTATGCCCTCTAATGAAATCAAGATTACGGAAAAGAATTTTTAATTATTTTTTTGGTGAATTTTACGCATTTCTTATTATGCATCGTCTAAATCAAGTGTAATAGGCGTTGACCAGCTTATGCGTTCACTGGCACCATACCCTTATATTAATGTACTGTTTATTTAACGCTTAACCGCGATTCTGACGAGTTCTCAGATTCAACTGTAATTATGCACTTTCATTGTTTTTGCAATGCAACTACATTGTAATTAAGTATTGAATTTGTAATCATTCCTGTTTATTTATTTGCAATTATTATGGTATCCTGTGTGACAACATTTTGACGTATTTTCGCTAATTCATTAACTTAGTTTGTTAAACCTTCACGTAATCTTTACAATATGGTTGATGTAACTTCCACAATTTTGATGCGTCCAACGACATCTTATATCTTGAAATCGGTCACTACGTTTGAGCTGCACCATGCCAACGTGTGAGACATAATACTTACATACAAACATATAATAAAAAAACTTAACCCTCCTCAAAAATATGTGTAAAAACTTTATTTACAAGTATCGTTCAGAAATTCGATCATGACCGAACAAATACAAATTACAAAAAATCCGTTTCAGTTAACGCCATCAATCGCGCCACGTCCTAACCAGTTCTGTTGCTCATTTGTCGCGCGATTTTTTGTCGTCTCATTTGTCGCGCGACTTTTTGTCGAGTGAACTTGTCGGATACAAGTAATTAAGACTCATTCTCACGTACGCGCAATTTTTGGCCGCTTCAAGTAAACAAATTTTCAAGTTGACCCGTGAAATTTATATAGGATGTATAGGGTGTCCCTAAATTTAACGATACCGGGGCGCAGGTTATATTGTTACTGTTCTACTCATAAATAATAACATATAAATATCAAGATCTTGATTTACCATCAAGTAGATACGATATTGCAGTGACAGCCTAGTGGTTTAGAAACGCGGCTTCTCGATCGAGGGGTCCGAGGTTCAAATCCCAGGCACGCACCTCTGATTTTTAAAAATTATGTGCGTATTAGAAATTAATTATCACTTGCTTAAACGATGAAGGAAAACATCGTGAGGAAACCTGCATACCTGAGAGATTTATAAAAAATCTATGCGATAAAAAGGTATGCGAAGTCTACCAATACGCACTTGGCCAGCGCGGTGGACTATGGCCTAATCCTTCTCATTATGAGAGGAGACCCTTGCCCAGCAGTGGGACGTTAATGGGTTGATGATGATGATGAGGTACGATATTTATGTGATATGAGTATGATCGAATCAGGTTGAAAAACTACGTATAGGTCACAAATTAGAAAATTGTGTGAAGTAAATATAATCCGGTTAAGATATCTTTGTCCCCAAAAAGTACCTTAAAAGTTTTTACATTATTGTAAAAATATTTAAAGTTAACTCTGTATTACCATGGCAAGTTATAACAGGTATAATAACTTACAAATTTTTAATATTTTCTATCTATAAACTTTAAGTAAACTTCTCTAGTAACTTCTAGTAAGTTTTGAATTTAAGAAATAATTTTGTATGTTTATGTCATTTTGTTACGAGAACACTTAAAACTTTTATATTCTTGTTACCATTTTAACGGCACAAAATTATATATATTAGTATATACTTGAGGAATATAGAGAGAGATGTCAGATCATTGTCAAGTCTAACAGGTTACACGTTTAACATTACCTTTCAGCTACTTAAAGGACATGTTAAATATGTACTATAACTAGATCGTAATAAGCATAATTGTTTTACTTATAGTATTCCAGATATAATAATACGGAATTAGTTCTAGCCAATTTGCAGTAGAGTCTAAGAGTTGTTCAGATGATTTGAAGACTTATAATGGAAACTGACATCAATATAAAGCTAATACATCAGTCAGATATACAAAATATAATACGAATAAACATTAATTATCACGCTAAAGAAGATAAAGGAATTTACAAACTACTAATTATGTGATTCTATTACTTAAGCTTATTGTTACACACAAGTCAGTTTATGTTTCAATAATACTATTCTATTTACCAAATAGAAAAACATACTTTTATTCTAATGCACTACTAAGGTATTCATATGCCAATCGATTGGAACAAGTTTTTCATCTGAAGCACCTTTATAATGCAAACTTGAGGATAACTCGTTTCGTTCACTCGTAAAAATGAAGACATAATGGAGGCGATTGAAGTAACAACAGACAGGCACGCAAACTTAACACACATGCATTAACTTGCTTTTTTATCAGCACAAAAACCACAAACTTACATTAGCTACCGAATTTTACCGAATGTAATTAACGATAACCATCTCTTTGTTCCAGGCGAAAAGGAAATATGAGGCGTTTTAAAATTGACACGGACCTTTCTGAAGATGCGAACGGACTTGTTCTGTAAGAAGATGACAATGAAGAAAAAAATGGAAATAAGACTAGAACAGACTTGACGATCGAATTTGTGCTAAAAGTTAAAGAAATCGATGGTTGTGATTCGTGAACAGACTTTGATAGATTGTTTTGAACTGATTGTGATAGTGTAGACAGACTAGATGATGTTATAGTGATAGGACTCTGAATAATGCCTGATCGGGAGTCGGTAGGCGGTCCTGGGACTACAGGCAGCGGTGGTTTCTTGCCACTACAGTTCCCCTCGGCTTTCGCCGCGTTCCATGCGGCCACTCCCCCGGGAGCTCCCGCCACAGCCATGCATCACGCCACGCACTACCATCATCATGCCCAGTAAGTACCACATCAATTAATTTAAAAAAAAATGTATTAATTAATTTAAAAATAATTTCATACACGATGGTAGCTGAAATTGTTGAATGTCGTTCTGGATTGATAGAAAACGACGGTTTCATTGTATAAAATTTTCGTGGGGTAAGGAAAAGTTAATGAAATTAAGTCTTTTAACTTCGTCCTTGCGAGTAACTTTTTACTTATTACTTATGGTAGCACGTTTTTTGTTCTTATACATGGACTGCAAAAGCCACTTAACATAAGTAGCGTATGTTAGTTCTAATAATAATAATGCATTAGCTACCATAGTCGTTTACTTATATCAATCTTGTATCAGCTTGATTGAATCCATCGTTTTATTATAAGATATTTTTTGCTTCTAATAGAGGTTTAAAAGCAGTATGTAAAAAGATATCACCTTATATCTTGCTTAACTAAAGTAATCAAGCAGCAACAGATGCTTTTGATAAATAACGTCGTTAACAATATCTTTCGCTCTCTGTCTTATCAAGTCCATATATTATTTTGACGTAGTACTTCGTTCATTACACAAAGCAATAAATTTGGAATATTGTATGCAAATAGGTTCACTGATAACATGAACGAGATAATTATCGCAATTCACAAACTGACGGCATGAATGCAATAAACAGCTACTTGTTTGTACACGTTTATATTATCTTTAGTTAATTATTTCCTCTATAAAATATTAATAGCCAGTCTCGCGACTTCATGAGCCTTTATATTTTTTCTTGTTTAGCAATACATTTGTCAGCCTCCATGATGTTCCCTTCGATAATAAAATGGTGTACGATAACAGTTTCTTTTACTGATATTATTTCTATTTTAATCAATATTTTATTGTTTAAATTATGTTAGAAACTGTTTTGATATGATAAAATCTGAATTGCAATTACAGATGTATAATTAAACAGACCTAGGATTGATTTTGATTTAATTTCATCGAACAGCTTCAAAGTGAAAATTTTGAGTTACATTTTGTATTAATTATTTTATCTTTTAATAAAACGTACGAAGACACGGACAAAGATACTATAACAATATATTAATAAATAGACACACATTTCCTATTACTATATTGCAGTTATTGAGCTATTTTTTGCCGAACGCTTAGTGCCTTGGAACACTCCGCATCATAATCTAAAAGGATTATAATCGAATGGGCTTAGTGCTTTCATATCGAATGAATCCATCTACATACGTAATTTTATTATGATTCCCTTGCAAGGCAAGTGTCCTTTAGTATTACGATCGTTTCGTGTTCTCCACTCGTTCCGAAACGCCAGGTCCGTTTATTGGACTAGTCCATAAAATAGAGTGGTTCATTAAGCATTTGCGAGAACGCCGCGAGACCTTTTTATTGCATAACATGTGCTACCTCTTTATGCGTCTATAATATTTCAACACTAACTTTGTCGAACAATTTCAATTAAAAACCACCTTTTTGTTCGCAATTATAATCGCATTAATTTCTTGTACATTTTTCAATAATGGTATGTGTCATTTCGTTAATGTGTATGTGGCATGAATTTTATATTTCATTATTATACTTGACTTGCTCGTTGATTAATATAATTATTTTTATAATTAAAAACAATATGTCGCGGTGTATAGGTAAAGGGTCGTAAAATCACCAGTGAAGGTGCTACTTAATCATAATTTATTGCAACGAACAAGGTATCCCAAAAAACATTAATCTCATCTAAATGACCGCGACGACTGAAAATCGATTTTGAATCAATGAGCCACTAACAAATGATGAACAGGAAGTCATCAAAGGGATTGAGACGTTTACAATGTTGGGACGTTAATAAAAGCAGGACGTTTCAACGAATGAGTGTCCGCTCAGTACGTGATGTATGGCGACCAGGGTTGCGGCCCACTGAGATGATTAATACTCGCCTTTAGCTTACCTTCACGTGGCACAGAATTTAAATTTTAAAATGTAAATTTACTAAGTTTAAATTTAACACGCTAATGGATATGATGCTGTAACAGCTGTCTAATGAAATTGCGATATTTTACGCTCCGTTACATTGTTTTAGTGTCAGTATAATCTTTCGAAAGTGAGAAATTTGATACATTAGAGGATTAAAACAATAATATCTTAACTTTACTAACAACAACTTAGTCTTGCTAGGATTCTTGTACGAACATATTTTTTAGTTTCTAATGACTTGTTTTGAAGGGTTAAATCCGAAGATTCCCAAGTCAGTAGATCCATTTTCTTCGGTTTGCGAACGATTCCGTCGCCGGATGCCGGGGGCCGAGTGAGCCCATTAACGACATCTCCTCGGTGCCTCATTTAACCCGCTGCTGCGATAATTGCCACCACGTGTTTATTTCCAAGCGTTCTAATTATACCACGCACAATGGGTTGGACACGATTGGTTATTTTGGCTCCGTTCGTTCCGTCAAAGTCAATTTTGTCCGGCCACAAAAGAGGTGTTGCGAGTCCGCTGTCGTTTGATTCATTAACTGGAAACCTTTGAACTGATGGATCGGTATCGCGTGCCACTTCGCCTATTAATTCTGCCACGGGCTTTTTAGTTGCGCTTCAGTTGATACTTTGTTCTTGGCGGCAGCTGTTTTGCATACTAATCTTGTTGTCTCAGTGATGTCATTGTTGTATTTATACTGAATGGATTTAGTTTGTTTCGTGTTTTGGAGTGTACCATATTTGTTTGGAAATTGAAATCAATCACAACTTCAGGAAGTGCTGACAATATTGATGTCGTGGGAGCTACTATTATGCACACGATTTTGACACTTATAATGCATACTTACGTATTTAGATTCGCAAAAGCCTACTTTCGATGTACACAGGGTTTCAGTTTTTTTTCTCATATGCACTACAAACTTAGTCATATGTTTAATACGAAGTACGTTGCATATTTCACAAGAGCATATACGGGAACGACCCCAAAACATACTTTCCGGGAACTTAGCTTGAATTAGGTTATTCTTTGTCATCTTTCAAGAAATGGTCTAACACATGTGTCCTCACAATGCCTGTACCATAAAGTACCATTCTCTCGCCCGCATCCATCGCGGTCTCATTGTGACTACGTCCTGTCTTCACAAATCATCGGATGGGAAAAAAACGTATTATTGGATGTAAAGACAAAAGCATCACCATGATTGGTCGACGTGTGTGGCTTCCTATTATAGTACATAAAGTGTCGGCGACAATTAGGCGATAACGTTATCACGCGCCGAATCCACTTTGATTCAAATTGTGTGAATGAAGTCTAATTATTAGCACAGTTGGTAATATCATACGAAATATGTAATTCTTGTTATATTATTAAACAGTAAACATAAATATTCAAGTCAATATAACTATGAATTACCCTATTCATAATAAAACTACTTTTAATAAATATAAGGTCGAAATACACGTGTTTAAAATGTTGATTTTTAACACGTGTAAAATAAAATTTAAATACTTTAAAATTCTTTAAATAATTGTAGACGTTGATAGACGATACGATGATATTATTCCGTGATAGATGATTATTGAAATCATTTATACGTTTGTTGCTTACATAGGAGCCATAGCGTAATATATTCTGATTGGACTTATTGATAAGTTCTTCCTGCCATCATTTCCTGTTTTTAGAAGGATTGTTTCAAAGGCCGTGTTATTCTGTATCCACTGTCTTCGCATATTATCTTTACATTTATCAATAAATGATCATCAATTTGCCAATTACAATACTAATATAATAATTATAATTTTAATATGTTTGTGGTCATCATCATAATTTCACTATTTATATTCCTGACAGTTTCGTGTTGGTTGTTTGTAAATGTTGTATATTTGATTAAAATCATTTGTTACATAATATTTGTTAGGTATACCTATTTGTTTTTAAACAAGATATCTTTACTACCGGTACTATCACTATTAGTCTGATGTAGTACTTTCCCGAGCTCTTAGAGTATGAAATATATGCTTTAGGTTTAAAACAAGAGTATAAGGGATCTGAACTTTAATGCAAGATCATTTGAAGAAACTTCCATGTTACCAATAGTCTTAATTTATAAGTAAGGGTTACACAAATATTGTTACAACACTAAACAAGTCCCCGGGCATAATTCCAAACTGCCCCATTTTGACAAAAAAAGGTGCAACTCCCAAGAAATTGTCACAAACTCAACTTGACAAGCCACATGTATTGACCGCTCCAAAAAAAAAAGACTCCAATCGGTCAATCGTCCCCATAAAGGAGTTCCGGTCGTAAATTGGTCATTCCCGGCATCCGGCTCCACAGAGCCGCTATTGTCATAACCGTCCGGGAATAGACTCCAGGAATAGACGGGACTATGAAAACGATCACTCATGTACGGGACGAAGGGCACTATCAAGCGCATAAGGTTAACAAGCGAACCAATACCTACAACTAGTACTGTTATGATACTATATTCGTCCAGAAATTTCCGAGAATAAATAATGAGTTGATTTGAAACGCATAAACCATTTATTCCATTGGTTTGGTTCGATTCCATATTAAAATTCCAAATATTAAAATAACAGAAATAGGCCCAAATTTCGGGGAATTCCTGAGATTAAATTATATTTTTTCAATAATTATTAATTTCTTAAGGAGTAATAATCAGTAATGCTGATAAAACATGAACAAAAGTCGCAAGTTAATGATTTACAACACAGTAAAACCTGTATTAAGAGAACAGATAAAAAGCTGAAAGATATTGCAAGTTCATAGACAAAGAAAATGCTGTGTATAAAACACCACATGAGTACAGGTATGAAGAACGAACCTAACAAGCTTTACCTGAGACGGAAGTGCACGTAAATTCTAAGCTCGCGAAGATCTCGCACTAAGTCATGACTAAGCGCGATAATTCCACTTATTTAGCGCCATCCGAGAGTATTTACAGAAATATCTTTCTGAGTAGAGTCATTTTCTGAAGACACTTACGTTACTGCGTTGTAAGTTCCGCGAATTCCTTGCTTTGATTTTTTACTTTGCAAATTATGTTCGTTATTTTTATTTCTATCTCTTGCTCTAACGGTATATTTACTACTATGTAGTCTTCACATGGTACCATATGTCCCGTAATTTTGTTTGCTCTAATTATACTTAGATATATTTTTTCTGTCATTTATATGATATGATATTGGTCATATAATTTATTATACAATTGAGTTAATTACTAAAGCAACGTTCGATTTATGTATTGTGATCATAAATTTATTGAGGACAGGAATATATTTATTAATATTAACGAAAGATTAATTAAACAATCTATAAATAAATCTTAATCACATCGCAACACCTACTTCGTATTTTTTTTTAATATTTTTGCTTGAAACCTTCTAGACTAATTAAAATATCTATTTCCGAACATTGTAATCATTATGTGTTTCCTAAAAATAGTGCCATTCATCATTTAAAGCGAAAATAAGCGTTAGAAAAAACAATGAATATGAAGTTGTTTGTTTTGAAAACAATTCTAGCGCCAATATAGATTTAGGTTAATTTGGGTTAATCACACATATTTCATCGTGTTATGCCATCTCCCACTTAGTTTCTCTTAAAATAACCCACGTCTTTGGTAACTCATATGTCAATTTATTACGAAATTTTAAATCTACGGAGTTTGAATTACTGGTTCTTTTGAATCATCTTTTATCTTCATTGCTTTTGTATTTTTTGTTTGATTTTTAAACCTATTGTTATATACGTTTTTCGAAGGATTTGCACGGTTAAGTGTCCGTTACTCATTAACTCATTATTATCCCATTTCTGTGCAAAGGTCTCCTCCTAAATTTGAGAAGCGTCTATTATAGGTTCGAATTGGTGGACAGCTTTGTGATTTTTTTTAAATCTCTCAGCCATATTCGCATGCTCTTAACGATGTATTCCTTCATCGTCTAAGCATTTTACTTAATTTCCAAAATGCACGTATCATCGAAAAATCAGAACGTATCTAGGATTTAATCCTTGTACCTTGTACGCGAGATTCCCAATCCCGTCCATTCGGATATCCCAAGAATCCTTAACTACATATTAATCCCACCACAAGCTCGCGCTCGCGTTCGTGTCAAGCTCAGCCGTGAAACAGTTGAAATCGGATCTTTAGCTCATTTTTAATCCCTCATAATCACACACCAAGTATTATCTTATAGGAACTTGTTGGATATAAAAAGAGTACCAAGAGGCGATAACTAGTTGTCCTATTTCTGCCTTAAAACGGCGGTCCTATGTTCTGGTTTCAAGAGTGTGTTTTGAAGTTTGTGTGTCTTTGCGTTATTGGCTTTTGTCTCTACCTCTAAGTTGGAATTCGTCTATAAGTTTACTTTTACTTAGATATTTCATTATATGTTAAGTCGAACCAATAGATACGCAATGGCTAGCGCGGTGGACTATGGCCTAATCCTTATTCTGAGAAGATTTGTGTCCAACAGTGTGACAGTAAAGGGTTAACGATGATGATAGTTAGGAAGTTGCAACTGCAAAATTTCCTTTCAATTACTAAATATTATTAAACAGCCCAAATGTGTGCGTTTCTTTATCGTTTTAGTATTTTCAAGCAGGCGGTTTATGTAGAAAATTGTCCGTAGAGTTTAATATGAAATTTAAATTTCCTCTTCATCGCATATCGCATTCAATACGACAAGTGTATAAAAAAGCGAGCAGGGTCATGCAACATCGCATGCGTCCGCGCACAGTAGCCGAGTATCGGCCGAATGCGCAGAAACCAGTCCACTCTCTCATTAAATCCGTAGGTGCGTGTAAAACTTAAGGCTTAATAGGATAACAAAAGCTAAGGGACTTATCGGTTCGCTAATGCCGATTTTTATATGTTTTGTTGGTTTGAATATAATTTATATTTCGCTATAGCTTCAAGGAATTCATCTCTAGCAAGAGGTATGGGTTGGTATGTTTTGTAAAAGTCCGATTTTGTTAGAACATGTGGTAATTATAGGGTGCTTAATAATAACAATGAGAGACTTATACTCGGACACAGATAACTCATTACACTAATAGACCAACTTTGTCTAAAACTTACACACAAACAAGCGCGCACCCAAAATATAATATCAACAAACAAGCACAAAAACACACCATCACACTAGCACACACCCATTATGGTGGAGATTTTTTTTTATTTCTAAGGGGGAATCTTCAAGAGTTATACAGTAGGCACTCTTCCACAGGTTCTGTAAGACTCTTAGCTACGAAAGGGAGTCTTCTGCGCTACGTGAAGAATTCTATTAGGCTCTCTTCGATAAGCTAGGCGCAGAAACCTAAGTTTCTCTGGATTTCATATCTTACAGAAACAACTGTCTTCAATTATGTGTAAAATTAAATCACTTACAATGTCCAAGCGCAACAAAGAATAACCCTAAGATTTACAAAAAAAAAACAATTGTAAAAATCACGGTACCTACTTAAGGGTATAAACGTTACAGTTTAATGTGCCATGGTGTTGCTACAGAACAATTACACGTAAACCGACTCTGTTTTAATCGTTACTTTAATGTTCTGGGTACGTGGGTTCTAAAGAGCTTTAAGTACTTTGGACGTAAAGAGGGTAGAATAAAAAAATGGTACCATTTAAGCGACAAAGGAAATAAAAGTTATATTTAACGTTAATTTATATTTAGGTTTAAGTAAATTGGTAAGCTGTAAGCTAAAATGTTATACCGATTAGTTTACTTTGTCTAGAATTTGTTGTTTGTTTATTTCTACCTAATAACAGCAGTGTTAGGCGCTGCTGTGTTCCGGTTTGAAGGGTAAGGTCCGGTGTGGTAAGGGAGACAGACTTTTCCAAGGCGTTCCAGCTTAGTCCTCATGGGTAGCGGCGCATCTGTGGCCGACCTCAGGTAGGAATATCTAATTCTATCTGGGGTTGATTTTAGATGTCCATGGGCGGCAGTAGCCACTTACCATCAGGTGGACTGCATGCCCGTCTGCTACTCTTATATTATTAAAAAAAAAAATTGAATGATGATTTTTTAGATCGGATTGTACTTCACTGCATAGTCTCTTCAATGATAATGTTGACTTGTAGTACACCGCCAGTCGTCAGCCTTGTGTCACGTATATTCAGAGCTAAAAACCTCGAATTCAAATAATTTAAAACAATATCCAACCTACTTATAGCGCCCCCTATCGGTAAATGTCATTATCGTTTTTCGTGCAGCCTGTGTACATTTATGATTTTTCAAAATAAGAAATAAAATAAGTAATTTATCGTAAAAATTGTTAATTTATAACAAATATTTCAATTAATAATTTATAAAAGACGTAGGTGTGATATATTGTGCAGAAAAGTTACAATGGAAAATAAAGAATTTTGACGAAATTATTCTGAAGACTTGTACTAGGCGGCCATTACGAATGCAGTCGCAAATTGAAAATGTATTATTTTCATTTATTAAAGATAAGATGATAATCTTATATATTAATGAGGAATGACAAGGTAAATTTTTACATATATATTTTTCCAAGCAAAGGATTTTTAGATTATCATATTGTTCTGTAGCAAGGAATTTGACGTCTTATGTTCATTAACTAAGCTTGTCACCTATTTAGGTGATCTCGCTTATTTAAATCCTTATATAAATCTCGCTTATATAAAGCTATGAACATAGAAATAGGGTGCTATTTAGCCCCGTGCATGGATACTAACCCGTTTATACTGAGTATTTACTCACATAAAAGAATCTACTATTGAGTAGACTATACCTAATAGGTATTCACCCGTTCAAATAAGGTTATGACCCTTACATATTGGATATTTACCTACATTACAAGAAATAGGGTGCTATTTAGCCCCGTTCATGGGTACTAACCTGTTTATTTTGAGTATTTACTCACATAAAATAATCTACTATTGAGTAGAATATACCTAATGGATATTCATCCGTTCAAATAAGGGACCCTTACATATTGGATATTTACCTATATAACAACTATAACAAGATACTACTATTAAGTAGACGGATACAACAGATATTCACCCATTCTAATAGGGTATTATGTCCTTTACATTGGGTAAATAACCTATATAACAAAATACTAATAATCAGTAGATAGACACAACTATTACCATCGAGTGGATGTAATGATTTTAATGAATGAACATTTTATTGAAGAATCATTCAGATTAATAATGTACCATGATACTGGATATAGAGATGACAATTTATATCCTATTGTAATACTCTAGAAGAACCTAAATTTGGTTTAACCATTCATAAGAATTTGGTATCTAGGTAGATCAGCATATTAAAGAGTAATTTACTAAAGGAACTATCTATCTATCTAGATGGTGATAGATAGACTAAAGGAAAAAATAGTTTAAAGGAAGAACACTAGCCTCTAGGAAACTGTGGGACGGATAACACATGATTAGACTTTAAAAGTTGCACAAGTCGCAGTTACTATTGTAGCTGTAAAGAGTCAAAAGCCATGCCACATCAGGCGAATGCTTACTGCTCTCGAGCATTTGACATGATTGTTTCTTAATAATTTTAAATTATTTGCCTTTATAAAGATAATTTGCTATCAATTATCTTATTACTGGTGCTGGTCATTTATTATGTATAATAAATAATAAGGAGAAATTTCATAGTACAAGTACTGGAACAAATGATCGGCAAAATGGTTTAAGAAACAATGATTGTTCAATTCATATACAATAATATACATATAGTACAATATTTTATAATAACAAATATAACGAAGATATTTACACTTCATCCTATGATAAACTTCATCCAAAGGTTTGAGATACTCATACCAAATAGGGTCATTATCTGACTTACAACAAGCCTCATGCACAAATACCTGTGTCACAAAAAGGCTTGATCGAAGTTTCCTTTGGAATAAATCTTCAATCACAACAGATTTTTAGGTGAGTGGTTAATAATGTGGTCGATTATAATTATAATTTTAAAGACCAGTTGTAACAAATAACTATTGAACCAAGCT
The DNA here is from genome assembly GCA_014595695.2 of Epargyreus clarus clarus. Lineage (NCBI taxonomy): Eukaryota > Metazoa > Arthropoda > Insecta > Lepidoptera > Hesperiidae > Epargyreus > Epargyreus clarus. The sequence goes on from JACTTY020000076.1 coordinate 634,907, forward strand.
TTGCAAGTGGTTAGCTTTAAGAGTGTATTTGTATAAACACTTAAACTCATTATTCTCAAGGAATGAAGTTTTTTTTTTTTTTTCAAAATATACTCGGTATGTGTGTAGAAAGACTTCTCACATCAGTGATAACATATTGTTTACTCTTAACCAATTTTTTACAATATATTTACTTTACCAACACCTGATGATGGTGATGTTGGTTTATATTGAATATCTTGGTCTTAATCTTGAGCTTTAAATAAAGCCTGGCATTCCACTCACTACTTACTATTGTTTTCAATGAAGCATATTTGGATACTAATTCATGATTACCTTAAACAGTGTTTACATGTCTATGGTTAAATGGAAATTCTATGCATTTCAAGTTCTTTCCTTTGGTTTGAGCAGAACACTATATTTATGTTTTTACTAACCTTTTAAAAGATACAAGACCATACATAACTGATTAAGATCTAGGGACATTGTGTCAGTTATATATTTATATAACATAGTTCCTATTTGAAATGTCATAATAATGGACAAGGAACAATAACGACATTTAGTAATTTAGGATCATAGACATAATAAGCTATATCATTCCTTAGGATTTATTGGTTACTTAAAAGATAGTTTGATAATTGGAAATAATACAACTGTTAAGGTTGTTCATTGTATTATACAAGCAATAAATAAATAAAAAATCAAATTGCTTTACCATTAGATAAAAGATTAAAAATCAACACAAGGGTGAAATAAAAAAAAAAATAAAAAAAAAAATATAATAATAATATTAAAAAATAAAAATTTTTATAAATGCAAAGATATGTATATATATATATAACAATTTTAATAATGTTTATCAAAATACTATCCCTCTTACAGATAGATATAATTACAGGTGGTAGTTGTCATATTATTTTTATTATCGGGACACAATCAGTTATGTAACATATGGTCATTATTCTCGGTATTTTTGTTATTTGATTTAAATAACAAATCCGATCAACTATTTAAAGTTAAATGCAGCGTTACTTGTGCTTAAAGATATTTTTTCAATAATCATCTTCAACACGGTGAAACCCTAATACGTGTAGGCAACTCCACAGTTATTTCATATAGAAACAGCATGGTGTTTAATACCCACATTTAACCGTAATATCAAGGCACATATTGGATTTATTGAATACCCAAAAAATGTTTTTATTTCCCTAATACATTCAATAATTTCAGAATGAATTTGCTATCACTAAATCAAGATTATACATTGCGAATTAACACTTTGAAGGTTTTTAAATAGATTTATTTACTAGGAAACCTACAAGAAGTATGACTTACATGTCATGACTAAGGTTATACTATTTAAATGGAAATATTCATTTTATTTCTAATAAAATAATTGTTGTTAAAGATTATCTCTGAACGGTTGGGGAGTTTGTGGTAGTATCAGACTGGTCCAGACAGTCCTAAAAAATAGTATTAAAAAAAAAAAAAAATAATAATAATAATAAATAAAAATAAATAAACCTTTCGTTTTGGAAGGGTTGCATTTTGGGTCTCATATGAATTTAAAAAAAAAAAAAAAAAAAAATCTCTAGATCCATTTGTTTTTCGTCAACGCTTTACCCTGTATGTTACTCGCTTCCTCGAGGAGCGTTTCGTTTCTATACACGAATCTCAAGATTTTGTTGCTCTACAAGCAATGTTAGATGCAATAATGAAAACGTGATGCTGGTGCTTGTAATATTTTGGCCTAAACAGTGTAAATAACTAGATCTATCTGTAGACTGGTTACAATATTCTTTTCATTTTGATATATATATATATCTAGAATTATTTTTGTTCTTAAAATGCATATTTAGGTTTTCTATCCTCCATATCCCAAGTATGCTATTAGTTGGGATAGTTACATCTGATGTATAAATATTTTTAGCGAGTTAAGTGTAAAATATTATATATTATTTAGTGGAGATGAAGAATAAATACTATTTACTTTTTTTTGGTTATTGTAATTACTCATATAGTAAAAAAAAAAAAAAAAAAAAAAAAAAAACAATAATAATATATGAGTAATATATATATATATATATAAGTAATATATAAAAACAATAGATATCGTATATATTATGACGTTCACTTGGTGTAAGCCCGTGAATGCCATTATTACTACCGATTCGCCTACATCTGAGTCGAGACTTCTAAAAAGTATACATAAACATAATAATAACATTATTGTATATTAACCAAATTGCTTGGCAGAAGATATTGTATATTAAATTGCCACATGAATTTAAACCTTACTATAACCAGTGTTCAAACAATCTAGTATTACCATTATTTCATAGTAATCATAGTATTTGTCCAGCACATCCTTAATAAAATTACCTAGATAGGCCTAGTAACACTTGAGAGTTACAAGAATAAGTTTATTTCTTTTATGTAATCTTATAATACAGTGACCTCCCAGACGACAGTTTCTAGATTTTACCAACCACGGAGGATGATGGCATTGATATATCATTTTTTACAATACATACCATTAGAGAGCACGCTTTACCACGCTGCTACGCTGACGTCTAAACATATGAGTGTCAGTTAAGACCCTCTTAGAAGGATAGCTGAATGGATCAGATCTAAGTTCAATTTTGTAGTAGAGACGTTACATCAAACGTATACTTGATAACTGTAATTAATATTTAAATAGATATATTAAATTAGGAATTTTAAAAATAATAGGATTTAAATGTTTTTGTATCTTGTTAATAGGCTCGTTATTTTACAAATCTCTAAACATCTACAAGTCAACATTATCATTGAAGAGACTATGCAGTGAAGTACAATTAGAAATTAAACGAACTTACCTAAGTGAAGTTCCAATTTCAATTGTACGAACTGCATAGTCTCGAAATGATATTATAACCCACCCACCCATACTTATATACGATAAGTATTACCCATAATATCATCTATGTTGTAAAATAATCGAGCTAATGAACTTACATCTTGACCCCAGGATCTCTAAACTTAATGACATTTACCGATAGGGGGCGCTATAAGTAGGTTGGATATTGTTTTAAATTATTTGAATTCGAGGTTTTTAGCTCTGAATATACGTGACACAAGGCTGACGACTGGCGGTGTACTACAAGTCAACATTATCATTTCGAGACTATGCAGTTCGTACAATTGAAATTGGAACTTCACTTAGGTAAGTTCGTTTAATTTCTAATTATTTTGGATAAAATGTGTACATGAATACAACTAATATTTATATTCGGTATTAATGTAAATCATAAATCTCAGTTTCTAATTATGAGAGTAATAAATGTAAAACGCATAGATATCAGGCAGGCGGCTTGCCCAGGGATCGAACCCGGACCCATCTGCTTATCACACGAGTATGGTGAAGGTTAAATCACTTCAGCACTTTTCAGTTGATATAATTCGACGTCCAATAGTAATTTACTCTCTTTCTACTTTTTCTTTTAACACCCTGTCAGCTTCCATCCAAACTGTAAACATAACAAATTTCCCCCAGATTTACATTAGGAATGTAATGCCTGTAACACAATACGCTATCAAAGATCACGGAAACACGCCACCTGTTGTTTGCAGAGACAACAGCTTTAGCTTCACGGATTACGTTATAAGCTGAAGCGTTTTCGGTGTGTTGCCTTTTCAAAAATATCGCGTTTTGTTCGTGTGTTAATGGTTATTTTATAAGTCTTTCTTAGATTGAGTAGGTCTTATTGTAATTACACAAAATATGAATGATATCTGGGGGCACGGCAGTGCCCACGCCAAGTCGAACAAAAAAAAGCAGCACGGTCGTCCTTTTCTTTTCTCGAAACATTTTAGGCCATTTTCGATATCCTTTGTTCAACGAGCCTATATATGTAGCTGCGTAATTTTTTTTTTATTTTTTTTTAATAATGATACTTTAAAACTGTAAAATAAAAAACGCCGTTAAATAATATCTTTCTTTGTAATCCAAATTTGTCAAAAATAACTCGCTTGTAGCCATTGATTTGTACCATACCACTGAATAAGTAAATATAGTCGCGTCAAGGGTTAAATTTGTACACGATTTTATTCATAAAAAGTTCAACTTAGGGTATGTTACTCTATTCAATATTTCTTAGGTTCACGTTGATTTTTGTATATAATTTTTGGTATTATTAAATACATACCTAGGTGAGGTTCATCGATATTTTAAAAAAAACTCTAGAGTTATATGTTCCCTAAATAGATATTTACTTTGGATATTACATATAATTTCATTGATATTGAGCATAAATTTTATAAACCGGAATATGTGTTACATTCGGTTTCCGTATTGAAATTGAAGTCTTAATAAAATTGGATAAAAGTGAATAAAATTACATTGAATTGATAAAATGGATGAGTCATTTTCGAAAACTTTATAAAGCGATGCTTTCATTTTTATAACCCTTCCATAACATTGTTATGTGCCACGAATATTATTTTGTGAATGATTATTAATAACTGTATAAATATAATTTATAAGCGATAGCGATTTTTAATTAAAATTGCATTTCAAAAACATTAAGAAAAGAAAGTTAATTGAATTGAAGAATGTATTTTAGGTCTAATTTAGGATTACCTATTTATTTGAGGAGTTCGCAAAAAATAATCATAATATCATCTACACTAATATTATAAAGAGGAAACCTTTGTTTGTTTGCTTGTAATGAATCGGCTCAAAAACTACTGGGCCGATTTTAAAAAGTCTTTCACCATTGGAATGCTACATTATCTACGAGTAACATAGGCTATATTTTATATGAAATATATTTCATAAATAGATTTTGAGGCGGTACAAAGTTTGCCGGGTCAGCTAGTTATTAATACAAAGAAGGACTAATGACGACAATAAGGAAGACATATATTAGGTAATTTTCGATTTGTATAATAAATGATTTACTCAAAATTATAAACTTCAACGCTGAAAAATATTCAGGGCTCACTAAACATTGAAATTGTTCAGAGTCGCCAATTCGTTACAATTGTACCACACAACATTTCCGTAACCTGCACGCTTATTTGTAAATTGGAGCAAATACGAAAAGCATTATCATAAACAACACCTTTACAATTTCATTCCGACCGCGCGGGGTGTGATCGTAAAATAAACTTTTCGAAAATATTTTTATTTGGAACGCAGCACGTGGGCGAAGTTATAGTTCGATTTTCAAAATAAAATACGCAAGTAATAAAAATAAAAGCGATCAGTTCAGAAATCGGATATTTTTTGGTTATTGATTTTTTTTTTCGTATTTTATAAACTGCCTTACAACAGTAGTTTGTTCGGCTGTTTTATTTCTCTTATAAATAAGACTCATCTCTTACTTTAGTAAGGGAGGCTTTTCCATAAGTCCTGACTTTTAATCAGAATTTGAAAATAAACATTAGTTAAACAAAAACCTTGCATAAAAATATACTATATGTTACTTCCACATTTTTGAAAAATCAACGACACTTCAATTATATATGTCAAAATTTGACAAGCAGTTTGAGCCGTAGGGCGTGTCAAAGAATCGGACATACATACATAACATACATACATAAATACATACATACACACACACATGCATACCTATATATCCTCGAAAAACATTACCCTCCGCTGGTTAAAAAGCATTTTCAGGATTATAAGGACGATTAGAAATAGACTCCAAAATTGCCCCGGTTAAATTAGATTTGTTACCATTAAAGGTCAAAACCCTGGAAGGGCTGTCCTACGGTCATTAAACTGCGTCTCAATAAAAAATAACTCTAGCAGGCCAACCGGGTTTTACGACTCATTCGAGTTTTATAGCATCTAGTATTATATACATATAAATATATTTGAGTAAACACCGTGTCTATGCCTAAATAAAAGTTTTATGCTCGGAACTTGGGTTGCAATGCGCCTAATTAGGGGGTTTACAAGCGCTTTAATTCTCTATGACAAGACTCGTTCGATTGCTTCTCAATTAGTTATGTCTCTCTTTACGGGTAAGGAAATTTAAGGGGTTAGTAAAACTAATATATTGTGTGTAAGGATTTGTGGTATAAAATACAGTCCCTACGTATGCAATCTGGTTAAGTATGTATGTTAGTGATATGCCCTGTTCCTATTTTTTTTATAATATAGGAGTAGCAGACTAGCATGCAGTCCACCTGATGGTAAGTGGCTACTGCCGCCCGTGGACATTTGTAATCAACCCCAGATAGGATTAGATATTCCTACCTGAGGTCGGCCACAGATGCACCGCTACCCCTGAGAACTAAGCTGGAACGCCTCGGAAAAGTATGTCTCCTTTACCAGACCCTTCAAAACGGAACACAGCAACGCCTAACACTGCTGTTATTAGGCAGAAGTAGGTATGGCGGTGGTGCCGCAGGAGTCGAACCACAAATGGTTCTACCACCTTTTAAACCTTATTATTTTTTATAATAAGTAATTGATAGATGCAAAAAGTATTATCACTAGCTTCGACGGTGATGGAAAACATCGTGAAGTATCATACACGCCCGTGATTTTTTAATAAATTGTCAATGGTGTAAAGTGTACCAATTTGCACTTGGTTAACGTAGTGGACTATGGCCTAATCCTTTTTCACTCCAAAAGGAAACCCGTACCCAGCAGTAGAACGACAATAGTTGACGATGATATCATTATGAATGTCGTAACTTATAACTTAGTACGTCTAAGTAAACAGAGTTCAATGCTACCCTAACTCACAATCAAGTACATGACGTAAGTGAAAGTGGGACGAGTTTTCAATCTAAAATTATAGTCCACAGTGCCCCGTTGTTCAGCGAGAGCGTTGACAGCATGCATATGCACTCTACATGTCATTTACTATTTGCGTATCATGCTTATACAGTTTACTTCGTGAACTACCTAGACTAAGATACACTTTTTCTTAAAGGTAGAATAAGAGGTACTGTCGCTTTGATAGACCACTTATACGTCTAATTTATGTGCAAATAAAGATGATTAATTGGGCTTAATAATTAAGTAGTATTTGTACAACTGGAATAATTTGTTTAAGATTTTTTAAATCACTGGAAAACTTTCAGATACTTTTAAAAGAACTATAATATCTTCGATAAACGATGTAATACAATAATAACAACCGAATTTAAACCTAATTTGTCCTCCGTCATGTTGCTGTCATCATGTTTCTGGCAACCATGCAACTGTTGCTAGTGTCTGAAATAGTTTAACTTTATACTTTACTTGAGATTAGTTGTGATCTACCAACACGTGAAGTTATGTGCGCGGTGCGGTCCATCATAGTTGAATGATAATAATATGTATTTAACAGCTTTATTGAATAATAATGTAATTTTTTGTATGTCGTAATGCCGGAGACGTAACTCTGATTAACTAGATTTTTACGAAACTAATATCAGTAAAATTTCAGTAGTGCTTGCATGATTCAGAACCCATCCTATTTATTTTAACAAACGACCATCAAACCCTTAGACATAGAGTCACCATAGAGTCACATAACTGACCTTGATTGCATCTCTAATCGCAAACATACATAAAAGTATAAATAAACAGTCGAGACATTCTCCAATAAATTACTCATCTGGTAATCATTTACAGGAGCTATCAGTGGAGATAGCCTCATGTGACGAAGTACGAGAATATTATGGCCAATAAAATGCGCGTGCGCACAGCTATAAATAACTCACTTCACGTTAAAGTTCATAGACCAAATCTTGTTAGTATGTTGTTTACGCGAAATGTGATTTAATATGGGTAAGTGGTATTGTCCGCGCCAAACTGCTAGTCCGCTCTGAAGTTGTTGCGTAGGTGTTACAATACAATATGTTATGGCGACGCGATTCGTTTCTATATTCAAAGCGGACTAGCAGTTTTACGCGAAATATAAATCTTTTTGTAGTACAAATGCGACAGCGCCGCTACACTATTTAGCTTATAGCAGTAGTGTAGAGCTGTGAGAGTTTGAAGAGTTAGATAGAGTTCTTGTAAGGCAGAGTCAGTATGGTTTGTCAGAGGAAGTACGATCGCTACTTTTATGTCTAACACGAAACAGTTTGCGTTTCGGTGGACTGACTTACTGATGAGGCGACTGTCTTTGTCCACAAGAATAGTAACGCGTCTATGATTTGCTTCAGATAGAACTCTACCAAAGTTGTACATGATTTGATATGGAGTTGATTACAAATGTTAACGAGCGGCAGTGACAACTTATTAACCGATGCACTGCAAGTTTCTTTACCACTTGAATTTTTAAAATATATCTTTTTTTAGTACACAAAAGTACATATTACTATTTACGAAGGGCTTATTCAACAACTTTCACGCTTTCTACTACTACGACTACAAGCTTTTAGTTACAAAATAATGCATTAATGCATACCTGTTCCCTGGAATGGATAAGATACGGGAGCAATTTATGTAAATAAAGCGAGTAATAAACGCCCAAAATGGAGTTTGGGAGCTTTTTAATCCATACGAAGCGAAAATAAACAGTACGGCTATTGTAAACAATCGTAGTGTACACCCACAGGGCATAATGGCATCATGGGATGTGTATTTTTACTACACTACAATACAGTCATAATTACAGACGTAATGTTACAGTATGAATTTAAGTTTTGGATATTGTTGCTAAAAGTCATCCATGTAATCCTGTAAAGTATTTTATTATTGCTAAAAAAATGTAGATCGTCGAACAGTTTTGACAATTTTTAGACTCAAATAGTTCTTAGAAATATATAAACAGTGTAAGTAATATATTTATTACAAAAACAACAAAACCCCATTGCCTAAAAAATCAAACTGTTTTACCTATGTTTAAAGATGTCAAACTGTTAGTCAAGATGTCAAATTTACGTTCATTATAGTTAGGTAATTTCATGTGTTAAATTTTATCCCCAAAAGACATTTTGTAATGTATGATGTTGTATGATGTAAAACACCCAATTTTGCTATTACAATTTTCTATAACACAATTATAAAGCATAAAGTATCAAGTATCAATAGATAATCTACAAAATCGTTGTGAACATCCCAATTAACCCTGCGCCTGTGCACAGTATATCGCCGGCCTGCGTTGACGCGTCGGGCGCGTGTTTACAAATAAATCATCCCGCACTTCCGCTGCTGGCTCTGCGCCGGTCTGGACTTAGTTTAATCTTAAGGTAATATTGTTCAAGATTTTAGGGTTCAAATTATCGTAGAATTCATGTAATTTACCTTTTTACAGAATTAAAAAGGAGGTTATGTGTTAATATTACACAATTTTACTTTAACTTCGTTAGGTATAAAAAAGAGCTGATAGGATTGATTATGTATTTCTTCGTTATTTTATTACTCTTATCCTATTGGAGAGAATTAGCTGTAGTATTTTAGCCTACTATGTAAAAGTTAAATAGAGGACTTGTGACATTTAGAACAATGTTGAAACTTTACTGTCAAGTTTACTTTAGTTTTTTATCTGTATCTATAAATAATTAAATCGAATTACAGGAAACATTAGAACTATTATATTTTATATGCGGATAATGAAAAATACATTAGAACTTTTATGTAGCCTCTTGGAAATAATTTACTTTAGGAAATCGAATGCAAATTACTTTATAATTTGAAATTAACCAAACCAGCTGGTCAATTACAATATACTTTATTGGATAGTGTATGCTACTCATAGGTATATTTGCTTTGATAATTAAAAATGTATGTACTTAAATAAAGGGAAATTTATCGTTAAGGCCTGTCAACACTGGCAGAGTACTACACAGTTAACAGATACAATTTAAAAATAATTTAAAGGGTCTGAAAGGTCAGGTCATAATTGCTTAGTCGAGGCCACCTGCATTGAAAGGGTTAGCGGCGGAACTAGGCATGCACATATTCAAGATTGCCAACATATTCGGTACTTAATTAAATGTCATAATACACAACATAATTCTTACAATTAATGATAAGTAAGTATAGACTTTGCATTTATTTGCGTTATAAGAAGCTAACTAATTACGCTAGATCGCTACGCAATGTTGAATATTATATTTTAATCGGCTTATTTTAGTAACATCCAGTACCTCGAGTGTAAAGTTGTCACTACATAACATTTGCATCTGCATCCACTACAGAATTTGAGTTTTAATTAGGTATTTATTGCCTACTTACTTGCTATAACGGTGTATGAAAACTCCGCGAAAAAACACACATAGGTGTAATAATTTGTATGCAATACCCTTTGACTCATAGGGATTTACCTACTTATAAATATTACTAAAGTGTACCTATTTGGTGTACACAAGGTACTTGCTCAGCAATGGGACAGTTATTCATGTTAAAGTTATGAAGGTGGTAAAACCCTTTGTGGTTCGACTCCGGCGGCACCACCGCCAAACCTATTTTTGCCTAATAACAACAGTGTTAGGCGCTGCTGTGTTCCGTTTTGAAGGGTGTGGTAAGTGACTAAGCTGGAGCGAGGACTAAGCTGGAACGCCTTGGAAAAGTATATATTACTTTTCCGAGGCGTTCCAGCTTAGTCCTCGGGAGTAGCAGCGCATCTGTGGCCGACCTCAGGTAGGAATATCTAATTCTATCTGGGGTTAATTACAGATGTCCATGGGCAGTAGCCACTTGCAATCAGGTGGACTGCATGCTCGTCTGCTACTCTTATATTATATAAAAAAAACTTTAAACCAATTACAGTTGTCCCTACTCTAATGACTTAGAATTTTTTCGCTACGTTTCCCTACTGTGGCATATTAGGAATACCACAAAAGCACACACGCAAAACCCAAGTACAAGTTAGTAAGTTATAAATTAGAATCTATTCTACCGTGTCATCGAGCTCCTGACATAACAACTATAGGGCCATTTAAACCCAGCGAAGGGCCCTAAATCAATCTAGAACTGCCGTCATAAAACTATTTCGACACGTGTCTTTCAGAACCGTAAATCTATTATTTTAGGAGTTATATAAGGCGTTATGTTTATGGTGTTCTGTGCGTTATTTTGGACCGTAAATTTTTGATTACATGGTGTGGCATTGCTTCACACTTCTGGGTTTATGGCGGATATGGTTTCATAGTGATGAATTGGCCTCCCACGCTGTCACGGGTTCGAATCTAAATTTTGATTTTTATGTAGGAAATAAAAATTTGCTTGAACAATACTAAGCAGTTTCTTTTTCATTTCTTTCAGGCGAGTGTTAATTTCGAGTTCAGTTTTCTAAAATTTAACTTACCTATAGTTATCTTAAAATTAACTTAAAATTGCTTAATGTTTGAGAAAAACTGCAAAGAACTTCTATTTTATTCGTTATATTCTTTTTTCTTCATCATGTTGTAATAACCACCGCCACAATAGCTCTGTCTAATACTACAGAATTACATATCTAGTAGCTAGTACTACATCTTTGAGGGTAGAATATAAGAAACCATGGTAATATTTCTTTAGGAATATACCTAAGTCCAGTTAGTCTCCCTTCACGCATCCACGTATCCAGGTAGATAGGCAGAGGTATGCCAGTTATACATTTCCAATGCTTTTTCATATTGCATGATGATGAAATCCACGCGAAGCTTGCTTATCTTATGTGTTTTATAATCATATATTTTTACTCTTATATCCCATGTTTCTTCTATATATTGTTGATTACTAAATTGACGAAACCAAAAGTTACGAACCTTGTTAAGGTTTACGATTCGCTTGTTGAACTCATGGAGTTATTAGGTCATTTTTTATTTCCCCTTTTATTATCCAATTTTTATGGGAGCTATGTTTACAGCTGTTAGGAATATCTTAATAATACGGGAAGTGTAATTGACACTAAAACTGTTTATCGTTACTACTTTAGGTTGTTTTCTTCGGTAGTTGAACTCAAGCGTCACTATTTTGTACCTACTTAAGAAATTTAAAGCTGAATTTGGTAAAATAGTGTAGATTAAGAAGTTAGGCAATGCGAGGCGCTGTCTGCATTTGGATGGGTGACCATTAGTGTCCGAGTTTGCTTAAGTATTGTACACCTGAATTCATCATAAAGTCAAGCAATATCGGGCGCGGTCCGCATTTGGATGGGTGGCCATTAGTGTCTTATTACACGCACGCCTCCGTATTTTGTAGAGCATGTTTGGGCGTCGGTCTTAGTTGTTATAATTGGAGAGCGGGAATTATAAGGTTGCTGAAAGTTTTATACGAATATCGATATAGTAATGGCTCCAGAAATCCTTCAGATTTTATGGAATTGGATTATACGGAATCAAACTTATTTATTTCATGTAATATTCAAAGGAAACCTATATAATTAAGAGGACGTAAATTACTAACATTCTTGGAAAACATTAATCCAAATGTTCATTTAAATGGTTAACACAACCTTTTATGGACAAAATTGACGTAGATTCCCCATCAATGAAATGCTAATAGTTTGACCCATATACAACGTAAACTAACGTCTTCGTACCAGTATTATTAACGTGTAACTTTGCAGTAACGATACAAATCGCGATATGTATCTCTGGTCTTCAATGGGCGTTCAACGGTAAAGGTGCGGCTACATCTCGCCATGGCTAACCGATATATACGATACGATATATAATTGTACATATGATAAAAAATAACATAGTATTTAATCGTAAATAAATTGATAAGTAACAAAATAACTTATAGAGGGATATTAGAAGCATTTACGTTAAGTGTCCTGAGTTTGGTGATTTCCGATTTATTTATATTAATCACAGCTTTTACGAGTGTAAGACTACGGTACATGTAATAAAATATTATGATATTTGAAAAGTATTGTTTTTAGTAATATTACATTGGAGATACTTGTGAAATAATATTTTTACAAATGGCCGTGTATAGTTTAATGATATCTCTAAAATATACTCAAGTTTTTATATATTTTATTTTATGTATACGACTTTCTATAAATAGATATTTGCTTCTAGCGAATTACACACCATGGTTGGTCTTCTATTTCTTAAAATGCCTCTCCGATTAGCAAAGGTTAGCTTTCAAGTGTGGATGATAGAACTGTACAAAAAATAATACTATTTGACCAATTTCAACTGTGCGATATCCGCTAGGTTTTCAGTATAAGGTAGGCAGTGTAAACTCAATGTACACACGCCTTTATAATTCCGGTTAGTGTGCGCCTCTTTTGCAATGTGGTATTGCCATTTACAGAGAAACATCCGTTGCACGTCAAACTGTAATGTCTTAATCAGTGGATGGATTTTATTATGACATTAGATACAGGTAATAAATTGTCCTACACCAATATAAGAATTTCACCTATGATTGTGTAGTGGGAAATTGAAATTTACTTAAAATAAGCATAACGTCTGTTAAATAAAACAAGCATACAACTATGTTTCGACAGACTTTACATATTTTCTGTATTGCTTTGTATTATAATTACAATTTAACCGATATTTTCAGTGTTGTATTTGTGTCAAAAATTCCCCACGTAGGTGCCTAGTTAGTTATCGTTAGTCTATTATGCGACAGCTTTATTTTAATTGTTAATTTTTGAGGAATAAAACTTCTATATGTGTAAAAGTGTAGGCTGGGACAGCCCATAGAGGACTACATATTTGGAATCATATTTTTTTGGTAGTCTCATGCTAATAAACCATAACTAGGGACAGATTGTCTACCTGACAAAACCCTGAATAACTGAACACATTTTTCAAACATTTTCTAGTTAACACATAAGCTTTTAACACCATTCCTACAAACTAAACACATTTAATAAAATTATCATTAAAATCGTATAAGGCAAATGTGCACGCATCCTAACAACCGGGCAGTTACGCCTACTGCAATGTGGTATTGCCTTATTGGTGAACGCATCCGCGCTCCATCAATCTAATGTCTCAATCAGGTGGATTTCTGTTCGAAACTAGACGTTTTTGTACAAAATCTTACGGATCTAGCTATAAGTTCCGAGAATTGTTTTCATTTCTGCTGTGTAACTGTATCGCTTCTGTAAATGGTATTTTTTCAAGTATGTAGAAGATATTTAAGCGCTATAAAGTGGTGTCCCTAATGATATCACGATATTTATTATGATTTTAGAAATAAAAATAAATAATCTACTAACACAAATGCAATGTTAAGTTTAGTATGCATTGCGTAGTAAATGAGTCTTTCCGGCTTTAAACGTAATCTAAAACGTTAATTTCATATTTTGTAGATTTCATTATTATTAAAAAATCATCATTAATTTTCGCTTATATTAGTTAATCTCTAAAATAGAACTGTTTATTGAGTTTTACGTTAATTTCTTTCAATAGCAAAATTTTATGGTTCCACAAATGTTGATGTGATTTCTTTTGTTCATTGTCATGGTGACCCTGGCCTATTCAAAACATTCCCCGGTTTTCGGTTCCAAGGTCCCAGTGGGGTCTCCAAAAAAGAACGCGTCGAGCCAATGGGTCAGAATTGCAACGTCCAGTTCTTTGATCCTACGCCGGCATTTTTGAACATTTTTGAAAATTAGGGAGGTTGGGGAAGAAATAGACGCATTGTTTGGTTAAGGCACAGTGAATGGAGTCTATTAAATTTAGGAGTAATGGTAAATAAAGAAACGGAAAGTAGAATATAGATATTGTTTCCATAAAGCTAAAATTGATGAAGCAGGTATATGTAAAACAATGTCAATAAATTAAAAATTTAGAAACGTTAGCAGTTTTTTCAATGTAGAAAAATACATCTTACATTTACTTTAGAAGCAACTAAATTAATACTAGTCAAAAAATTAAACGATAACACTAACAGAATAGAAAGTTAAAAAAATGGTAATGAAAACGAACTTAAAAGATTCAACATCAATAGTAAAACAAGCACAGAAAACAACTACCCACAATTGATTCAAGTTAAATCCCAACGAACCAAAAGGAACCGCAAAACAAATCGGCGAATAAGAACACAATAGCGCTTGCGATGCGGCTAGTAATAAAATTATTAAACAAATCAAGCTCATAACATAATAACGCGGTCCAGAAAATTGTCGGGTGAGCACAGAATAAAGAAATTATCCAACTTACTGGGCAGACGATTGCGCGCCCGAACAAAGACGTAGCGAGGAGAATGAAAGAATAAAAGAAAAAAGAAACATGGCGGATAAAATGAATAAAACAAGTGCAAGAACACTCGCGCGCCTTCGCCCCGCGTGACGTCTTCATATCACCCGTCTCTTTCTAACACACCCTTTGATCCAAACAAGGCACAAGATAGACAAAGATGGCGATAGATTCCCGCGCAATAGGAAGAAAGTTTTGAAACAACTGCGAGGACATGAAACAAGTTCTACAGATTTCGCAGACGACTTTTTTCATTTTGATGTTTTATTTAGGGTCGTCGAGTGAAAAATATTAGTCATTCCCGATTATTGAGTGCTAACAACTTTCGTTTTTGACGGACAAATTTGATAATTCGCTCCCAAACTGACGCGTTCTTTTGTAGAGTCATTTTTATTTACTTACTCACTGACTTGCTTACAAAAGATTTATCTACCAACAGTATTTTATTGTTTACAGATTTCTTTTAATTTGGTTTTAGTACAAGATTATTTTATAAAATTAAGGTATCTAGGTATCTGAAATTTTAAATAAATTTAAATTGCGATAAACTTCAATAAGTGTCTAAGTCTGTAATATTTTCAAAATTATACTTCATAGTTTATTACACTTAAAACTTATAGTGGAGTTACACATTACAAACATAGATAGGTCTTTTATCTGTCTAAGCGTTTAATCTTCTAATTCTAATGATAAAAGTAAATTAAAAAATAAATAGATATAACAGGTATTACGTGAAGTTAAACAAAATGAGACTAGCCAATTATTTTAATTGAGAAATAAAATCTTACTTCACAATCACATTTACAATAACTTTAAGACTATTATTATAAGTCGTAAAGTACAATAAAGATGATTGCTTAAATTTTAAAAGATCTACACTAATATAATAATTACTAGCTTATCCCGCGGCTTCGTTTGCGTGGTGGTCAAGATTTGAAACTGTAAAGGATATCTATGACTTTTTGCTGCGTATTTAACAAAACAAATATTTCGTTGTCTTATTAACAATATCGTTCTTACTCTTCTATTACAACTGTCATGTTAATATTAGTGTATTTGTTCATTTCTTTACATGTCTAACTCATGACAAGTTCACAACATCTAATACCATTATTATTATAGACCACTCAAATCTGACATCCTCTTTATGGAGTCCACTTGATGAGTTGTTCTAGCTACCGACATTATGTAATCAACTCTGATCGCATATAAGATCGCATACAGATTGACAACGGATGCGATGTTAATCTTGAAATTTAAGTTAAGTTGTAACACCTCATATCTTTGCTTTATCACACCTTAAACGCATACAATTTATAAGGCAGAAATAGATGTAAAAAATATAAATATAAACAGAACACGCAACAAACTCAAAAAAGGCATTCCCAGCGTAAACAAACCAAACCAAAATGATAGGAAGTGAAAATAAGAAGAAGCATGCGCCGGCGCATCTGATAACATGGACATCATCAATAATCATTGATGACGCAGATAGCTCGTGTACATGCGTCGGGCGGTTATCTTCACGCCGCATTGGTTAACTGACTGGCGAAGACGGAAGACTAATGAAACTTTGTAGGAAGTAACCTGTATAGGAAAGCTGAGAATCTAGATGGAATTCGAGATTTTGTGGGATATGTTATTAATAATATTGGAAGAATTCTTATTATTGTATCATCTTTATGAATTTTACATATATACTTCTTAAAGTATTGTGCCATTAACAGAGTAGCTTTGATAAAAGAGAGAAAGAGAAAGAAGACAAGGACAATCTAAGTACTATTTTAGTAAATAACGTCGCTATAATTTTCTAATAACATTGTAAGTAAGGAAAAAAGCAATAAAGGTGTAATTTGGTGTGCACGTGTTTCAGTGCTGTTTTAGTTAATATTTTAGATTAAAATTAAGGATTTATTTTCCCAGAAAATGTGAAGATCCTGTGGGTACGTTCCCAGAAAGATGCAAAAGAAGAATGTAGTAGAATATGCAATCTAAATAAGTAACTTTCATTTAGCTACTCACACTAATAAAAATATTCTGCAAAATTGTTAAAAAAATTAATTACACGTCTTTTTCTCTATCAGATTTTTACAAAGAATATCCAATTTTTAAAGCTAACATATTCACAAGAATGCTCAAGTTCCATTGTAAACATTAGGAAATTATATCTCCATACACACAAACAAGAATACAGCCGTTTATAAGGATTCCGTGGACAAATAATGCCGAAGCTTAATTCTCGAGTCCTTAAACCCGACAAGATACAGATTTATTAAGGTCTGGACAGAATCTGGCTAATAAAAAGAGAGGCAAGGGCACGCGTGAAGTGCGCTCGAGGGTTCTGTAGATTTTTAATGAATATTTTAATGATTAGCAAAACATTGCAATTTTAATTGGTGATTTATTGTTGGTATGTTAAAAATTAATCAACATAATATCATGTATTAAATTGCTTAGGACACACGTAAAGTCCCTGGACGTAATTATGTAATTTTAAAAGAGCATATATAATGTAATAATTTGATATTAGGATAGTAGAAAAAAAGATAAAATAAAAGAAAGAACGAAACCAATGTACAACCAAGAGTCTTATTTTCTGGCTTCTTCTTAATGAAATATACTTAATGAAGTCTTAATGAAAATGCTATCAAAACCAGACGAAATTATCTGTAGACATTGACTAAAACATGCGATATTTAATAAGGTTCCGTTATTAGTTATTTGACTACAGACCCCTAAAATCTTAAAAACCTCTGAGCTCCTTTTCGAGCGCATGGCGGGAAATAACACGATGAAATTTTGAATGGCTCGACCTAAAGGATGATTTATTTTTGTGAATGTTAAAATAATTAGTTTAGTGTAAAGTATTTTGGAGATTATTATAGTAAGATACTTATTGTATAGATTCGTATTACAGAGATTGCATTTTTTCTCGTCTTGATATTATTATTCAGTTTTAGCATTTTCTCGTACCTTTTGCTATTTTAGAATTTGTAATTCCATTTATTTGTTAAAGAAATCTAAATAAGTTTAGAACATATATTTTATTTTATTTAATAAGTTTTGTACACAAAAAAGTATACGTTCCTCTTATTATAATTTTATAAATGTTTCAAAACAAAATTTAAATAAATTTGTGTATGTACGTCTGGCTCTCCTGCTAGTGCTTGTGCTGCTCCTGCTCGTGTATCTCATCCTAGCTAATAGTGTGATGTATTTTTAATTTATGTTACAATTTTACATTCTTAAAAATATCCTATGAAGTGTAATAGTGTAGAAAACTGAAGTTTTTTGAAAATGACAGCCAGACACCAATTTTTTTACAGTTATGCAACGTACAGATCCCATTCCAATGTTTTGTTTGCGACAAATCTCTCTCAAGCTGTGACGCCTATCTATAAGCGAAATAAATGGCACATTTTATGAATCATCCTATATAACCCCGTTTCCGAGAAGGCCTCAAGTAGGCAGCGGGACACCAGTATTGTTTAAATAATTCATGGTCACAGTAGAGCACTACTAAATGGAGAGCACTCTTTTTTTGTTAAATCAATAGAAAATTTCAAATGTCTATATGTAACGGTTTGCATCTTTCGATGGGCTAGAGTTACCAAGCATTACTATAATTGTAATTTGGTGTTATTTGATTACTTCTTGGAATTTAGAGCTTGAATGTTTTGTGTTATTATTACTTAATTGTAACAAATCAACGTAATAATTAGAAGACAATTTAATTATAATAAATTAAACCGACTAAGAACTTACTAAGTATACTTACACACTAGCGACAATTCACGTCGACTACCGTTGCTATAGGTTGTTAAATATAAATAACGGCAGACGACGACAGCCGACGACAGCCGACGACAGCCGACGACAGCCGACGACAGTCATTGACGACAGGCGTCGACAATTGACATTTTTCGCTTGTTTTATTAGCTCAATTTCGCTCGTGTGCTCCTTTCCTAAGAGAACAAAAATGACTCCTCACTATATTTTCATTTTAAGACGATGTGTATACATAATATCATTGATTCTAAGTTAATGAGGTACCGAGTAACGCCGCGAGCGCACAGCTAGCAAAGTAAACATCACTACCAATATTTCAAGCAAACCGGGGCTAATAAATCAGGGGCATGTCGTCCAATAGAAACTCAGCTATAAATAAGTCGCTCTGATGTACAACTCAATTAAATTAATTTTAAGCTACCAACGCTAATGTATGTGGAAATAAATGGCTGTTGGCAAATTATTTCAAGCCTAGTGATTTGTATTATTTAATTGGCTGGAACTCTTTATGTTCTAGTGTTGGCAGCTTATTTTAGTAACAACAGCTGTGTTAAGTAGTAATGGGTTCTGGTTTGAATAATTATAGTAAGCTGGAAGCCTTAACTTGCATTTTAGGGTAGCCCATAGTATTAGGAAAGCATTGGTGACAGACCTCAAGATGGATTACAGATGTCGATAGGCGGCAGTAACAGTCGAAAATCATGCTCATATTATGATACTTCTATTCATAAAAAATACTGGGAAAGAAAGTACTTACAAGAAGCCGGATTTTTGATGTTATAGATTGAAAGATTCATTATGTTCTGGACGCCTCACGGCATCACACTTGTCTCATACCCAAAGGGTCCAGGTTCAATCCCGTTTACGCAGTTTTTTGTAATTTGGGTTCTAGTGTGTCTGTACATATATTTGTCCTAGACATGGCATCTACGACACAGAATTTCGCGCCAAAAATCCGCCATGTTGATTTTTTTTCTAACACCTATCTAAGGACACTCGGGCCATTGAGATGAATATAATGACACCTTAACTGTCGAAATTCATCCAGCCGTTTGTTAGATCCGATCAAATAAAGGAAGACAAACATACAAGATACGCGCGAAAAACATAACCCTTCCTTGGCAGTCGGGTAAAAACATAAGTAAAGAAATCTTGCACAATTATCTAATTATGAAGTTTTGTAACACATGATATCATTAGTTCACGGGTGACAACGTTGAAAATGTAATACCGACTTTGTTTAGGGTCTTCAGATCTTTAACCTGTACTTATCTTAATTACTTTTAAGCATTTAGGCCAGCCGATAAGTGTGTCGAAAAACGTTATTTACGAGTAACTGCTAAATTTTATTAACGGTTAAATATTTAGACATGACGACTTAAAAGTAGGAACGAAAGGTTTTCAAAAGGTGGTAGAATTAGTATAAGAGTGCAGGTACCTAGTACTGTTCAGCGTTTGTTTAGTTTGAAGCAGTTCTACCGTTTTCGTGGAGTATGGATGCCGACTAACTTACATATGAGGTCCAACTGATAGTAAATCCTGCCATTCTCGGACACCTGTAACAACCTCCTAAAACAGTTTTTCTACCTAAAGCCGATCACAGCTGCACTCCACTCAGGATAGAGATAGAAATCTTATCTATCATATTAATTCACATATATGGTCAGCCCGCAACCGCACCCTCCCATCGAAACGCAAAGCTGCTTCATACGAGAAATTTGTGACGGTGGTACTACCGCCTTTATTTTTTTTACGTGGGAAAATGCTGCATGGGTTCCTCTCAGTCGCAGTGGCATTAGAGAGGATATGCGGGTCTCCTACTGGCTAAAACCCAACGGTGTTCCTCTACATGCCCTTTGTCGGAACGCTAGTAGCATTTCTCCGCAGTCCCGACGGCAGCATTTAATCCGTAGCAGCGAATAGTTATCGCCAAACTGCTAGTCCACTTTGAAGTTTTTCCGAGCAGGTTTAGTCATACAATTAGCTATGGCAACGCGATTCATTTCTATATTCAGAGCGGACTATACTAACGGACCAGCTTTCAAACCAGTTTTCAAAGTCTATGAGTATACGAAGGGTTTTAAAAAGATAAAAAGTTTAATGACTAGAGTATCACTAATTTCAATATGAAACACTTAATCCTAGTAGGTTCAATATCTATTTATACGACCATTTCGTTCTTGACCCCCTTATGAAAACCTACTTCTGACACGCCATTCTTAATTTAGCGGCCTTCGAGATGATCGCCAGTTAAATGGTACAATCAGCACGTGTTACATTTTAATTGAGAGTGATGTGAGAAGATTTGTTGTTTAAACTGTGATAGCTTCAATTAAAGTAATAAGGTACTAGTTGTTTAGTGGTACCTATTGGTTAATGTGATGGTATTTGTTCACGTATTTGTCCATACATTTCCAATCAGCGCCCCTAGCGTTGTATCAGAACTGATTGGAAATATATGAAAAATACCTAAACAAAAACGGACATTTTTGTCAAGACGTAAACACTCATACTAAGGGTACTGAGGCTGATGTCTACCTTAGAATAATAGCGATGCCCATTTACCATCGGGTACATTGAAAACTCAATTGCTCCATATTTAAAAAAAAAAGACTCTCGTAATAGTAAAGTTACTAAATAGGATTTACTTTATGTATTATTATAAACAAAAGATCGGATTCTGCTTGTTTGTTATGGTCATCAGATACCTACTCTCATATGAAGTTTATAATAAAACAAGGTTTGTTCAGCATACGTTGTAAGATCTATCTTAAAAATAACTTTTTACTGAATTCTCAATCACTGTTATATTTTTGTCCTAAGAAACATCAATTCCTTAATTTATTGTTCGGTTTGTTCTGTATACGAACTAGGATCAATATTTCAATCATTTGTACACAATTTAATAATAACTGTTATATTTTGGTCATACGCAACCACTTTCTTAATTTATTGTTTCGCATACGAACTCTGTATTTAAAACCTGTATCTGTGATTGAAATCTTTATTTAAAACACTTTTTAAGTAATTTCATATTAACTCTTAAATTTTGATTATAACCAACTTCAGTTTCTTAATGTATACTCTTCATCAGGTTAGCAGCAGCGGCTGCGGCGGCGGCTGGCGCGACCAGCGAGCTGAGCTACTTAGCAGCCCTTCATCCAGCGTACCGCCCTGTGCCCTACGACCATCCCTTGTACGGCGCTAATACTTTACGAGGTAAGATCATGTTTGAAATTAAATGTATTATTGTATGGGCCTATGAAGACTAGTCAATTATATTTTGTTGATTTTATTTTTTACAATCGGATCGGAACATGATCTCAACTTATGCCCGTCAATAATAAAAACTACCAGCCTTAGCCAACTGTAGCTTACTACAATTTAAAATTAAACGTTTTAGGGCGGCAAGAATTGTCAAAATTTTGGTAGAATAAAATTGGTTAAGATTCATTATTAACAACGGACGGACGGATAGTTTTCTGGAGGTAACAACGCATGTAAAACTTCTGTTTGGAGGTACGAGTATGTCTTATTTGGAATAGGTTATATAGGTATATCTATCTATGGGTGGCAAGGACCACTTGACATCAGATGTGTTGCAAACTTATTTGCAGCTTATAAAAAAAGGGAAAAAAAGGGTGTCGTACTCTTTTTCTCTGTCTAAGCATCTGTGCGCTTACAAAACCATTTACTCGTGACACTACTCAGATTTACATATTTTTGTGGGGTAAAGAAAGCTAAATATACTGTACCCAAAACGCAAACCTTATCTCGAAGTTCCATAAAGAAAGTTAACCTTAATGTCTAATGAACCCGAGACCCGGCATCAACCCGAGACCTGCTATCAACTGCTATTCAAATGAACGCAACACTACACCATTACGATAATAGGTAAAATTACACCTTTCTGCATAATGCACTGAATGAACTGCATTTCTTGTTACTAGCTTCATGGTATTTGTGATAACTCTGTAATGACTATATTTTCAAGTAATAAAGGTATGAAAGAAAGAAAGGATAAGGAAAAGAAGCAAAGATAAAGAATTTCAGTGCTACTACATCACTAAAAAAGAGAAAAGAAGCAATAAAGGATGATACATTATAGTTCCAAAAAAATGTATTTGATTTTTTTTGAGTAGAGAATTCCCGAAACAGTATAATACAGCCCAAATCAGTTTTCAATCTCTAGGACTTGTTGTTGTTGTTGTTGGGATACGTTTGTTGTTCATACAATTGTAGAAAGATTGTTGTCGTGGCGTAAAAATCAGTCATGCAAGTTCTATCTAATGAGTGCCTTGACTGAACAAAAAATATCAACGGGTTGCACTCCGGGAGTTCCAAACTTTCGAAACTTAACCTAAAGAATAAAATAAATAAAAAATTAAATTGACACCCATTGACATATTTTCTCTATGCTGACACCGACATTTTTAATTTTGCAGTATGCTTTGCGGTTTTACCAATTTTCGACCAAGCCATGTATCCTGCGAGTTTAATTTTTTTTTACCCAACACAAAAAGTGCATAATGCCGCTAATGAAGTTTTCATTTAAAAAAATACAATTGTTGTTAAAAACTTAAATCCATTCATACACCCTGTATTCCCAATAAGCAATCAACGAAAAATAAAATGGAACGCCGTAACATTTACAATAGGCAGTAGCGACCATAAGAATATATTCCACAAAAACCGGCAAACGCCACGTCTGGTGCTATCACCACAATTTATCTGTATACTAAGGTGTTAATTAGGATTTGAACTCACGACTGCTACCATTCATTTCCGAACACAGTACACACGAATATCACCCTTACAACTTTGAGAATAAACCCTAAAATCGCGTGTTTGTATAAATGATGACAGATAGGGTAAAAGCGCCTATTAAGGGACAGTCTGTGTTTAAGTCACGGGTTAAAATTGGCATGCATTTGAGTAACGAAGGGTAGAGTGGGGACGGTGGGGTATGATCGACCTTGCAATTAAGACGTTTAACGGATTTGGTTGGTTACCTTTTACGGTTGGGTAGGTTGGGGCTCGGTTTTCATGCTTGCAGATTGGGATTTTAATTAAGCCTTTTTACATGGCAGATTATTAATAGACGGTGTATAATTTTTAACAAAATTAAAAGAGCTTGTTATGAAGTGTGTGTTACAAAATGTTAAATAGGCTTTATGATAAACAGTGTTCACTGATGACACACTTATTACATCTAAAAATACTATTGCAATCTTGTACCTGTACCCTTAGTATGAGTTTTTACGTTTTTACAAAAATGACTGTTTTTGTATTTGTTTACGTATTTGTCCATACATTTTCACCAGCGCTCCCAGCGGACTGTATCAGAACTGATTGGAAATGTATGGGAAATACGTAAATAATAACAAAAACAGTCATTTTTGTAAAGACCAAAACAACTCCTACTAAGGGAACTGAAGTGAACAAATACGTTTTCTTAGGACTACGTATAAGGAAGTAAAATTTACTTTAGTTAGTACAGAGACATTTTCGAACTTATGACTGTTCTATTGTGATTTTCTTAGGACTTCAAACTACAAGAAAAAAAAATATTTCGGTTGTAATAGAGAGGATTTTTTACACCTATGATGGTTCTAATATTAATATCTAATATTTAATATTGGAACCCTTGAAAAAGAATGATTGCTGCCACGAAGCAGTTTCTTTGGTGGTAGAAAACCTGTAACCTTTTAATATTATGAAGAACAACTCTTGACATTCAAGTCCTGGAGTTGTCTCTCCATAGGTATTTATTTTTTCTATTTATAAGTAATATACAATCTTTCCTCAATTTAAAGACCTGCCTCTTTATCTCGAGAATGCCTTCGCTAACATCATCTATCGCTCAGACCGTAAAAGATACATTAATGGGCTAAAACATTAAAATAAGTCATGAACTTACCGCGGAACAAACGTATAATATAGGAATCGGCATAATTATTAATAATGATTTTATACTATGAGTACGTACAGTACAACGAATATATGAATTGTATCATAAATAAACAGTAAACATTAATGAAGCAGGGATTAATGAGGATTCCTTCTCAGTCAATGGAAGATTTTTCTGATTAAGTTTATGTTGAAAAATATGTCGATTATTTAATAGTGGCAAAGGTAGGGTACTTGTAGCAAATGTGACCACAAATCACTTACTTATACTTATATTTTTGTAATCTGTAACTATTTACAAAGAATAGCGAAATTAAAAATAAATTTCACGACTTATTTAAATAAATATCACGTTTTACCATCAGTTTTGTATAAACAAATCGCTATAAACAAAACCGCTTCCGCTTATGACTTGTACCAGAACAAAAAGCCGTAGAGTATACCTCGATCGCGCTTGCAATGCACATTAACGATTCGACGTGCTTTGTCGTTTTGTTCTCGAATGCTTAGAGCCGTGTTTATTTGTCGTACAGCTCACAATGGAGGGTTATTAATTATAATAATTAAATAGCCGTGCAATGCGTAGGTGTTTAAACGGTTTTTAAGACGCGTGACGTCATACGTTTATTATGACGTCATACAAGTTTTTAAGCGTTGATTATATTGTTTCCTTAGTAAATCTTTAGTAATTAATGTTAGGCATTAATTACTAAAGAATTAAACAGATTATGTTGATTTTATGAAATCTAAAAACGTTTGTTCTTATTTTTAAATTGCTTAGTTTTATATTAATTACTAGTATTTTTTTTATACATTAATATCACTGAATAAAAAAAGCTTAACATTTATATATTATTATTTACAGTAATTGAAGTTTCATCTGGTTACTACCGCCCTAAGACACTTGTGCACAAAATTCAAACTCCGTGGCAGATTTTTTCTAAACCAGCTTGTTAATACGATATGTACGCGCAAGACATAAGTACTAAATATTTAACAAAAAATAACAATATTTAACAAAAAATAACAAATTAAGCCGTTACCAAGATTAATCCGTAATGCATTAAAATGAACGAAAAACACTTTAATTTGTATAAAACAGATTTCCATATAATTTTAAACTATTCGCAATTTAACCTCTCATTCCTAAGAATCGAAAGTCATGTTTACAGTTAAAAAAATCGCTTACCTTAGCTCGGATCGTCTTACATTGCATGCATCTTTAGATAACGCTCAATTAGGTACCATTCTCAATTTGGACCGTTTTATGCTATAAGCAACTATTTAAAAGGGAATAATTATTTTTTTTTTTTTTACCTACGGTGGAACGGAGACGGTAAAAGCGTTTCGGATGAAAACATGTTTGTGCAAACCAATGTTACCATTTATCTCCAAAACCAAGTTAACTGTTACTAAAGGTTTTGTAATCCGTCTACAACATAACACTTTATGTTTGTAGCTTTTGTAAGAACAGATTTTGTTAAGGAAGAAGCGTTTAATTAACAATAACTTAGAACAAAAACAGAAAATATAAATGTATTTATGTTGAAAATCTTTTTATTTATACAGTTAAAGTAGCTAAATTTGTGATGTATTAAGCAATGGCTTCAATCACAAATTCATTTATTTTTATTTATGTAGTGTATTCTACTATTTATATATAATTTATTACACTATGTGTTATACATTTATATGTATTCCTCTATACATTTTAAGAAGTAATATAACATATAAGATATTGATGAAATCCTCAAACACGGCTTGAATATTCATTCCATTCTTAAAGTTAGGTCACAATACTTTTTGCAAGAACGGCAAAGGACAAAACATCCATTGATCTCAGCCGAATAATTAAGTCAAAATCGTGCATTGTTTACTAATTTCTTACGAGACACAAATATTTGTTCTAATGACTTCATTGTAATACGTTCCGTTTTTTAAAACATCCCAGTTATTTCGAGAATTGACTGGTTATTCGCATTTTAAGTAACTATTAAGTTGTTAAAGACACAACCGTCAATTTACAAAACTTGACCGGACTTGAAAAGTTTTATAAATATTGGAACAGGATTTGTTGCAATGTAAGTATGGGTTGTAAACGTACTGTTTTTTTTAACTGTAAAAAATTAAGTTAAATATCCACCGGTTAAGTTAATAATACATTTTGGGTGAAAACCGTTTAAAAGTTAAATGTCATCGAGTGAGTTGAGAATAGAATTTGGTTATGTAAAAAATTACTGTTTGACTGACAAAAAGTTTATTTAACAACAATTATTCATTGTATTAATGATTTATTGCATATTTATATTAATTCAGATTTGATTCCATATTTAGCACCTTTAGGAGACGATTAAATAATCCTAGTATTGTTATATTAGTAACTCTTATGTACTGTATATTTCTAGATTATTAACATTCAGATTCTTTATAGAGAAAAATCGACATTTAAGTTTTCATAACTGTTATTTCCAAAAAATAATAGTATTGAAATTGTACAAATCCTTTTGTAATAAATTGCAACCGCTGCAAAAATACCATATTTGTTTAAACAATACAGACACATATTTCTTTCCTGGCGTCATTCTGTATAAACTTATCCCAGCGGGTGTTATGTGTTGTTTACTCTGCGATCGGGTTCGCTATTATTATTTAATCTGTGGCTCATATTTCGTCTACTGCACCGGACGTGTCCCATACACTACAGACCTATTTACAGAGTGTAACACGCCATATTGACCTTACGTTCGACCCAATGGACCATAACAGCGTACACTAGAATATTGTTTTCAAGGATATCAATTTTAATAAAGTAATTTTCACTTGATATTTAAATGCAACGGGTGAATGAGATGTTTCCTCCGCCGGTGGTAAAAAATGATTGACACGAAATTGCAAGTCAATTAACAAAAAGGTTCCTAGTAGCAACTTGATATTAAATTACCCTCACATCCTTAAACGACCCACATCCATCACGCTGACAGAATAAAATACCTAAAAAACCTAGTGCAACACTTCACTGCATCCATTATGCAAAATATTAACCATCATCAGTGGACTGCAAAATTTCGCAACCGAAGTGACAAGCCGAAACTTAATAACTTACTCAGAAATGCACCAGCAAATTGGGAGTCGAGTGGTCCAACCGGCTCCGTAACCCTACACTGCCTTACCGAACTCTCCGACACATATAAATTGTATTTTTATTCAAATCGAGCCTACGTGCCGCGATAAAGCCTCCTTAAAACAAATAACTACCCATTGAGAAACGAAAACCCGAACGAATAACCACCTTAATTCAGACTCGAAAAGTTTAAAGTTACAAACTTGAAA
This sequence comes from Epargyreus clarus clarus, assembly GCA_014595695.2. NCBI lineage: Eukaryota > Metazoa > Arthropoda > Insecta > Lepidoptera > Hesperiidae > Epargyreus > Epargyreus clarus. The sequence continues at coordinate 663,008 of JACTTY020000076.1, forward strand.
TAAACAACACGGGCACCAATCTCGACACAGTCGACAAGAAGCTTTAAAGTTGCGGCAACAGAGATGTAGTTTCTGAAATAACTACTCCTGTTACATTACTTTTAGCGGAACAAGATGATGCGTCTGAAACAGGGTATCTTCTGTCAGTAACCAGCGTAAATTATACCCTAGTAACCAACGTCCAAGAGTTAAGTTTCAGTGACCTAAAAGGCCAAATTATGACATCGGATCTTGATGTACTGTAAGAAGATATTCCAGAGACACATCTAGAGGACGATTTAAAGGTTCATTGGAACACTTTTTCACTCAATTTGTATCTTCCATTCTCGTTATGGGGACCTCGAGGCACGTCGGATGTTCTAAAGATATTTTAAACATTGAGATAAAGATTTCAGTATATTGAGTAATAAAATTTTTATTATTAAAGCTCTCAAGGGTAACAGGGACGTGTACGTATGATTATGCTCTCTTATTTGCCTTTTTAATGGAGCCGTTCACACAGAGCCATCATTATGCGTTAAAGAGTTTCTCTCCGAAAGTTTAATCACTTTATTTACCTGTCACGTCCACTGAAAACAATTTTGTGGAACATTTTAATAAAATCCTGGTAGCATGCCAATCATGATCCCGTTCATTAAATCCGAGAATATCGATACGTTTATAGCAAAAAATAATTATGATACTAAAGTGAAGTTCACTCGGATTCGCAATCAAGTGGCATCGATTTTCAGTAATTTAAAAGTCGTAAAATGTTTATGCGGCGAGTGTGAGATTATAAAATTGTTAAACACCGGTATCGTAAAAGTCGATACACCGAAAAATTATTATAACCGTATTCGTATATAGAGTATCGATGTATACGTCTTCGGCCTTCGATAATCGTAAATTAAGGCCCAACTCTGGCTTAACCGAGCGTAAAAACTGTGAACGCGAGATTGAGAGTTCATGTTACTTCCAAATTAAAATAAAGAAAAAGGACAATCGGTCCGGCTGTGAAAGAGAGGGAACGATAGCAGATGTCAAAGTATTGGAAAAGGCATTGAAGTGATAGATTCAAGCTGGTTATCTCTAAGAGGAAATAAATTAAGCTATAAAAAAGTGGACGCCACCAATGAATTTAAATAAACTACACCGGCAAGTTTAGAGGCAATTGCAATAAATTATGTTCAGAGTGAAGTTGTAGTAGCTAATGATATAGTTGTTGTAAATAATGATAAATCTTAAATGGCATTTTTTAAATATTGTGTGGATAAGGATTTTAATTTAGAAAATGTCATAAACGGAATTGACACTTTTTGCCTTTTATTAATTGCCTCATCCCTGAACCCTAATTTCGTTAAGGAGGAAGCGAGAGGTGTACCGGAACGAGTTTTGAAAAGAGATGCACAGATTGCGCCTGCGCATGACAAGTGACCGGATTAATGCATTTTAAACGAAGAAGGCTTAATTCTGATCTCGGGTCCTTTAATTGAGTGAGTTTTTATTTCGTTTTACCGAAATACAGTTTAGAAGTACTCGTATTTACATAAAGCTTGTTGTAAAGATCGGTTTTCGATATCTGCTCCTGATATTTTCAATTAAGATTATTCGAAATTTATTTTAAGTTTTATTCTTAAGCTTCAAAAAAATACTCTTTAACATTATTTCGTATTGATTATACACTAGTAGAAATAACCAGAAAGAAAGAACATGTTTGGAAAGTTTTTTTTTTCTGTATATACTTTACAGTTATAAAGTTATGTGATCTATAATTCCAAAGGCTACAGATTATGAGTACGTCTCGTCCTAATTAATCTATTTATCACTAATGCCACTTTGTTTTATTTCCATCTCGGAGTTGAGAGCACCCAACTGATTTGAACCCGTTCTCAGTCGCATGATTGACGACGTCCATATTCGATAACTTCGCCCGCTGGGCAACTTGGTACATTATAATAAATATCTTCAGTACTTTCTTTAATAGCGATAATTCCTTCTTTCAAGACTGTTGAGTTAACTCCGCTATGCCCATTTGTACTTGTTACGAGTACGTTTGTGGCTATATCGTCACCTACTTATTTGTTTGTATCACCATCAATAGTTTTAATATTACTATCAGTAAAAAGTTCATTGTTATCAACATTTGTTAATCTTTCGAAATATCTGTATTTCCCTTTGATTTGATCTCAAGCTTTCATCTTAATAGCTTATGTATATCGCCCAAGTGTAGTTAAAAGGCGAACTACTGATTATAATTTCTAATTTTCTAATCAACATTTGATAATTAATTGAACTTAAAACTGATTGCAACAGAATAATCAAGAATAGTTCTTGTAGGTACGAGTACTTCAATTTTAAAAATACGTGACTATCATCATAAAAGTAGTTATACAGGAATAATAGATACAGATATAATAGTTATAAATGTTTTGAACGATGGTCTACAACAATTTCTTCGATCGAACCTGTTTGATCACGTTCGATGAAAAAACTCGTGAGTCGGCAACGATTGATCCGGTCTGTATCGAGATTGAGACATCTTTGGAACGAGTTTCATCTCGTTGGTGTATGTTGGGGTTTTGTGGGAGAAGCGGTAGCGGGAGCGGATGATAAATTATTTTTTTGGACATTTCCTTTTTTGGACTTAGGGTCATTATTGTTATAATAATAAAGTTTTAAAATACATTTTCTCTATAGAATAACCTCATTCTTATCAATAATAATGGCTACAAAATTACTCTAGTAGTGTTTTATGTAATTGTTTACTTATCATTCCGTGGGATACACATTATAATACACTAAGTATGTCCTCTGCAATCTGAAATGAACATTAGCATTGAAATAATAGGATGAACCAATATCCTCTAAATGAATAGTAAACAAATCCAACTCTCTGTGCGTTACTAATTATTTTGCATTAGGTAATTCATAAAATAATTTTTAAATCGATTGCTAAGTTCACTCCGTTTTTTCATGAAATCAATGAAATCCTGTGAACTAATATATTAAATCATTCGAAAGAGGCAATTTTTTGCTTGCTCAAGTTAAATTAGATCAATTTCGTAGACATTGAAATATCATGTTGCTATGTGCGGAGTTTCGTCAAATACTGATACAGGATACAAAACTTTTGAAGAAATTTTACACCGAAACGGAGTGATTTCTTCCACAGACATATTGAAAATTATGACATTAATGTTAACAAATAATTTGTAATTAACATTCAGTTGTTAAATTCACTGAAATATTAACCTTAATAAATTAATTAACAATAACCCCATTCAGGTGTCTACCAGTTTAAATTAAAACCCGCTCACGCCGACGCTTGTGACTCGCAACCCGCCGCTCCGTTCCGCCCACGACACACGCACATAATTGTTCCCAGAAACATTGATTCCAGTTTTTTAATCCCTACTTCGATAGAAAACATAATTACTTCATGTGTTAGAGATGTACGTGTGTTTAATTTTTATGTGACCGGGCCTTTTGCCAAACGTTTAATTTGATTAAGCAATATCGTACCGTGGTAATCGATTGGAACGGCGACCATTGGATTGTATTATACGAATATTTTTTTGAATAATTAACTCGATTTGATTCGGATCGTTAGAGCTTCAACCATTTTGGAAATTTGTAATCTTTTTGGGTTATGTACAGTTTTATTCTTCTAGTAATTTTTGTTTGCTACAAGTTCGATGACCGATTGACATTGCCTGTTGTTAACCTTGTTGCCGGTTTGATTTCCGGCAGATTTTTGTCACTGATAACAATTTCCACTTATCTAAGTGTCAGTTTACATTAAATAATAAAGTAAGAGGAACATTTAAGGTTGCTATTTTATTTTAGAGGTGCGTATAGGTATAATTTTAGTATCATAATAGGATATGCTTACATTTTGTAATGCTCCCTTTTTAGTCAACCCATTTCTGAAATACATACTCTTTCAGACATGCGAAATATTTGAAGCATATAAAACCGCGTTGCTTCAATGTGTAACAGGATATGAGGAAGCAGGATATATTGTGGTTGCCAGGAACACATGAAGACGAATACACAAACACCCAGCCCCAAAACAGAAATTTAAATCTTATATATAAAATTCTCGTGTCACAATGTTAGTTACAGTACTCTTCCGAAACGGCTTTATTAATTCTTACCAAATTTTATATCCATATTCAGTAGGTCTGAGAATCGGCTACTATCTATTTTTCATACCGCTAAGTGATAAGGGTTGTTCATCCTTAACATTTTTTTAGTTATATGGCAACACAACGTTTGCCGGGTCAGCTAGTTCATAATGTAAATTTCTGTCTGGCCAGAATCGAACCCCCTGCGAATTAAACCCATGGTGACCACTGCACCACGCGATTTTTCAAAACCATCCCTAATACATCCATCATACGTCAAATGTTTTTATATTGTTAACAAAACAACACGTTGGGGGAAACATAAATCAAAACCTCAGCCGGCATCGAATCCCGTTCCGTTCGCTTCCGAGAAAGCTAATTAACAACTTAACACGTGTTTTTGTGCGAAATTGTCGAGAACATGTGCTATGGCTCCGTGGATCATATGTACGAGTTATGGTTCGAGGGTGTCGTCGAGAAACGCCTTTTTGGTGTAGTTTTTTATGTTAGTCTAAAATTAGAAAATCCAGGTGCTTACTATGTTAAATTAGTTCCTAACTTGTTTCGTTGTACAATTATAATTATTTTCTTAGTGCATATAAGAGCTGATGAACCCAATCCCTAACTACGAAAATTATAGGATGTGTTTCTTCAATCATGATCATTTATGGTATTGCACCTCTCTTTAGTGACTATTATTATAGCACATGCATATCCGAATTCTCGTAAAAGAAACGTTCTACCTCAAGTCATTCATAGAATAGCTAATATCCTAAAAGACTATATTGGAACATTTCAGCTGTCGTTTTCATTTTATCCGGTAACTTCTACTAAAGAAAGTGGTATCATCGCATTTAAACCACAATATACATTACAACTAGTACTTGGGTCTCCCTGTATATAACAATACACAATCCTCCTAAGCAGGCTATAAACACATGCTCATGAAATAAGAGTCACCGACGTATAAAAAGGGTATATCCGGGGAAATCAGTATTGCTAAGATTTTTCATAAAACAATAATAAATTAAACTTTTTGTGTACTGTTTAATTATTGTGTATGTGAGTGTACACGTCACTCGCATCGAATCATTCTAGCACATGATGTATGAATATGGCAAGACCCTACGTAAACTAGGTCTAAAGCGAAACCGCTAATACATTTGACATATAATTAAATAAATGGATCCAGTCTATATTCCCATTAATTACACAAATATCTACCGCTGACATCTAGGATTTATTGCTTGTGGGCTGTGCTGTGTGATTTATTCGTAAGAGCACAGAAATGTTGTTATTATAACGGTTATCGAGATCAGTACAATTTTGTATCAATAGTATAATTATTAGTTATGATGTAGGCCGTAGGATTAACAATACTATTTTGTGTCTTATGAAATTTATTGTTTTTATCTTCGTGAGTTGCCGGCCTTATAGTGTTATTTTCTCTTTTCCCAAGGGTGGTGAGAAGCCTAAGGTGTTCAAAAGATAATGTCTTGTAGAGTTTATCCGTCTACCATAACCCACCAAAACCCACGACATAGGAATTTCATTAGGCTTGCTTTTAAGCTCTTTAGGATGTACCGATGACCAGCGGATTTTTTAAGGGTTGACAGATGTTTTGTGTAAGTCCTATACAAATCGATCCAATATGTTCCAGATTATTATTTTATTATTAGACAACCGGATAGATATACTTTTTAAAAACTTAACTGCTTTGGTATCGAGCATTTTATCAAAAGTTAAAAAAATTGGCAAGATTTTGAAATAGGTTCATAGGTATAGTTATTTTTTATACACGAAACAAAAAACCAAATCGTTAACCATGTGAAAATAAAACTTTATAACTTTTAGGGATTTATTATTTATTTCATCTGCCCTTTTTTGATATAAATAATGATAGGTATAGTTTATTCCAACCCTTCAACCCTAATATGGGATCCATAACACTAAGCCAGAATTCTTAAGAGTGATTAAAGTAGAGATAGAGTAATTTGAAGGTGGTAGAACCCTTTGTGGTTCGACTCCGGCGGCACCACCGCCACACCTATTTCTACCTAATAACAGCAGTGTTAGGCGCTGCTGTGTTCCGTTTTGAAGGGTGTGGTAAGGGAGACAGACTTTTCCGAGGCATTCCAGATTAGTCCTCAGGGGTAGCGGCGCATCTGTGGCCGACTTCAGGAAGAAATATCTAATCCTATCTGGGGTTGATTACAGATGTCCGTGGGCGGCAGTAGCCACTTACCATCAGGTGGACTGCATGCTCGTCTGCTACTCCTACATTATAAAAAAAGAGATTTACCTATATTTTATTTTTATCTGCTCAATGTTTTCATATAAATAACAATGAGTATAATTTATCCCAACACTTAAATACTATATGGGATCCTTAACACTTAGCTACAATTCTTAAGAGTAATTAAAGAGTTATAATTAGCTAGAACAGGAAGGACATATGGGCACAGCTTGTCGGTTTTGAATTTCGACACTTAATTACATTTTCTGTCTCTGTCTAATGATCTTACAATTGTTTCTATGAAAGGATACTTTCTCTTTTTTAACTCATTCTCTAATATTTAGTCTTATTTGCTTCGGACATAAAAATCGATAGATTAGTATCCAGATTTTTGCCTGACAAAGATCGAAATTTGTAAATTCCTGCCTGCTAGACATTCTCGATTTTCGACATATGTTGCACAGTTTGATTACTTTTACAGTATTAAATCTTTATATATATATATTTCTTATGTGCGTGTGTATGTCACTGAACTCCTCCTAAACGACTGGACTGATTTTGATGAAATTTGTTGTGTGTGTTCAAGGGCACTTGATAATGGTTTAGATTCACAATTTAGTCCGTGGGAAAAGGTTTTTTTAATTAATTTTGAATTCGTAAGTAGTGATAGAATCGGAAACTATGCATTTGATCAAGTGATGATCTTTAGCAAAGTTGTTGTCCAAGAGTTCACGAGGGTTTGGGAGTAAGAAAAATTTTCGACAAATGGCACCACTGTCATTCCAATGCAGGTACAAATATTCCGTTTTATGTATGTCATATTTATTTAAAATGCGGGCGAAGCCGCGGGCACCACTAGTAATTTATATATCGATGTTATGAGTATGTCTACATTTAAATATCTTGATGTTCCTACTTACAAAATTACACTTCATTACATTTGTTGTAGAAATGTACCCTATAAATATAGATACCTGATAATAACTTAGATGCAGTGACTCTTCTAAAGTCACTTATGCATAGAATATGTTTTGCCTGAAACAATTTCAGCTTGAAGCTGCCAAGAAAACAGAACCAAGAAAAGATAAGAATTCATAAGAATTAATTAAAGTTTAATTATAATAAAATTATCATAAAAGCTTTTTTCTGACTACCTTAACGTTGGCTGGTAGAGCTTTTAGCATTAAGTTCACTTTTATTATCGTACTGTACCTATGTTTAATTAGACTAAATCAGAGGTTCTCAATCTTTTCATAATAATGGTCTGTTTAACATATTTTTGCTACTAAAACTACCAATCAGCATAGCCTCTGAAAGAAGTTGGTGCCAAAACTTTGAAGACATTCCTAGTGCCTCTACGGACCAACAGTGGACCGTAGACCATTAGTTGAGAAACACTGTCCAAATAAACAAATTAAAACGTACTTTGATCACATTATTAAACACAATAAAACTCCGTAGAACACCACAAAACGGTGGTCAATCAAAATTTGAATACCACACTTGTGCAGCAAAAAACAACTCCCTAACAAGAAATGCCCATGAATAAATAAACGGTGAAAAAACAAATAGAAAAAAGGACGGCCATATGTTTTTAAGGAAAATGAACGAGACAGCTGTATTGGGGCTCGCGGACCTATAATTATGTTGTTAAGATTATAATTAGGTGTCGGTTAAGCGCCGGTTATATCACATTTCTAGATAATAATACTGGATCCTTGATAGATACGCATTTTGTATAATCACGCGACTTAAGGGCAGTGATTGGATGAGATAATGACTGGATGAAACCAGGTATGATGTGACGGTATGCTATGCGTTAAGCAACACTGAACATGGTCAGTTCTTGATGAGTGCTCGTTAGGGAACTTTTTCTTTTACAATGTAGGAGTAGCAGGACGAGCATGCAGTCCACCTGATGGTAAGTGGCTACTGCTGCCCATGAACATCTGTAATCAACTCCAGTTAGGATTAGATATTCCTACCTGAGGTCCGCCACGGATGCGCCGCTACTCCTAAGGACTAGCTGGAACGCCTCTGAAAAGTATGTCTCCTTTACCCACACCCTTCAAACAGAACACAGCAGCGCCTAACACTGCTGTTATAAAGCAGAAATAGGTGTGGCGTTGGTGCCGCCGGAGTCGAACCAAGTTAAGTTAATCTAAGTTTCATGGTGTTACAAATAAATATGTTTAAGAAAAAAAATATGTCGCTAATAATATATATACTACTGGAACCATCATATTTTTGGAAACTATATGTGATAAGGATGGGAGAAGAGATCAGAAAATTAATACATATTTTGTTTTATCCCCTCCCTTTTTATCGCTACTTATGGATTTGTGTCACCAAAGTCACTTAGGTTTAATAATCCTATCTAAGATCGGTTACAGATCTAAGTTAGAACATCGTATTATCCTGTATGTGTGTACCATACCATTACCATTAAAATCAGAAGACAGTAGCTTTACCAGTGTCAAATGGCAGAAATGGGGGTAGCCGGGCGTCTGTGGTCGACTCATGAATATTTCTACCTTCTTCGAAACGGTTAAGAAACAGGTTAATAGCGTTTATTCCGCACATTCTTAATACAAAGCTACCGCAAAAATACAATACAGAAACGGCTTAATTTTAATATACCTGAATCAATCAAGATGCCCTCACTGAATCGGCCGACGGGTGTTATATTTTATTTTTTCTCCACCCAATTCTAAGAAACACCTGCTTTATCGTTGGACTACCTGCTATCACCTTTGATTATAGTATAAAAACCTCGTTAAGCGAGGCTTTTTGCGATACTATGGTCCTACTAATCGTTTTATGACGTTTTGAAACCAGTGACGTCACTAAGGCTGCTCATTGGCTACCGACTGAGCGATAGTTGCGTCGGCTATCTAGACGCTTGAGCTACTGAGCAGTCGTTATATGCTCTTTATAAAAATCAGTCTATCCAGCGTACGTCTAGACCAAAGATAGCAAAAAAAGATGGCAAAGATCAAAATTTGTCAATATCTAGTAGGCAGAAAACGTCCAATCTTCGATCGTAAATATTTGCTACACAAAAAATTTGACAGATTGATTGTTAATAACGACTTAATCTCGCAATTATGGTTGATTTTATGTAAAAATCAGTCAACAGTCGGTTGTCTACACGTTTATACACATAAGCGACTAAATAGTCGCCGAGCAACTTTAACAGTCGTGTTGCTTAATCGCCAAAGCTACCGGTTGCTCACGTGTAGCCAGTGAATGGACAGCCTAAGGGCCATGTTTCTGAGTGTAAACTTATATGACTTATTCGAGGAACGGTGGTATGTTTTTTTGTTTATTAATTATTGATGGAATTAAGTAAGATTTTTAATTCCCTTTATATTGTTGTGCAAATTTTGAATTATATTGCTTTATAAATTATATCAATCAAGAATCAATTTAATTTTGCAAAGTTGCAGGTGTTGATCTTTTGTCTTGGATTGAACCCGAGATCCTTTCTATGCAGACTAGTATGGTAAGGTCTGTTTAATATGTATTATAAAAATATTATACATATTTTCTACTATTATTATACATATTTACAAACGACACATGGACACAGACTTATATAACGTATATGAATTATTAGAAAGAATTTTTGAAAAATCATTCCCTAAGCTAAAGATACCCTTGTTATGTATAAAAAAAAAATATTTATAATATTGAAAGTGCGATTTGATTGCAAATTTTAGACATATATCATAAATAAGTCTGTTATATTTTTTGCGATGCCATGTAGCGTCCAGTAGCCCTATTATTACTATCCATGTTTTATTTAATTGAAATGTTGAAGTTAAACGTCTGTCCGTTTGGTCCTTAAGGACGTTTGCGACTTAATAATGGCATCTTTAAAACATTTTATGATCAATTTATCTGCTTAAAATGCTCTTGAAATACATCAATCACGTCACTTAACGGCAATGACAGAACTATAAAAACTGACCAAGTGTAGGGACTAAGTGTAGCGGATTCCGTAGGTTTTAATAAGAGCAGTTATATCCTAATCGTGTAAGTACGTAACGACTTCATGCTGAGGACTAGAGTTTCAATACCATATACGAACGATTTGTTAAAATTACATGGTTACCCTCTATAAGGGTATCGTCAACTCTAAATTTTATTTTATGTCTATGAGAAAATTGTCTATGATTTTTTGTACTTGTTTGTTTAGAAGACTATATTAGTAGATCAGTTGACGAATATATCTCTATTGAAACATTAAAACAATTTGGTTCATAGTTGGTGATTATGTTCGTAAATTAAGTTAGTAACATTAGTAAGGGCTAAATAAAAAATCTTATGGACATTATCTTGTTTAAAATGAGGAAACGGTTCGGGTTACGGAACCCTAACCGAAAATTAATCCTTATAGCTTTATAATAAGACTAAAACGAATCGCGAAAAGTTAGCAGTATTTAACGTTTAAAATTCGTTGGCTCGTATTAAAATAGATTGAATATCTTTGTCATTTTTTATTGACCCGTGAATAAGAGTGTAAAAAATATACCGCCGACTAACAAATTTACATCGCAACGCCTTCATCTCGCCGCGCATTCGAATAACAACCAAACTCATAATTTACTCCCAACCTCATTAGTATACCACTGTACCAACCGTGGCCAAAGACGCCGCAACAAAGCGCTGACATTCATATTTTAACGCACAACGTGACCACGAAACCGATAGATGTCGTCCACACTAATTTTACGCTCAATCGACATCGATAAAAATTAATACATCAGTCGATCTCCACTCGAATAACTGACCGGCAAAAAGGCACCCAATCGGATAACCATCTGCTCAATATTCAACTATTCGAAAAAAGGACATAGAGACAGTTTTCGTTTAAACTTTTTGCGCGCGGTTACACGAATGTCGTCAGGGTGACCATCCAGGCTAATGGAATTCGAAACGGACCAACTTATTGGATGGGTGCTCGTTTTTTATCGAATATCGATGTCCGCTTCGGTTCTCACAGTGGATGAAGACATAAAAATTTTGGAAGTCGGCGCGGCGAATCAAAACGGACCACATGCAATATTTTAGTGGGGTTTTCGGAATCGTGTCATTTTCTTGTTTTGGCTGGGTGTTCGCCAAATTGGTGGTCTCTCACGCCTCTCGGATCAACCTATTATTTTAGGCCAAATCGCCCGCCTCGAAACGCCAAAGGAGCGTGATCAACACATCAAGATGTTTTGGACTTTTTGCGATTCAAAAAACGTGTTTGTTTTCGAGGCATGTAATTATTATGGAGATTCGCCGCTGAAATAATACTGGCGAGAAATAAACTTTATTAAGCTTGATTAATAACTAAATAATCACTGTAACGTAATGGCTTGTTTGGGTTAGGTATTTTTAATAATTTAATCGTGTAATTTGGTTTTGATTATTTGTGGTCCAATCAGCATTTATCAATTTTTGACGTACAATTATCGTTCATCCGAATACGTGTTGAGTGCTTTAATCAAGTTGGTTTTCGTCGAAAACATTTCAGTGAATGAGGTATCATAGCACCCTATAAAGGCTTGGTTAATGTACGCCGTTACCATAAATTCGTTTACGATATAATTTACGGCATACAACAACTAATAAAGCGGGCGATAAAATTCGCCCTCGAAACGAATTACGACCTCGGCATTGTCGAAAACGAAAAATCGTCGATCCATCTCGTCGGCCAATTAGCTCGACGAATTTGGAGGCACTAAATTAAGACATACGTCTCATCGTTGGCGAGGTGCGACTGAGTCATTGCAAGTGTCAATGAAACTACGATTTTAAATAAGAATGAAGCTTGAAACCTTCTGATTAGTCATCCTGATGATGACCGGGTTTGGAGCAAAGAACCTATTGGTAGTGGAATTTATAGAGGTGTATTTTTATTGCTCGCATTAGTTTTTGTCTTAAGTGGGAGGAATGGCGACGTATGCAATGTCATATCATTTATACTTTAAAATATATTTATGTATGTCCACTTACGTATTGATTTCATGTTTTTAACTTGTTATGTATGTCATTTGTGTATTGATTTGTTGCGGATAAATAAGCATGGGATTTTTTCAGTTAAAATGTAAACATATTTTTGAAGAAGGAAGTTTATTCGCTAAAAGTGAGACAAGTGCCCAAGAGTCGAAATCGGTTCCCGCGAAATACTCGTAAATGACAAGCGAGGCTATTTATTAATCGCCTACAGCGCTAAACGACCACTTTATATTCAAACTGGTCTCAACAGTTGACATCTCAATCTGCTGATATTATTGCCTAGTCTGCTTTACTGCTGTGTCACACATTGGTACCAAGTTATTGTCAATATTGGTGCCATTTCCCGAAAATTTACACTTTATAAAATGGAACAAAGCTCAAGAGCCATCCCTGAAAGTTTAAATGTTACATCAAATAGTCAAAGACAAACACATTCTACATTTAACATAACTCCTCATTGCATGTTTCGTCTACTTCAATTTGTATTACTTACCTATCTTTGATGATTCTCTAGCTTGTTTTAATATGTGTAAAATCGTACAATTGATTATTCGACAAATAAATTAGTCATTTATTACAATTAGCCTAGTCATTTCCGGTCAGAAGTCTTGTCTACTAAGATATTGATCTACTAAAAGCTTTAGGTCCTTTAGTAGCAAGGAAGCTTTTTATATAGTATATTTTTTCTCTATCTTCTATATCTTTGACTAGTACTGTACTTGTTGATTTAAATATAGATGTTAACGAACGTGGGTTAATAAGTAATGTTGGTCCAAAAATTGGGTCCAATGTGTGAACCCAGCGCGACACTTGATTTGTGACAATATAAAAATGAGAATATGTTATCTATATCTGTCGGTCCGTGACGGGAATTTAGTTTTAATTAAATGTCAAATAGTCGCTGTGGTTAAATTAATAAAATAGACGCTACTGAGTCATTCGTTACCGCAAACTTAATAGTTGAAGACAGATCCTGAATGTTAAATGTATTGGAATTAATTCAATACTTTTCAATTATAACGTTTAGGATATGGTAATACGATACCCTGACAAGTATAGAACAGTTTATCTAGGTGTGGTTTTTAGCTGAAGGTTAATTTCCTTATTGTTGTTAATAAAATTATTATTACTATGGTAGTAGTAGTTATTATTAGTTTAGACTTACATCTGTATCAAAATTTATTTTCAAAACGTTCATGACCATAGAGTTTGAGTTCATGACCATAGAGTCATGATAATATATTTTAATCCTATCTTACTTTTTAATTTAACAATTAATATAATTATAGTCACATGCAACTTTCTATTATATGCGAGCATGCAGTCCACCTGATGGCAAGTGGCTACTGCCGCCCATGGACATCTGTAATCAATCCCAGATAGGATTAGATATTCCTACCTCAGGTCGGCCACAGATGCGCCGCTACCCCTGAAGACATAGCTGGAACGCCTAGGAAAAGTCTGTCTCCCTTATCACACCCTTCAAAACGGAACACAGCATCGCCTAACACTGCTGTTATTAGTTAGAAATAGGTGTGGCGGTGGTGCGGCCGGAGTCGAACCACAAAGGGTTCTACCACCTTCAATTACTGTATATCTCCGTCATACTAACTTTTTTATGAGTAAATTTTGAATTTTATTTTTTTAGCCCGACCTACGAGTAATTCTTTGCCGCATGTTCATACAAATATTTTTTTTGTTACAGGTTTGGAGTACCTAAGTGCAGCCAGAAGTTTACATCCAGAACTCCACGCGGGTAGCACCCTGGCCAGCCAGGACTTCCAACTTAGTTTAGAAGGTAAGTACAGTGTTATCACTAAGAATTACGTATGTTATTAGACAGTTGTACATTCATAGGTCATTATTTTTGGTTTTGTGACAATATTTACGAATTTTTCAATGAGTTTTTGTTATCTTCCTTTTCTATCCTATCCTTATCTTCATTTCTTAAAAAATGTTTATTACTCCCTGACACCCACTTCCACTACTGAGGATGTATTTTCTCTTAGAATACAAAGGATTCAGGACATAGTAGACCACGTTGGTCAAGTGTAGATTAGCCGACATTACTTCGAGATTTTTTCAGGCTACGAATTGTCTCAAAATAAAGTTTCCTCGCGATGTTTTCCTTCATCGTTAAAGCATATGACAGCCTTTGTAAATAATACATGTTTTTCCTTCCAGGTTCAAGAATAGCATCTCCAACAAGGTTAAGGTTGTCAGGCGGGGCGATTGGGGCATCAGCGAACCGCAAGCGAGCTGTATCGTGGAGTCCCTACTCCGCAGAATCCTTAGACCTGGCAGCTGTGATCAGAGCATCTCCTGCTAGTCTAGCTGTTAGAGCGCCTTCAGCAGCGTCCACTGGCAGCTATGGACACCTTAGTGCTGGTAAGACATCTTGATACTCGTGTATAAAAAAAGATGTTGGTATTGTGGCGACTTCCCGCAACTAAGAGATGACACTACACGGGTCTGAATCACGCTATCGAAGGTTTCTCAACATCTTGTGTATATACAAGCTCCTAACCGAGACTGTCGAAGCACAGCAATATTATACAACAAAAGAACCTTACACTATATATTGCCATTATGTTTAAGATTACTTGCACTGTTTCTGTAACTTTGTACATAGAGTTCCTTAGTCTATTATAGTATCCTAGACTCACACCGGGAGAGATCGGTTGCCTATATTACAGGTTCACGCCCAGTTTAGGCAACTGAAGATAAATGTTATGTCCAATCTTACTATAATGTTACCCTGCACCTAATAACATTGTGTACTAAATTGTGTTATTTTTATGAAATAAAGATTTATTATTATTATTATTACAGCCGCTCCTAGGGCATGATCACTGAGCCCGGCGGGAGATTTTCCATTCCCTAAGTATCTTTGAGGTTTACGGACTCCGACATAGTTAAATGCCATGATATGTTAAATGGCAATAAGCTTGTTTAAGTGTAATTTCGTTTAAGATTTTTTTTTCGCTATACCGTTGATGGTGCTGCAACACGATATCTATATCAACGGATCGCCAAGGAAATTGGATTTTAAGTACGGAAAATATTATAGCTTATATTATTAATATATACGTAGGCAGAAAGAGGTCTGCCGGGTTCAACTAGTTTTATAGTACCTGAGTACCTGATTTTTACGGGTGGTAAATAGATTTGATCGGATATGGTTGACTACAGGTGACTTTTGTGAAGGTCGGTGTCCGAATTTGCGCCGATTCAGTGCACACGACATATAGAAGGATTGTCGGCTAAACAAAGACAATTTTTTGTTTAAACTATTTTTGTAATAGATAGTTAGTTGTCTATGCAATTTTGAGAGATCATCATTCGACTGTTAAATATCACTAATAATACAGTGAACAAAAAATAATACAGAATATAAAATTAAATATGTATAATGAATTGATGATAAGGTAGGATGATATTTCAAAGCCGCAACACATAGGTGACTGTGTTGGTGTTGGTAGCACTTGTATTATCGGATAATTCCTTTTTTAAAGCTTGGCCGAACTTTAAATGCTAACGTGATTTTTCTGGTAGATATATATTTTTATAACTTGAATGTAGAGAAAAGACGAGTAAGGGAATTTTATTGTAGATATTTGCAACTATATTCCTTCAGCCAATGTAAGTAACCTCCAGTAATGTAACAAACAAAAGTCCGACAGTGTAGTAATAAAAAAATCCTTAAACAATCCTTCTACTTTATTCCAGGAGCAATATCCCCAGCTTTATCCCTATCGCACGCGTCACTCGCGCAGCAGCTTCTGGCGCGAGGAGGCGTGGTGGGCGGTAGCGGGGTCCTCGCTGGTGGAGTGCTGCTGGACCCAGCTCATCAGCAAGCGGCAGCTGCTGCCGCTCATCACGCAGCGCACGCTCATCTCGTAGCTGGGATACACAGGTTTGTAACAGAACAGTTTGACTTAACTAGAGTAGAATTAAATCGAGTAGATGAAGAAGTTGTAGCGCAATATGTCTGGATTATTTATTTCAGTTTTATATAAGTCAGATGCATGCTAGGAATAAGTAAATTGGAATTTCATTTTGAGACATAGTAAAGTTAAAAAAAATTGACAAAGTACAATTAATAAGGCTAGAAGGGTCTCACTAAATAAGAAGTACGGTATTTTTTAAAATTATGTTCTGTAATGTAATTTGAAATGAAATGTGTGTTTTATGATTTGTTTTTTATTTTTAGATCTCATATATCATCGCCAACGCAGCTTCTTATCGGCGCGCCAGTAGATGTTCGACCAGGACTAGGTTTAGATGGAACCCCTCCTCAGCATCTGCAGCAGCCACCTCAGCAGCCTGAAATCACCAGCGTTATGGAAGCTGATAGGTATGTTGATGATGAAGAAGTAAAATTTCCTCATAAAGGATATACGTCAAACAGGATTATAATTGAGGTAGACAGAAAAATAGTTTAAGTAGAAACTAACCTAGATTATAATTGAGTTAGTTTCTAGTTTAGTCTAGTTAAATTTATCAGTATTAAAAGCAAATGACATGATCAAAATAGTTCAAGGATAGAATTCTTGTCCATCAAGTTATTAAGGATCAAAGCTAGCGGTAACCAAGTTAACACTAACGGATCAGGAATTTAACGGTTTTATCTAACGGAACCACGTAAAGTATGATACAAGGTAATTCTAACATTTTACCGGTTATTTTTCACTTACTGAAAAGATGGAAGGTTGAGAGCTCGGCGGAAGATTGATAAAAAAGATTTGGATTTAACGATAATAATTGAACGAAAATTCTGTTAAGTTGGCATTTCATGTGTTTCATCTCTACATATTTTTTTACTCCTACAGCGCATCAACTGCTCTAACCCAACGAAAGTCTCCCCAAAGCCTGATGATCCATCGAGACAGCCTCCACAGTAACAAGCCCTTGTCTGCAGCAGCTGAGAGCACGGTCCATGACGGTCTGGACTCTAAAGATGAACCCGGAGATTTTATTGAAACTAATTGTCATTGGGTAAGATGATTGTATCAAATTATATTTGAGATAAACCTTATCATTACCTAACTCATTGCAATGTAGTAGAATAGTCTTTAGGCTCCTGTCACTTTTTGGAATTAATAAGGAATATACCAGAGAATTCCTGAAAAATCTAAAATTATATGCTATTAAAATAATGGGGCATTGTCGAAAAAATGACAAATAAATTATGATATTGATAAAGCTTTAAATTTGAATTTCTTCATAGAAAACCAAAATATACGATTTTTATTAAACTAAATCCTTAAAAAATGGTTTCTTCTTCCAGGTGGACTGCAAACTTGAATTCCCTACCCAGGACGACCTCGTGAAGCATATCAACACGGACCACATCCATGCCAGCAAAAAGGCGTTCGTCTGCCGCTGGGTTGGTTGCTCCAGGGACGAGAAACCATTCAAAGCACAATACATGCTGGTAGTGCATATGCGACGGCATACGGGAGAAAAACCGCATAAGTGTACCGTAAGTATTATGTCGGAGTACTATTGTTTTATTTAAGTACCCAGTAGGTAATACGTTAGAAGAACTCTTAAGTCATGAAGCTCATCATGGATGTTAGTTTCACAATCATTTGAACAGTAGATCGCAACAGTTCAGGAACCACAAAGTAAGGCAGGAATTTGCTAAAAGTGTATTTTAGACGATGCCATGGATTTCCACGAAAAAAAAGTCATACAATCTTTAGTCATATTAGTTCCTATTTTCGTTGATTGTACTTAATTTCCTCTATGATTTCAGTTCGAAGGTTGCTGCAAGGCGTACTCTCGTTTAGAGAATCTGAAGACTCATCTCCGAAGTCACACGGGAGAAAAACCGTACACCTGTGAATACCCTGGTTGCGCGAAGGCCTTCTCAAACGCCAGTGACCGTGCCAAGCATCAGAATAGAACGCATAGTAATGAGGTAACAAGCTTTGTCTATTAATTTAAGATCTTTTCTATATTAGTATGTTATTTTAATAAGCAATGGAAGAAAAATTGTATAAGATAATATGGTCACAGC
This sequence comes from Epargyreus clarus clarus, assembly GCA_014595695.2. NCBI lineage: Eukaryota > Metazoa > Arthropoda > Insecta > Lepidoptera > Hesperiidae > Epargyreus > Epargyreus clarus. The sequence goes on from JACTTY020000076.1 coordinate 681,384, forward strand.
AAAACAAACCCATCCCATCTGATGGCAACGACAGATATTTAATCCAGACGGGACTTGTAGTAACCTGATTTCGGAAACTTAATATTAGTAGAAGTAATTGGCCAAGAATAAAGAACAGTAACCACTAGTAAAAGTAGAAGAGATGGTGGTACTGCTGGAGTATTTTTTAAAAGAATCCACAATTAAGTGTCTACTTTGTCTACTTAACAAATGATTATTTTGTATTATTATTATTATTTTTATTATTTTGTTTACAGAAACCATACGTCTGCAAGGCTCCCGGTTGTACAAAGAGATATACAGATCCGTCATCTCTACGGAAACACGTGAAGACTGTCCATGGGGCAGAGTTCTATGCCAGCAAAAAGCATAAGGGTATGTTGCGTTCCCATCTTATCAATTTCCTTTTAGAAATCTGTTATCTTCATTTTAACTTTAGAAACATTTTTGATGTTTCCCTCGTGTTGAAATGATGACTTAACGTTACTTATATTGTTCCTCTTACTACTAAGTTAGTTAATTTCGGGTTATCTTATAAAGTCATCATCTTCCTAAGTCATCTTGTAATTATATAACTATTGAATTTGCAGGTTGCAGTAGAGGCGACGACTCAGCGGAATCTGGTGGCGGTGGAGCTGGTTCCTCACCAAGGTCTGAGGAAGGTGGCGTACCCCTGGGTATCAGAGGTCACACTTCGTCCGCCTCAGTCAAGAGTGAGAGTCCAGCGTCGCCCCTACCTCACGGCTTGCATACTCCTGCGCACCAGGTGAGACTAATTATGGTACGAGTAAATCACACTAATATTTAGAAGAGTCTGTTTTTTTATATTATTAAAGGTTTGAAAAAAGTGAAAATATGTTTTGACGGTAAATATGTTGATTGTTTCACAGTTGTCAGCACAATGTGGTGGGGATTTGGACTTTGGTGGCGCTGGTCTCGGTGGGTTTAGCGACGAGAACGGAGCTCCTTACTTCAGACTTGATGGAGAGGTAAATATTATCAGCGTACTCAATATATGACACGAAGTACGCATGTTTGGAATTCTTGCAAACTATACATACAGTAGAAACCTAATATGTAACACCATTCAAAATATGAATAAATGATAAAATTTCAGTCACTTATTTCCTGAAAAACAACTAAATTCTGAACTTTATTTGTAAATAAATATTTTCACTGGTATTTCATTCAAATTTGAAATAGCAGACTTCAGTTCAATGTCACACTGAATTCTCATAAAACGTGAGCTTAATTTAATTAATTTGTAATAAATACATTCCAATGTGCATAATTCTTTTCAGATTTCCCTTACAATATAATAAATTACATTACATTTTAGCCTTACTTTCCGTGGAACTCTTAAAATCTTCCATTTCTCCAAAATTTCTTCTCTCTTCTCCCCAGGTGGAACAAGAAGTGGTCGGCGAGGTGGGTCAGCTGCCGCTGATGCTGCGCGCGATGGTCGCCATCGGGGAGCCGCGCGCGCACCACCACACGCCGCGCTTCGGGAACAAGATGGGCGTGGGCAGGCTGATGCCGCCCGGGCCCGCTGTTGACTTGGGTGGTGGTAAGTTTCTGATATTTCTATTCTATCTTGTGCACAGTAACCTGTATATCTACCTCAGACCTGTATCTAACAATACTGTGATACTGTGAATAGGGAAGGGATTGGACGAGTGACCGCTAGTAGGTAGTTTTTGCGCTTTCGCGCTTTGCAGATCACGGCATGCTGTCATTTCCTGCCTGTTCTGTTTTATGCAAACTATGTGGAGGTCTTATCAGGTGGTTTAAAAACATTTTAACAGCTAGTCATTAGCCTGTACGGCCTACTATCCGTAGTGGAGAAGCGTAGTCGTTGATCCACAACTCCGTCGTGTCGAGACACGAGGTTTAAAATATTATGGATGGAGGATTACAGCTGCGTTTTCTTTAATGTTGTACTCTTGTTGTTTGTATTTGTGGCCCTATAGAAATATGAGACAGCAGAACACTTATTTTATATTGATATTTTTTTACATATCTGTTAAATCTTCGATCGCGCCACGAGTTATTAAATAATAATTAACTTAATAAAACTAGTAAAATACATAAGTTAAATATTTCTTTGACGTTTTTGCAGGTGGGGTACAAGGTCGGACTGAGCTGGGAGGTACAAACGTAGCTGTGGAGTTGAAAACTGGAAACCCTAACACGAGGCGGGATTCGGGAATATCGTCTGGCAGCAGCTTGTATAGTGCTAGGTAAGTTATTAAACAAACTAAAGATGAAATGGTTCTAGTGGAAAGTTTGTTAAAATTGGTTTAACGCCTACAAATATTAGCTTATATTTATAGAATAAAGTCAAGCAAGCGTAAATACCACAGACCTGTATTCTGTGGTAAATACGTAGACCATAATAAAACCATTAACTGCCGATTTTAAAGTAAGGGGCATAGAAAATTTTAAAACGTTTTTTTGAATAAGGTTCAACAAAAACTAATCTATATTAGTTACTTACGCAAAGAGGATGCACACTTATCCAATTTCAAGTTCATTTACAAATGTATACGAGTTTATGTTCAAATGTTAATATTCGATTTCTTTCGTCAGGTCATCAGATATCTCCCGTAAGAGCAGCCAGGCCTCAGTGGTGTCAGGTGCTGTGGGTCAAGGAGTGGTGGGTCCACCGCGGCTGGTCGCTCAGCACACTGCAGCTTATGACCAGCTGTCGCCTGATAGCAGTCGAAGGTAATTTTGAAGTTCATATTCATTAAACAGAATTTAGTTAATTTATCGTAGATTAGCGAAATATCGTAGAAAAGTACGTAGAAAATGACGTTACAAGATCATAGAGATTGTAATATATTCCGACTTGACGGAAAACTGGATATTGAAGAATAATATAGAGCTCGTTCGGTCTATTTCAGTTATGATTGCGGATTATTTCAGTCAATGTAAGTTCTAGCGAGACTTGCTCAGATTTAGCGATATTGCCAGCGAAATTATCTTATTGTAATGTGTTTTATGATATTGTGCAACTATTCAATATATTTTACTAGATCTAGCAACTTTTTTGATATCCATCTTTTTAGGGATTCCCAAACCCGATATCTACTAATAATCATTATATAATGTTCTTTCAGATCTAGTCAAGTGTCGTGTGTGGGGTACGCACCAGCCCCCTCTTCTGCGTTAGCAGCTGTCCAGGCAGTGAGAACTTCTCAAGGCAATCAAGTAAGATTCTTAGTATATATAATACCCTCACCACCACCTCATCCGTAAAAATTAAGTTAAAACGTCTGATATGTATGATTTGATTCCACGTGCACTCGGTACATTTTTTACAATTTTACAATACAATTTTCACAAATGTTTATTCTAACTTCAAGATCTTAGATCAGACTGCATGTTCGTTTACTAGTAACATGAAAAACATGTGTCTATAAGTATTATTTTTTTCCAGGCGGTTCTGCTAAGAGGAGTGACATGCTCAGAAGTGAGGGCTGAGGAGTTGGCTCTAGAGCTAGATCCCAACGTGCAAGTGAAGGAGGAGGCCAGGCGTCTGTCAGAACAGTCCAACTTGAGTGACCAAGCTCAATATCAGCCTTACCCTTGCAGCGCTGATGATGTGGTAAACAAGCTTAATTTTTGACCCCACTAATCCCATGTACAGTATTTTATATAATTTCTATATCATCTACCATTCAATACACGTATTCTACTTCACCTACCATATTATACACATTTGGACTACAACTGGTCAGTCCCATATCATAAATATGTACCTTATATGTACCTCTTTGATGGTAACTTGCGATAAGATATGTTTGATGTTAGATATTTTATTAAGCCAACTGATAGATGGCGCTTATTTCATTATTATTATTTCATCTCAAGTTTCGTTTCGTTACATTTCTGAATATAATGATCACTTGCCGTAAACTTTTATTTTTGTGTTAATTTTAATTATTTTTCCTCAGGGTGACGCCCCTTTCTCATTCAAGACCGAAGATGACAATGAAACGGTAACCTACAAGGAGTCTCGGTCGAACTCGACGAACACAGTGGTGATCACCACCGCGCAGGTTCATCATCCGAACCAGGAAGTAAATCTGGAACAGGTATGATGTTGCTTTTTTATCTAAATACCCTTATAATTTACTTAAAATTCATAGATTGAAGGTATCTATCACTTATATTATAACTGTCTTTATTCTGAAAGAAATTCCTATTTATATTTTGAATTTTTGCATAGTAATCAATGTTATTTTCGGGACAATATATTTTTATCTAATTATCTTTGCAAACTTCCGGTACAATTAAGTTTAGGCCGTTTAGGTTTTACTATTCAACTCAGCAGTTTATATATAAATATTTTGCTTGTTAGATATGATGAAAAATATTTTAACGCCGATTTTTGTGCCCCCAGGTCGCCGAAGGAGAAATGGTGGAAAACAAGCTGGTGATACCAGATGAAATGATGCAATATCTTAACCAATCAATATTGGGCACCGACACGGTAACACCAGCCAAAACGGACTCCACCAATCCGCCCGACCCAGAGACCAACAATCAAGAAAAAGACAAACCAACCAAAGACAATTTAACCAGTGAAATACAGAACACGAACAATTCCAGTGATAAAATAAGTGATGTTGCGACAAGTGACGATTCTTTACTCAAAAACTTAGGTGCCATAGGAAGTGATCTCAATATAAGTGATATTCCAGTTGATTTAAGATCATTAGACGTTAGTATGTCGGGTAATAGCGGCTCTCTTTTAGCTACTAAATCGCCCGATGACAAAAACCCGCCTTTACAAGAGCAGGTGATACCCGAAGTTGTTCCTGAAAAGAGCGAGCAAGAAACCCCAAAACCGCCTACCCCAAAAGTCACTGCAAATAACCCCTTGCAATCTTTGCAAACGATGGCAGCGAATCAGACGGAACAATCGAACAGAATGAGAGTCAATAATCCGCTACCTCAGAAACAGACTTCAGCTATGAGTCCAAAGACGATGGTAATGAGTCCACAGACAGTCATGAGTCCTAACTTAGCGCATAGTATGTTGAGTCCCCAAAGCCTTCCTCATAGTGCCATGAGTCCTCAAAGCGTCATGAGTCCTCACAACATGCCTCATAGCGTGATGAGTCCTCCAAGCGTATATAACGTCCTGAGTCCGCAAAGTGTAATGAGTGTTATGTCTCCGCAGCACAATGCAATGAGTCCGCAAAGTATGCAAAGTCTGCTGAGTCCTCAAATGCCAAATCAAATGATGATGAGTCCTCGTCATAATAACATCGGGAGTCCAATCTCACAAAACATGGCGAATATGGCAAGTCCTATAACTCAAAACATTGCTAGTCCAATGAGCCATGGGATGCCTAGTCCGATGCATCCAGGACTACAGAGCCCCATGACAAGTCCAATGGTAGAAAACATGTCCAACATGAACATGAATACGCCACCATTGCCAAATCAGAATCAAAACATCATGATGAACATGAATATGGGTATGAACCAACCACCCCAAATGGCAACGGTCCCTCCAGCATATAACCGACAGAACTGCAATCAAAAGATCCCTAACAAGAATTACAACAATGTTCCTAACCAATACCAAAATAACTTTAACCAAGCGCCGCCATACCCGATCCAGAATCAGAACGTTAACATGAGGAGTCAAAACATGCAGCAATATCAAATGGTGCAGCAGTTCAATCAGAACCAAATGCCAGTGATGCAGCCGATGCCGCCGAATCAAAACATGGTCTACAATAACCAGATGATGACTTACCACCAACCGGTGAACTATGCTCAACCGAACCAGAGCAACCAGATGCATCCAATGCAAATGTCGAGGTCGTCAATAATGAGTGTGGATAACAGTGGCAACATGACTCGCGGTGCTATGAATAGTTACTGTGATCAACAAAACCAATGTCCACCTGTGCAAAATGCTCAGTACAACCAAAACATGCAATATCCACAACCACCGCCATATAACGCAGTAGTCAACTCAGCGAATGTCATGGGCCCACCGCCACCGAAGAATAATCATCAATACAACCAGGCGATGATGAACAACAATCATTACTACAACCACCAGAGACCATACAACCAGTGGGACTACCCCGGACACCAGTTCAATAAGCACAACATGCAAAAATCCGTTCAGAATTCCGTGAACATGTCAACGGGAAGTCAAAAGCCGAATGGTAATAGATCGGTGAACTGCAATCAGATGAAGAATATGACCGAACAGCAGACGGACTGCAGTATGAACAGTTTGAGAAGCCAGAACAACCAAGCTAGTGATGTCCAAGTTTGGGACATATCGCAGTCTCAAATCGAAGCTTCGAATGGTAGGAAGAAGAACCAGAACAACATGCGTCAAGACACGTATCAAAGGACCCTGGAATATGTGGAGAATTGTGAGAATTGGAAGAGTTCGGAAATGGTATCCAGTAGTACACATCCTCTACAAGGCGGCGACAATATGGTTGTGAACGATCTGCAAACATCCCTATCTTCGTTTTATGAGGAGAATCAGTATCTGCAAATGATTCAATAGTTGTTATAATGTTTATGTACGTGTCGAAAGTATCTTACTTGTAGTTTGACATATTTTATCTGTTTTATGTCATTGAGAAGTAAACAAATAGATTAAAAAAGACAACAGAAGACAATATTTTTAAAGGGGATTTTTAAATTGGTCCTATTACTAGGGTTCTTCAAAAACTTTTCCTTTACTTTAAAAACTGTACAATGGTAAGTAAGTAAACCCTGGCATCATAACTACCCCAAAACGAATAACTTGAATATTAGTTATTCTTAATTTTAAAATGACATATTTTTAGTGTAACTTATGGTGCAGAGTTTAAGGTCGCTAAAATTTGCTCTAATAGAGACTGATTAATTATAAATTCTAAATCTAGGTAACGTAAAGATAAAAGTACATACTTTTTGTTCGTTGAAACATAAAAGACACGCACACAGTTGTAAATATTGTAAACTTATAGATACGTCTTCCACTTAAATTAAGAGTAATGAGATTCTCTATGCATTTCTATGTTTTAATATTGTAAGACATTAAGTGCCTGTCAATGTATAAAGTGTAACTTAAGAAGAAACAGAAGTGCCTTAAATATTTCAATATTTTTGCAAGTGCCTGAAAATAAAATCGTTATTATAAATCATCTTGAGATTATTAAACATTGTAATTGTACAAAGTAGACATTTTCTAGAATTTTTACAGTGTTGTTGACATTTTAGGTATAATTAAGTGTAGTTGAAGTAGATTATACATTTCGATTTACTGTATAATAGGCAATATACATCGTTTTAGAACGGCGAATCTCCTAGTTATACATTTTATGAGATTATTAGACATTAAGTTTTTGTTAACTTTTTATTATTTAATACGATAATGGCGACGCACAAAAATAATTGTAATAGAGCGAAATAAACTGTATTTTGTAATAAATTATTGTTTTTACTGTTTGTAAAATACTTCCTTGTAAGCTCGTGACAATATTTTAAATAAAAAATTATTAAATAAAATTCTTATTACTTTTATGAATCTTTTTATTCTAATAATCTTTCATCGCCCGTGTCTGTATTTGAGGTTTACAGTAAACCTGATGGTTAGTGGTCACCAACGTTCTATAAATTCATAGTTCTGTAATGAGGATAGGATAAAGGGTTAGAATAAAAATAGAAGTAGACTCGACTTAGTTAGAACGCCTCATTTTTTTTTTTTTATAATATAAGGGTAGCGGTCGAGCATGCAGTCCACCTGCTGGTAAGTGGCTACTGCCGCCCATGGACATCTGTAATCAATCCCAGATAGGATTACATATTCCTACCTGAGGTCGGCCACAGATGCGCCGCTGCCCCTGAGGACTAAGCTGGAACGCCTCGGAAAAGTCTGTCTCCCTTACCACACCCTTCAAACCGGAACACAGCAGCGCCTAACACTGCTGTTATTAGGTAGAAATAGGTGTGGCGGTGGTGCCGCCGGAGTCGAACCATAAAGGGTTCTACCACCTTCAAAATGTTAAATGTTTTAATATCCCTGTCGATTTGGCCCTGGGGCGCCACTATGCGTTTATCACCAATCTAACATCAAATGTGAGACTGTATACAGCTATGTTTCGACTTGAAAGCTTCAAAACTATAAAACAGGCAAGCTGCTCCTTAAATATGTATAAGATGATCGATTTTCGTTTAACTGACGTAATGTAAAACCTTATATCTTATTCTCAAAAGTCGTTTAAGGCCAGTGATAGAAAAGTAATGCGAAAAAGTAGAATTTCAAACTAGAAGACAGGCAAGTATATATTGCGTTTCAAAGGCGTGTAAGTTACCATTTTCGTACAGCAAGCGCAATAGAAAATCTCAATATTATTCAGATTTAAGCCCAGTAGTAGAAAATTAATACAAGAAAAGCAATGTCTGGTCTTAAAATTCAGAGCAAGATGGACGTTCATTCTGAAAGCATGGATATTATAACAAAAATAACAAGCGTTGTCGTGTACATTCCACTATTACGTCACAGCTTCAAAATAGACTATTTATTTTGGTTTATGTTGCCAGCAGACGCTATCAATACAGCGTAATAAAAACTTTCGGATCGGTTCACATTCTGCGAATTTGTGATGTAACTGACTATCCAGAGCTTTTCATCTTGACTTCATTATGGAGTTTCAACAGATTTCTGCTGTTTAAATGTAAAAACAATGATAATCTAACGGTAGAAGGATGCGTAAAAACTGGCTGACTTATGTATGAGACGACCATATCAGGAATGGCAACACATCTGAGATTTAGATAGAACTCCTGTTACTCGTATATGGAATCGATTCCAGATATTTGGGACGACAGTGCCCAACTTGCATCAGGTAGACTACATGCTCGTTGGCTACTTTAGTTTTATAAAAAAAAAAAACAAAAGGAATAATGGAAACATTGAGCTAAATTCATTATATAGGTATGTCGCTATGGCAAGGAATAGAAGCCGAAAAAGAAGTTCTCAAAAGTGTGTGAAGTAACCAACCAGCTAACTCCGACAAACTTGGCCAGCGCATTGAACTATCGCTTAAAACACCTTTAAGGAAACATGTGCCCAGCACAGAGGCGATAATAAGTAGACGATTATAATTATATCCTAAACACTTGAACAATAACACCTCGTTAAAAATGTACACGACGTGGTACTAAGAGATATCGTTGAAAAGTTAAATCTGACTCATTATTTATTCGGCCATTACTCTTCTGTTACATTCTTCACTTGATAAAAAATACTGCTTAGTACCAATTACCAGTGTTTAAAACAAAAGCCGTAAATAATGTACTGTTGGATCTCGCGGATGTTGTTAGAATCCAAAATTGTAATGAGTATTTTGAATGGATTGTAAGATTCTACTGAAAAATTCAATATTTAAGTGTTTTTTACGGGAAGGAGATATACCTTTACATTGCTTTTTATTTTACATTACAAATTCTTTTTTAACTTTGCTTTTTATTATACCTACATTGTACAATTCTTTTAGACATAGTCTTCAGGCATGTCTGTAATCTTATTTTTTATAATATAGGAGTAGCGGCCGAGCAGTCCACTCGATGGTAAGTGGCTACAGCCGCCCATCGATCCATTAACCTTTTGAGGTCCACTCCTGGACATAGGCCTCCCCTAATCGGCGCCACTCCAATCAGTACCGTACCCTTTGAATTGAAGGGTATTGTCTTCGGTTCCTGACAATCGTTCAAAATTTTAAATTAATCGGACCGTTAAAAGTGGGTAAAAATCGAGTTCAAAGATTCCGTTACATACATACATACGGTCAAGCTAATAAAAGCGTGGTAAAAACATTAGTAATGAAGTTTTCTTACTACGAAATATCACGATGGATAAAAAATAATGCACCCAATCCAGGATTGATTACAGATGCATATAACCTCACTACTGGCGCACTTCCACAGTCAGTAAATCACATGTATGCATGCACGGCAGCCGTTAATGGCGCCCATGCATAGATTTATTCGATTGTACAAGAAGACATACGTTACGCTCATAATCTTAAAACTAAGATTACTTTAATAGATATTTATTATTAACCTTACGTAACATTAAATTTGAAAAATACGTTTTTGATTACAAACAACAAACATGCCTAGATTACAAGGTCTTTGATCATAAGCACTTAATAAAAGACGTTATATGTGGTCATAAAAGCGGTAGGTGTACTAGAAATCTATAAATCAAACTAGGAAACTAATACTAAAGTGAAAAGTAAAATTCAAAGCCTGTTTACTATTTTAAACAGCAGTTCCGTACCCTTTCTATAATTGAATTGTAATAAATATTATTATTATTTCAATTTTATTACTATTATATTGTATATTTTTGTAATTTCCCTTTAATTTCCATTATTTTAATACCTTACTCGATATGTTTTTGGAACGTATTATTATTTCGCGCAGAAAATCCGCCATAATGTTTTTTTTCAAATATTTATCTGAGGACACTTGGACATATTTGAAACGAATATATCGACATCTTAACTGTCGAAATTCATCCAGCCGTTATGAAAGATAGCAGGCCAGATATCGAACCCGAGACCCACTGAGTTAGACTGGTTCGATGCCTCCACCACGCGGGTTGTCAACATCATGTGGCATGCAAGCTCATTTGCTCCAATACACAAAAAAAGTCTACACAAAGATTTCCACCATATTTTATAATACGTGTAAGAGTAGCAGACAAGTGCTGGTAAGTGGCTACTACCACTCATATACACCTATAATCAATCCCAGGTAAGATTAGCATCCAGAAACCCCCGCGCCGTTACCCCTGAGGTCTATGCTGGAACGCCTCTGATAATTATGCCTCCGCACCCTTCAAATCAGAACACAGCAGCTTTTAACTGATGGTACCGCCGGAGTCGAACTACAGAGGGTTCTACCACCAACAATAGAGATGACAAAAAGAAATATAAAATAAATTTCAGTACGGAACCCTGGAGTATTAATTGATGAAAATGTTGCCAGCTAAGTACCCTTGATGATAAAAAAGCAATTTTACCTAAATTATTACAACAGGTGTCCCATTAGACGAAGCTCTTTCATTTTAGTGAATTTAACGTTAGTAAGTACCTAGATATATCAGATGTGACGTGTTATATATCTCGGAAAACTAATATGTTAAATATAAAAAGAACAGTCGGTTTGTGATTCAAAAATTACTAAATACTAAGTATGTTTCGCATGACAGTAAGATAAAAAGGTTTTAAAATATTATTTTTTATCTGTCAGTCTTCAAGAGACATTAGTGGAATCCGTTGATCGAAATTGGCGGCACATTTAAAAAAATAGAACAAAATTTGTTTTCCCTCACTGTTAAAATAAGAGATAATTATTTTCTTAAGTTTTCAAAATTAATTATGTGCGTGTTTGAAATTAATTTTCATTTGTTACATCGGAAAACATCGTGAGTAAACTTACACGCCCGAGAATTCGTTAGCAAAAGTTCTTAATTTTTTTAATAATATAGGAGTAGCAGACTAGCATTCAGTCCGCCTGATGGTTAGCCACGGACAGCACACTGTCCATGAGGACTAAGCTGGAATGCCGTGACCATGTATGTCTCCGTTAGGACACCCTTCAAACCAAATCAGCAGCGCTTAATGGTTGTTAGGCAGAAATAGGAGTGACAGTGGTGCCGTCGGAGAGGAAACGCTGAATAATGTAAAGAGTACTAATGAACTGAATGACTTGTCAACATGTCATTCAACGGCTTAAACACCTTTTCAGTAAGGGGATCTTTTCAGAAGAAGACCTGTACCCAGAATTGCAGCAGTAACGGGTTGACCAAGACGAACAATTTTACTATTTACTCTATGATATTGACAGTAACTCGAGCAAGAGGGCTTCAGTAAGGAGTTCTTGTCAGTAGAAGACCAGTACCTAGAATTGCAGCAGTAACGGATTGACCAAAACGCACAATTTTATTATTCACTCTATGATATTGACAGTAAGTCGATCGAGAGGGCTTCAGTAAAGGGTTTTTCTCAGCAGAAGACCAGTACGTAAAATTGCAGCAGTAACTGGTTGACCAAGACGCACAATTTCACTGTTAACTCTATGATATTGACAGTAACTCGAGCGAGAGGGCTTCACTAAGGGGATCTTCTCAGTAGAAAACCAGTACCCAGAATTGCAGCAGTAACGGGTTGACCAAGACGCACAATTTTACTATTTACTCTATGATATTGACAGTAACTCGAGCGCGCACCTGTGTTAACCTTTGAGTTATATATAGACGGACGAAAATACCAAACCAATTAATAGCCAAGCGAACAAGAGATATGTTCTTGGCACTGACGAAACGCACTTTCGTGGGAATTTCTTTGAAATTTTTAGACTAGATCGCTAATGTAGTAATTAGGCACGCTGACTGACTAAAACATGAAATCATTGCATTTTGTTTTCAATGTATTATATAACTGGTGGTATAACCCCTTGTGGTTCGACTCCAGCGGCACCACCGCCACACCTATTTCTACCTAATAACAGCAGTGTTAGGCGCTGCTGTGTTCCGGTTTGAAGGGTGTGGTAAGGGAGACAGACTTTTCCGAGGCGTTCCAGCTTAGTCCTCAGGGGTAGCGGCGCATCTGTGGCCGACCTCAGGTAGGAATATCTAATCCTACCTGGGGTTGATTACAGATGTCCATGGGCGGCACTAGCCACTTACCATCAGGTGGACTGCATGCTCGTCTGCTACTCCTATATTATAAAAAAAAAAAAACTGTCGTACTAATGGTATCTACAATCGTTAGAAGTATGTGTTCCTCACCATACCCTTCAACCAGAACACAGCAGTGCTTAATACTTATTGTTATTAGGCAGAAATTGGTGTAGGGGATAACCCCTACATGTAGGTATGTCTCCCTTACCACACCCTTCAAAACGGAACACAGCAGAGCCTAACACTGCTGTTATTAGGCAGAAATTGGTATGGCAGTGGTGCCGCCGGAGTCGAACCACAAAGGGTTCTTCACGCTAGAAATAGGTGTTGTGATAGTACCTAAATAAATTGTAACTGTGAAAACTTGATATGTGTATCACGGTAATTTTGTAATAAACTAGTAATTTTATTGGTGATAAAACAGTGGACCAACTTACTATTAATTTAGAAATACATCGTATTATAATTAATTATTAAACTGGCAAGCATACGGTTATTTGGAGAATAATTTAAATTTTAATAATAAAAGCGAATTTATAACTTTGTTGTGATTGGAGTTTGGTGATCAATTATACATTTAACGACGATCGTATTTTAACAAATAAGTGGAAAAGTACTTTGTGGGGTTAAAATATGAAGATCTGTTGAAAAAGTGTCCAACTGTGTATAAGTAGGAATAATAGTTTTGCGAAATGGCGCTAGTGTTGTAAAATATGAGTGAAATGCGCTAATTTCATTTTTAGGGTTCCGTACCCAAAGGGTAAAAACGGGACCCTATAACTAAGACTTTGCTGACTGTCCGTCTGTCACAGGGCTATATCTCGTAACCGTAATAGATAGACACATAATTTTTTACAGAGCATACATAACGGTGGCCGCTTAAACAACAAATACTAAAAATATTTTTTCGGATTTTTTCTATCTAACTGTCAAACCGTGCTAGGAAGACGGTTGATTTTTTTACAATCCATTTAGTACTATAACTATAACTATTATAATAAATACAAATAACAACCATAAAACATATTTTAATATAGTTATTTTAATTTTATTAATAATATTATACGTTGTTTACGTATCACTCATCATCACCCCAACGCCATCTATTGTTGTGACATATAACTAAATATTGTTGAAAATAATAAAAATAATTAAAAATAATGAACATTTGGTGGTACGGAAGCCGCCATGTGCGAGTTCGGCTCGTACTTAGCGAATTATTTTTTGTAATTTTGGTGACTATAGTAGTAACAGGACTGTAGTATACAGAACTGAACTATTTAAGTACGTAGTACGAAATAATTTCGGTATTTTTGGCGCTTTTTTTATTTACCCATGTGCTATAGGTACCACCGTCACCCCAATTTAACGACTTTCGATGAATTCATGGATACTTGGACAAAGATGGAACAGCTTACTCTACTCTACTTGCATACTTATCTTACATATAAAATTCTCGTGTCACAATGTTAGTTACCGTACTCCTCCGAAACGGCTTTACAGATTTTCACCAAATTTTATATGCATATTCAGTAGGTCTGAGAATCGGCTACTATCTATTTTTTATACCCTAAGTGATAAGGGTTGTTCACCCTTAACATTTTTTTTATTTATATGGCAATACAACGTTTGCCGGGTCAGCTAGTAACATATATGTATGTTTAGGGAGCGATACTTCATAAGGCAATTTGCATTCAGAGGTAGCAACGCATATATGGCAGATTTCAGGTAGAATTTCAATCCTATTCAATATATTTTGAAGTCTTTACGATTATATGACTTGCATGCTTCTTTATGTTATAAATTTTAAAAAAATATTCAGAGAAAGTGACCTTTTTACACAGTTAAATAAAATAATGCTTTAAATCAGTACTGCAATTATGGCTATCATAAGATTTAATTCGTTTAAAGAATTAATGTTCGTTCTTGCTAAATGTTTTATTTTCAGTTTACTAAAATGACAAATTAAATCAATGATTTGTAGTTATAGAACACGGAGAATAACCTGAAAAAGAAATAGTTATTACAAACAGACTATTGTGATTCAAACATTTATTCTATTTTACACGATTTACATAGTTTTTAATCTTGAATGAAACGTTAACCAACCAGGACAGCTATCGGCACTAAGATACCCACTACCACGGCGGCGACAGACGCTATTTTGTACCTATGCTTCCTTGCATTCACATTCATGTAAGCTTCGAACTTGTGGAACCCACTCACATCATAGTTCAACCTCTGGTATTCCCTCAACTGACTAACAAACCCCGAGTTCGGGTTAATGAACTTCCGTCTATGCCTCACGAAAACGTACGCTTGCTCAAACGTCAATTTGTACTTCTGCATCAGATACGCAATGACCAAAGTCGCTGATCTTGAGACCCCGAAGTGGCAGTGCACTAAAACATTGCCCTTTTGTATTCCCTCCTCAATGAACGCGTTGGCCATAGGGAAGTAGGGCAGGAGATTGGTTTGAGGAGTGTCGTAGGCCCTAATGAAGAGATTGCTGATGTTTGTATCAGCAAAAGCAGATTTCGGTATCCGACGAGCCTCAACCGTGAGCACATGGGTGATGTTAAGATGTCGAAGGACTGCCTTGTCAGTAGCTGCTCTGGCATTGCTCAAATAGAGCCCGGGGATGATCTGGCTGTAGCACGATTGAGTGCAGAGGTCGACCCTGTTGTACAGCGCCTTCCTCGACCAGTGTTTCAGTCCGGAGATCGCTACAACTGGGTTCGGGATGCTGAGGAAGGCGGCAACGAATGCGCTTCTCAACATCACCAATATCAAACCTCGTACACCTATCATAATAAAAGTTGCTCCTTTCCTTCACATGTTGCACTTTTTATTTATTTTGGCTTGTTTCATATTTTCTGTTTGTTTTGTGAATTTTTATGTGACATTTATGAAGAGTAATTTGACGGGTGATTTATTCTTTTCTGTCATGTGTCTTGAGTGCTTGAGTTGAATTCGGAAAAGTGAAACAATGCGTTTATAATGGTTATAATGTTTAAAGCGTTTTTTGTATTTAAAGTTGTGTAGCTGATTAGGCATTACAAAAATATGTTTTATTTTGTCTAAATACCTTGTGATTCTACAAGGCCGTAATAGGTGACACGAAAATAAAATTGTAGCGAAAATATAAAGAATACTTGCATAATTAAGAAAATGGTTAGGTGGACGACCTTGTAAACAGAAAAAAATGAGGTAATTGAACAAAATTGACCCTCCCTTCACCAGAAACCATGAAATATATTTTTTTAAATATTGCTCCAAACGTCCATGGCAACATTAATATCTCATTATTGGTTACAGGAAATTTCCTAGAAATTAGAATATCTGATGCATATAATTCATTACGATCTATTGCGTTATGATGCTGTAATACAAATTAGTCCAAATGAGTAACCGAAATGTTCTCGTGGCGAACAAATTCAATTGTCAATTGTCAAGCAACGAAACTGCAAGGTTCCTCGCTAAATTTATCCAGGAATATTGGGTCAAACTAGCAATAATTGTCCGCCATGTTATATTGACTTGGCTTCACAATTTCTCGAAATTTTCGAATGCTCTTGGAGGTAATGAAGGTTTTTGATGAGGTCAGATAAAAATAGCTTTGGCTGAAACTTTCCAAATAGGAGACCAAAGAGGTCTCAGGGTAGACGTTTGAGAGCTTAGTTATGTTCCAATTATAGTACTATACCTACAAATAAACTGAAGTGACTGTGATTTTAAAGTACTTGAGGTTTGTATATATGTACTCGTATTTTTAAGCTATTGCATAGCTTCTATCGCGGGCCTTGAGCATGGAGACCGAATCCAGAAATTCCGTAACGAAAAAAAAAAAGAAAAAAAAATATCGATCTGTGCGCCCCGGGGCGCACACGCCAGTTGACGGGTTAATGACTATTTGCATACTGCATAAATAAAATAAATAAATAATTGTAATTGCATAACTTGATAAAAAATGCTATGCAATAGCTTTACCGCGGCAGTCTCCGATTGCCACACGTATTTTTTATATTTCATAAAAAGATAACCAATATTCACGCAGTAGGGGTACCTGTGCCATGAGTAGGTACGTGAACACATACAAAGAAAGGTAGAAAAGCGCCCAGACCAGAACATTAATCTAAATTGATCATAAAAAATCCCCATAGAAGATCATACTCCGAGTTATTTTGCCTACAATCTTTCTAATTTTGTACAAGGGTACTGTCGTAGAAGAGGCATTCCTTAAGATAAAGCAACGTTAGGTTTCCCAAGGGGTTCTAGCTTTGTCTAGTAGCGGCGTATCTATGGCCGACCTCAAGAAAGAATATAATTGTATCTGTAGCACTACCATGAGTTTACAAAAGTATTACATTACAGATATCCATGGGCATCCGTAGTCACTTACTATAAGATGGACTGCAGGCTCGTCTACTATTCCTATATTATAAAAGGAAACACGCAAGTTGGTATAACGCTGATTTATTAAGTAAATACCCTGTCATGTTTAAAAAAAATTACAGTCATAATATAATTTTGTAGTGTAGTGTTTTGTGGTCGTTCCTACTTCTATAAACCGTGTCTTACTCGTAGTTTCCCTGGAACACTTAAATCCCGATCAGGAAGTATCGACAAGATTTTACGACTGGCGCTGGAGTGTAAGGTAATTGTTCAGTTTCCGGTTTATATTTGAATTTCTAGTGAGTGAACGGGATTTTTGTTTATTGTTAGTAGATTATACATAATAATGTTTATTTCTGGGTATTGTGAAATGAGTCTTACATAGATATCATAATAATATGAATAGACTAATAAATTACGTGTAAGATGTGTGGATAACCTTATATCCCTGTTTGAGTGTATAAATGAAAATGTTACTATTTTAAGAAAATACGAAATGAATCAGTGTAGGTAATAGTTTACTGCGCTAAGTGCGGATTCTTAAATTTCATATACCTCTGAGAATTTGTTTTATTCGTGATAAAATGTAAGTACCATGAGCTTTCGGGTGTGTAGATTTCTTCACGATGCGAATTCTTTTCTTTACAGCGAATAGTAGTCATAAGTAGTTTATAATGCTCATAAAACTTCGAAAAAATAAGGTCCAGACTGGGATGTTAACGTTCAAATTACACTACTAGGCTATTATTACTAATATTTTTGTAGGTATATATGAAGTGTATTCTGAAGGTGGTAGAACACTATGGGGTTTAAATCCGGCGGGACCAACACCACATCTATTTCTACGTAATATAGCAGTATTAGTGTTCCTGTGTTCTGGTTTGAAGGGCGTGGTTAGGGAGATCTCAGGTAGTCCTCAGGGGTAGCGGCGGGTAGGAATCTAATCTTATCTGGGGTTGATTACAGATGGGTGAGAGTAGCCCGTTACCATCAGGTGGAGTGCATGCTCATCTGCTACTAATATTACATAAAAACATATAATTACATATAATACATATACATGTGTATCTAACTCCACTTTAGTGTTCTGTTCGACCCACATCTCATAATTGGGTCGGCTAAAACTCGATGTGACATTGACGCTTCATGCGAGTGAGAACTCATACGACAGACAGCGATGAAAAGTTAAGCGTAGAACCCTTTACGGTTCTACAGTACACTCTTTTGTAGGTAGAATTCTTGGTTCAACTCCAGCGGCACCACTGCCACACTTTTTTCCAAATAATACTAATGTTAATCGTTATTGTGTTCGAATTCGAAGAGTGTAGTAGGGGAAACTTACTAGACCTAAGCGTTCCTCCTCATTTAGTCCTCAGGGATAGCAATGCTGTCCCTGTAGTCCCGGGACTAGAATAGGGCTATGGTATCCACTGACCGTCATATGAGGCGACGAAAAGGGGAGCTTCCAGGGTTACGAGCGGCAAGAGTGGGAGGTCGAACCGTCCAGCAAGCAACCCCAGGAAGGACGGCGGTGTTTGTGGCCGCATACCTTTGTAAACACCAGGGGTGCGGGAGGAGCGTACACTGTTCCCCCAGCCCGATAGGTGCATCGCGCTCGGAGGACTCTGGTTGTCTTCCATCGGAGATCCCGGAGTTCTCCACCAAGAGTTGAGGAAGGCCACCGCGGAGGTTTATGTGCGGTAAAAATCCCATATAACTCGGCGTCGTTCCCACGCCGTCGGGTTTCCACCTCGTAAACAAAAAAAAGGGATAGCAATGCACCTGTGTTAGACCTCAGCTGGTTTCATTACACATTATCCACTACTCCACTAACCATTATCTGGACTGCATCGTCGTTTGTTACGTTTATATATTAAAAAAAGATTTTAGGCTTTTAAAATTTTATAAAAAATATATGTACTAGCTGATCCGGTAAATGTTGTGTTGCCATATAAATAAAAAAATCTTAAGAGTGAACAACTCTTATCACTTAAGGGTATTAAAAATAGATAGATGCCGATTCTCAGAACTACTGAATATGCATATAAAATTTGGTGAAAATCGGTAAATTCGTTTCGGAGGAGTACGGTTACTAACATTGTGACACGAGAATTTTATATATAAGATATTGTATAATAAGTACATACTCAGTGCTTAATTCAATTTTAGATTGCAAACATTCAATATGATACGGTAGACTCGTAAAAAGAGACGTAAGTCCATACGCTCGTAAGATTTCACTCTATTTTCGATATATTTCAAGATCGTATGGAATTCGTGTTCACCGATTATTTTGTCTGACAAGAGCTTATAGTTACACTGTTCGCTTAAATTGTGTGCGTTCAATATAATTGGAAACTAGGATTTTCATGCGACTTTCGTCCATATTAAATGTATTCAATTATGTACAGATATTTTTTTACATCTGGAGGTACTGCTGTGCTCCCGCTAAGTTTCCATAATATCAAGAGCAATATCACTATAAGATTTTATTTAATGTACGTATGTGAGAAACAAATTTTGTATCTAAATTTTAAAGGTGGTAGAACCTTGTGGTTCGATTCTGGTGGCATCACCCCCACACCTATATCTGCCTCATAACAGTTGAAATCTCGCATAAACCGCAAACGGTAGAGCTTAAATCTCGCGTTAAGGTTTTTTTCTTTTGGATGACAGCAAATGATTGGCTTAGTGATGTCATTCCCAATCCAATATGGCGGGCGATTGAACACTAAAACGATGTAACCTTAATATAAATCTAGCTAAAATGAATACTATAATCATTGTACCGTAAATATTATTCAATTTTAAGGCGAATCATACAATTTAAAGTAGAGCAAATATGACACTTGCATTAAATACATTATCATACATTAAATTGGAACAGACAGACATAATACAGTTTAATAATAGTGAAGATATTGTTTCAACATTTCCCATACAGATTTAGGTTAGTTGTTCCAGTTGTGGAAGACTGACTAATATTGAGTTACATACATCTTCCACATGGAGATTCCGTGACTAGAATAAATGCGGCATTAATTTGTCTTGTGTCAATTAGTATCACTAAAATTCATTTTAAGTAAGTTATGACTTGAAGTAGCAAAAACGCAAGGCCTTTTTTTAAAACAGGAGTAGTAGACGAGCATGCAGTCCACTTGATGGTAAGTGGCTATTGCCGCCCATGGACATCTGTAATCAACCTCAGATAGGATTAGATATTCCTACCTGAGGTCGGCCACAGACCCCCCCTACCCCTGAGGACTAAGCTGGAACGCCTCGGAAAAGTCTGTCTCCCTTACCACACCCTTCAAACCGGAACACAGCAGTGCCTAACACTGCTGTTATTAGGTACAAATAGGTGTGGCGGTGGTGCCGCCGGAGTCGAACCACAAAGGGTTCTACCACCTTCCAAATCTACCTTTAATTATACAGTAGCAATAGACCGAACATGAGGAGGGAAATGTTATACTAATATATGTCAAATGTCTATCAATTCATCAATATGAAGGAGAACCCTTTGTGGTTCGACTCCGGGGGCACCACCGCCACGCTTATTTCTGCTTCATTACAGCAGCGTTAAGCGCTGTGTTCTGGTTTGAATGGTGTGGTAAGGTAGACATACTTTTCCGAGGCATTCCAGCTTAATTTTCAGGGGTAGCGGCGAATCTGTGGTTGGCTTCAGATAGGAATATATAATCCTATCCGGGGTTGATTACACATGTCCATGGGCGGCAGTTGACACTTACCATTAGGTGGACTGCATGCTCGTCTGCTACTCCTATATTAAAAAAAATCCGAGATGGTGTCAGTGTGAAGCGAGATGAAAGTTTTTGTATGAAAATCTCGACGTTGTCCCCTATACAGCACAATTTATTTATAAAGGAGCATGCAGTCCAACTGACTGAAAGAGATCACTGACTGATATCACTGTCACCCATGGACATTTATGATCGATCCCAAATCATATTGAATTATTATTTCGGATCGGGACTCTAGGGATCTTTAGGAACTAAGGCGGCTTGGTGTCAACGTCTCTATCAAATCCTTTAAAGTAGAATACAAAACAGACAAAAATATAAGGCATAAACAGATCAAGGCATGCTTTTATAAGGCAGAAACAGATGTGGTGGTAGTGCTCCTGGTGCTCTAATCACGACAAGGTTCTTTAATAGGTATTTTCAATCAATTTTCATGTTTGGTTAGTTAAAAAAGTGTTCCCTAGTCACTAGTTTGTAGATTCGTCAGTGTCACCAGTGTTCGCCGTATCTTCTAACCTAACCTATCCTCACCTAAATTGGACCATTGGACATCCTCATAAGGTATGATACTCGTAGACTATGGAACTACACCTATTAAATAGAGACGGTGTTATCTAAAAGCTCTGTACCATGGTTATGATTGCGTGTCCTTCTTACTGAAGTATAGTTATTATCCATAGGTTGGTAATCAGTATGAGATACTCATATAGATATATTCTACTATAATATGCACATGTTACATTGTGTTATTGAACTTACATTTTCGGTTTGCTGTTTATGGAAATAATACGGTCAATATTTTCATTTTTTGCTATAACAATAAGGTACTTAGTAATCTAGGAATAATATCCAGCCTGTGCTTCACTAGACGGACTTTAACAGACGTGACCTTATTACAGTTTTATTGAATTATGAAAGATAATAATATAAAGATGTGGTCAGTTGGAAGTTGTGTAATGCAATCTCAATTTGTCCTACGATCTTTGCGGTGTATGGGTTTTCTATTGCTATTACTATTTAAATGAGTACATTACAAACCAGTAGAGCGGTATAAACCACTGACTTAGTTAATGCGTTTAACCAGACGGTTAAATATTACAACGGGCTTTCTACGAAACAAAACGAATTGAAACTTGACTAATGGGTTTCAACGGTGCTGTTCCCAGAATGCAAACCACATCGAACTCTCGTTACGAACGCGCGTGCATCCAGCAAACCAGGGCGAATCATTTGGGTTAACAGCACCCATTGCTTACCTTTGGTGTATTCTATTTATAGCGCGAGATTTATTCCAAAGCCTAGGTATTATAAGTGTTGTGAATGTACACACAATGAGCGGTATTTTTGGAGCGGCGGTCGAGCAGGCGGGCCCGTGACAGCAGTGTGGCGGTGGCGATTGCCGAGCGCGTGCGCACCCCGCGAACGTTTACGTGAGCAGTGATCTGACGTGCAGTGCAAGGAGTGTAAGTTTCGGAGCTTATTAATCGATTAATGCTTCGAAGTGCTTCGGTGAAGTGACGTCTAGGTGTGTGTGCTAACATACTAACATGCGCGAGCGGTGCTCGGTTTGGAATGAGTGTGCGTGGGCGTGAGCGTCGTTGGGTGTGGGCAGGGAAATTTGATAAGGCGAGATGTTAGGCGGCAGACCACTTTTGTATGCAGCGCCGGCGGGCGCGGACTATTTTTGAACCGACGACGCCGGGGCAGAGTATCGGCCATATCGTGATGTCCGTCGCTGGGTGCGGACGCGATCCGATATCGGAGTCGTTGCGTTTTGGAAAACGTGACGAAACGCTTTGCATGCACATTACAAGCACATCCTAAATTGACTCATATACTTGTACATAATACTATATGTTTTGTATATATGTTTGTATTTATATGAAATCATGTATTATATGCATTATTTTGGTCACGTAAAACAATGATATACATATATTAATGGGGTTTGCCTAGAAGTTATTAATTAGTACTTAAAATTATATTTACTGGAATTTATATCATTGAATTATGTACAGTTTGATGATATAATTCCGGCACACATATGACAGTATTTTCATAGTTTATGTCTCAATATTTCACGTTTATTAACCCATTAATAGAAATTTGTTTGAAAACTCCAGCGTAACATATTGCTATACACTTTGAGTAACTCAAAAAAAAAAAAAAAATATCTACTTTAATTAATTCTATATGTTGTGTCTTAGGCAACATATGGACGTACAACTTCTTATATGTTTTATTATTCACTATAAATGTTATAATTTGCGCTTCGGCCACATAAAACTGCAAGCGCACGGCAGTGCACAAGCCAAGTTCTAGTTGTTGTAGCATTAATAGGAAAAGTAGTTTTATGTCTAAAGTGACGTAAAATAATTGTAACCAATTCATTTATTTTTGACTTTAACGAACAAGTCATTTAAAGATGCAATGTACAAATAAAACGTAAGCATAAATACAAAGCATACTATCATCATCACTCGCCATCTCAAGGGACATGGGCACTCTCATATAACAAACAAAAACATCGATATCAGAACTCTTAATATTTATATGGCTTAGCCGAAAATCGAACCCAAAATCACTCGTGCGGCAAACTTCGCCCGTGACAACTCATCATTAGTTGCCATCAGAAACACATATTCGCAAATGTATTTACTCATGTTTAAAATGATACCCCACTTAATTGTAGGATTACCAACCACTAGTCAGCTATAATTTATAATCTGTGACGTTTTCTACCACGTGACTTTCAGCTAGATATTTTGTAAACAATATTAAGTATATTCGGATTCGGCCTACATCTATTTAGTGATAAACAACATTTATTTTGGGACTGTCTCTACAACTATTATCGAAGGACATTTTATTCAGAGATTGCACAATATTTCTTTTTATTGCGATATTCTATGAAGACAAGATTTCTGAGTAACGAGTACAACTCTCTGAACCACTATTGGGTTTATGACTCCTGTTTATGACATGACTTTAATAAGATTGCGTGGGTAATTACTAATATGTCAGATGTATATAAATTGGTAGAAAGTTATTTAAAACTAAATGCTTTTTATACAGTACTACTGACCGACAAGTCTGTTGTATTTTTTAATAAGCAGTAGATAACTCTAAAATTAAATAATGCTGTCTTAAATAATCATAGTTTAAACGTATAATCATTTATAAACAAATAAATAAAAGTAAAATGATTGTAAAGCTTTCCGACCTTCAACTTAGCTCTAAAACTACCGAGTAACCGAGACCATAGAATATTTATTTTTATTTGTGACATGCATAACCTGATTTCTTCTCATACGGAGTCATAGGTATACTTAGGCATCAGTACAACTAACAAAGGTAATAACTATTATGTCGTTGTTGTTTTAAACCAGTTAAAAGCTTGCATTGGGTGCTTCAATGACAAGTAAAATTGGCGCGCAAACTGTTTAATAAACATCACGTTTAAATGTACGTTTATTTACGCGTTCTAGAATATTACAATGTAACTGTTGACGTAACATAAGCTATTTTTTTTTTTTTTTTTTTTTAATGAGAAAATTAATGCCTCATTGTACTTAATTAATAAAAAAAAATGTTGTCTAAATACAAAATTAAAAACTAATTATAATAGTAATAAATGCACACGTCATTTTTATTAAAGTATATAAAATTTGCTTTTTATATAAGTTGTAAACCGAAACTCCGTATGCACACAATAATAATACTCCCAAAATGTCTTAATTATTTATTAGATTAAGTATGAATCAAGATTTTGCCTGCCAAGGATCGATATTGACAATATCTAGTATACAGAAAACAGCAATTCTTGATCTTGGATAAGCAAAACATTAGACAGATTGAATATTATTAACGGCGCAAGTAAATACTGTACACAGTCTACGGTAAGCAACTTGAAGTATCTACGGAGGCCTCTACGCTGCTACGAAACTCGTAGTAAATGTGTAGCACTTAAAAGACACCAAGTCTTTTAAATGAGAAATATAGTTTTTATTTTATTGAAGATTTATTATATAAAGTTATTAATTATATAATTGTGTAATAGAGGGATGTTTAAATATTTTAATCCATTCATTAAAAGTAATGAAAATTGACTGATATTTTTTAGGTCGTAGCATTATCTCTTGATTTTTTTTTATGCAAAATAACTCTAAGGTAAGTTCTCTACTAGTACTTAACTGGTGATTATATATCAGCATGTAAAACTCAACTTTAAATATTGAGCGTTTGTTCTAGCCAACAATCAGGTACAGTTTATGTTCCAACAAGTATTCGCAATACAACTGGGAAATAGTTATAAGAAAAGGTATTTACCTTTCCTTGTACCTATGAGTATTATTTTTGCCTTATAACTGCAGTGTTAAGAATTGGTCAATTTTTATTTGGAAGATGTAGTGTGGTTGAGATTTGGGACGTCGTTTTATAGTTGAAGGTCCATTTATGTCTACAGACATTGAGCGTGCCAGACACGGACCGTGGCAGGCAAAATAATATTTCTCTATATTATTTTTTAATGAGCATTGTACAGTTGTAAAATATTATTTTGTCGGTAACGGACCGTGTCTGATACGTTCAGTGTCTGTAGATATGCTTTAGTCCTCACTGATACCAATGCGTCCATTGCTAGACCACAAATCGAAAGACACTGATTAGGTCTCTATCGGTGGCAATGACCCATTTTCGAGATGGACTGCATGCTAGCTTACTTTTACAATGTTAAAAAACTTAGTAAAACATATAAATAACTAGCTGACCCGGCAAACGTTGTGTTACCATATAAATAAAAAAATGTTAAGGGTGAACAGCCCTTATCATTTAAGGGTATTAAACATAGATAGTAGCCAATTCTTAGACCTACTACCTACTAAATATACCTACTACCTATAACCTACTGAATATGCATATAAAATTTGGTGAAAATCGGTAAAGCCGTTTCGGAGGAGTACAGTAACTAACATTGTGACACGAGAATTTTATATATAAGATATAAAAAAATATAGTCACATCAATAATTCACAAACATCTCTTGAACAATACTTCAATTTGACCTAATAATATTCGTTCCAATATGCACAACAGTCACCTACTCTCAAAATATAACGACAAAATTTAAAGTCTTGGATTCGTATCAAAGTACGGACCGATTTAACTTTATAAACGACGTTGACACTGAAAATTTTGTTACCAGCGTCCATAATGTGAGTATCTGACACTTTTATGTGCGTGATGACCGCACGAATTACATTTATTATTTTGTCTGTGGGTTTATTCACAACATGCATTCGTATTTTGAAATTACGAGTATTACTTGCAATATTGGAATATATTTTATGATTTTACTTTATTGTATCGGTAATATATTTTTTAACGTGATAGCTTAGCTGTTCTTATAGTTATTTTATGTGTAGCGCTGATTTGTTTTTGTTCGAAACATTGATCACATATAGCGGCCCAATTTAAACTTCAGAAGTAGAAAAGTAACTATTTTTTAATATAGTAGTTAACGATTATGCAACTTAAAAAAAAAAAAAAAAAAAAAAAAATTGAAAAATCACTTATTTTTCCTCGTAACTGTTATAAAGGGAGAAAAATTTAATTGGGCATTGTGAAACTGAGCTTTTTGCTGTAACTTGACATTTAATACCCAGATTTGGATTCATATAAGCGACACAATTTCATGCTGGAATAATACAGGTAGTATTTCTTTTTAACAACAAACACGTTGCGATGCCGTTTTACTTTTTGAATCGTCTTCGTAATTCCCTTCATTATTTATCGCTACTTATTATAGTTCCGGATTCAACCTGAAAAATTCAACCTGTAAGCAATTTGTCTAAAGCAAAGACGATTGAAGTAATTTGACTAATTTGGTATGCTTCGTAACGCGTCGAATGAATGTATGCCATGCAACACCGTTTAAACTGGAACATTTAACACTGCTATTATAAGTAGAAATAGGTATTGCGGTGATGTAATCGGTCGGCCCACGGATGGTTCTATCTTATACATATCATTTAAGAATCGGTCGACTGTACAATCGATTAACAATCGCAACAAAAATATCACGGTTCAAGATACAGAGCTCTGTGACAGACGGACAGACATCGGAGCCTTAGTAATGGGTTCCGTTTTTACTCTTGGGATATGGGACTCTAAAAAAATGTTAACAAAAAATTACAACCTACTTCTATGTCACTACAAAGTAAAAGATAATTGAAATAAATGAATTGGTTTAGTAAACAGTTCTGATGTCGGCGCTCAATATATTTCGTTGGATAACGGCGTAAACAGCGTGTTCAATCTATTTTTTTTTCACCCTTTTTATTGATGACATACTAACGTGTATATTAACTTAAAACTAAACTTATAATAATAAAAATAAAATAAAAACGGTAATAAATATACGGTCGAATGGAGAAACATCCTCCTTTTTTGAAGTCAGTTAAAAAGGAAATCTTTATTAATTTTCGAAAAGCCTCGATTAAAACTTATAGTACAAAAATTGAACTAAGTATGTAGTTTTTTCAAAATTGATCAGAAAAATAAAACATTAATTGTTAATATGTATTGTCTGACAGTACGAGCTTCGAATTCATGTCGTGGCATCGGATGGCTGTGTCATCGACTCATATCAATGCCAAATTCACTTGACTTTGTTACACTATAAATAGTTAGTCAATGACTAATCGACTTATATTACGATTTTATCTATAGTCTAGACTTATTTTGTAAAATTTAATGAACGCCGATTTATCTTTACGTAATTATAATATTATTGTTATAGTTTTTAGGTATTGTGAAGGCATTACTATGACCTTCTCATTATGAGTTTGAGTATAATTGCAGGGATAGATAGGTAGTTGAAACTTTGCATCTCAATCCGAATCGGAGGTTCAAATTCCTGGCCAAACATTGAATTTCCAAAGTTATGTGCGAACAAGAAATAAATTATCACCTGATATATCGATCGCGAGGAAATCTGCAGGTCTACAAGATCTTTCAAGAAAAAAGTCTAGTGTACAAATAAGGCTTTGTCAGCGCTATAGCCTAAGCCACTCTGAAAGGAGACTCGCGTCTGGGGGAAAATATTGAGTTTCTGATAATAGTTCTGTTAGTGATCGTATCATTTTAATCTAACATGACTTTTGATCAATTCCATAAAATAAATTAATCCTACTTGAATACAAACATAGGCTGTTACTTCTAAAGAGATAAAACGCCTCTAAAAAGAGAATCTGCCTTACCGCAACACACAAATCAGCTTTACAGTACTTTAAAAAGTGGTGTGACAAAGGTGCCACCAATCAAACTTAAATTTCGCACATTAATATTTGCCAAATGTATTTAGAACAATTTCGTACGCTTTCGTTCTAAACGGATGCCAAGCGTGAACCGGTGTGTGACACTGAAGTAACTGTCAACGAGCCACGCAGCTGAAATCACTCGATATTGACATGTGACCTAGTATGTGACAGCCGCTCTAGTTAAAACAATCTGTTGCTTAGGTACACTTACTACTACATGCTACTACATGTATGAAAAATGTACGAAGTTTTTCGTACGGTAAATATGTATACACTATTTGAACTCTCGAAAAACTGGCTAAGTGCGAGTCCGATTCGCACGTGGAGTAAAGGAAATATATATTTTTTTACTAAAATTAACGTAAAAATCATCTGACCAACAACTATGATAACTATTTTGTACAAAGATACGAGTAGTTTGAAACCCGAGAAGGGACATAGGATAGTTTTTATCCTATCAATTAATCTAAGATCCCGATTAATCTAAGATCGATTAATCGGAGAATTGATCTTTTGGACCAAAAAGTCGATTATTTTAATCGATATTAGTAAGGATTGAATCGTAAACTATTCATTGGCTCTAGTGATGATTTTGAGCAAAGTTGTAGTCCATGAGCTCATGAAGGTTTCAGAGTTGGTACGCCCAATTTTCGCCAGATGGCGCCACTGTCATTCCAATGAAGGTACCAATTTTCAGTTTTATGTATGTTAGTATGTCATATTATTTTCTTTTAAACGCGGGCGAAGCCGCGGGTAAAAACTAGTAGTATATAAGTACTCAGAATTATTTTGAATGTCCTTCTCCACGGTACATTTATCTCTATATCACCACGTTTTAATAGACTTACACGAGTAAGCACTTGGCATTAACAAACAATTATAACGACGACCTGATGCGAAAGATAAGCTAATTACACGCTTATCAGATCTGGCATCATAAGAGCTTTGTAAAAATATAGGACAATTGTGCATCATTTCACTTTAGCTGTAAATTCTTGAATCTGGCAGGAGCTAAACATTTTAATGAAGAATTTGTTGCAAAACGATGACGTTTTGATGACATGATTATATAACGTTTGCACGTGATTTTGTACAAATGGATTAGGCTTTATATAGATGTATAGGTTATACATTGTCATTGGGGCTTCATAATTTATTGACTAGGAAACTCTTTTTAAGCGTAGACAAGACTGATTATTCTTAGATTCTTATGCATAGTGTAAAAGGCGATAAGTAATTAAAATTAGATGAACAAAAAAATATCAGTTTCTAAATAAAACCTTTTGTGGTGTTGTTTTCGAAAGGTATGGTTGGATCGAAGTGGTACCACCGCCACCCCTATTTATAGCGTTTGATAGTTCTGGTGTTTTGTTGTCTGGTCGACTTACAGCTTTATACAGAACCCCTGTTCTATATGGGGTTGATTACAGATGTCCATTGGCTTAAATACCATTAAGTATCCTCCCTACCTTTTCCATGTAAAGGTAGTCTGGAAGAGATCGCTGCTTAGCGATAAGGCCGCCTATTGCATTAAATTAATCTATATAATTGTGTACTATTGTTATGATCTACTGAATTGTGCATAAATAATATCTATCTATCTATCTAAATTTATTTGCTACTTCAATTGTTTGAAAATCACGCAAACAAAAACGCTGTAACTAAAAATAATATTTTTTTTGTAATCATTTATGCAGAATTAAGCTTTAAACGTCGAATAGTAGTAGTAAAAATGTATACAAATATAGCTCTACCTACGTAGCCTGACGTAAAAAAATTGGCAATATCTTTCTCATACAGACATGAGTGCATGAAATGCCTTTTGTGTGAGTAAGTCATAAGAATTTACTCGCACTTTGAAATTACTTCCTAAATGTCCAACGACATTAAGTGAACAGCACAAACTAAGATAGGAACCTAATCCTCCTTATTTGCGGCAGTATAGTCCACGTAAAACTGCTAGACCGCTCTGAATATAGAAATAAATCGCGTCATCATATCAAATTGTATGACTACACCTGCTCGCAACAACTTCAGAGCGGATTAGCAGTTTGGCGCGAACTATACTGCAATACATATTTGCTTTAAATAGTCGACTGAAGGGAAGTGTGTGCTACCGTCCATCAATATCCGTCATCATTCTTAAGATGTATTTCTCCCCAGAAATAATAGTGTTCAGTAATATAGATTGGCGTTCTAATCTGAGCAAGTTTATCTCCCTCACTAGACCCTTTGAATAAGAATACAGCAGCGCTTAACACTATAATAATAACTGTATAGGTATGGCGGTAGTTCCTCCGGATTCGAACCGCACCTGCACCGTCACCGAACCAATACCGACAACGAGATTATTTCGGGCCGATTTTAATTATGTCGTGACAGCGATAGTTTGTCCACTGCGACCGATATCGTCGGTTTCTTTTGTTCGGTCGATATCGGTGTGTGACGGCAGTGTATGGACAAGTTTTTCACATGAAAGAGATTATTTTGGGCCGATGTTCATTATGTTGTGACGGCGATAGTTTGTCCACTGCGACCGATATCGGCGGCTTATTTTGTTCCAGCTGTCACTGGTATGATGGCAGTGCATGGACAGTTTCAATGTGTTTTACATTGCGGGCACATCGGTCCGTCAAAAAATCGGTGCCGATCTAGCGGTGACGCCGATCTACTCGGAATAACGGCGGCCGGGATGACGGTGCTCGGGTGACGGACGTTCGGTGGACAAGCTGCTATCGTAAATGTATGTACGCTACTTCGGCGCAGTCATTAATTATCGGTATCGGCTCGGTATCGATCGTCGGTGGACAAACAGCGTATGGGTTCTACCTCTTTAAAAGGTCTAAAATTAAAGAACATTTAGTTTTGAAGGTCCATGTAATTGGCGCCAATAGTAATTTTATCGTGTTTGCCTAATTAATTACGTTTTATGATAAATTATATTTACCAAACGCTTTACTTGAAAATTTGCCAATTAATTTGATAAACTATCACCAACTGCAGTTATCCATTTTGTACTAATTATTTATTAGCATTTTATACATAAATTTATCATTTACGTAATTGATTGAATACAGATGCTTCTGAACACATATTTTTGGTTTACGATAAAAGTTTCCACTGTATCCAAGAGTTACAAAAAAATCCTATAATATAATTAAATGTGCAATTCTTGTTCTTAATCATACTTTTATAGTTTAAAAGAAATATTTAATAAATACTCGTTTAAGCTTCATTTAATTTTCAATACCTTTAATTGTTATAAAAGCAAAATATCTGACTGCTTAAAAATAATGAAATGAAAAAGGAAGTTATGTAGTTTCACTTTTACAATTTACGCGAATCCAACAACACCTACTCGTATGTTAAAATCCGTGAAGCTTTAGGGCATCTCAAAGAATGAGATATCCATATATGCATACTCTCCGCTATAGGTTAAAACTCAAAGTGTTTGGGATTCTGATCCGGATCTCCCGATTGAGACGCCAAGGATTTTTTTTATAATTTGCAGCAGCAAACGAGTGTGCAGTTCACTTGATGGTATGTGGCTACAGCCGCCCATAGTAATCTGTAATCAACGCCAGATAAGATTGGATTACTACATGATCTCCACCACAGATTCATTGCTAACCTTAAGGAATAAGTTTTTTTATAATATAGGAGCAGCAGACGAGCATGCAGTCCACCTGATGGTAAGTGGCTACTGCCGCCCATGAACATCCGTAATCAATGCCAGATAGGATTAGATATTTCTACCTAAGGTAAGCCGCAGATGCACCGCTACCCTTGATGACAAAGGTGGAATGCCTGGGATAAGTATGTCTCCCTTACCACGCCCTTCAAAGCAGAACACAACAGCGTTTAACACTGCAGTTATGAGGTAGAAATAGGTGTGGCGTTGGCGCCGACGGCGTCCAACCACAAAGGGTTTCCTCAAAGGGAACAAGAAAGTATGCCTCTCTTACTCTTCAAAATGGAACAGAGCAACGCTTAAGTTGTTATTAGGTATACGTTTCTAACCAGTACACTATTGCTATTTAATTAATCAACATCAAAAATACTGACGACCCGGCTACCTAACATACGATCGTCGTTTGTCATCAGTCCGTCTGTCCGTCGCTCCGCTAAATGCCACGCTTTTTTTACTTGCTGTCACGTAATGTTTCACACCGCTAATTTATAATTAGGTATTCAAGCAAAGGTTACCTTAGGTGTTGATTTAAATACGAGCTTCCGTCGCAGCTGCGCGGTGGTCCAATCCAGTAGAGTCAAAAAGTAGTTTTCAAGCTGGCAAAAAAATTAATTATTGCTGTTTGGGTTTCGTAGATTATTACGCTTTACGCTTTCACTGCTAATTATTATTTTATTAAAAATAAATTATCCCTTCCTTTAACAGCAAAGGAAAACGTTGCGAGGAAACTTACACACCTGAGTGATCTTGAAATGTTCTAAATTCGCAATTGACCAACGGGGTTGATTATGGGCTTAACCTCCCTCGAAGAGGTTACACGTGCCCAACAGTGGTACAGATTGACGACAACTATAAGGGAGGGCCGCGATTATTTTTATGTCCCATTGTAAAGTATTCTTTGTACAACGACCCCGGAAAGACCTTCGGTATATGTGGTCGCATACCGTCGTAAATACCAGATGATATGGCGAGCTTTGTGCTCACCTGGTTAAAGCCTGCAGGGGCGACCTATTCAGAGCACTTCGGTTGCGTTCCGTTGGATCCCGGGGGAGTATTAGTGCGGTAAGAATCCCACATATGTGCGTCGCTCCCACGGCATCTGATACCTTTAAAAAGTTTTCTCCTCGTTAATAAAAAGTACTCTTTGCACGACACACAGAACTCAACGTTCCACTGAGACCAATGTGGTTTGGTGGAGGTAAATACGGCTACGTGTAGTTGCCAAACAGAGTTGGGTGTTTCGACAAAGTAGCCTATTAACGTGGTGAACATATTTAAAGCTCCTATAAAGCCCGAATCTTTATCAATTCATATTAAATTATATGTCCGTTATTGATTATCAATCTATCCAATTCTTGCCTTACATAGGTCGAGATATGACAATGTCTAGTATGAAAAAAAAATCATACTTCGATCTTATTTAGACAAAGCATTGGATAAATTGATCATCAATAAAGAAAGTTACAACGCGTCTCATAACACACCCTTAACGCTTCAACTCTGATAGACTTAAATATACATACCTTTTTATAAATATTTAGATATACGAATCTTAACTCTGTCTTTCTTCACTAACTTGTATCTTAACTTCGGTTTGCCTCGACCGATCACACTTTTCGTAATGCTCTCATCAAACATTCACTAGCTTCCTCCTCAAGTGAAGCGTGCGTAAAGAAGTTTTATTTAAAAAACAGCAGTCTCAATACAAATACAATTTTACTATGTAACGGGTACTCACCATATAGTTCAGGTTCTAACCACTGGATTGAATTTCATAATCCTCAGGTGATCTCCACAGAGCGTCATTACTTTCCTCGTTTAGTAACAGAAGCAATATAGATCAAGAAACATTCTAGGAACTTCAACAGAGAAGATGGTTTTAAGTTAGCCTAAACGTTTACCAGTGGTTAGTTTATGCAAGTCACAAATAGTAAAAGTACGGTGTGTGATATGGAACCTAGAAAAGAAAAACGAACTAGACGTAGGGTAAATAGATTAATCTACCACTAGAACTTGTCAACGGTTTCTCGCCACCGCAGTTTCGCCGTGACCACGATCCATGCAACTGGGTCGAAATATCGGCAATAAAGAAATTTAAAAACGTATATCATGAGTACCTGTAAAAGTAAAATGTGTCAATTCCGCGATAATTTTAGTCTAAAATCATATAAAACACCATTTGCTCAGATACAAAGTTCTATATGTTATGCTTCGAGATTTTAAGAGTGAATAATCACCACCAGTCACCATGTCACACATTTGTAGTCATTTGTCTGGCAAACCTTTTTTCTTGGGATTGTTAGAAAAACAAATATTTTTTGTGATAGAAATATTTTTAGCAAGCGTCGGTGCCTATTTCATATTTTAATATATGTCGTATTTATCTGAATATGTAAGTTATGTTATTTTTTAGATTAATCAATGGAAAACTTATAAGAACAATTATATTATGTAATGAATAAGGTAATATTATAGTAATGAATAAAGCATAATATAAATATTAATGAAAGTAAAAATATTTTAAGTAGAAGACCAGCCATGCGGATTGGTCACAATAATTGTCTAGACTATATCTAAATGAATGAATAATTGAATCAGGATTTTTGTACTAGATATTTGTGTTTGTGTATTCGGCTTTGTGTTTATCCATGGTACCCTCGACACAAGAAAAATCATCAAAATTTGAGGTTGTAGAGTGTTAAAGGCGTTATTAGCTAGTAAAAGAAGAAGTAAGGCTCAGGTAGGGAATAGTATTTGAATGATCAATATCTATTAGGTATATACCTATGTAAGACTCTTGAAGATTGGAATAGAAAGTCTTTGTAAGATTTGAAATTCCCAAAAAATTAAGGCATTACTTAAGTACTACTTATTACTACTTATTTTTCCAAAATTAAGAAAAAAAAATAACTTAAGTCTGTTTTGTTTAAATGTAAGTGTTATAGGAGTATCTTTACCTTATAGTAACTAGACAGACATTAATTTAATAAAAATATAAATAAATTATATTATCTGATATTTAAATATGAATGGACCATCAGAAACCAAGACACCGGTTACCCGAACAACGTAACCTTCAAAATGAGTGGCAAAAATATCCAACTGAACCAACTGTCTATTCATAGACACTCGTAGCAACAGAAGGCCCTAACATAAATATTTTTCACACAAGATTATCACCTGTCCCACTCGCACTCGACCGTGGAGCTATCACCGTCTCATTCAAAGATGGCTGCCCGCCAAATCGTCATTCGTTACGAAATATGAATTCTAATTATGAAGACCGTTAATAATAAAAGTTGCATTCGTTTTAATAATTGTCGAGTGCTTTATCGTGGTGTAACGGTGATTAGTCTGCAGTTCCAATTTCAGAGGATTGGCTTGAATAGTCGTAATCCAAGTTCGTTATAAAATATGAGTGATGTCGTAAACCGACCCGTTGCCCTTTCCTATCCTATCGTTTACTATCCTATCCTTTCGCTTTATGAAACTCTGTAAAGACTTTTCTTTTGAATCGTCTAAGGTCAACCCAAATCCAATAATACCTCGATGTCTAATATCCGTTAAGGCGTGCATTATTCACACGTAGACCTTACATCAGCTTGACTAAAAGTTTAATAATACAACGTTAGTTTTTTTATTCATATTCATATTTTATTCATATTCATATTTATTTTCATTAATATTTTACCAATTATTCTTTGTTTTTAGGAAGATCTTTAAATACTGTAAGGAGTCCGAATAATCAAACTATAGGTAATTTTTACCAAATTTTGGCAGATTTACTTATAAAACCCTAAAATGACGTCACGAAAAAGCTCCCCAAAAATGTAGCCTATAACTTAATTATATTCAAATGATGATTTAAGCTAAACAGTTAAGCGCTTTTGCTGCCAACTTGAACTGAAAGCTTAATAGTAGTGTTTAGAATTCAACGATGAAAACGGATATAAGACTTATTGCAATATCACATTTCTACGATCATCATCATTATCAATACATCATTGTTATCTTTTGTAGTAGACGAGCTTTTGCCCGCGGCTTCGCTCGCGTTACGAAGTAATATTTTCATCCCCTATTTTACCCCCTTGGGGTAGAATTGATCAAAATCCTTTCTTAGCGGATGCCTACGTCATAACATCTACCTGCATGCCAAATTTCAGCCCGATCCGTCCAGTGGTTTGGGCTGTGCGTTGATAGATCACTATGTCAGTGAGTCATCTTTGAGCTATTTTTTAATTCAATTTAATTTCTGAGAAGCAATCAGTCACCCGTAGAAACCTCGTAGTCACCACGTACCGTAGTACAAATGAACCTGAACAATATTAATTGTCATACGATAATAACATTGTATGCTATTAATTGGTCAGCATATAAATTAACATCACTACATTGTAGCCAAGCTGTCTTTTCAAGCCTTGAAAGTGGAGTTATGATATGAATATGTGGCTGCAATATGCAGGTTGCTAATTTAGCTTGTCTTCATGTGCAGAAAGCTAGTGACAGATAGTGTTGTAGCTGATTTTAGGCTATTGTCAATGTATATTTTAATATAGAAGTAGCAAACGAGGATGCACTCCACCTTTTATTATATAATATAGGAGTAGTAGACCAGTAAAATGCAGTCCACCTGATGGTAAATGATTAACTGCCGCCCATGGCATCTGTAATCAACCCCAGATAGGATTAGATAATCCAACCTGAGGTCGACCACAAATGCGCCGCTACCCCTGAGGACTAAGCTGGAACGCCTCGGAAAAGTATGTCTCCCTTAACACACCCTTGAAACCAGAACATTGCGTTTAACACTGCTGTTATTAAGCAGAAATAGGTGTGGCGGTGGTGCCGCCGGAGACGAACTACAGAGGGTTCTGCCACCTGGTAAATAGCCACTGGATGGCCCATGGATAATTGTTATCATATTTGTAACCAATTCTATAGAGAACAGGGTTACTATATGAGGTTATCTCAGATGCGTTGCCAATCCTGAAAACTAAAAAAGTCATCTATTATGTAAGTAAGCCGGCATCTATACCCTTTCACTGAAACGGAGATCTTCCTTCCCTTTAGAAATAGGTGTGGCGATGATATTATATAGATTTACCTGGATTACCTATGGAGAACATTGAGATTTATATGGAGGTTGAAATATCTGAGTGTACCAAAAATGTTATTATGTTTTTTATGAGTCTAAAAGGTAATAACATTCAGCGACTATTATACTTATAAAATTTAATTACAGTGAGTCTACAAAATGATTTACACTAATTGTTGGACGGACAAATTAAGGTTTATAGTAACTTGAGTGTATTGTCGTGATAAATGTTGTACGCATAAATAGAATTGCAATTGTGGGAACTTACTGCATAAGGTACACGTACTTAGTTGGAAGTTGTTTTTGTTCTTCGTTCTGTGTTTATTAGTTTTTATCTCTATGGTATGGGTATTTTTAATTGTCTTAGTTTTGTAGTTAATTTGTTGCTGAATAGGAAAAAGGTTTAAATTTACTGCCGAGAAATTGTTGAATAAATAAATTAAAGAATATAATTCGCAATAAAATTCATAACAGTTTTAAAATAATAATAATTAAAGTATGTAATAAATTATTCAAAACATAATCACAAATAGGACTAGTAAGGAAAAACGGTCTATAGATGCGTCATAGAATGCGTGTTGAATACTTCTAGACCTATTGGGTAAACCCATAGACTTAGAAATTTTTCGCTAACATCCTATATCTATGGTTAAACCTGTATTCGTCTGTCAATATTTTTTATGAAATACAAGAAAAGTCTGGTCAGGCGTTGATGTGATATTATTCATAATAGTGGTAAATAATAATTCTTGTATAGTCCGTGAAGTCTAAGCTGAGCTTTGCATTTGTTTGAGTGCACATGGATAATGTAGGTGTTAAGTTAGATTACGTCTTTTAATTGATTTAAACCGGTTTATACGGCAATCGTGCATCGTCCTTACTTCTTGTACTGGTAGCAGAATTGTTTAATTTTTAATATTTTGATTTTGTGTTAGATTTTTTAGTAAAATGACATCCAATGTAAAGAAACGTGAATGTGGCGAATAATTTAAAATATCAAAATATATTTAGTATTGAAATGTAATTTAAAATAACACAACTATTTTATTTATTCACTAAAAATGAAACGTTAATACTTGGTGCAATTCATGAAATTGAAACTTATAAAAAATGTGAAGATAGAAGAAAATTAATAAATAAGGAAAATAAATTTTGTAGTAGTTAAATCCATCATTTTTCTGCATTGTACAATTTTCAAATCACAGACTTAGCTCTCTTTCTATCTAGACTTTTGCGATAAGCTCTTATTATAAAATTGTTAAACGTAACAACTATATTTTGTCACACTAATGCGAAGCTCTGCTTAGACCTCGCGGCCTATACTCATGTAACCTTTAAGAAAATATTGCAAGGTGTGCCAGCATTTCAAATTAATTCATTGATTACCTACATACTTTGCGATATAAAGTTATCATTATACATATAGTGACCCTAATGACCTAGTGACCCTAGAGTACCCTAGTGTCTGAAACTGTCTGCATCGAAACTTTGAAGTGAATCCTAGTTACATATTTCAAATCTGCGAAGTAATTTTAGCTAGTCGCCGAACAGTTTGACTATTTGGTCATTAAAACGAACGTAAAATGGTCTGTAAAATCCGTGTTTATTACCCCCATGATTGCTATTGGTTCGTGTGCAAAAATATTTGTGTATTCGTTGCGATTCTCTCTGTATCATTACTTTAATAAAGCAATTATTCGCGGAAAACTCTAGAACATAAATTATGTGTATATAAGATGGTACTCTTAACTCTTCATAGTTTCACTGCGTTGGCATTAATCTCATACTTGTTTCAACCTCATCATATCGATATATGTAAGTTGTTGCTATATATTTTAAAACAAGGTGAGGTGGTGGAGAATTGTGGTATATTTCTTTGTATGGTTTGAGTGGTAGAGGCATACTACCATCGAGTAGGCACAGAAATGCTAGAATAAAGCAGAAAATGTTATGACACCGGTGTGTAACAAATAAACCTTCAAAAACTTATTAAAAAATACTTTTTTAATTATTTTTTTTAAGTATTTTTTTAAAAGACCTCCTTTTATTGGCTTTTAGCGGCTTTTTAATTATTATAGCTATTTTTATAAAAATAGATTATAATAATTAGTTCTTGGTTCACATTAATATCTTTTTATAGACTCTTTTCTGGGTGGTAGGTGGTTCTTACAAAATTACACTTCATATTTTTCAGAACTATGATTCGAAAATACCAATCTTTCATCGTAAGTTGCATCGGTATAACGTGACCCGAGTCATGCGACTTGGAATTGCGCGGGCGCGTCACACGCCCGATAGTGATTAATTTCTGGCAAGTGTCATCATACACACCCCACGCTCTTTATATATAACAATGTTCATTAATGCTTAGATAACGCAATACGGGTGGTCTCTACATTGGATGAATATGTATAACTACTTAAAATAATTGCTTCTGTCTATAATTTCGAAATAAGAACAATTTCCTTTGTTATGATTACATACAGCATTAAAACTGAAACATAAAAATATTTTATTTTCTGTGTCTCCATATAGATTTAAAATCTTAGAATGTACTGAAATAATTTGATAGAAAGTAGTAGGTTGTCGGAAATAACTGTCAAAATTTTTCACTGAAAGTTGTATTTGGTATAACGTGACCCGAGTCTCGCCCAGCGGCGCGCGGGCACGTCATAAGCCCGATAGTGATTCATGTTTGGCGTGCTCTTCCGACATCTACTCAAAAGTATAAAAGGACTTGTTATGACTGACTGATTAATCATGTCAGAACCTTAGCTACTGAAACCTATTTGTTAAGACTAGAAATTTAAAATTTGGACAATGTGTACTCGTACATTTTATGACATAAACCCCCAATTTTCATACGCCACCCTAACGCTGTTTGTCCACCAACCACGATACCGAGCCGATACCGATAAAATTACATACATTTGCTATAGCAGCTTGTCCACCGAACGTCCATCACCTGAGCACCGTCATCCCATAGTAAATGTATGTGTACGCTACTTCGGCGCCGAGATTAATTATCGGTATCGGCACGGTGACGGTGCAGTGGACAAACAGTCTAAGGGTTTATCATAAGTGATTAAA
Organism: Epargyreus clarus clarus; assembly: GCA_014595695.2. NCBI lineage: Eukaryota > Metazoa > Arthropoda > Insecta > Lepidoptera > Hesperiidae > Epargyreus > Epargyreus clarus. The sequence continues at coordinate 721,462 of JACTTY020000076.1, forward strand.
GGTGGGACACAATGGCAAATTGTATACCGAACTAAAATGAACAGTTACTACTTTCAACTAAACTTAATGCGGGTATTAAACTCAGACTTTCAGCTCGTAAGATAGTATTTTAAATTTTAAGTAGAGGTGCAAAAAGTACTCTCCTCCAAAGCCGGCAATGCATTGGCAACTCCTCTGGTGTTGCGAATATCCATAGGCGACGGTTACTGCTTTCCATCAGTTAGCCCGACTGCCTCATCGTTTAGAGATAAATATGTATATATATATTTAGTTTATTTTAACTTTGTTTTCCATTCTCAATCTTTTCGTCTTTTAGAGCATATTATTCTGTTATATACCTTTTTGTTGATGGTATTTATTCATTGTCGGTTCGCCCTATATTCTAAAGACGTATTTACACTTGACACTCACATTACGAAACGCGCGTTGAAAGATGTGTTTATGAGATTTTTCGGGGAAGGGCGACCTTCGGTGGGTGTGATTGACTGGTGCCAAAACTCAATGGAGTTACTAATACTATAAGAATATATAAACAAATAAATAACCGTTTTAAAATGTTGTTAAATAGATTCGATCCTCGGTCGAGCAAACTAAGCGCTGAATTCAGATTTCCATTCCTCACCTATAGTATAGTCTGCAAAAGTGAAAGTGATAAGTAACACTTTGAATTTGTATGAAAGTCATTGGTGTTTTCTTTTAAATATTTCAAGTAGTATTGTGTACTACGGTATCTTCCCTACGTCTAGAAGATAGTGCGGGTTATTAACCAATTCGGTGTTTTTATGTTTTATGTGTTTGTGTATTGTTCTAGGTCACTAAAAATCCTTAATTATAACTAAACGATAATGGAAACCGGGACATACGATGCGTTTACTTACACCTACAGACACACATCGTGTCAAACGGGTACTAATAGACACAAATAATTATTGTATACAATATTTTGTATTAATGGATGTGACACATCCGCGAATGTGAGGATTTCCTGTTATAATATTGTATAAAAATACGAATTTGTCTGCCACAGTTCGTGCATGACACGTATCTGTATATAAATATGTGAAAGATATAAATGGGACCTTAATGTGCCCTTCGAAGCACGGAAGCGCTTCCTCCAAGCGACTACAGAATCAAGCGAAATGTTTATATCAATAAAATCAATAATTTGTTTACAAAATTATATCGGTTGGATGTGTTAAATATTTCAATAGTGTAGACAGCTCAATTACATTTGCTTTCCGGATATCGTATTTATGCAACGGTATTGCTGACGGTATCTCAATCAATACGTATACGTACGGTAGGTAACGGGACTTTAAAGGTGGTAGAACCCTTTGTGGTTCGACTCCGGCGGCACCACCGCCACACCTATTTCTACCTAATAACAGCAGTGTTAGGCGCTGCTGTGTTCCGGTTTGAAGTGTGTGGTAAGGGAGACAGACTTTTCCGAGGCATTCCAGCTTAGTCCTCAGGGGTAGCGGCGCATCTGTGGCCGACCATAGATGGGAATATCTAATCCTATCTGGGGTTGATTAAAGATGTCCATGGGCGGCAGTAGCCACTTACCATCAGGTGGACTGTATGCTCGTCTGCTACTGCTATATTTAAAAAAAAAAGTCCATGTGGAGGGCGGTTAAACGGTAATTGTTGTAAGACAGTGATAGCTTAGTGGTTAAGAAACTCGGCCTCTCGATCGAGGGGTCCGAGGTTCAAATCCCAGACACACCTCTAATATTTTAAAGTTATGTGCGTACTAGAAATTAATTATCACTCGCTAAATGGTGAAGGAACACATCGTGAGGAAACCTGCATACCTGAGAGATAAAAAAAATCTCAAAGGTATGTGAAGTCTACCAATACGCACTTGGCCAGCGCGGTGGACTATGGCCTAATCCTTCTTATTATGAAAGGAGACCCGTGCCCAGCAGTGGGACAGTAATGGGTTGATGATGAGTCAACCCATTATTGTTTCATGTTGCGCACGTGTCTCACAGAGGGAAAGGTGATAGTCCATCGACTGGTAGACTTCACACACCCTTGAGATATTTTTCAAACAACTTTCAGGCGTGTAGGTTTCCTCCTGATGTTATACTTTATCGTTTATGCAAGTAATAATAAATTTCTAATGTGCATAAAACTTCAAACCAAATCAAACCATTAGGCTTCATTGCCATATATGTGTGAATTGGCATTCTTGCTACATTTTCAAAGTCTTTCTCTCAAGTCTTTGACAATGATTTGAAATTCGGCGCTGTGAGTTTGGGACTTGAGTCTCTGAATTCAAAGAAATGGTCAACATACCGGACCTATATGACGTTGTACACGCAAAGATTTCGACGTTCTATGTCTGGTCAGAGTAACTATAATAATGACTCTATTTCTATTCCGAGTTTAGGTATTTGTGTAATCGTAATTATATGTGTTCATGGCACGCGCCATTTGCATTTGCGAAGGTGGTAGATTTTTTGTGTTTCGATACTAGCAGTCCTATTCCTAGCAATGGCAGTATCAAATCCAAATCCGATTGTTACGTCATAATTTTCTGAATTTTACGATATTAGGTCCATAACGATATTTCTATTTCCATAACCTCGACGTTTAGAGACACAGACTGTCATCGAAATTGTACCGTTCGTTGCAAATTTGTCGGTGATCAAATCCAAATTCTGACGATTTAAGGTAATGCTATTTCTATAATATCGACCGTCAGAACTACCGACTGACATCGAAATTGTACTGACTCTTACAAGTTTTACCTGTAGGAATAAACTGTCCAAAATGTGGTATAACAGGGTCAAAGCATGTTCTTGAACGTCTATTTACGAACCTGACCTGATTATCGGCTGTAAAAATTTCAGGGAAATGTTAATGACTGCAAGGCGAGCTTATTTATACCATGCTGCGGTGTGGATGCGTGGAAATTAGTTTAAGTTTGAAGTGTCATTATCACGCATGTTAAAAGTTTGTTAAGAAATGATGTTTTCTAAAAAGAATAATATTTTCTAAAAAAATAAATGAAAGCTTGTGATAAAAGTTAACACTTTTTACGTTAACACAGTGTGTTAAAACTTTGTTAAAAAATTAATAATATTATTTACTAAAAAGTAAATCTTCTAAGTCAAAATTTAACACTTTTTAAGTTAACAGAGTATGTTAAAATTTTGTTAAGAAATGGGTAATATTATTTTCAAAAAAGCAAATGAAAATTTGTGGTAGAAGTTAATACTTTACATAAAAGTTCTTTTTTAAACGAAATTATTAATATACATAAATATATCTTACAATAACTGAGTTCATTTATATTTATATAAATCACGAATTTGGATGTATATTCTGGGTCTGGGTGTTTTTACAATTTATCTTTGTGTAAGTGGAGATTGAGATAAAAAAAAAACATGTAACCACGATAAAAGTTATCGTCCTTCAATAATAAAAATGTATACTGTGTGTTGTGTATACATTCACTTTTTAATCTTCAAACATTAGCCGACAGAAAACATGATGCCGGTATGAAATTGGCAAAGCTGTCGGTATTTAATTGACGTATGACATTACAATACACCCACATCTGACTCATCAATTAGAAAACACGTGTAATAAATACCTATTGGATTTTTGTATAATGAGCATTATAAAGAAGATATTTTCAGGATTATAGTTTGAAACGTAAAAAGAAAAAATCGATTTAAGTATGTCTAAAATTATTATAATATACAATATTTTAATAAGATATATTAAGAAAAATTAAAAGCCTTACAACAAAATGTTCTAAAACCAATTTTACATGTCAAACAATATTCACGAAGTTATCATCTTCCTTCTAGCTTCCTTCCTAGAGCAATCTTAGAGGTAAATATAAAGCGTTATATACAGAAAAAGAGGAGACAGTAATATTAGACAAAAAGTTATAATCCCTTCGGCTTAATTATGATAACAACTAAAACCAGACTGCATAAAAATAAAGCCCATGTCACTCCCGCTATTTAGACAAATTCAACGACACCTAATATGTTAAAATCTGTCAAACCGTTTTACTGCAAAGCATTTAAAAAATGAGATATAGATATAAACACACATAAATATGCACAAACGCTTACAAAACATTACCCTCCATAGTCGGTTAAAAAGAAAAAATACAAGGAAGTCATTAGCACGCACTTCGTACCGAAATAGCCCGAATTAGCGATGCGCGATTGTTACTAAAAACAATCGAATTATTCGATTGTTATTGTGTTCGATTGTATTCGAATAACTATCGAAATTCTTCGATTGTATTCGAATAACTATCGAACAATCGAAATTGTTCGATTGTTCGTCGATTGTTCGATTGTTCGATTGTTCGTCGATTGTTCGATAGTTCGATTGTTCGTCGATTGTTCGATTGTTCGATAGTTCGATTGTTGGTCGATTGTTCGATTGTTCGTCGATTGTTCGATTGTTGGTCGATTGTTTAGTACACGCAAAACTAGTAACAGCGCAGTCAAGCGATACGCGATTGTTACGTAAAAATGGAACTATCGAAGCTATTTGGTTGTTGGTCAACTATTTAGTATACACAAAGCTACTAGCAGCGAGGAGCCCCTAATTTCTGTGTTTAAGAAATCTGAGTCAGTCTTATATATTTGGTGGGGGAAGCGCACGTGCGTCGTGCACCCTTCCGCTGCTTCGTTGCATTCTGTTATTTAATGGTGCGTCCACACCTTGCTTCTCGCACTGCTCACTGCGCCTCGTGGCCACACACTCTCACACCCTACTCGCGTTGTTAACATTATTTTTCTTCAAATATATAGTATTTCACCGAGTAATTTTAATGTAACTATGAGTACATAATTTTTTGTGATAACTTTTATCTATAATATGCGCCATGGAGACGTATATTATATTTTTCAGGTGACCTTTTTGAAAACGTTGTCATGAAACGAACTTAGGGGATGACTACGACATCTGGATTATCGATGATACTCCATAGTATTTGATACAAAATGATTTATGGTATAATTATTTCTCAACTATATATAGTACAATTGACTAAAATGTAATAATACAATAGTTTACATTTTCCAACCAGTGGCAAGTGACGATAACTTTGCAACACGACGCACCTGCACATTGTCCTGAGCACACGCATGTGGCCGCGCGGTATAATTTGTATTCGGTCGTCGATTGTTATTCCAAGGTCGATTTTTATTCGTACGTCGCTTGTTATTTCAAGGTCGATTTTTATTCGAACGTCGATTGTAATTCGTACGTCGATTGTTATTCGTACGTCGATTTTTATTCGAACGTCGATTGTTATTCGAACGTCGATTGTTATTCGTACGTCGATTGTTATTCGTACGTCGATTGTTATTCGTACGTCGATTGTTATTCGTACGTCGATTGTTATTCGAACGTCGATTGTTATTCGAACGTCGATTGTTATTCGATTGTTTTTTTGTTACTACGAATAAATCGACAATCGATTGTGGATTCCGTCGATTGTCGATTTATTCGATTGTTTTTTTTAGAACAATCGCCCATCGCTAGCCCGAATGCATTGTATTGCATCACGCCCACGCCCTCCTGTTATGAAACACACGGGCATACGTAAATACACAGCACCATATATGTACATATTCGCAGGGCTAAGATTCATATGAGGATATCGTCTTAGTTCTCAGAAGTGGTAACGCATCTGTGGTTGACTTTAAGTAGAAAATGGTGGTAGAAGTCGATCAATGGCTTCGGCCGTTTACCATCAAGTAGACCACATGCACTTCAATCTTATAAAAGAACGGAAAATTGTCATGGTCCATAGATTCTTTTTTTTCCGTCTGCTGAGATCAATGCTCTTAAAATAATAAGATGGAATAAACAAAAGAAAAATCTTTAGTATGATTCCTTTTTCGTGTCATTTTCCCTCTCCGTTAAATTATGTGATGTATAATCTCGAATACGCACGTAATTACGCCTATACTTCAAAATAAACTAAAAAGAATGTTAGATTCCTCGTCACCAAGTGTAATGAGTTGGACGTTTAAAAACAAAGCGCATGAACTCAAACTTCAGGGCTTTACTAATATCAATTGAAGAGTTCTATTATCTACATCCTGGCTCCGCGATCTTCTCGACCTTCTTGCTCAGCTCGATGGCATTAAGCTCAACTCAATTTAACTAAATATTAAATTTACAAGTAGGTTAAACTCGTCTTCCTATACCTTTAATTTTTCACGCACGCGTGAGACTTTTATCTGCAGTCACAAATAAAAATGTGTCCTTGAATCCATCCATAAAATAACATAAAAGACCAAAATCATTCTATGCAAAAATAACATAAAAGACCGAAATCATTCAATGCAAATCCATAAAATAACATAAAAGACCAAAATCATTCATTGAAAGATCTGTACAAAAAAAAAGAACACGGAAGTCATTACTACAAACTTCGTACCAAAATAACCTGGAGCATTGTATTGCATCTCCCCCACATGTTATGACGGTAGCCCTGGATATATATTACGTAAATAGGAAGCATTGTCATGGTATTGGTATTCGTACGCAAAGTACGTTAGATTCTATGTTGCGAAATAGGGCGAAAACGTTTCCTGAAAACCTGAATTTACCGGTCACGCGCAAATAGATCCGGGTTCGATTTTCGTCCAGATACATATCTGAATGATGAATTTGGATATCTGTTTCTGGGTCTGGGTATTTGTGTATTTGTTTTGTGTTTATGGCACCCAAGACACAGGAAATTTTAGTGTATGACTGTGAGTGTAGAAAACGTCTTTTTTTAAATTGGTGATGGTGTAAAAGAAATGATATTATTTAAGCATTCGATTTTTGAGGCATCACATTCGCCAAATTAATCTTACGCTAGGCGCCGTCTAAGGATAATTATAATAAAAGTATAGGTTTTATGCTCAAACTTTCACCCTAGAATTTCCTGTGTTTTATATGCTACGGATACAAAAATCGTACATAAATAATCATATTTATCAAACCCAGAGAAATAATAATCTTAATCATTTAGATGTACGATGGTGATCTTACTCGAAATCCGATCGTGATATTAGTATAATGACAGCTGTACCAAATGGGTCATTTGTAATTATTTTCCCTTAAAATTATCAACATAAAACTGTAACCATTATTCTAACATGTTGTAGAGTTCCATTTTAGAAGGCAAGAGTCATTAAAGATAGAAATCACTAATTCATATCACTGTTAAGCTATCTTTATTTGTGGGCCTAACTTGTAATTCACTGCGATATCTACTTTGTAGCATTTACGTATATCAGTTATCCGACTTGAGTCATAAAACTATATCAAATCCTATCCAGACAGTAATAAAACTTATACAGTTCCGGAGTTGTTCAATCAATCTTAAGCATTACAATTCTTGTGCTATGCCATATTTCTGTGTTCAAATGTTATTTTTTTCTATATATCGAATAGCAGCAGTTTCGTTAAATTGCTGTTGGCTACTTTGGAAAATTCGTTTGTTATTCAAACATTTTTCTTTAATACTTTAAATGTAGCTAAGAGGTCTTTAACTTTTATAGATAAATATTTGAAATTGAAATTATTTGAGTAAGCAAGCCGAGCATAGTTCTTTCCTTAGGAATTTATGTATAACGTATCTTGTCTACCCTGATCCATAACAAAATTAGGGTAAAATCCTTGGAACCATATAAACAATATGGCATAAAAAGTTAAATAAGGAAGAATACCATTGTTAGAAACGAGTTTCGCCTCAGGGTGAGAAAAGTTCAGATACCGAGTATACCGAGCTGGCCAAGTGTGATTTGGTAGATTTCACACACCTATGAGAACTTTTGCTACGTACGTGTAGGTTGCCTTACAATGTTTTCCTTCACCGTTACAGCAACGATGATAATTTTGAAAAATCAGAGGTGCCTGTCTGTTTCGAACTTCGAATCCCCAATTGAGAGCCCAAATTTAAAGCCTAGGCTATCATTGCTTACCGTAAGCTTAAGGAAGAATATACTGAACAAATCTAGAACAAACTAGCGGAACACCCACGTAAAAACATATTTGCTCCACTTCATTAGCTAATGAGCGAATGTTTTATTTTTGAAGTACACTCAGACATTGGAACTACTTCTGTGAAAAGAAAGATCAAAGGTTCAGGACAAGTATAAATAGAAAAATGACATAAGAAAGATTTAAAAATAATCCTTTTACTTAGTGAGAATAGTGATTAATTAGAACAATTAATATACACATTCTTTACTGTGAAAAACAAAGAAATGTCTAGTGAAATGGTCAATGATATCTATAAATACAAATTTGACAAAGAAATCATACGACAAAAAGCAATGGCTTTACACCAGCTCGCAATTTGGCGCCAATACAATTGTAATGTTACTGAAAATCACATAGTCTTGACTCAACTAAACTAAATTCGAAAAGTACGTGTGATAGGTACTCATAAATCTTCATTGAATCCAATAAACATAGTTTCAGTTTAAGATATTCTTACTAAAATCAATGGCGCCAATACTATGCCCAGTATCACAAGTTTACTAAACCTGTTAAACATCTTGAATCTTGAAACATTCTAAAATACGGAAAGAGTTTAAACAAAATAAGATTATTTTTCTAAGAAAGAGGCCGTTTCCTACTTACTAAATAAGAATTCTACAAGATCGCCGTAGGATTATCTGTCTCAGTTATTTATCTCTCGAAAAGTCTCGACCTGTTTTCAATGAAAATAAAATGTTGTTTTCAATCCCTTCTCTTACTGCGGGTGACCGATTATAAAGGCTGAGCTGAAGGTTTGTAATTATGAAATCTTGGGTAAAATCAATCAATGAAATGTTTGTTTCTTTTATCTTTATCATTATCTTTACGTTCTGACGCGGTGTTTGTGATAATTAAAGTAAATAACGATTTTAGTACTTCCAAAACAATAAGTAGTTCATAATTTTACCATTATTTCATAATTATGTAAATTATACTTTGGTCTTAATTTATTGGCTAATCTTATAACCCCTATAACTTTGAAATGCATTTTACGGTGGACTTTATTACTACTTTTCTTTACTGCTTCATTCACAATGAATATTCAGTTGAATGAGGACGTTGCATTTGTTTATGTTACAGACGATACAATAGTCTACCGGTGATTGCGAAAGTGTTCTATTTATAAATTCTAATCACTCTTGCCAGATCTAAACATCTAGATTACTTTGAGTTTGGCCTTTCCGGTTGGACAGACTGAATGTCGGTGACATATTCTCTGAAGGAATCACTCATTATTTTTCAAAGAATAAGTTTAGTAAAAAAGAACATATAATTTTTTGATCTGCAAATGTTGCTATGGATTTTTTTGCTTTTCGTGAATAAATAGAAACAATAAAATCAATTGCCGATGCCATACGAAACAAGGCGAGAACATCTTAGTAGTTAGATGATAATGGAGCATGATTCACCGAATTTATGATGATATGATGGCTAGGAAGGTGATGCCGTTGTTTTGGTTGGATCAACGCAGTTGACATATTTATATGACTGTTAAATATATCATCCCCAGATGGATATTCTTGAAATTTATTTTAAATTATTTTAGGGTTGTGTAATACATCAAAATTCTTAGATTATTTTAAATTTTAAGTATTTTAGTATTTTAAATTTTATTAAAGATCAGAAAAAATGTTGTAAACTTTAATAAAAGTATGGTGAATTTTCAGTACGTGAGTATTAGGCATATGTATGTTTCCTAAGAATATTTTCTAATTATATAAGATTTGAAGAAAATGCTATTGAGTTAAGTTAAAATGTTTGATGCTGAAATACAATTAATGATTATCATAGTTCTATTGTTCAATTGTGTTAACATCTTTCAAAGAGTGAGTTCGTACGTATGATTTGTCTGTCAACACCGTTTTTTGAAATTGTTTTCCTGTGATACCATTCTATTAATCATGTTGTTCTGAAAAGAGTTTATTTCGGAGAAGTATCTTAGATATATTAATAGTAAGTATGTAATTTTGTATTTTAACACATCTTTTCGTAATTATGGTGCTATGTAAGTTCTTATGACAAAATGGTCACTTGGTACGTACTCAAAATGGAATACCATAAACTGCATTATGACTAATATTTTTTTTAATATGTAAGTCTTACTCATTTGAAGTCTTTGATCGTCTTATCTTCTAGGCATAACACTTGATCACTTCTATTACAAGTGATCTACTTTAAATATATCAACAGTCATCTTACAAAACACTAATAATTATCGTATTATTGTTATTTGAAGCTTATGACAAGATAAATGATTATCGTCATCATTATCGTGATGGGTTCTTGAATAATATGATGTATAGTACTTCAGTCATCAGAATATAAAGGCGTGAGGACTCACCTGACGATTTATAGGTCACCTGATTCCAAGTTCCAGTTGCCAAGGCGTTTAGACGTACACCAAGAAAAATTTACGACAACTTCTGATTTATGATGCTCAATAAAACCGGAGCGGCTAGCTCGCCAGAGTTATGATGTGTGAAATATATACGAATATGAATACATGTCTCTCGAATCATCTATAATCATCTATTGACAAAGTTAAATTTGTTATGTGATAATTTCGTGGTGTGAATTTGGTCTTCCCTTTTTGCTGGGCTTATTATTTACTCGTATCACTTGATTTAAAGGCACAAAAATCTTTGAAAAAAGAAAGAGTATAAGAGAAATATTAATTTCCTACTTTTGTCTAGTCTTCAGGATAGTAATTCGTAATGACACTTTATAAATTATCTTTTTCATTAAAAGTGATATGTAAAGTGTAGACATTTTTTTCGGTTAAACAACCTAAGATAGGTGACTAATTGGTAGGAGTAAAATATGTCAGGGATTTTATAATCGCAATCGTTCAAAATGTGCGTTTGATGATTAATTCCATGTATCAAAATAATCCCAGTAATATTAAGGTACGAAGAAAAATAATTTAAGTAACAACAAAAATGCATGCGTAATAAACAATTGGATCATTAGTGTCTTTCGCATAAAGCTTATCAGATAAGGGCGATGAACTCTATAACCTATGTAATCACAGCGTAGTATCGATTATTTCAACCACGCTTTAATCAGCATGAAGCAAAGATGTGAAAAGAAATTGCATTCGACAGGAATTGAGTCACGGCGATCATTGTTGCTCAGGGGTTGATAGCTTAGATCATTTTCTATCTTCGAAGGAAAACACCTCTGCAGTGGCTACGTCAGTGTGACGGGCCGTTATCCAACCGGCTGCAGCAGCCCACGCGCATTCCCAGCCCGCCTCGGCGGATCGCCAACATTTTCATAGTTTAGTTACGATTTCGAAAACGATCCGACGCGTCCCGCCGCCGGCGAATCCGCCCGATTTCTCGAATCCACTTTTGCTTTACCTTCGTCGATTTCGCGAACACGGACCCCCGTTTGAGAAGACTTGGTTGTGTTTGTGTTTTGACTTAAGTGCTTTGTGATACCCTGTTGGATTTTTACCGATTCAATAGGTACGTATTGCATGTTTTTAAAGGATGTCGATTAGAATAAATTTTAAATTTTGGAAAAAAGTGTGCAAAAATTTTATGGAAGTTGCTGATTTAAAATTTTAATTTCTTCAGTGTTTTACAACAGACCATAATAATGTTTTATTAAGTTAAACGAAGTCAATGTATTAAAGAGGACAGATGAAGAGAATATATTAGGCGAAGTCGATTTATCAAATCGTAAGAAATATAGGATGATTGATATAATTATATTATTTCCTGAGCAAACTCCACATTCAAAGTGGGGCGATAAAATCAGAAATAATCCAATCGATAACATTAGGTAACCGTCGGAAGTTATAAAATGGAAAGAAGTTGAGTCTGTTAGTTCCAAAACGTCTCGCGGGGCCTTCAGCATTACAGAAATAGATCAAGACGTTTCGTTTACACTTGTGAAAATTTTAACACTGGACACCCACACGTATACACTTCACCTTGCCGTGTAGATGGCGCTGACCGCAGTGCGCGTGAGTCACTCGCGTGAACCGGAGCTTTGGCCAAGATTGATTTCGTACTCCAAAGTACTCCAAGTCACTTATGAGTTATCGGTAGAGCTTTGATTACTTTATGGTGGATGATCGGATAACACATAATAAAATTTGGAAAGGTATGCGTGACCTTCCAGATCACGGACATAATGCTTGTTCATTGTCCAATTTGGTTTAAAGTTTAAGGCCTTAATTGAAATTAAAATTTTTAAGGTTCTGGACCAAGGCTTGACCAACTTTTATTATGAAAAACTTCTAGATATTAACAACGTTAGGTTGGCTGAGTCCTTAGACCATAGGCCTATGGTAGAATATGATTTTTTTATTTTGAGACTTTGGAAAAATTGTCTGTTATATTCGTTGCTATTTTTAGGTTTGCCTTTTCATTGATATGTACACAAAAATAATTAATATTATCGATATAAGAACGGTAAGGACAAGCTATTTGGATTTAAGTTATCAATGCAGTCGTATTCCATATGCCATATGCTCCATGGACATCTGGACCAAATAAACCTTTCATCTACGTCTCGTTCAACGGTTAATACGTTGATACTTCTTCTACTAAAAAATATCGTTCTTATATTATTATTGTTATTTAATGAATCTACACACGCACATACACATTCCGCAACTTCCGCAATCGAGCCATGCCATGAGGTCTTTTGCCATCTTCGAAAAATGATAAGTCTATTAGTACCCAGTGACGCTGTATCCAGTGACGCGACATGTGTCTTGATCCTACCCTGCTCATTATCATTAATAGTTCAGGTGCACTTTATAGGAAAATAGTGGACATAAAAATATCTATGGAACCTTTTTATTTTTATAATTATTTTCGTCAACATTTTGGATCGAAGCAAGAAGCACGAGACACTATAATTTTTAGTGAATCCTTAAATCTTAAAATTTTAAAAATGAATAACCTTTTTCCCATGGGAAGAAGTACGATAATAAATAAAAATGAACCTATGAGTAAAACTACTGATCGAGGGTGTATAAAGTCTACCAATTCGTTATAGGACAGCGTGACTGACTGTGGCCTGAACACTTACCACTTTGACAAGAGACACATGTCCAACAAACGAAGATGGGTTGATGATGATGAATTTCGATGATGATGAATGAATGCCTTTACATAGAACAAACTTATTGGAAAAAAGAGTAACTTTTATTTTTTAACTAAGGAAGTTAAATACACATTTAATTTTTGTTGTTCTTTTGGACAAAAAGGCAAACCAAACCATTAAAATTGAGTGGCCACTGATGAAGAACATTTTGTATCCGAGCGTTAATAGAATTTCAGATTATCACAGATTTTTGTTCTTGACATGTGTACATTCAAACTACGAGGTTTGCTACCTTTAGAAAATAAGAGGTGCGAGACTTTTCTTGAATAATCTTATTATTTCTCAGTAAGTAGCTATAAGATTTTCATTGGAAGTCAGCCAAGATTTTGATTGTTTGATAGAGAAGGAATTTGCTAATGTTTATGTTACAATACCACAGGCTAAGCTTCGATCGATATAAACAGGTTGTTAAACAATTTTAACATTAAGTATTTCTGTATTAATAGTAGCTATACAGTCAACAGCTGATATTATATAAAAAAGTTAGAGTAACGTAGATTTTTTTGCACTGAATTGGAAGTTCAAATTTTGAATCTCCATTATGCTTTAAGTTTTTAAACATTCTTTTAAAAGGTAGAATTAGCAAACGATCATGTAGTTCACCTAAGGGGAGTGGATATTGTCGCCCATGAATACCTGTTACCCCTGATAAGATTAGAGTTCTTCCTGAGGTCGACCATAGACTAAGGTCGGACTAAGTTGAAACGCCTCGGAAAAGTATGTCTCCCTTACGACAATAGATGATAGACAGATTATGTAGATTTAGAGAAACATTACTTCACTTCGTACATGCAACAATGGAAAATATAATAAAGAATTTGAATAAATTCATATATATTTTGAGTATTCGGTGTTTGTATATTTGTCTTCGTATTCCCTTAACAATTTTCTTTTATAAATAACAATAATTGTTTACTAAATACAAATAAGCGTGAAGTTTAAAACTGAAGCGAATTTAAGGAAAATTAATTCAATTACATTGTTTACGTGCATAATACACGTAAACATAAATTTACGTTCATTGATTTAATAAAATGAGTGCTTGGTACTTGATTATTATGTTTATGAAAATACTGCATGATTCTGCTATTCTTTTGCATTAGGATCAAGACCAACTAAAGTTTCTATAAAAACAGCCTTCCTCTATGCCCCATTTAGATTTTAAAAGCAGTGTTTATAACTCCAAATTTACCTTACGCGTGAACACCGATGTAGATTACCCCTATATTTAAAGGCTATGATAAGGTCTACCTTAAAACCCTGCAATTGCACTTGATGCAATTACAATATATCTAAGTGCAAATAGAAATGAAATGAAATATATTTATTACGTATAGGCCTACGGTGGCACTTACAAATTGTCAGTTACAATATTTTTTCTTAAACTACTACAGGATCAGAACGCGAACCCAGCTACATTATCAAATATTTATATAAGGCACATGAGATACTTTCATTTTTATAGCTATAAAATATCTTTCTTTCTTGACTAAAATAACTTCTAAAGATCCGTATTAATTTTATTATATCCTCCCCAGGGCTCATCAGTTCAAGCAGCAGTTGCTGTACCCAGTGATGACCAACAGCTAGCACGATGGGGGTGACGGATGACTTAGCCCCGAGCTTCACTCAGAAGCCGCAGCTACGCCAGGAGGACGATGGCAACAAGCTGGTGTTCGAGTGCCAGCTTCTTGCCGCGCCTAAGCCGGAGATATCCTGGTTCCGTAGCGATGAACTGCTCAAAGAGGATAACAGGACCAAGTTCAAGTAAGTTTGTAACAGTTTTTTGCATACTTATCGATTTAACCTTGAGGTTTTTGGGTAAGATCCAGTTAAGCACATTGCTAGGCAATGAATATAGATTGTGGTTTTAAGTCAAGGCATTAGTCATGGATTACTCAAAATGGATATCAGGAACAAGTTCATGATACCTTGACAGATTTTCTCGTGCAACGATTTTCAAACTGATTTGACTTCCAAAGATTTTAGATTCGATATATTGTCAGATTAATCCGATGTACTAAAGATATAGATTTTGTGAGTTTATCTTTTTACTTACGTAAACGAACGAAGTAAAACTAATCCCAAGAATCACATATTTAAGGTTTCATCTCCAAAAATATTTATATAATAAATAATCTCTATTTCCGATTAATGGTACGAGTAATTCAATTCTACTATTTATCATACTGATGGAAAATTGGTTCACTTACCGTACTACCCACATCAGATAACTAAGATAATACCTGTATATAAAATCTAGCGACTATAGTAGATTAGGTCAACGTTCGGGAAAATTACCTTGAAACTTTACGATTTGTTTGCCTTGATGGTCATGTATTCCCTTTGATGCACTCATGAGCCAAACTCGTTTAGCTGACACACTTGGCAACTCTTTGTTATTATCTCAGGTAATTAACGATTAAGGACGATTTTACTTTTATTATGCTTTCTATATTTACTTCTGAAATGGGTCGGCTAGTGCTTGGTCTCTTTAACTCATTATTTTATTTGTATGTAATTGATTTCTCTACATCTCTACTTCTATTGATTGAATTTTATTGATTTCTTACTTATTACTATATAATGCTTGAAAATTATTTACTGCTTTGTCTTTATCACCAAATTACTGTCTAAGTAAGCAAAGTCAATTTAAATGTCAATTTTTGGTAATTTTTCATAAATAGATTTTGATTCGGTTCGAAATACAAATACATTTAAATCAACGAATCAATCGTTAACAACGGCGATAATTGATTGATAGTTAGACAGAAAATAGATTAGTGGGCATAGATATAACAATAGATTCACAATGATAGACAGTTTATTTTGGGTACTGTATAAATAAATGTTTTGTGAACTGATTTCTTTGAAACGCCTTCAATACATCGATGATTCAAATTCAGTGGAATCGTGAGAGGAAAATAAATAATGCTAGAATGAGTCCAACAGAGTTTATAAAAATAATTGTTTTGATTTTAAACATCAATATTGTCATGAACTTTATAGACATACAGTAGAAATAGAACGTGTAGTGTTTGCATCAGTATCCAATAGGCTATACCTAGTTGTATAGTTTCATTCGTAAATTTTGTAATATCTATTTAATACACTTAAGTGTCTTAAATTGAATAGTATCAACCTAGAAAAACGTCATTCCTTTTTTGCTTGTGAATGACGTAAATCAAAATGATCAAGTTCATCCAAGAGATGAGTTAACGGTATCTTTCTTCAAAGCTATATTATTATGTATTGGTGTTACCAATATACACAACCTGATAGCATGATAGATACAGCAAACCTTTCCATTGTAAGAGAGTTCTATTTATAAGTACGAATTGTGAAAATGTTTACTGTTTCAATAAAATCTTTAAATCTTTAAGTGCTAATTTGTCTTAATTAAAACCACTTTCTGATAAGGATTAAACATGTTTTTAATAAATACCCACCTTTCAATATTTTGATCTAAATATCTACAGTTACATATTTTTTATTCATTACAAAACTAATATCTTACTTTATTTGTATAAATTTGTAGCGTTCAGTGTATTTCTATTTATTTAGTTGCTCTCACAATCGCAAACTAGCTCAGGGGTCATATAGTAGTGGTCATCGCTTCTTATAGACATTGGTACAAAAGCGGTGCCAATGCAATACCCTGGGGAACTCTATATCTATCTAACAGATCAAAGTTTCGAAATAATGATTAAATGAATTCATTGACAATTGACAAGCAAAGCTGCAAGACGCTATGTGTTACA
Source organism: Epargyreus clarus clarus (assembly GCA_014595695.2). Taxonomy (NCBI): domain Eukaryota; kingdom Metazoa; phylum Arthropoda; class Insecta; order Lepidoptera; family Hesperiidae; genus Epargyreus; species Epargyreus clarus. Next base: position 738,375 of record JACTTY020000076.1, read on the forward strand.
AATATCAATTGAGAACTAATTAATGTAAACAATCAATTTGTAACGAAGTGTATTGTTAGCAAATGTTACACTGATTAAATACCTTGGCAATATACTCGAAGATATAAAAGTCAAGCGTTAAGAACATTTAAAAGATGCAATCAATTTTGCATTAAATGCAATAGTTAATTACGAAGTACATTTAGAACTTCGCAAAGGCGATTGTGATATTGCCTATTGTACATTTGTCACAGAGTATAAAATTAAAATAAAAGAAAGATCCTTTGTACATACTATTTCTTTATATGTGTTTTTTTCTTGTATCTATATTGTGTGTGCATAAATAATAAATAAATAAAGAATAAAAAAAACTAAATTATTTCAAATATTTTTAAGAAGTATATTACAAAAAATATCGGTCTAGATTAAACTTCGAAGCCAATATTACAACAGTTTAGTGTGCTATATTACGATTAATTTTATTGTGATAAACAGTTTTAAATGTAAATGTAAATTTTCAGTCTATTTTTCCTCTTTCCTATAATTATCTTCGATAAAAAAATTGGCGAGACTTTATGGTTTGTACGTTTTAATCATATTTGTTAGGTCGAACCGCAAAAATATTCAAAATAAAATGTACGTAATTTTATACAGTGGATATCACAGAGAAAGAAAGAATATGTATGTTCGTACTATTATATTTATAGGAAGAAAAGTAATTATGTAGATACTTATTTACTTAGAGTTACTCGTTCAGAATTGAAGGCTTTAAAAAGCTTTTTCACCACGGGAAAATTCTTATTTTTTCTTATGTTGCGCCATAGTCGTCATCTACTCGCTCGAAGATAACAAATATCTAAAATGAGAACAAACAGATAGTTAAAACTTCTAGGCGCCGAAAATTCTCCGCAAAGGAAACCAGCATGGACTATTTTTCCATGCAGTTTGTCATAGGATTGTTAGAGACCAAAAAAAGTTTTCGATTACGAGGTCAAGCTTTCTAGGTCAATATATCATCCGAAAAAACTGTTCTTATCTAATAAAAATTATACTTTAACTGAAAGATCTCACAAATGAAGCGAAAATATCTTAAGCGTAAATGTTTTGCAATGTATATTTTTCTCTCTTGTAAATTGTCAGAGTAATAAATTTTCTCTTAGTTTTGACGGTTACATCCGGCGAGCAAGTTTTCATTTCATTTTTAGTTACACAATGTATCCGGTGTTTCGAAATATTAACAATATACTTAAGTAGGCGGTAAATAATTAACAGGATACTTGTTAGTACGTAGAAAACTACTTTATTTCTGAAACAAAAATGTGTTTAAGAATTTTTTTCTTCCAATTTCTGTCTTGCATGTACTTATATTTTATCGCACGTTAAATTGTCTCGAATTCCATAATGAAAGGTGATTACTAGCACATACATACATAACAGAGCTTGTTTTATTGAAATTTGAAAATATTGAAAATACAAGCCAAGTATATTAAAAAGACGTAACTAATTCTGATAAATCTTAACAAAACAACATGTTTATCTGAATTAAATTAAAGATGCGTTGCTAATTTTGAGTACCGTTTGAGTGGAAACATTTTTTTAATATATACTCACGTTGAGTACGTACGTACGAGTATATACAACCAGAATACCATGGAAATAACATAGACTAGCAATAATTGAAGCAATATTACCCACGCGGTTTAACCACGTATAAATTATTGTATTAATTTTACCAATGAAAATCTGAACAATAATACCAACCAACTACCAACCATTAAAAATTTCACCAACTAAAGTGATTTCTTTACTCTCCAGGATCCAGAGCCTCGCCAACAATAAGTTCCTGGTGGTGCTGGAGCTTGACGACGTGGTCGAGAACGATGCGGGGCTTTACAAAGTGAAAGCTAAGAATAAGATGGGCGAGGTGGCCGCCTCCATCAATCTTAACTTTAGCCGTGAGTATCTCCATATTTGTTAGCTTAGAACAGTATCAAACTTTCCTTTCTAAGACATAGAGGGTAGCTTAGGGATTGTTGTAGGAGATGCTAGTCTTAATTTATTAATCTACTACAGTCACCAACAAGCTCAGTCATTGTGTTACGGAAAATCCTCCTTTGTAAGGAGGCTTCCTAGTAGCCAATATGCAATAGCCAATTGATGGACAAATACGGTTCTCTGTTTAATTCATTGATACGCTATGATACTTTTTATATTTTTGGAGTAATAAATAGACTATGCCCATCTTTGTAGTCTTGTCTTTTAGCATCATACAGTAGATATAGAAGATAAGTAGTAATGCTGCTCGTGGACGTCTTTCACCATCAAATCACCATATAGCAGCGTTTGATACTGCAATTGCTCTTGTATTTAAAATTATTCTCAAAATGTCATCGGACCGACACGTCTATTGCTCATAGTGTCTTAGAACATAAAACTTGGCCAAACTTTGGCGTTTGGTCTAAATACGTAACCCAATACATGTGTAATAAAAATTCCCACAAATAACACCGTTAGTCACGCACGAAAATACTTGACAACAGAAAAAATACCTAAATTTACTGTTGTTACCCACGCGTGACCGACGCCAAGAGATCGGTTGTTGGCAATGTTTAACCGATTCGCACGTTCAGTAATATATTGACCGAAAACGAAAATCACGGGAATGAACTGACGTGCCCCAACTTATCATTATGTCAACCTAAATGCACGGAATCACAGCTGTTCACAATATATTTGTTTTGGTAGATTCGCAAGGTGCAGAGCCAGAAAACAATTTTTCGCCCTTAAATGCTGTAGTTGGTTGTTATTATATTGCTCCCCGCAGACAAAGAAATGACTGCAATATTTCTTGCAATTTAAACATGCTCCTTCTCAATAAACTCCTAGCTAAAGATTGGTGTAGTATAGAGGTTATTTACCGAGCCGATGTCAGTTACCCAGCGTCCCCGTGGATTCGTTCGGCAAATCTTGCCAGATGTACCTATATATAATTTCGGCGAGGACACCCAAATAGAACGGACGAACTTTTGTTGCGCCAATTAAGCACTCATTCTTATTTATTCCACAGACCTTTATTTGTTTAGATACAGGCCTGTGTCTTATTCTATAATCGATACAACGTTAACTTGATGCATTAAATATGTTACCTATTGTCAAGAGAATAGTTAAAAATTGGACGGGGAAAATAAGCATATCTTTTTAATATTTCTATTGATTCATATCTTCATCATCTTTTTTATTAACTACCTTTTGCCTTAATTTTTAATAAAAGTTCCTTAATATCACAACCTCTCTCACATTAGTTCATTTAATATACAATATTTTCAAGTGAAATACTCACAATATTATGACGGATAACTCGTCATATTTATGAAGTGTGAACATGTTAAAGAATATCCAGAAATAATTTGAATATGTAACGTATGAAACAAACTCACCGTATTTCCTTCAGTTTCGCATTCTATAAATAAGAAGATTTAACATCACATGACGAAATGAGAACAACCGACTGTAGATTTCTTAGAAATCAAATAGATGTGAGCCGTCGCAAAACGTTTATCTTCTGAATATTACATTCATTTTAACATCTAAATGTATTTCTTAAGATATTTGGAGTTATATACGAAAATACTGTTTAAATTAAAGTGAAATTATTTACCGTAGATACTGTCTTCATTTTTACACTGAATACGTCAACTTTTAGATAAAAAGTATCCAAAAACATTTTTGTCCGCATAATTATTAATGTTGCAATTGGGATGTTCCCGGATGTATTTTAAAAAGTTTCGTCAAGGGATTTCTTGTGCGTTTTAAAATATTATGCAAATATTAGTATATACCCAAAGAAAGTATGTATAAGAAGACATATATAAATATATTTATTATTTACGTTCTTACTATTTCAAAAAGGGATAATGTGTTAGCCCGTAAAATGTTTCCTGGTCCAGTACCAATTATCACAGTTGGTAAACTGATTTTACTTCCAAATATATGGCGATGATATGAATTGACCATGTCAGTCTTTTAAAGTTTGCGTTTCTATATACTTATTTTGATGATAATTATCATCGATTTTTATGATAACTTATTATACATCATATCATATGTAAACTAGCGATAACTAACGGACTTGGCAATCGATTGTCAAATGTAAGATAAGTCGTCATTCAATTTGAAATTCTGTTTCAAATAGTCCTTTTATTGTAACCATATTATTATTAAAGTTTTTGAAAGTCTTATATAATGTTTCATGCAAATCTTTTAAAAGTGCCGGTAAAAATGATACTACTCTTATAAATTCTTGAGTTTCTTCACTCCCAGTAAATATAGAACTGGCGTCAGAAACGAGTTCATAAATAAAAATACTGAAAACAGTTCGAGCATGAAATATGATTCTTTACAAAATCGAATGAATTTCCAAGAGTTTAACAGTTATAGTCTAGAATAAATCTGGAACACCACCTGGATTTATTTCTGGAATCATCACCAGCTTGTGATTTCCTATGTTTACGTCTGGTTGGTGTTATTAGAAGTTATAAACATTGAGCGTTGCTTTTATTTCAGAGCAATCTATTTTTTGATTGTATCCATATGAATTTTCCTTCCACAATTCCACAAAATCTATTGAAGTTCTTGTTACTAATTGTGATTTTTATTTTTCAGCCGCTGACGAGGAAAAACAAAAGTAAGTTTATTTTACTTTATATTCGCCGGTTCACGTAAATGTTAGTGTTGTATTCTGATGTTTTACGGATTGAAACTAAGGTGTAAAAAATTGTTATTTAACAATAGGACTTAAACGAAGTGCTAAAAAAACGGCAAAAATTCATATAACTAATACTGAGGTTCATTTTTTATAATATAGGAGTAGCATACGAGCATGCCGTTCACCTGATGGTAAGTGGCTACAGCTACCCATGGACATCTGTAATCAACCCCCAGATAGGATTACATATTCCTACCTGAGGTTGGCCACAGAAGACCCCCGCGAACTTAGTTGAAACGCCTTGGAAAAGTATGTGTCCCTTACTACACTCCTCAATCCAGAACACAGCATCGTTTAACACTGCTATTATAAGGCATTAATAGGTGTAGCGGTGGTGCCGCCACAGTCGAACCACAAAGGGTTCTATCACCTTCAAGTCACTTTTGTTGGCAGAGTATAAAACCTCGAATAAAATACGTGATGCTTCGATAAATCCGCAAATTATGTGTGTAAAATATTGAAAATCTGAATATATCTCACATATATTATTTCAAAACTTAATCTATATTAAAAAATACATGCGATGCCGCACTTGAACCATAAAGAGTTCTTCGATTACGTTGATGATTGATTTATTCAATCCTAATTATAATGATCATGAGATTACGAGGACATTATTCTGTTTAGAATGTAGCTTTCTTCCCATATTTCTAAGGACTATATCCCAGAACTCATTTATTCTAAGATTCATATTAATCCTTGCTATAATTATGTTCTACCCACATGGATGTTTTTTTGGAGCTGTAGTACGATATAGTTCCAAAAAAATGTTGACGGTGTCACTAACTATCAAAATTGTGGATTCCAGACAAGTGGACGGAAAAGCGCCAACGTTCGCGCGCAAACCCGCCATCAGACAAGAGGATGATGGCAAGCGGCTAATCTTCGAGTGCCGCATCGAAGCCGACCCGTTGCCCAGCGTGGCGTGGTTCCATAGCAACAATGAAGTCAAACCTGGACCTAGGCATAAGGTAATATCCAATAGTCAATATACTTGTGCTGACCCATGTTCAGTTTCTGTTCATGGTTGTTGTGTGTCTATTTCATCTACAGCATCTCTTGGCTTCTGTCTCTCAACAAATAATGATTGTAATGTTTTATAAAATAAACAATAAAATAATTAAACATTAGATTAACAATTGCTATTATATCGTTTCGTATTATTAAAGCACTGATTTCTTTATTAGACGAACCATGTACACTAAATAGTATCCTAACCTTTCAATCAGGTTTTACTGCAATAACCTATAGATTAATTTTTAACAGTATCATAAGTAAAGCCGAACAAGCCTCTTTCGCTAACATTATATAACCTTCTTATAAACTATGAAAACTTCTCCTTTCCCTATACTTATGTTGCGTCATATTACTCAAAATTGCAAATAGCGCTAAAGTAAAATATAGATGTATTATTAGAACAAAAATGGTGATTACTAACATTGCTATTTTAAAAGTACTTAGAGATGGCCTTGACCCCAATATTGTTGGCTTGAATCACAGGCAGATGTTGGCTGGCGACCTACGTCTATTCATACATAGAATCATATAGAAAGTATCTTATACAGGATGATATATATTATACTTTTTATTTGCAATAATTATCATTTCATTATTGTTTTCATACTTTATCAGATAAGCACTGGACTTATTACTACTACATATTTACAGTAAATTATTTGATTAGTCTCACATAAATTATTCTACAAATGCAAATGCAATGAAGATGTTAATAAATTTAAAGCAAACAATTTTTAAATTCCACAGTTGACAGTCAGCAAGGATGGAAAGTCCTACTACGCATCCTTAGAGATCAACAACGTGACTGTAGAGGACGCTGGCAAGTACCGGGTGACAGCTAAGAACGAGCTCGGCGAGAGCAACGCCACCATCAGCTTAAACTTCGACAGTGAGTTCATTGACACTTGTAATAATTATGAGTGGTGTCCTTTCGACTGTCTTAGATTTAAAGAACTTAAGATCATTTGGCAAATGCGATAGAATGTTTCGCGAGCTTATTTCTTCCTGCTTTAATTGTAAATCAAATTATCGTGTGGGTTTGTGTTTGAAAATTTTTCACACTTTTTTCAAAAGTGTGTGAAATAAACTCATTACGTATGATGTATTTGCCATTTGATCCTTAGTTCTTTTTATTAAAAGATATTGTAATAAAATGAAAATATTAAATTGAATTTAAATATTGTTGTGATCACGTTCATAAATTTAAATAGATTCACTAAACAACGTACATAATCAATTCTCAACAACAACACTCGATATAATTTGTTACTGGCATTCCTGGAGATATTTAAAATGCTTACCATCGTTTTAATAGTGTGGACCTAATCATTTTCCAAATTTGTTTTCATACATGCGTTCATGGTAAATTTAAATGTTGCAGCTAAGCTTTTGTTACCATTCACTAATTTCTTTTAAATACCTGTTACTCTACACTACACTTTAATTTTTATGTTTAACTTAGGGTTTAACATGATGTTCTTTAAGATGTTTTCTTTTGTTAATTGAGTCACGATATATAAGCACTATTATACAACACACACACACACATATACACTTGCACCATATTCACTATCAAATTAAATATTAAATTAACAACTTTATTTTCACAATTTTTAAAATGTATCACAAAATATAACTTTATTTTATCTTTTATACTTTCATTATTACCATGTTTGACTCGCCCCCGCTATGAAGCTTCTATTAACATTCACATGTACTAGAATTTATATTGTGGTAGTTAGATATATCGCAGTATCCTTGCTTTAGCGTACGCACTACTAATAATAATGTAACACCAGCAACTGTAATGCGTGCGTGAGGTTTATTGTAGATTTAGGTACAAAAAATTATAATCTTTCAGTTTACATATTTATGTATTTATTCGATAGTGTTAACTACTTCTTATACATTCCTCGATTAACTCTTTTTAAACTCAAATTTGGCTGCGTATTATTAATCCGTACACGACTTTAAAAGAAAACATCTTAAATATCATACGAAAAGGATAGAAATGGCTGCAACCATTCATGCAAACGACAGTATTATATTAATTGGTATTAATAAGTAAATTGATGGTATAGGCGACGAAGCGCCCGTGCCTGAAGACTTTATCAAACCGACGTTTACGGAGAGACCGGTCACCAGGCAATCGGATGATGGTACCAAAATCACATTTGAATGTCGATGTGTTGGCAAACCGAAACCAACCGTTTCATGGTAAGATTATACTAATTATATATAAATGGAAGCATAGAGTACAAAATGCGTTTTTATTACACACTGAATACTAATATAACGCATGTGATATGCAGGTACCATGGCAAAACATTAATAAAAGAAAGTAGTCGATATAAAATCACATTAGAAGAGGACCAAACATTATATCACATGGCGCGACTAGAAATTATAGGCGTAGAGAATTCGGACAAAGGAGAATACAGGGCTGTAGCGAAAAATAAACATGGTGAAGGCGTAGCAAAAATAAACCTAAATTTCCAAAGTGGAGACAAACCCAAGTAAATATCTCTCATAAGTAAATAATTGTTTTCAAATTTTAAAACCATTATTAAAAATTTTATTTTTCAAACAGAATTCCTGACGGTAAAGCACCTCGTTTTCCTAAAAAGCCTACAATAAGGCAAGAGGGAGATATTTTAGTAATGGAATGTATATTAGAAGCACATCCACTTCCTGATATTACATGGTTTCACGGGGATAAAGAAATTAGGGATGGTGTCAAAATGAAAATGTCCAGGAAAGCAGTTGGAAAGGACACTTACAATTTGACACTTGAAATTTTAAGTCCGACTATGGAGGACGGTGGAAATTATAGGTGTAACGCCTTCAACGTGTTTGGTGAGAGTAATGCAAATATTGCTCTCAACTTCCAAGGTAATGTCGTTTGAATAAAAATATAAACGTACGCATACAGTAGCATCCGCATGGTAGCTTTAAGCTTTGGAGCTGCATGAATCTCATAAATGTTATTATCGATCAATAACAAGCAAATTACTTCCTGTAGGTGGGGATGATGAAAATGGTTTCGCTCCGTCATTCATTGAGAAACCCAGAATCATTCCCAACGAAGATGGCACACTCATTACGATGCGTTGTGTCTGTAAAGCGAAGCCGGCGGCTGTTGTCACGTGGTACAGAGGCACGACCGTTATTAAGGCTAGTAGTAAAATAGAACTGAAATCAAGTGTTATTAGCGAAGACGTTTACGAATTGGTGTTGCTCTTATCAAACCCGACGGGAGCGGATGGTGGCGCTTACCGCTGTCACGTCAAAAATGAATTTGGAGAGAGCAACGCTAATCTTAACTTGAACATTGAGGCTGAACCAGAACCAGAAGGCGAGGGACCAACATTTGTTGAAAAGCCTACGATTCAGTCGAAAGATAACGGTAAATTAGTAATCATGGGTTGCAAAGTAAAAGCAAATCCCAAGCCAACGATCGTATGGTACCACGAGGGCAAAGAAATTAGGGACTCGTCGAAAATTAAGACCAGGGTCGAAGTAAAAGAAGATATTTACACCATCATACTAGAACTAATTGATCCTGGTATTGAAGACTCCGGATTGTACAAGTGTAACATTAAAAATGAACTTGGAGAGCTCAATGCAAATCTTACGCTCAATATTGAAAGTAAGTTTCATATTAAATTACTAAGATTCTTTTTTGTCTTATTATAGAACTTATTATTAATAATGGCACTCTTATTACAGTCATTCCAGTTATCAAAGAGAAACCAAAGATCATTAAGATAGTTAAGAAGAAGACTGTAATTGTTGAATGTAAAGTATTAAGTAAATTTGCACCTTCTTGCACATGGTTCAAAGAATCCTCAGCCGTCAGAGAGGATTCAAGACATACTGTGCTTATTGAACCAGTTAGAGAAGTAAGTAAAAGTTAAAATTACATTATATTCTTGTTTTTGTGGAGGAGTATTTTTATTTTAGTATTTCTTTAAAACATCATAAAATATTAATTATAACTTAACTTTTTTAGGGTGAGTTCGCAGTAAAACTCGAAATCTCTAACATCTCACAAACCGACAAAGGTTCTTACAAACTCGTTGCTAAGAACGAGAAAGGTGAAGCGACATCACAGGTCGTCGAAATTACTGAAATTCCTGAAGAAAAGGGAGACAAACCCCAGATTATCAAACACTTCAGAAGCTTGGTAAGTAACAAGTATTAATTGGAACTAAATATTTTAAGAAATATAAAATATTTGGTGAAGACATACTATGTCTCAATCGGGAACATGCTGATAGGATTTAAATAATTATTAATATATTATAGGCCAAAAAAGAAAACGAGGAAGCTGAATTTGTGGCAGTCCTTAAAACATCGGACCAGTCATGTAGATGTACTTGGTACAAGAACTCTACTGTAATCCGGGATTCGTCTGAAATCAACACATCTTTCGATGGAACTAACGCAAGACTTATCATAAGAAAAGTGACAACTAAACATGTAGCTAATTATAGAGTTGTTATTAAGAACGAATTTGGAGAAGATGAATCCAGCGCCGACTTAACAATTGTCGAAGAAAAGGTACGTAAAATAATAGAACATATAGATTTAAATTGTGTCACATGCCCTTGACAACTTATGTTTTAAACTCTCCACTGTGTAGGTTTCCTTGCAATGTTTTCCTTCACCGTAATACAAATAACAATTAGCGTATAAAACCCGCATAAATTTAAAAAAGGCGGTGCATGCCTGGCACCATCTGAACGTGAAACTGAATTTTTAACAACTAGGTAATTTCGTAATTTTTAACGATTCGTATTTTTTTTGCATTTTTGTAACTCTTTCCTTTGTTATTTCAAAACAAACAGAAAAAGAAGAAGGAGGAAGAAGAGGAGGAAGAAAAAACTGTTATGGAATCCGAAGAGGAGATGTCTGTAATCGAAGAGAATCACATTGAGGAAAAGAAAGAAGCTGTAAAGAAAGTCTCCAAGAAAGAGGAAATTAAAATTGAAGCTAAAGTGGAAGAGACCAAAAAGGCTGAAATAGAAATCCAAGAAACTAAAAAGGTCCTTGAAAAGAAAACAGCCAAGACAGAAGAAGAGAAAAAGGCTCTTCTAGAAAAGATCGAGAAAAAGAAGGAAGAAAAAGAGCAAGTAGAAGCTAAAATTGAGGGCATACCAAAATTAAAGCCAGTTAAGCCTAAAGAAGAACCAAAGCCCGAGGAACCCAAAAAGACTGAAGAAAAGAAAAAGGTCGTCAAAAAGAAGGTTGTTTCAAAGAAGGAAGCTGATGTAAGTAATTTTTGTTTGGTTTTATTAGGCAAGTTTTGTATAAAGCTTCTAGTGGTAATTTAAATGAAACTATGTTATAAATATTGTCGTTGTTATTTTATGTTGATTATTTGTTTTTAGTATAGTTAGCAATCTTGGATCGACGGTCAGGTACTTTTCCAAATATTCTGTATATTATGTATATTTTTGATCATGTTCCAATGATGTAACTCATTTTATATTTTGTGTGTGTCGTGTTAACCTTTGGACGTGCTAAACTGTATTTGAATGTAGGAAGTGATGGAGTTCGTCGATGATTACGAGAGACCGGTTTTGGAGAAATATGAAAAGATTTCACCGACGCCTCTTGATAAAAAACCTAAACAGGATGACACTCCCAAGGTAATCATTACATTACACACACTTACTTTACATTTATACATTGAATATTTTAATACAAATATAATGACTTATATACTTACATTTTATGACTTTATCTAGTCAAAACGTGCCTCGGTATCGGAAAGTATTAAAAGCGAACAAGAAGTAGAAAGCGAGGAGGAACCGTCAATCGCGGCTCCGGCACCAGAGAAAAAACCTAAAGTTGAGCCTAAACAAAAGGTATTATTTAGCCCCTACAATATTTTCTAAATTAAAATCAATACAAAAATAACGGAAAATTAACCTAAAATTGTACACAAGTATTTTTTTTTAATTTTTGCCGTTTAATATTTTCAATATAATCTTGACAATATTTCGTTAGTTATGTATACAATAAAATAAATATTTACTTGAGACATAAATTATTAGGAGGAGGAACAACCTCGACGACCAAGCGTGAAAAAGGGTGTTCCCACGCCTGAGGAACCAGTCGATGAAATATCTAAAGTTAAATTAGGCAAGGACTCCTGTAAAACCAACTGAGGAAAAGCCTGAAGAGCCACAGGTAGCACAAATTAAAAAACCAGTTAAAAAGGTAAAAATCAAATTTACTCTACAAATCGTAATCAGAATACTTTCAACTCTTATTTTACACTACAATACTACATAAACGTTTTATTTTTAAAAGCCCGGGAAGCAAGAAGAATTCGTTGACGATTACGAAAGGCCAGAATTAGAAAAATACGACAAAATTACACCAACACCTCTCGATAGGTCTAAAAAACAAAACGGAGTCAAAGAGGTACTTGTCCTTAATATTTACGTCTCAGATTAAAATGAATTCGATTCGGTAATTCGAGTAGTCTAATTAATTAGTATAAATTCGCGTCCAAAATTATCTTTTGTCATTTTAGGAATCACCCGAATTTGTGGATGATTATGAAAGACCTGAACTTGAAAAGTATGAAAAGATAACACCTACGCCTAAAGATAAACGTCGTACTAGTGACACTCAGGTACAATTTAATTATGAGTTTTACCAATTATAATCCGATGCAATTAGTGCTACTTTTTAAATATTAGGAATACAAAATAAACTTAAAATATTTCTGTAGGATGAGGTCGACATGATGAAGGGAAAAATTAAGCCCAAACCTAAAGAAGAAGAACCAGATATGCCTCAACTCCGTAAACGTTCTGTTGCGAAAGACAAGGTACACAACACTACTTAATTACATATTAAACTCACTAATAAGAATCACAAAATATAATGTTAATTAATTATTGCTTAGGAGGAAGAGAAAAAACCTGAAGACAAACCAAAGGCTAAACCTACCAAAAAAGACGAACCTGAAGCCAAAAAACGTCCTTCTCTTAAAGAAAAGGAGGTACACATAGTTACAAACTCTTATTAAATAATCTACTTTCACATAACACACTTATACGGTGAATAGAATTCGTATACATGTGACTCTTATAACTATTGTCGAGTTAAAGGTCGCATGTAACCAATTTTACTGCCGTAATTTCCATTTAACACAGCGTTTGGTAGTATCTAGGTAACAGCACATGGGGAGTTTATGCGTTAACTATACGCTATATTTCTATAGAAGTTCAGCATTTATTTCTTTTACTTCTAATTATCTTAATCCTTCAACGAGCGCAGCAGATTAATTCAGCTAAAGTAAGTCTTGGCTGTGTGACTGCTTGATGCCTTACGCTGATATAACTATCTGTACGCTTAGCTTTACATGTATGGTATAATATTTATTATTTTCAGCATTTCCGTCGTTATAAATTTCTTCCGTTGGAATATCTATCCTATTATTCTATCTTCGGGGAACTTTGAAGAAACACAACGACAATATGGCCGTCTATATGTACCTTGCAAATTTTCGAAATCTTAACTTAGTAATAGGATTCTTTCTAATTGGCACAATTTTTTTGTTTGTACAGCTTCACATTTTTACTTTTATTTATTAGAAATATTGATAGTCATATTTTCAATTTAATATTTTTAAGGTTGTTGTGGAAGAATTTGTCGATGATTACGAGAGGCCAGTTCTTGAAAAATACGAAAAAATTACACCGACACCCTTAGAGAAAAAGAAGAAGGTACACCATCAACACATACATACACATTAGCTTTGTACATTATGCCAAAAATTGCTAAAATTTATAACTAAATATTGATAATCATATGTTATCAAATGTTTATTAGGAGGATAAAAAGCCTGAGGAAGAAGTTCCTTCAGCAACGGCCACAAGACGTCGTTCTGTTAAAAGCAAAGATAAACCAGAGGTACGAAATACAAATCACATATCTCACTAACAACATATTTATACTGCAGTTACGATACGTTCTTAATTAAATTTATTTCTATAGCCTATGGATGTCGACGAAGACGTTACTTTGTCTAAGCCAAAGGCTCCAGCTAAGCCGGGCCAAGAACCTGAAGAGGTCTCACTTACACACAAAACACCCGCCGAAATTACGCCCACGGTTCGTATAGCCATTGTTTAAACAAAAATATAAATTATTTTCAAAATTTTGCCATTCATTATAAAACAAATGCATTTAACGCTAAACAGGAGGATGAAGCTGAAGCAAAGCTCAAGGTTAAGAAACCAGAAATTGTCGACGAAAAAACACTTAAGCGACCCAAACCGAAAGACACGGACACAGGAAAGGTAGTAATTAATCTAAATTATACAGCACATTTTGGTTTAAATTGCACATTATATTAAAATAAAAGTTTTTTTATAACCTGACCATATTATTCTAAGTCAGGAATAATAAAGCAAAGATGTCAAATAAATAATTTACAATAATTCACAGATGAACGCTACCAAAACTAATATTTTACCACCACAACCTGTTTTAAAGAGAGTATTTGTTCTGATAAAGGTACCTACGATGAAGGTAGACGTACAGTTTGTGCCATTTTTGAAATAAGAGGAGCACAGAACTTTGCACTAGTTTTTCACAATAAGGAAGATGTTTTTGATACACCATTTCACGTTTTACATATATATACACTACACATGTACATATACACTTTTTCTTACTTTCATTAATATTTCAAAGTTCTGAATCTTGTTCTCTATTCTTATACTTACTGGCACTTTTGAAGACTACTGTCAACAAATCAGACGTAGCCTTCAATTTAATTTTAACTTTTTCTTATACACTGTTATGGAAAGCTGTGCACTTAACTAATGTTTTGGTGGGCTAGGGTGAGGATACAGAGGAGTCGGTCAGTCTCACCAAGCCTCGAACTAAGACAAGCACGACTGCGCCCGAAGAAGCATCTCTTACACAAAAAACACCTGCACAGAAAAAACCAACGGTACTTTTCTTTCTTTGTATTTTTAATTATCTCAGCTAATTAATTTCACTTAACTTTAACAATATTTCAATAGTGAATCATAAAAAGCTATTGGAAGAAATTGGTTATAGTTGAAACAAAATTAAAAAAATATTTAAAAGAATAAGAATTTCGAAATTAATTCTATTGGAAATATCATCTTTAGGAGGATACCCAAGAAGCCCAACTTAAAGTTAAAAAACCAGGTGTCGTCAAGCGAGGAAGCAAAGCTGAGGTAGATAAACACATTTACTTTACAACTATTATATGTATTAGTTAGACGGGAAGTAATAATACAAAAGTATCCGCTGAGATAATTAAAGACACTAATCTTTTCAATTTCAATAAACGATGGAGCATGAATAATATCACTGGTTTATATTATTCACAACCACACTAACCATATAGATATACCTGCACTAGCTAAACAACGCTTTTATAATCTAGAACTGTCCTGTTAAAATTATATTGCTTCTTTAGGAACCCCTGACAGTCCAGGGTGGTAAATTTGAAAAGCCTCAACTAAAGAAAATAGTTAAGAAGACAACTGATAAGCCCAAAAAAGCTACTTCTACTGGTGATAAAGAAACCGAAGACGGGGTAAACACCATTCTGTTGTTCTGAACTTTGTGCTCTCTGAATCTATCTTCTCTTGTCTCTCTTTCAGCTCTTCTGTTTCTCATTGTGTTCTCTTATCTATCTCTATATCTCTCTCTATTTCTATTCTTTTCTATTTAACTTATTTTAAATACAGATTTTATGCACATATTAAAAGCATATTATACATTTGCAAAAATACCTCTACTTACTTCTTGCAACCTTAACAGCACAAACCTTATTCCAACACATTCACTACACATGTCTTATCCCCTGGATGGAGTCTGTTGAGTTGTTGTCGGTTCGTTGTATATGTATTGGGTCGTTGCAAGTCGCATGTTGCTATGTCTATATGCCTATGTCTCGTGTTATTTTCAGGTATGGTGAGTATCATGTTATTTTATTATACTTTGTACTATAAAAATTGTATTATAAAAATAAGTTTAGGTTGTACTTTGCGCGCAGAAAATGGTCCAATTTGAGCATCGTTCTTTTATAGTACAGATGTTCAACTGTGTACTCATTATTGCACTTAAATATTATTTTTGCGGTATAACCACGTTTTCACTTTCAAGTTTTGACTTATAATAACAGCATTTAATGCTACAATGTTAGTAGTAGCAATGATATAGTTACCAGAAGTTCTAAAATCTTTAGAAGTTCTAATGCATCTATAATCTACCTAAATTTGAAACAGATCACAGATGTTCATGAGCGGCAGTGACCACTTTTCATCAAGTGAAATACAATCTTACTGGCTATTTTATAACAAATACATGGAATATAATGAGATTGTTGGTTTTACAGTACGAATTGGACTTTGTGGACGATTACGAGAGACCAGTTCTCGAAAAATATGAAAAGATCACACCAACTCCAACGGTTAAAGAGAAGAAAGAAAAGGAAGTTACAAAGGTATGTAGTTATGAAATTATTGTTTATTTTCTAAAAATTATCTCTTAAATATTTTTTTAGAAAGAAATATAAATTAATTATTTACAAATTTTACAACAAAGCTACAATACTTCTCTTTTACTATTACGTTTTAATATAATATTTGGGTTATAATGCTTTAAATTGAATGAAGATACCGCTGTAAATTTTGTGAATTAATAATAAACGAATTTATAAGATTTAAGTATTATCTCAACCAATTGGATTTTAATGATGGCAATATTTCCGAAACCATTAAAACATTACGATGAAACAGGTGGAAATGGTAGCTGCCCAACAACAACGGCTTGAAGTTAAGGTAGAAATAAAAACACCCAGAGTGATCCCTGTTCATAATCACAATGATATTCTGTTTCGACACACACATAAGTCTGAAAGACTGTATAGTTTGCTGTGACACTACTACATCTGTTAAGCCTTATATAACGGCTTTTTTATTCCCATTTCGGTCGTTCCATAATTTGTCAATGAGAAACATTTACAAAAGCATTTTCTTCCAAAACCAAATTGGATTGCAATATTTATTACACAAGATAATTTATTTTTAGACAAATTATTTATTTTTGTGATATTACTCTATTCTGATCTGTAAGACCATCTCAAACTAAAAGGAATTTATCTACATACAACTTAAAAGGGAACACAAATCAATTTACACGCAATTATTAGTTTGGGACTGATTCGATAAAGTGATTCAAAATTTGTTATTTTTCTCTCAATAAACACAAAATCAATCACGTCACGTGTTTGTGATATCTTCAAATAAGTCATTGGAATTAGTTATTTCTAGCAAGAAAAAAATATCTTTTGATACCTTTGGAGTTAAATGTCGCCCTTCTTGTATTCATTTATCTTCTTGTTTTCAAGTCCTCGTTGAAATCCTCAATACTTATTTGAAGAGTAAGTATATGTTTTTTCTCCTCTGTGGAACGAAGTAGGAGAAATGTTAATTAACCATTCCTATGTAAGCTCTTCTGTGTATTAATAATCAATTTGTTTTGTCCTATCCTTTTTGTATTCATATTGGTAAATTCAATGTTTATTTTCGTCTCGTAAATAAAATATGATTTTCCTAGTATTTTGATCACAATTGAGTTGAAAAGTGTTATTCCATGAATAAATGTCTTATGTTTAATGTTTGTGCTAATCATTATATGTTTTTTTTCCTTTAGACTGAAAGCAGGAGGACATCGATTCAAACTGAAGTTAGTATTTAGAGTACCTTCAATTTTGAAGCTTCTTTTAAAGTTGCTTATTAAGTTGTGTGTTCAGCTATGATTTTCTACACTTATGTGAGGCTTGAAAAAATATTACCAGTCTGCAATAATGTAGCTGGCAATATCGGGCATGTCAGGGCAATATTTGCCGCTTTTATATCTGTTACTATAAAAAATATTTTTCTAGTGGTATCATCTACTTAAGACGATGGTTAGAGATAAAATTTATTATCCTTAAGAATTTCTACTGGATTTTTAAACATTTTTTTGCTATTGTTAAAAAATATATATATTTGCTTTTTATTATAAAAAACGATGAAATGATCCAAGACTCGTAAGCTTTTTAGTGTTCACAAAAGTCATTGGAATAGAATACTAAAACTATTTTTAAAAAATATTCATTTTTTCTAAAGGTATCAGAGGAAGTTAAGACTGAGAGCCGTAGAAGTTCCGTCATGGAAGCTAAAGGCCTTAAGGTAAGTTTATCCAAATACAAATACTTTAATGTAAAATGACAACGAAATTAATGTGACTATATCATTATTGTTAATGATACTGTAAGTACATATTTTTAATATTAATAAAGGGAATGATTGTTATAATCAATTCTCAACCATTTACAACGGTCTCACTCATGGATACATTTCTCTACTCATAATGAGAATTATTTATGGAAATAAACTTGTAGCTTTAATTACTTCAAACGTTTAAAGTGTCCTTTTTGTATTTATTTGTATTTTTTTCATGATATTAAAACATGTTAAACAGGTTATTTTAACCTCGGGATATTTAAAATATGCTTAAAGTATTTTGATCAATTCATCTATTATGAAGATTGATTTAATAGTCTATTCTTATTAAAACACCAGTTACTTTACATCACCAGTAACTGTAGTTACATTCAATTGCATTTTCTTCAAACAGTTGACAAAGGAAACTGCTGAAAGCAGAAAGTCCTCCATATCTTCAGTTGCTGAACAGCAGCAAGTGGCGACATTGAAAAAGACCGCTGTTAAGGTAAGTCATGATAATACAAAAATTTATATGATTTCTATTGATTTTGTAGAAGCTGAAAACATCAACATTACTTATTTATAATTCACCAACAAAACTTATATTAATTATTTTAAATAATTAATTACTTTTTAAATTTAATATTTCAATAGCGATAAAGACGTAAACATAGTCGCTATTTAAAAATATCTCAAGATTTGACTACTGTCCAAAATAAAATGAACAGATTATTCTTATCATAGTTGCTTTCAAATTTTCAGCTTCTGATAAATATTTATAAATTTTTAATAACGTATATGCAAACGCAACCCTCAAAGCAAAATCCTTTAGTTAAATCTCACCATGTTAATGTCACAATTTTGTTTGTATCCGCAAAAATTGCACAGTAGATCCACAAACTGCATAAAATAGATGAACCCACAAACCCAAAGACGCTAATAAGTAGCCTGATGCAAATATGGTGTTATTTATTTCTCTTTCTAATGTATACAAGTTTTTAAAGCTTCGTAGGCTATCTAATCTAGAATTTTAACAAAAAGCACCATATAAGTATCAGGAGACAATAGATTTGAGAACCCATAGCGCTTATTTATTCCCCCATAAACTTGTGATTTTAGACCGCCGTAAAGGAACCAGAAGCAAACATACTAGACCAGGTTAAGTTAAAGGTAAGTCGCTTTGAAGCAAACATGCATGCTAAAATATTCTCTATGTACATTCTTAAGAAACATACCAGGACAAAATGTCTTTATCTGTTCTTTTGTAAATAAATACTTTATTGTCAATAGGATTATTATCCTTTGACAAATGTGTGTCTAGTAAATAACTATCTCTAAATGTTTTTATGTGAATAATTTCACGGCAATGTAAAGGTGTAAAAATCACAACCACGAAACGTCCGTGCCGCTAGATTTATTTTTTTCTATCTTTTGTAAATAGGAAAACGCTATTGAGACAGTAGAAGACAAGGTAAAGCCAGAATCTGTTGATAAACCCTCAGAAAAAACATACCCGTGGCGACCTACGCAAACAGACACACAGGTATACTTTCACACTCACACTCACATACACATTTACACACTATACTATAATTACTTACATAATACTCTTTAATACTTTAAAAATCATATAATTCCCCTAGGAACCTACTGGAAAAGCACAACCGAAACGTAGTCAAAGCTTAGATCAACCAACAATTAGGGATTCAATACAACCGCGACGTCGTCATAGTAAAACGGAGGTAATTAATAGTATTTTTATATTCTTAATTAAGATAAAATACCATAAAATTCAAATTACATAAACTTTAACACTAAAAATACCAGAAATTGGATTGTTCAACGTTTAACAATATGTTGTTTAATTAGGATATTGAAGACGTAGATGAAGAGATCGAAAAATCTGAAACTAAGCGTAAAGTATCTATCGACAGGCCGAAAGAGCCTACTAGGCGCCGTCCAAGTAAAAATACTGAGGTATGGGAATTTAATAAATATAAACATATTATTACCATTAGAATTGTATTTTTACTTCAGTAATGGAAATTTAAATACTCGTATGTTAGGAGTAATAGAAATTAAAAGTAATGTTAATGATCCACTAAGAAATCTTAGCGTTATGTCAGTAAAAATATTGAAATATACAAAATATTTAAACATGATTCCTATTATGAGAATTATATTGGTAAAATTCAATTTTATTTTATATTCAATTTTAACTAGGACGAGGAAGATATTACAGAGATAACAGAAACTAAACGTAAGGTATCTATGGATAAACCAAAAGAGCCTGAAAGGCATCGTCCTACTAAAAAGGTTAAGGTATGCAAAGTTGCATTTACTACATATTTTGATCATAATTATTTAAACCTCTCATTTATATTTAATTATATTGTACTTAGGATGATGAGAATATAACGGACGTAACGGAAAACAAACTTAAAGAGTCTATCGATCGAACAAAAGAGCCTTCTAGGCGTCGTCCCAGTAAAAATACTGAGGTATGTAAGATTAAACGCTCAATTATATAAGTTTTAAAACTAAAAATAACAGTATAATAAAATTCGCTAAAATTAATCAGGATGTAGCTCTTTAATAATTACATAACGCCATGAGGATCATGAGGATATAATACATATTAAACAAAATTTTGGCAAAGTAAGACAATAAATGTTTATCACACGTAAAATTGTATATTAGATCATCACTATTATGTTCATTCACCAGGATGACGAGATTGTCACTGAAAAGGTAGATAAAACCGAAATTAAGCGTAAAGTCTCTATTGATCGGCCTACAGAGCCTACGTACCCGTGGCGTCGTCCAAGTAGTGCTAATGAGGTAAAACATTGTCTTTTCATTATCTTACAAATTCAACTATTTTGTACTTTTAAAAATAATATTGATCTCTATATTCATTAATTAGGATGACGAGGTTGTAACAGACAAGGTAGAAAAGACCGAAATTAAGCGTAAAGTATCTATTGATCGGCCTACCGAGCCTACGTATCCATGGCGTCGCCCTAGTAGTGCTAATGAGGTAAAAATAATTATTATCCCTTCGTTATTTTAAATCGTATGTTTCTTAAAAACAATTTTGATCTAAAATCTATATTTATTAATCAGGATGACGAGGTTGTAACAGAACAAGTAGAAAAGACAGAAATTAAGCGTAAAGTTTCTATTGATCGTCCAACTGAGCCTACGTATCCGTGGCGTAAGCCTAGTCAAACTGACGAGGTAATATTGAAAAGAATAGACATACTTATTTCATTTCATGTAATGACAAAATAGTAAAAATAAAGTTGGTTTATTTTAAACAGGATGTTGACATGGACGATATATTTAAAACAACAGAAAAGTTCGAAGTTAAGCGCAAAATGTCTGTTGATCGTCCTACTGAACCCACATACCCTTGGAGGCGCCCAAGCAATGCCTATGAGGTATATAAATCAGTAAAATTTCTTACTACATTCCCGTATAAATCGATACTAATTTAAAGTCAATTTTCGACATTATATTAAAAAAAATAGTCCATTATGTTTTCTCTAAGTATCATTACGTTTTTATTTGATTAGGACTCAGAAGACAAACCAAAGTCAGAAGAACAAATAGAACCTAAAGTAGAAACTAAAAAGCCAATAGATAAACCATTAGAACAAGATCAAACTATGAGTCCTACAACTAAGCTATCACAGGTAGTACGATTTTTTTTTCATTTTGTACACAATAAAATTATGTACACAAATGAGTAACTTATATTTCTAATTACAATATATTTATTTGCAATAGCCGGCTAAGGATGAGGTTGATGATAAGAAAAAGCCAATTGAGGAAACGAAAGTTTCGAAAGATAAAATAACAGAACCAACTCCTCGTCGTCCTAGGAAGGGTCTAAAGGTATTGTTTTATTCATTATTGTTGGTGATTAGACAGTTAAGTTGAATGTTTTGTTTTATTTATAAATAATAATCAAAACTTTAAATTCATTTCTTCTTAATAGGAGAAAAATACCGATGAAGAAAGTAAATTAAAAACGGAACAAAAATCAACAGTTGATGAAACATTGAAACCAGTTCCATCGGAAAAAGAAAATGTTAAGCCAAATGAGGTATACTCATACTTTTATTCGTACAATTTGGTTTTGTTAATAAAAAAAACTATTTTATTATTGCTATAAAAACCTTGGAAAATCCTTGGTAAAGTAAAATCACCAGTTAGTGAATTTAATGAACTTACTTATCGCGTAAATAAGATTTCATTTTTATATTCGATTTTTATACTAAAATAGTATAAAAATTGATGTAACATATTAGTACAGTACATAATATGTATTTCAAATAATACACAGGTTCCAAAAGCACCTGAAATCAAACCATTGACTAAAGATGAAATTCCGAAGGTTGATGAGGTTAAGAAACCTGAAGAAAATAAAACAAAAGATTCCGTTTATCCATGGAGACGACAGAGTAAAACTACTGAGGTAGTATCATCTAAATATTTTTGGAAAATAAAAAATAGTAACTTACGGATAAAAAAGAATTCAAATTAATTTTAATGAAGTTTAAACGATTAAACTATGAGCGTCTCATTAATTAAATAGGAGTTTTTATTAATTACATATTCAATTTATTAGGATACGGCCCCTAAAGATGAAAAACCTGAACAGAAGGATGTCGTAGAAACGACGAAGGTATATTTCTGGTTAATAATGCTTATAATATTATTTAGCATATGAACGAAATACTAAACATACAATTCAATTAATAGGTTCCAGAAAACACACAAGATAAAACACAAACAAATAATACACTCGACAAGCCACAATCAACACTTTATCCATGGCGCAAACAATCGGCAAAGGAGGTAACACATCTTAACACTTTACATCTTACACTTACTACAAAGTTCATACATTTAATAAAACAGGGATAACTTACGTTATTTTATAATTTTTACCTATAAAGATTCAATAAATCAACAAAATGTCTTAAGTAATTATTGTTTTAAGCTTTGATATACTTTATTAATAAAATTCAATTCGTTAGGTACCAAAACTTTTAACGCCAGAACCGGATACAAAACAAAACGAAGTTCCGTTCTCATGGGCAATAATTCCAGAAATACCACAGGTATACAATTTTTCTAAATTAAAGTTAAACAATTTAAGTTTGAACTTAAAAATAACTGAAATATTTGTAATCAGGCTGAACAAACACCAGAGTTAGAGGATAAATATAAACCAACATTGCTAGAAACACCTGAAAGTACAGTTCCATGGAGACGATCACGATCTCCAGAAATACACACACCAAAACAGGTACAAATACACAATCATAAGCACACTGAAATATTTTGAAAATTTCATAAATTTCACACACACCTAATTTGGCTTTCATATCAAAGACACACACACGCCAACATGCTGATACATTAACAACATAATAAAGGTTCAATAACAAATGAAATTGACCGTACACTACACTTGTATTGTTCACAATTATTGGGCTTACCTTGTAAAAAGTTATAGCGTTTTCAAAAACGCTATCAAGCAATTTTGATCTATACTCCAAATTTTCTTTTTATCTTCTGGCCTACTTAATGTATGGTCACTGATCAGCATTGAGTGAAATTAATATAATATCTACTAGTATACGTGACTATACTAGTGTCTATCAGTATTCTGACTTTCTATCGTATTATTTCTATTTTCGGATTATATGTAAATCACCTTTATGTAGAAAGGCTGATAAGTATTTAGTGTGTTTTATTTATTTAATTTAGAGTATGAGTTAGAATAAGAAAACAAAAAGGTTTTTGAGTATTGATTAAATTCTTTCGTCCTTGCTACTTAATACTTAGCCGCTTTGGAGTCCTCTAAGTAAAGTATAGGTAGGTACTGCTCTGGTTCAGACTGGTAGGGATTTTTTTGATTTATCACTATATAAAGATGATCGTAACGTGTGAGAATTAAAAAAAACATTACAACAATTTGGAAATATTCGGTAAAAAAATGTATAGCGACAAATAAGTTATTTTTAATGCGACCAGATAGTACAGTCAATTTCATTTACGTTTGAACAGCAATAATACACGTCGTACGGTCGCCATTAACTAAATTTACTGTTTAGGCTGAGACAGAGGGCACTGACGAGAATAAACAAGCAACATTAGGAATCCCACAACCCGCTTTTAGCAGCAGACCTCAATCGCCTGACGAGGTATACATATCGGCAATCTGGTTCATAACGGCACAACTTGTAGCACTTTGCACATTATCACAGGTTTAAGAATAAGCACTAGCACCAAAATCTGCACTGGCACCAAATTTTAAATTAGATCTTTATCAGCACAAATTCTTCCCTGTATAATCTATACCTATTATGATTTGCACTTTTAAGTCACAGGCACTGTATCTGTATATATATAAAAAAAAACTAAGTTAGTGTGCATGCCTTTGAAAAATACGTTATTAAACATTAAGATTAAAATATAAATAATGTCCATGTAAGCGTTCTTTGCCTTAACTAATTCTTTCTTCTCTATTTTGTGTTTAATTTTCCTGCTTAAGCTTTCGCTTATTAATAACGTTGTAAGTATTATTGATATGTTTCTATTCTTGTTGTATTCTTTTTAGAAGGCGAGGTAAGTATAATTTTTATATATTAGGCAAAGTAGGTATTAAAAAATGTAGTAAACACATTTTTGTTACATTCTATTCCAGATGATCATCGCAGGTAAACAAATATTATTTATTCCATGGATTCAAGGAAAATGTTGTAAGGTTATATGTAGAACTATAACTATGTGAGGAAACTATCACTATTGACTAGAATTACCTTTTTAACATACAGTAACGTATTACAGAAAGTGGCTGTCAAAGAAGAGAAGGTGGAAGAAGAAGTCAAGAAGGCTAAAGTCACTAGCGTCAAAAAGAAGGCAGAGGACCTACCTGAAATCGCTGACTATGACAGGCCAGACCTCGAAAAGTACGAACCAATGTCGTTCACTCCATCAACGAAGGAAAAACCAGAAAAGGTAATGTAGAAATCATAATAAAGTAGTGCTATAAAAACGAGTTACTTTTATAGAAATATAAAGCGATTATAATAAAATTATTTGTTTTACTTGTATAGCCGGCAGAGAAGCCAAAGGTGCCTGAAATTAAGGCTCCTGAAGAAAAACCAGTTGCACCCAAGATTGAGGTTATTCGAGAAAAATCTCCAAAACCAGAAGCACCAAGGAAACCATCGCTCGCACCCGTTGCACCCGTCGGAAGACGAGGATCTCTCATCCCTCCCCCGGAGGAGATGGGTAGACGTCCTTCGCTTATTATCAGCGATGAGGTAGGCATCAACTCTTTTTATTACAGCAGTATAATATTTTACATAGGTGTTAAGTTAATCTTCAATATATACACATATCTAGCTCCAATTCAAATGACATCAATATGAACAAAGGTATGAACAAACATTTAAACATATCTATTAATTGTGCCGTCCAAACTTAGATTAGTCAAATATTGTTAGGTACAAATATCGAAATCGTAATTGGCAACAATTGATTTTTGAATACCTACATACTAATCTGGTTTGGTTTCCCAAATTCGAAATTTGAAAACATATCAATCGACGCCACAAATACAAGTGTCGATATTTTCGCCTAACTAATGACAAAATTTCAAGCCCACCTGTAGACACCCTGTTCTCTAAAGCCGAACCCGTAACATACACCCCGAATATGCCTTTGAATTTTGCTAATAATCATCTATAGAACGATGATGCTTCACATCAAGCCACGAATGCTTTAGTGAATTTGGAAGTTAGTGAGTTTATTGGTTTTGTTGAGCTTAGACTCCTTCACTCCCTGCTTCTAGTTGAGCAATTGAGCATATCGCACCGTTTTAGCACAACTACTTTAAAATACAGGTAGTGAATTAGATATTAAGATCGTACAAAACGTAATCCACAGGAGAATAGAAAACTAAGACCTGGTGAGGTGATCGAAGAGAAGAAGGTAATAGCAAAACTGCTACGAATATTTCGTGAATGCTATCCGTTATAATATTGCCGTGACAAAAGTTTAACTTTATTTCTGTAAAAGGAATTATCTTAATGCATTTGCATCTGATGCGGTTTAAAACATTCTTCACGTCCGTCTGGATAATGACATAATATCAGTGATTGCTCTGAAACTCTGATCAACTTCAATGCCTATAGGTCAAATATCTACAAGGACATAAAGTGTCATTTTTATAATATGTTATTATCCAGGGCTATCTTTCTATGAATCGTTTTCTCGTACAAGGCACAAAACTAAATTGCACACACTTTTGAGATTCGAGGCACACAAATAAACTGCACAGCTTGTAAGCACGTCTGCACTCAAATAATGGTCAAAATGATTGGTCGTGTAAGCGAAATACTATGAAAGAAATAACTCGATCACGTGGTATGTTCAAGAAGGCATTTCTTGCATACCATCGTGAAACTGAGACTAACTAACGATTAACAAGAAAATGACGCAACACATAACGTAATAACTTGCACTGCTGAGGTCATTGCACCAAATAATGCGAGATAGGATAGGACAGGCAAACGTAGGTCACTCCGGTTCGGCAGAAGAGATCCTAGGTAGG
The DNA here is from genome assembly GCA_014595695.2 of Epargyreus clarus clarus. NCBI lineage: Eukaryota > Metazoa > Arthropoda > Insecta > Lepidoptera > Hesperiidae > Epargyreus > Epargyreus clarus. The sequence goes on from JACTTY020000076.1 coordinate 765,055, forward strand.
CAGGATAATTTGTTAAGGGGTTATTATCAATATTTTTTTACAAAAACAGGTCACCAAATTACGTCCGGGAGAAGTTGTAGACGAGAAAAAGGTGAGATCGTTTGGGTCTGGTCAATTTTAGGTGGACGCTGCTCGCTTTTGCAAAGCATTTTGTTATTTTTTTATCTTTTTTTCATTTTATCTTATTTGCATTTTACTTTATGAAATATTTCTTATTTGATTTAAATTTTATATCAGTATTGACAATATTGTACTATACCTACATGACATACATTATTATTGAACTCAAAACAGATTTTATCAACCCCACCTCTATGACATTGTTAACGTTTACCATAATAAGTTTGGTAACGTTATATACAAATTAATGTTCAATTACCAATCCACCCATAAAGTTATTCCCACATTAGACTCTTCTAGTCCATACCAAAATGTTCACAGTTATATCATGAACAAAATTAGTACCTACCTACTTTTTCTTTTAGTTTCTATAGACGTTATTTTTTCAAGAGTTTAGAAACCGCTTTGCCGACTAGCGGGGGATTTTCTCCAAACTCTGCTGCCTTTAGTTTGAATCTATCGTCTTCTAAAGAACTATTTTTGCGAATCAGTTGACTTAACTACAAACTAAAATAGTTCTTTAAAAGTCTAGGCTTCGTAGTTTAGTATTATCGCTTTAGTTTCCGATTTTCCACTAATATATTTAATAATATTTACCACCGCTCTGCTAAAATCAAGTTGTAGAGTTAAAAACCAAATAACAGTTAAAAGAACATTACACAAAACCATAACATTAAACTATAAACCTATATCCTAACTCCATAAATATAACAATTTATACTATACATAAACATATACCTAATAATACAACTGCTACTATAATATATTTTAATAAAATATGATAGTCATTCAACAATTTGATGTTTAAGTCTGATGATTATTAGCAGATGTTGAACTACTATCGCACATAAAATATTACACACACGCATACACTATGTACATATTTATTTTTACTCTATGCACAAAGTTAACAATGAATGATTTACTAAAACAAATATTTTTTTCCAAAAAAGAAACGCGGCAGGCCGGGTGAAATATCTGACGAGGTATACAAGTGTGAAAATATATGTTTAGATATCAATGTTATAGAAGACAACATCTTCTAGATTCGTGGCTAACATAGAAAATTTCCAAAGTGATTAATTTATAAATGTTCTAATTAAAATCTCGAGAAACTTATACGAAATTTTAATGAAGCCAGTTATAAAACGACAAATAACCGTAGTATGATTGGTTTCAAAGATGTCGGTATTTTTCGAAATGTCAATAAATTTTAAATAAGGGACGTCAAAACTACCAATAATGCTAACAGCACCGTATTAAATGAATACTTTAAATTAATAGCGCAGTAACACCTTGTCGTACTAACATTTAAAAGGAATCTATTAACAGCCCTTTAAATGCAAAATAAAACACCAATAGACCTAAGAAACATGCATGTTGTTCTAATATTAAAACTATTTAATTTTTCGGAAGCACCCAACTGCTTTTACAACAAATCCAAAAATTAAAATGCTGTCTAAACCTACACTATCCTAATAATTATTATCTTTTTTGTGTTCTCAACTCTCCTTCTATAAACCAATTTTATGTTTATTATTTTCTTCTTAAATATGTTTATAATCAAGCTTAATTATATGTTGGATAAAGTTAATTATATGTTTGAGAAAGTAACTAACCTTCTTTAAGATGCCACAAAACATCTAAAAACGTAAATATATGTGTATATTTTGACATTCCATTGCACTGTCGTGTCCAATTATGTTGTAATGAACGATTATAAATCAAACCAATTTAGAATCAGATTCTAAACAAAGATTCTATTCTATTATTATCAACCAATGGATATAGATTTGTGCCAAAATTTGTCTCCATGACGCAAATAATGCAACTCTAGATATGTTTAGAAAATAATTTACTTATATCATTGTCATGGTCAATATTACGTTCGAATATAGTGAAAGTACCTATGTAACAATAGGAACAATCTATATGTAAACATATTGTAATATTGTAGGAAAGACACTTCCTTAAAAATATGTAATTGGCATCAAATCAATGCCAAAGTTAAATTTCATCACGCAAAGAAAGCAATATGATCTTATTGATGAAAGATAAATGACAAGGTTTGTAACTTGCGTCTTGGCTTTTAAAATCAATTATAGATTCTTTATGAGTGATCTATTGATCCCAAATTAAATTGACATTGATAAATAATTTTGTCTAGACTAATAATATGTGATACTATTATTACAGGCGCCTAGAAGAGTGCTATTTCTGTAACGAAATTTCTGGGCGTCTAATTTCTTCTAGCCTGAATGAATTCAATATTAAATGCACTAAAACCTCCACAAGAACAATGATGATGGTATTCACTGATTGATGGTTATTTTTATAAATATGACCTATAGAATTAGGCCAAGAACCTATCAAGGTGAACTTTAAATCTACAACCCTCGACTACCGTGAGTTGTCAGATAACGTGAGTTATGATCGTAATGCTGTATTGTTAAAAAGACATATGTCTTCAACGAATTCACCTGTCATATGATTTAATGGACAACAGTCCTTAATACTACTCGGCTGGCATGCCGGTACAATTACTTTACCGGTTCATCACACAATGTCTTTTGTTAAATAATTTTACTTGCTAATTTCAAAAAGCAATTAAAAATGCCATTTAAAATCCAAATCAAAAATAACACATTATGAATTAAAAAAAAGGATTAAGTGATACACGTTGAAATAGTTTTTTATTATCAAAAATATTTTATCTTACTCATACTCATGTATTTCCATGACAAAACACGGATTATTAAAGAGTTTTTAAATTATTAAGGTGTTATTGCGAATTCAACGTAAACGTAATGGGAACTGATTAATGATGATTACTGTTTAACAACAGATCTTGGTAATTAAGAAAAGATTTAGAAAATAGAAATAAGAATCTTGATCGAAGACAAAGTTTAATCGAAAATATAAATAACAGCTGCTACAAATATAACAGAATGTGATTGATGGATGTGATGGAGACGAGAATACTCTATGTGATGTGCGTGGGTCGGTGATTCTTGCTTCTTGATCACAATGCTGGTGCCACAGGAACATTTGGCATGAGAACAGGTCCAAGTGGTATTGGCTATCAGCTCCAAGCATTCATTACTATATCAGTTAATGTACCTCTGAGTAAAGATATACTTAAAAACAACGACGCAGAAATAACTGAAACTACATCAAAGTACAGTTGCTATGTGGCTAAACCAATAGTATTTCCAAGGGATGATTAATCACCAGTTCCAAGATATATATATTTGAATTTAATGATTTACGGCATGAGATATTATCTACCGCTTCAAAAGAGAGTGCAATAACGCATCTAGTAAATTGAACTATATATCAGATCTGTCAACAAAGTATATCAAAATGGTCGCCTCGTTAACGATGCGAGGAAAATTCGAGGTTAGCTCGGTTTGCCAGTGTTGACAATCGTTTGAGTTATAAGAATGTATTCCTGTACGCCAATCAATCTTTCGAACATCTTACGCAACCGTTCAATCTTGTCTTTACAATAACAGACTGCTACGTCAAACCACGACATCTAATTATCTTTAATGAATTTATAATACTAGTTGATGTCAATATTGTTGCACGACCTTTTTCTTTAGCCAAACCAAAACTATTCATTTCCTGATCCGCCCCTATGTTTATGTTATACGCTGATTTAGAAATTTACTGCAAGCGTATCTAAAAGTTGATGAATTGCTACAAATGCTCCACGTCTAGGCATCTTAACGGTCTTACGCTTCCCTACGGCCAAAATTACCGTGGAAAGTACTCCAGATATCGACCGACGACAACTTCACACATATGTTAACAACGACATCCAAGTACACACCACATGGATGGCTCACCTTAATCTGATAATTAATTGAATTGGTCTGCTGATTTGTGTTGCGCGCAAATAGACGCCCGCGCTCCCCTCACCCCACCAAAGCAAGGCGACCATGTCTGAGCGACCCCTTCTTCAGTCTTTTGACATTCGCGCCCATTTTTAGATGGAACGACTTATATCGAACTGCCCCAAATCGAGAATTTTAAAATAATATAGGGTGTAACACTTAAACGAAAACTAGTAACTAGATAACATTTTAAGCATTTAAATGAGAAGTAATTTATAATGAGTGATAAGAATAATTGGATTTTTTTTCCTAAATCTTTAAGTATCAATGTTCGTGTGAAGGAAATGATTGTGTAAATTAGCGATGGAACTGTGATAATTTCTGTGATTTTGAGAAACTTTATTTAAGTAATACATGTTTTTAATTATTTTGTGGCATCTTGATTGATATTTATGTGTTTAACACGATGGCAGCGGTTGCAAAAAAACCACTCGCCGTACCTAAACCAAAAGTTGACCCGGTAAGTGTTTTGGTGTTATTTTTTTATTTTTTATATTTCTTTCTAAATATTTTCTGTTTCTTGTTGTTTCATTTTCTACGTGACATGGGAAGTCATCGATATACGCTCCGGCCTTACATTTTAATTGTCTTATTATTATTTATCTTAGTTTGTTATTACAATTAATTATGCAGCTTATATCAAAGTGCCTTTGCATATTTATTCATTTATTATGGAAATTAAAGGCTTTAAATTAGGACGTCTTTACTGAGGAAGAATTTAACATATCAAAACTATTTTAATAAAAACTGTTATTTTTTTAGAAGAATAATTACTTAAATATCGAATTTCTGTGAAATGTAGAGTCAGAATTTTGCAACGTTCTTTAACGCATTTTTTCATTAATTACGAATACTACGTAAATCAAATTATGTCATATAATCTTTAATATAAACAAACATTCGATAAAGATACTTAGAAAATATAATAATTTATATGAGCGAAATAATATTCCAGCCGATTATAACATTGGTATCTCAAAAATTTAATTGCGATTACACTCGTATATTTGCAGCCTCCTTTAATTTATTACTTGGCCGAGGTTGCAAGGTAAGAGCTAGCACTGATGAAAGTCAGTTTTATAATATCTACTAGAGATGCGTACATTGAAATAAACGTAATGCATTATAAAAGATTAAATTCTATAAGCGCGTAAGCATTTTGAATACAATGATTATATAATTCAGGGAATAAGTTTTAAAATAAAAGATTGTTAGAAGAACAGCTTTGCCATTATATAGTACAACTTATGCGTAAAGATGATTAATCTAAAATTTTAGAAAAAACAACAAGAGTAGCTCAAAATCAGAATATAAAAAACAATGAAGTTGAAATTGATATTTAACTTAAACACTATTTTGTTAGTAGAGTCCGAAAATAAATTGATGAAGAAGAAATAAAATTGATATGATTTAATTTAGAATAAAAGAGATCGCAACTTTTTGTATAATGCAAAGTTATTTATACACCCGGTAATGATAGTCCGCAACAAAACTTTTAACATGAGATTAAAGTCTTTAATAGTTAGTCATATGACTGCAGCCGTAACTTCTTGCGGGCTATTTTCGCTTATCGTTGCTCTGCGATGATTAAGCAAGTATCTAATCAGTGAGGTAGTTAATCAGTTTTAAAAGAGCCACAATAATTCTCAGATGTAATTATTTCTAAGCGTACGTTCAACACTTGCGCCACATACATCAGGAAGTCCAGATCTTCATTGTCGGGTCATTTGGCTAACGTGTATGATGCACCGCATCTGTCATAACACAACTAATGTATCTTGTATTTAGTTACAGCATAATTTTTCAATCTATATTTAATATGATCTCAATCGTCGGAGGTATCTCGATGGCTTTCGGAGACTTCGATATTTTACTGATCTAAATATTTCAATCAAGGATAATGTAATATTTTAGAAATTTTGGTATGATACCAGGTGTAGCAATTATTATGAATTATAACATTTTTTTATTTTAATTCTACTTAATTAGATTTAAATTCCGATACTAGTAATACTACTTGATACATATAAGTAAAAAGATCTTGTAAATTACTACATGTATAGTAACTAATTCAAAGTTAAGTTACCCTTCTACAAACATGTCAAAAATATAAATACTATTATTTACTGCTCACTTTAAACTCTTTTTGCATTTGCTGTCTTGTGGTAAAAGGACGTTGGTTATACAATTTTGTTGATGATACTTTATTTTTTATATTATAATAATCAAAAGCAAAACCTGACGCTCTTTTACTTGCTATTTGACTTTTTCTATGTCAGTTTTCTTCGTGATTAACATTTTCTGAGAATTTTTGTTAGAGTATATTATTAATATTATATTGATCATATAGCGAAGGAAGTCTGGAGATGCTAGAAGACCTTCCATTCAGGATCTGGAAGATCTTATCAATAAGCCCTCCATACCGCTGAAACCTCTTGGAGACAAGGAAGGCCCACCAGTTGTAGATGTACAAGAAAGTTATTCCGCTATTGAAGGTGAGATATGACGTTTATATTCACTACATAAATAATATTTTAAGTATCAAAAGTAATAAGTTCACGTAATGTGAAGAGTGTCATAGAAATAGCTTGGATAACTAGACCGAAGATGATTCCAAGAATTTGGAAACTGATATCATAATTTACCGCCAGTAATCAATTGGTGTCGCCGATGTGGAATCGTTGCTACGAGTAGATTATGAAATCTGGGCATGATTTCCTGTTGACAGAAATATTAGTATAACTCTGGGTATCATTTATTCTCTAATGTTACTTTAAAATATATGCTTTTGATATAGAATTCCTTGCTGTCTATCGAATTTTCGTCAGATGAATTTTATGTGTAATGTATATCGTGTTTTTAAGTGTAAACTAAAATTTTTAATATCTTCATTTGACGTTATCTTGTTTTTATCTTGTTAAGATTTTGTTTCGCTAGTCATAGTTTAGGTAGTTTATTATTATAATACTGGAAGGTTTTCTCTATAGATCAAACTGGCTACATCACTGTGCAAGTCGAGGGTAACCCCGCACCAACATTCAAGTTCTACAAGGGCGTGGCGGAGATCATCGAAGGTGGTCGTTACAAGTTCGTCACCGATGGTGAAACTGGTCTCGTCACACTTTGTATGAGGAAAGTCAAGCCTAATGATGAAGGAAAATACAAGGTTGTCGTCAGCAACATCCATGGAGAAGACTCGGCTGAAACGCAACTTTATGTGTCTGGTAAGAATAAATCTTATTTTCTGTCGCCTTTTTTTATTTTAAGAGTAGGTACTACTAGTCTATACAAACTTTATATTAATTTATGTATTACTGTAATAACTTTTTGAGTATACGTATTAATATTTATTGATTTCGGTATTTTTACATTGTGTCAAAAAGTAACGTAGATCGTAGTCATCTATCATTGATTGATCAAACATCGTCATTACTGAAACATCCAAGAAGAGATAAAAAATGCGTTTATTACACGTGCTATTAGCGATTTCTCTAGTTAGTAGTCACACGGCTAATTTACTTAACGTTGATATTACTGTTGCATTTAATAGTAACACGGCTAATATAAATACCCGTTGTAGAAGATATAACAAAGTGTTAGATGTAATGAAATATTTAACATGCTTTTGTATGTAGATGCGAGTGGTATGGATTTCCGAGCTATGCTCAAGAAGAGGAAGTACGCCAAATGGGGCGAGAAGAAGGAAGACCCCGATTGGAACTTGAAGGAAACAGAGAAACCCATACCAGCACTAAAGAAGGTCGAAAAGGTAAGAAATTAAATCCTTTTTTATTATTTTCCATAAAAGTAGATATATGGTGATAATGTAAAACTTAAAAATATAAATGTTACTGAGAGATCATATTTCTCTTGAAGTTGGTGATATAAATGCTAATGTTTAATATTATAATTTAATTATAAAATATGTACATTAAATAAATTTATTTTATGAAAATTACTTAAATACTAATGTATAAAATAATAAGATGTGATGAAATTATATTGAAATCTATATTATGTCGAAATGAAAAGTAATTAATTTCAATATGGTTTCACAATTTAAACTTAAAAATAAAATAATAATAAAGACAACTCCATCGGGCTTATACAGTTTTGAACAAATATAATAATGCTTTATGCCAAGATTTGTGCAAAGCATGATATGGTAGAATAGAAATTTTAATAATATGGATTTATCGCTGGCTAGCCTATTACATTTTAATTAATCTGTACCTTTCGTTCAGTTTCCCTGCTTTGTATATTCAAAGAACTCCTACCCTTGACTACTTTAATATTTCCCTTTTAAAATAATCGGATCAATTAAGTAATTACAACATCTTATTCTTAATAATAATGTACTTTTAATAGTAGAGAAACATCCATTCCATAAAATATTCCCTATTATAGTGCATAAAATTTATTAATCATTCATTGCTGATATCATTTATTATTTTATTAATAAGAATTATCAATTGTTTACTTAGGTATATCAGGTTAAGTAATAGTAATAGGACATTTCTGCGAAACATCGTATGCATCATGATCATTATATTTAATTCTTAGGGCTTAGAGACTGGATATTTCGAAGACGAGGGTGAAATCGTCGTCGTTTCGGAAGGTGTCGAGATGTATAGATTCCCTGCCGACAGGCGCAGAAGCTCTTGCAACTGGTCCTGGTTTAAGGTCCCCACTATTTCAGAACACAGTACTTTCATTCATTCCATCTTACATGACTCTCTATACTTTTACATTACCACTTACAAATATATCTATTTGTAACAAATCGTTATTAATATTTCCTCTAAAATAAAGATTTTTATTGTTTGGAAAGAACTTTAAACTCTTTTAGTAACCTTAACAAAAAACGGGGTGTCAAAGATTTGACTTATGTTATGAGTGACAATATGTCATATCATAAAATAACGGTATGGTTACTGTAACAAGACGATACAAGTTTTATGAAAATTATCGCAATAAAAGAACTCCAAGAAGATGGCTTGGTGGTTGATGAAAAAAATATTTACCGTTTTTCATGTTAGTATGACTAAAGTGCAGCGTTTAGAGCTCAACGGTTTTCTCGAGGAACGTTAAACATAAAAAACATTCAGTATACTCCAATCTATGCGGTCTCCGAACAGGATTATACAACAAATAACTATTTAGAGAATGCTGACTTTTGACCATAGCATCAAGTGGTATATAATATTTTTAATTCTGTAGAGAAACGTCAATACGTAGTAAGGGACATTTTTGTTTCGAGATATACAAAATTTTGATATTCCGTTCGCTATTTCGTTCTTCTTTAACTTTCTCTATTGAAGTCGTTGTAACTTGCGACTTGTAGCAGCATTTTAAAAACTCTTCAACATCGCTTACTATTAACATAGCTTGGAACCACAGAACAAAAACACATTAAAAACGTATATTTGTAACATCTACTGTAAATTCTAGGGTATATATGAAATAAGGAGACGTATGTCTCTCCCAGAACTAATACCTGATTGGCCCGAATTGATGGAGGCTGTCAAACCGAAGGTTCGATAAAATGGACGAATAAAAGTAAACCTTATAAACTGATAGACTACTGTGCTATTGAAATCAATAGTATATTATTATTATTTGATACATTTTTAATTTGATCTTCAAGAAATAAGACTTATTATTTCAATAGGACAGATGATCTATTTTAAATAATGGAGTGAGATAAAATGATAAATAAAATAACTAAACCTATCCTCTAAAGTGACGGTCTTCTAGCTTAATAATTTCAAATACAATGTTAGCTTGTTATTTCGATTTAAATAATAAAGCAAAATAATATGTATAATACCTTATAGTCAATTTAGTAGAAGACCGTTACTTGAGAGCGATTTAAATAAAAACTGCATAAACAATGAATTTTAAAATAACTTGCACAAGGTTTTTGTATCACCACTTCACGTTTCTTCTTTAACTTCATTTACAGGGAATGTAAGTGGAATGAATCGGGTGATGGTTCACTCTCTTTTGGATTGTTCTTAGTTATATTTATTTACAGGTTTACTTGTGACGTCGAATTGAAGAGCTTTATCACGTCATTTTAAATTGATTTCTCTTCATTTACACCATTATTAATTCCAGCTGATGCATCCGGTGTTGCAGATTTTGGAATTTTATTTACATTAGATGTGCTGGCTAAAACTTTAATTTAAGACTTTTTGCAAGCCAGTGTGTCACATGTATTTTCTTTACTTTATCCAACAGTTACGCGTCCTTTACACATAGTTTACACAAATATTTAATAGTATTAAGACGTAGAATTCTCCTCGGGGTCCCAAAATCTTCGATACTTTTTAGTGCCGTGAAAGATTTGACTAAGGATTTGTGGATATTTTATAGAGATCCCATAGTAGAAGACCATCTCTTGCGGAACTGATTCCGGATTGGCCGGTGCTGCACTCGTTCAAAAGAAACGAGGTTTGACACCGAAAGATATGCGTCATATCGTCGTTAGACGACACAATGCATCTTGAAATGTACCACTCAATGCAATTACTTGTCGCACGAGAGCCACGTGTCACGTACACTGCAGCATTCAAAATGTCCAGCAAGATTTTTATATAAACATCTTGCACTAATTCATTTGAATCCTGAATGATACAAGCAATCAAGTTACTTACACATTTAATTTTTTTAACCAATATTTGGTTCCGTTGTCTGTGGCAGTTTGAAAATATAAAATTTAATAATATTATTAACAATATCACACCAATGACACGTTCTTTACTAAATAAGTAAAGAGACACAGATATTCAACACTCAACACATAGCTATACAAATTAGTGCAAGTATTTTTTGAAATTTTACTGGACGATCAATTAAAATTGATGAAGTCACCTCGTATTGTGTAAACGCACACAACTGTATACTGTAATTTTATATTTCTATCTATTATCATAGTGATTTCTTCCGCACACACGATACTGTTAGAGATGCACAACGCACCGGTGATGTTATGCACAGTGTCTTCAATGTTTCAAGATTGTGTCTATGTGATATTCAAAAGTGATGAATACGAGCTAATTTAAAGAGAAAAATGTATTTTATAAAGGCTATATTCATTGCTTTTGAAATATCATAATTCTTGAACACTGCTAGTAAAATTTTGAGATTCGCCCACCTTTGCACATCTCTTCAATGTCAATAAAGAAATTCCAATGTCTGTACAGTAGCATGGTGTTTGAAGTTACGGGTGATCATGACGAAAAATGGCTGATTGATCTAACGCCTCGGTTACCACATTATATTTTCGTTGATTTTAATGCATTTTATTTATATTTACATTAAATCACTGTCGAAAGTGATAAGATGTGATCTAGGGTTACTTAATGGTTAGCACATAGCTTTTGTCTGAAGAGCACCTTTTTGTTATTGCACATAGAACTTTTGATATGAAACAGGTATATTAATTTTTCACCGGACATGCGTTTCAGAAACAAGAATCTTTCTTGAAGCCCCTCGTAGATCAAACCGCAAAGGAAGGCAAGGATAAGAAGGTGGTATTCGAAGCCATCTTCACGAAGCCAAATGCGAAACCGAAGTGGCTCTTCCGCTCAGACGTAAGTGTTCATACTGAGAATATTATTTAGGTAATGCTAATCAATTTACAACATGAAATTTTATTTGGTCTGAAATTCAATGGTGTTTTTTTAAATTTGGTATATGATTTAAAATTTTAACGAATTATATGTGATCAGGAACTGTTCCCTGGCTCGAAGTATAAGATGACTAACGAACAAGACTCATACAAGCTGATCATCATGAACCCCAAAGTCGAAGACACGGGCAAATATACGATCGAAATCGGTGGTATTTCAAGCACAGCGTTCTTGGAAGTTATTGAACCAGATCCAACGTATTCCTTCACCAAGCCACTCAAGAAGACTCTGACTGGCTACACTAAACACGAAGTCGTCCTCGAGTGTTCCGTATCTAACAGTCTGGCAATCATTTCCTGGTGGAAAGAAGAAACGAAGTTGGAAGAAGGTGATGATTACCAGATCTCTAAAGATCTATCTGGTGTTTGCAAGTTGATTATTAAGAAAGCCAAGTTTGAGGACGCTGGTAAATACACTTGCAAGATTGAAAAGCAGCCAGATAAAACTGAATGTGACGTGAAGATTATTGGTAAGTGACAAACTTATATTTATTTGTCAATACGTTATTGTGTGAGGCTCAATGTAATTATCATAACAACTTATTATTATTTTTTTCAGAATATCCGTACAAATTCACTAAGGTACTTAAATCCCAACAAGCCATCGAAAAAGATACGATTACGCTGCTTTGCGAGCTTGATGATGCTGCTGGTGATGTGAAATGGTAAGTATAACGTAATAATAACATAAAAATAATTAATTGTGTTCCTAGATAGTGAAATAAATTTCAAGACATCTTTAGTATTGTAGGCAATCTAGCAAGTCTAGAGCCCAAGAGACCTGAAGAGGAAGCATAATTTCTAACACTGTTCTAAAGATAATAATGTAAAATGTTACTTTTTACAGGTTCAAGGATGACCAGCCATTGAAGGCAGATAAGCGTATCACGATTGTTAAGGAAGGAAGGAAACGAAAGGTAGTGATCAAGGATGCCAAGGTGACAGATGCTGGCAACTTCAAGTGTGTCAGCAATGCCGATGAGACCGCTTGCGAGTTGATCGTCAATTGTAAGTTCTTATGACTTAAGAACAATATTTTTATAATATATTTATGTCAACTTAAAAGTTTACGTACATAAGCAAGTGATCGGTTATTTTCGAAAGTGGTGTAACTCGCGTTAGTTGGTCGAGAATTAATATTACTGGTCTATCTATAACAGTTTAGATGCTGAGATTCCTGACCTTCTTAAGATTCTAATTAAATCAATATTAATGCACCCATGTTCTTAGAAACCTGTATTCAGACTGGGATGGGTTTACGAGCTATTGTCTGAAGTTAGTAGACCTAGACGAAGTTCCAATTTATAATGGATATTACATAACTTATACTCTCATTAAATCATCCACATTTGGCCCAAGCAGTTGTATTTAAGTGTATTTAAGTGCAGTGTAGAATGTTAAAAGTTCTTTAAAATATGTGAAAAACTGAAAAACTAAACAAAATAATTTGGTTTAATATAGAAACATATTTGGAAGATTCGCGTAGTGGAACGGTCGGCATAACGGTCTAATATGCAGTAGGTTACGGTTTTGATGCCCAGCCCTAGACAGAATATGATGAAGAATAATTAGATATCTGTTCTGGGTCTCGGCGTTTGTGTGTCCGTCATTGTATATGTACAATGTACATTACTACAGGAAATCCTAGCGTAGGGCTGTTTGTGTAGATGTCGTAATATTCTTCAAAGTATTAATGTAATTTTTCAGACTCGAATCGCTTCAACAAGAAGTTGAAGGACACCGAAGCAATTGAGAGGGATAAGGTTGTCCTGGAAGTGGAACTCCAGGATCAAACCGCGGAGGCCGTATGGTCTTTCAATGGACAGCCTATTGTGCCTAATGAAAGGTAATATTTGTTTTTTGTTTTATTATTTATTACCGGTCTCAAAGTTCAATATTTGACAATTTCCTGTTCTTAAGTTTTTATAAAATATATGAATGCAATCGCTGATTAAATTTGCATCTAAATTATTTTATCTTTGATGTACCTAAATTAGTTTTATACTTATAAATAACCTCAAAATATTGCTCAAAGAATAATGACAACCCGCATCATATTTCTTTTAAGAATATAACCGATAAATATCTAAAATTAATATCAATTTGTTACCAGAATCGAGATCAAGAATCTGGGAGGTGGCAAACACCAGTTGATCTTCAACAAAGTGGAAATGGAAGACGATGGCGAAATTCTGTGCGAGTCTGGCAAACTGAGCTCGTCTTGTAAACTCAGCGTCAAGAAGGGTGAATCAAAGCCCGCGATCGAATGCCCTGACGAGTTCTTTGGACCTGCTGGAAATCCATTCGTTATCGAAGTGCCATATAAAAGTAAGTTTATTTACATAAGAAGAACCCTTAATTATTAACTTCTTCAAAAGAAACTTCAATGACATATTTTAATTGTAATGAGTAATACACACAGTAATAAAACATAATGTATTTTTAATGTTTATAGTTAGCGGCACCCGACAGACACCAATCGAAGCGAAATTATTCAAAGATGGTAAGCCACTTCCGAATAAGGAAATCGAGGCTGTAGTTGAACAGGAGAAGGTCCTCTTCAAGATCAAGAAGCCGACCAGAGAAGGTAGCGGCAAATACCAAATTAAGTTGTCCAACGCCCAAGGCGAAGACTCCAAGGATGTTACCATTACTATGCAGAGTGTACCTACACCTCCACGCGATGTTGAAGTTACCGAAGTATTCCAAACATCATGTGTTGTTGCGTGGAAGGTTCCTGAAGACGATGGTGGATCACCCATCGTTAAGTACATCATCGAGAGACAGGTCATTAATTCTCATATACCTATTAATTACTCAACTGATAAAAAGCTGTGGATATGAAAAAATGGATGCAACTATGTTTTTAATAAAATTATCGCTAGTTTTATTGTAAAATTGTAACAATATACGGTTTATATAATGGTTTTACGTCATTTTCAGGATCTTTCTCTCAAAGCTGGTTGGGACAACGTGGCTGAAGTTGCACACGGAGAACCTACCAAGGTCAAGATAGAAGACTTAGTTGCTAAGAAGACCTATAAGTTCAGGATTCGTGCTGTGAACAAGATCGGTTCTAGTGAACCTGGTGTCTTCGCCAAGCCTGTTTTGGCTAAGGACCCATGGGGTATGTATACACTGCAACGTAATAGAGTTGGTAATTTTAGGTCGTTGATAGTACTTAAAGTAATTATAATTTGACGAAAAATATTTTTAGACGAACCTTCAAAGCCCAAAAATGTGGAACTCACCGATTGGGACAAGGACCATGCAGACCTCAAATGGGAGAAGCCGGATAACGATGGCGGTGCACCAATTACCGGTTATGTCATCGAATATAAGGTAAATAAGAAATCTCTAGAAACTTCGTTTATTATTCCTAACGCTAAAAAAATACATATGAACCTATTGCATCTATTTATAAATATTCAACGAAATGTTATATGCTTGTAGGAGAAGTTTGGCAAGGATTGGGTACAAGGAAAGGAAGTGCCTGGAGATGTCCTATCAGCAACTCAAGATGGACTTAAAGAAGGATGCCAATACGAATTTAGGGTTCGCGCTATCAACAAAGCTGGACCCGGTGAACCTAGTGATGCCACTAAACCAATTATTGCTAAGTGCAGATTCGGTAAGTTTTAATTTCGGCTTTCGTGGTTAGTATGGCGTTTAAAGTCTATACTGTTACGGAACATCTCATTGGAAAACTGTGGATTATATATTTTATTTTCTAGGTTCACTAATATTGTATTTTCATTGCAGTCAAACCTTACATCATCGGTGAGGGTGTCCAGAGCATTATTATCAAAAAGGGCCAGGTCATCACATTCGACATCAAGTATGGTGGTGAACCTGAACCAGAGGTCAAATGGTTCAGAGGAGAAGAGGTAATTACTAAAATTGGATGATTTATTTTTTTAAATACTTACATGTACATTGTAAATTTACTTTTAAATACTCTATGATTGTGATAGAAAATAGTAAAACACACATCATAACATTAATAAGAAAATTGTATCATCTATATTTATATCAAAGAAAATGAATATTAATGCTTTATTTATTTTGTCCGAAAAAGAAACGAGGGAAGCCGTACACTGAGAAGGTTAGATGGATGAAAAATAAATGTTGTATCTGATAATGTTCTAAACATTTACTCAAACAAACTATTCTGTTCTACACTCATGAACTGTGCTAACATGACTACAAGAATACTTCGCAGCATCATATTTGATTGAATTATCTAAATCAATTTCATCAAACAAGTTAATTTTATTTACATTAATCAATCAGTAATTCAATCAAACATGAAATAAAAATAAATCGCTAAGAACATGATAACGCACGCTGTTTAGACGGCGTCTACGCTTTAGATGTTGTAAATTAATGATCTATCTTTGTCTATCTATAAAGATGCATTCACTCCTATCCATAGATCAGACACTATTAGACATTTCGTATAACGACTCTTCAGGACATTTAGGCGGTTCACATAGTCAGACACATCTTTGCAGTACTGTTATACATATATTTACATTGCATCACGATCAACGATATTTGCTCATACAAAACCAAGTCCCTTAAATAATGCATCTTTACGGATTTTCAAAATCTCACTTTGTTTAATAATAATTACACTTTAGTTATTTCGAAAACAACTTTATTACCAGCACCTTCTTGACGTAGAAGGGATTTCGTGTTATCTGGCTTATGAAATAAATATCTGTTATCTGTTCTTAATAACATAACTTCACAGTATTACAAAACATGTCATGTCAATACTGTTACGACTTAACACCATTTAATAGTTATTATACGAGTAATACGTATGATTCTCTCACTAAGCACTAGATGTTATGCCTTCGAATTTAGATCATATGTTCTTTGATGGGGAGATGACATATTTTTAATTTATCCACATTTACATTTACTACATTTCAGGACATCATTACATCGTTAATGATTTTTTTGGGATAAGTGGGAATGGATATCATATGATTGTCATGGTTGAAAGTCTTGTTTTACTTTCACATTAGTATCCGTAATTTGAGAATCCATAATTTCGCTAAACTAATATTACCATCAAGGAATGGAATAAAAACTTCGCTTTTTACAATTCGTCTAACTTACCTGTACGACTTTAGGAAATCAAAGATGACGGTGACCGCATCACCATCGACAAGTACGAGAGGAACACAGTCATCACGGTCAGAAAGACCACGAGGATCGACAGCGGGAAGTACAAGCTGCTTCTCACCAACTCGTCTGGATCGTGTGAAAGCATTGGCGATGTGGTTGTGTTGGGTAAGAAATATTTAGTTTGTACCTGATTCCAAGAGCGTGGTCCTTCTGTTGAACACGTCTTGGTCATCAAATTTGTAGAATTATTCTAAAGTACTTCTCCACCATTATTGGGCATAAGGATACTCTTAGAATAAACGTTTGAAATTGCACTGATAAATTGCAGGCTGATAGATTATTATTTCTTAATGGATTATATATCCATGCAAAACATTTACGAAACAACGTTATCATCATCTTTACCATCAGCGATGCCGTCCACCATACTAGTCTGTTATCCACTGGATTGATTTGCATGTAAATTGATTGATTATGCTTACATCTAAATTGTGAATTAAGATAATAGTTTTTGAGGTGTTTGTGAACCATTGTTCACGTTAGTATCGAAAGCATTATTTATGTAATAATATACTTCTAGACAAACCAAATCGTCCCAACGGTCCAATTGAGGTGGTGGACATCCGTGCCGAAAAGGCGACTGTCAAATGGCAGAAACCCGACGACTGGCAGGGTTCGGACATCACTGGATACACTCTCGAGAAGATGGACATGGTTTGTAGCAATACTTACATTGTTTTCTTCAAATCAATTTTAAATTGTATCTTTGGCTACTTTAGAGCCAACTGTGGTAGGTTTTTATTTCAATTTGTATTGATTAATTATTTAATTTTCTTAGTTCTATTTCAAACTAAATGGTCAAAATAGTCAGCAAAACGTCATCTTCCCTTTACGAAGTACCTTAAGTTGTAGAGACATTAAGAAACTGGTCTATGTGTAACTTACATTATTATCGTTTAAAATGTCCCATTGTCTTTATACAGGATACAGGCAACTGGGTACCTTGCGGTGAAACTGGCCCTGAGCCAACCGAGTTCACGGTCAAGGGCCTGACTCCGAACCACAAGTACAAGTTCAGGGTACGCGCTGTCAACAAGGAGGGTGAATCGGAGCCACTGGAGACAGATGGCTTCATTGTAGCAAAGAATCCTTACGGTAAGGCTTATACTTTTTTAGTTTCTTTTTTTATTTTGTTTATAGTTAGTGGAATGGCGTTAGGACTCAAAATTAGTATCGGCCTCCGACAATAAAAGCTTCTATTTCGGTCTAAGTTCTGAACTCGTATCTATATATTATATATTTTAATAACATTTGTCAGTCAACGAAAATAATTAATTATTGCTTTCTTTTAATTAATCATGCTTTCAAAAATCAGTTTTGGATTTCAAATTGAATTAGACCAGATAAACATTTTGGTAAGCAATAGGTGTAAATTAATATTTTAATAAATAAAATGATGCTAAAATGGTCAATATTCTGCAGATCCACCCAAGGCACCAGGCAAACCCACAATCGTGGACTACGACAACATGTCGGTCACGTTGCAATGGGAGCCGCCTTCCGACAACGGTGGCAGACCGGTTTTGGGCTACGTTATCGAGATGAAGGACAAATTCACCGCCGATTGGGTTGAGGTAAGGAAACGAAAATATGAAGATGAAGTAGTTATCTGAACTAGGATAACTCCATTTCTTGGTGTGGATTTCGTAGGAGATGCAAAAGAGATAACATTTATGAGAGAAGCAACAATGTCTCGAAAGGAATTTTATGTTCTGTTTTTTTATAAACATAGAACACCGGATAAGGACATACGTCCAGCATTAGCTTTTTAGGGCGAATGGGTGAATGCATTTACTGAGAAAACAATATTCATTACCATTTGTATTAATATATATTATATTTAAGCCCTTGGAGTCTTAAAGAATATAACCTGATCAATAGATTCTATTAAGTGCGATCAATAATACTATTCCTCGTATATATTTTGCAGGTTCTTAAGACCGAAGACACGAAGACTGAAGCCAAGGTCGAGGGTCTGAAGGAGAAGATGATCTACCAGTTCCGTGTAAAGGCCTACAACAAGGCCGGCGTGGGTGACGCTTCTGAACCCACCGAGAACCATCTTTGCAAGCATAGGAACTGTAAGTATTTTTTTAATTTTAATATAGTAAACATATTAAAGGTCAATAGTATGGATAGTATTTTAAAGCATTTCAACTTGCTTGATGATCGCCAGCACTCTACATATTATTATCATAAATTTAATTTTTATGTAACAAATGTGGAATTAAAATATTTTCAATAAAATAATGTATAAAATTAAATTTTCAACTTATTTTTACAGTGAAACCGCGCATCGAACGCAGCACATTCAAGTCTGTCATCATCAAGGCCGGCCGTACACACAAGTGGTCCGTGGACGTCATCGGTGAACCAGCACCGGAGACCACATGGTAAATATAAATACAAAAACAGTAATATAGTGCTTAACATACTACATCGTTTTATAGCAAACGGACATGCAGTCTACCAGGTGGGAAGTCCAGCCACTCTTGAACTTCTAAAGCGATAACAGGTTTAGAGTCATATTTGAAGCCAGACTTCATGTAAGTGTCGTTACTATATAAAACTCTTAAAACCAAAAGATGGAATATTTTAATTTTTTTTTTGCGTGAAAATCGTCGTCATCATTATCAATCCATTATTGTCCCACTGCTGGGCACCGGTCTCCTCTCAGAATGAATTGAACCTCGGACTCCTCGACCGAGAGGACGAATTTCTTAAACATTGCATTTTGTGTGAAAATATTATAGTAAAAATAGGTTCAGTCATTCAGCCAGTACACATTCAACTATCTTCCAGGTCATGGCGCGAGAACATAAAACTGGTGAACACCGAGCGTATCAAGATCGAGAACACAGATCATCACACCGACTTCACCATCGTGAACGCGGTGCGCAGAGACACCGGGAAGTACACCCTGCGCGCTGAGAATTGCAACGGCTTCGATGAGGAGACAGTGGAACTCACTGTGCTCAGCAAGCCTAGCGCGCCTAAAGGTTTGGATTTTTCTTACAAGGTGATTGATTTGCAATCTCTTTATTACATTTAGAATGATATTTTTTTTTGGGTAAATAAGTAGTGAGTGTTCCCTGTAAAGTCTGATCTATATGAGAAAATCGGTTCAGCCGTTTTTAAAATAAAATAGCACAACACTCAAGTTAAATAATATTTTATGATATTTATCTTTATATTACATTGCATTATTTAAAAACATTAAAGGTTGATATTTCAATTTTGTTTCACTGAATAGATAAATGGACTTCTAAAAATCTACATTTAATTAGAACCAGGAAATATATTTAGAATTATAAAATATCTACTTCAATAAAAATAACTAAATTGATTTAAATTTCGAGATCCAATTGTTGTACTTTGATGACTTTGATTGACTTATATTCTCGATTTTGCATACTTACTTAATGGTCACTTGGTCACCCTTTACCTCCAGGTCCTCTGGAAGTGACAGACATCCACGCGGAGGGCTGCAAGGTGAAGTGGGAGAAGCCGGAAGACGACGGTGGCTCACCAATCAAGGAATACGAGCTGGAGAAGATGGACATGGCGACCGGCAAATGGGTCCGCGTTGGCAGGTTCGTGAAAAATTCTATTTTCTTTATGAAATAAGAATATTTTTATTATTTTTACAACTACTTAAATTATTTTAAGAATTAAAGTATTTTAAGAATTTTCTCTTTTAAAAGTGAGACATTATTATTGTAAGCATGTTAAATTAACTCAAATAATCAATAAATAATATCATGTTTAATTAACTCAAATTAAACATGATATTGCAAAATGTAAAAGTCATCTCAGTCTACATATCATGATACCTTAGTCATTTACCTGAGGTACCTGATTTAGGAATGTAAAGAATTAATGCGTGATATCATATGCAGGAAAGCAACAAAAAACGTTTTAGGTAATAACAATTCAAAAATGAAAGTTTGACATTTAAAAATAATGTAATTAAAATCTTTATTATTGACAGGGTTGCCGGAGACAAGAAGCCTCTAGAAATGGAGGTGACTGGCCTGGAGCCTGGTCATCAGTACAAGTTCAGGGTAACGGCCGTCAACGACGAGGGAGACTCGGAGCCTTTGGAGACAGAGCGCCCGATACTTGCCAAGAATCCCTTCGGTAAGAACATAACACAAAAATGTTAAATATTACTTAAATTAAATATTATTAAAGAAATATGTAAAAGGCAGTTTGCAGATTAGAAAATTGGTAAAAAATTAAGTGTTAAATTTTGAAAATGATTTGAAGGTAAAAAAGTGATTAGACACAATGCTCAAATAAGAGTAAAATTGATATAGGACTCAAAAAGAAGGTGGAAGGAAAGAATTATGAAAACAAAATAGATATCTTTTGTATATTTATTAATGCAATTAATCTGTCCACAGACGTATCCGACAAGCCAGGCAACGTGGAGGTCGCTGACCATGACAACCAGAGCGCGGAGATCAAATGGGACCCGCCCAAGTCAGACGGCGGTGCTCCCATCCAGAAATACATTGTACAGAAACGCCCCAAGGGCGGCGACTGGGAGAATGCTGCGGAGGTGATTATATTTCGTTGTGTTTTTATTATTATACAAGTTATAACTAATTTACAAAATTAATCTGCTTGAAGCACGATGACATGTTAAAAGGGTTATTGGAAGGTACGACATCCACTACCACCACCATACCTTCGCATCTCTTATTTTATAAAATCTCGTATTCTTGGTAAATTTCAATCAAATACTACACACGGAGAACAACACTATAATCTCACATAACTTCCCAGGTACCTGGAAACGCCACATCCGCCAAGGTAGAAGGCCTTCCAGAAGGCAGCGAGTACGAGTTCCGCGTGATCGCTGTCAACAAGGCCGGCCCGTCCGAGCCTTCGGACCCCAGCAAAATGACTACCATCAGACACAAGGCTTGTGAGTAATCATATTTTAATATCACCTTGTTTAGGAATAAAAATTGTCTTCATGTTTTTGTTTTTCAAACTTGTATGTAATGTATTTTTTTTTAATTGCTTGAAGCCATACTTGATTTGTCGTTAAAAAAGTTACGTAGTTTTAAAGTTCAGAATTTTATTGTTTTTGATTGTTATTAGTAATTTCCCTTAAAAATACTTTACGAAACTAGATATTTTATAAATATTTCACTTTTCTATGAAGTCTTATCAAAACTTGTTCATGCTTCCTAAAACGAACTGATAAAAATTTTAAACTAATTTTACCTTGAAGCCTAAGTACTTAACCACTTTACAAATTAATATTTCTATCTCCAGTGAAACCACGTATCGATCGCACAAACCTGAAGGCGATGGTTGTGCGTGCCGGCAAGGTCATCTTCTTCGACGTCAATGTCAAGGGTGAACCCGCGCCAAAGGTGCAGTGGTTCCAGAAATGGAAGGCCGAGGAGAAGGAGGTACGCATGATTTGTATTTTGATATTGTATTTGGAAATGACGGGAATCTTGAATTACCATCGAGAGATTCTATTTCGCGATGGTAAACGAGGATGACAAAAATATAGGAAAACTAGAGATTAATCATAGCACTATGCGTAAAATGCACAAATCTTGTTTTAGGAAAAAGTGAAAAATGTATTTATTAGTACCTCAAGCAGGAATATTTAATCCTATCTAGGGTTGATTACAGATGTCCATGGGCGGCAGTAGCCTCTTACTATCAGGTGGACTGCATGCTCGTGTGCTTAACTTATATTAAAAACAATACCTCTGACACACCCATTTCTGCCTTATAACAACAGTATAAAGGGCTGCGTAAAACTAGCTACTCCCATATTATGTATTAAAACTTTATTTCTAATAAATGTAATTATCCACCAGGTTGTCGAGAACGTAATCAACGTGGACTACAACACGAAGTTGGACGTGAAAGAAGCGGCCCGTGCCATGACCGGTACCTATCGTATCCTTGCCACCAACGAACACGGCACGGATGAAGCCGAAGTTGAAATTACAGTTCTGTCGTCGCCAAGCAAGCCACAGGGCCCGCTCAAGGTGACTGATGTTACCAAGAACGGCTGCAAACTTGCTTGGAAGAAACCTGAAGACGATGGTGGTACGTATATATTTTATAACATGAGTTATCCTGGAAGTCTTGTGATGCTTGAAAACTTGTTAGTGAAAGTTGATAAATCTACAAAAGCTTAAAATGCATTTTAGAAAGAATTTTATATTTTTAATCTTATAACTACTAGCCAAATATTTTTTGTGATGGGGAATCTTCATGATGGTAAATTGTCACTGTTATTACTAAAGATTCCTTATATCAGGTCAAAATGCACTGATGTACTATCCAAAATTGAGTATAGGCTCTTTACTACCCTTACAGACTGCTATAAAAAAATAAACAGACGTGGCATTATTTGAATAACACTTGATTAGAATTATGTTTGTACAATATTAATTAAAATTCAAAACTTATTTATAATCAAATTGTTTTTATCAGGTAAGCCAATCACTGGCTACGTAGTAGAGAAACTAAACAAGGCTACCGGCCGCTGGGTACCAGTTGGAAAGACCGATGACACTGAGATGGAAGTCAAGGGTCTGCAGGAAGGCGAGGAGTACGAGTTCAGGGTCAAAGCCATCAACGAGGAAGGCGAATCTGAACCGTTGAAGACCGACCACTCGATCATCGCTAAGAATCCTTATGGTAAGTAACTTCGAAACGAAATACTTACATCTTGGTCAAAAAATAAGAAAGGAAACGCCTTTTCAAAAACTAAAATTCTCGACCACTTCCACTTTTCAGAATAGTTTAAGTAGTAAGTGAAGCAAAATAAAGGTCACAAAGTACATGGGTCCTAAGTACTATAAAAGGCAATGATTTTACAAAATCTATCAGAATGGGTGGCCAGTCAGCCACTAATATTCACTATTCTGAACAACAGCAATTTGTTACAATACGTTACACACGTTAGTTTTCCTTTTAAAGAAGGACACCTATGTATAAGCCACAAAATACCTTTACATCATACTGTACATCACTACAGCTACTTATTTCTCCCACAGACGTACCCGGTAAACCCTCAGTACCAACCATCGAGGACTGGGACGTGGACCGCGTGGACCTCAAGTGGGAGGCCCCGAAGAACAACGGCGGCGCGCCCATCACTGGTTACGTCATCGAGAAGAAGGAGAAATTCGGACAATGGCAGGAGGCGCTGGTTACAACGGTAAGTTGTGTTTTACATTCAAGGCTTTTATTTTTTATTTTTGTGAAGTATCTAATGAAGAATAAAAACATAAAAGGTTTATTTGCTATACCAAATTTCATACAATAATAATGGTCTTAGATACTATGTAGTACCTAAGATTTAGGTAGTATTTGCTTCACATGGTATAGTAGCAGTATTTGAGAACTTGTGTTCATGTTTGAAAAATATACCATTAAGGCATAAATAATTTCCCCAAAAACTGTTACATGGAATTGACGCAGATTAGGCCCCGTCTCTTAACTTGAGAAGCGATTCTACTCTATCTTAATTTTCAAATTGTATAAACTTCGATTGTATGATTTCTCTAATTGTTTCTCCTCTGCTTTCGAATTTCAGTTAATGGTTTAATTGAGGAAACAATTTTCGGTCCTATTATTTATATTACAGCCACCTCTTTTGCTTCAAATAGCTCACCATTTGCTACATAATATTATAGCAATGCAATCCAAACTAATAAACATTTAATCTTTCACAGACTCCAGAGTGCAAAGCCCGCGTACCTGATCTTAAGGAGGGTAATACCTACCAGTTCAGAGTGCGCGCAGTCAACAAGGCCGGTCCTGGTGAACCGGGCGAGCCTACGCAGCCACATCTGGCGAAGGCTCGGTTCTGTAAGTATATTGGCTAAATATTGTTAAGATGGACGCAGTAGCTGAAATATAAGTGGTATTGATCATTTGGAGTATAAATCATTTGTGGAGAGAAATTAGATGCAAAATGTTAGAAAAACGCTTGATGTATGAGGTTTTTCAAATATTAATGATATGGTAACATTGATTTCCTAATTGACGTTCCGAGCGTCAATTCTTAAATGATAAAATAATTTTTAATGACCTAATATGCTGGTACTATACAATATATTTTTATGTTACCGAATTTGTTCACTACTTAGATATATTTACTAGATATTCATTAAAACAAAGCATTCTCTTGCAAGACAACGTAAAAAAATCTTATTGATAATATTTTTCTATCAACAGTGAAACCACACATCAACCGCGACAAGATGGTAGCTATCCGCGTGCGCGCTGGCACTACGATCAAGTTGGACGTCGACATCAAGGGTGAACCTCCACCGACCAAGACCTGGTCGTTCGCTGGCAAGGTAAGACTGAAACTAAAGGGAATTATCGGTTCGTTTTTGTATTTTGACCACCCGCATGACACGCACGTCTGACACGCAGAGTTCCAGGCTCGATCCCCAGCCAGACAGATATCGAAATTAATCCAGATTTCTGTTCTGTTCTGGGTGTTTGTGTATCCATCCATTGTATGTGTCCAAGGCTCCCACGACAAGGAGAATCCTAGTGTGGGGCTGTGAGCGTAGAAATCATATTTTTTTTTATTTTTCCCTTACTCTCCTTTTATAAAAACTTTCTAAAATAGGTACAATAAATTATGGCGATTTCGATTATTTTTTATACTTATTTACTGCATTAATAAATAAAATAAACAGTTTCATGACCAGAATATAATATGCGCTCTGAAATAAAAAATATTCGTAGTTGGTCCAAATAAATATCTTTTTTATCTTAACTTTCTTTTGTCTCGTGACGCTCTCTCTTATTGGCCATTCGTTTTGATTCCAATTAAGTTCAGCTTTTTAGATTATGTTAATTATCTTCATGATGTGTGATCCCTTCACGATATTTTGAAGGTCCTGGAGACTGGAGCTGGCGTGAAACTGGAGAACGAGGACTACAACACCAAGCTCCAGATCTTCGACTCTACATGGAAGAACTCCGGTGTCTATACCCTGAAGGCCGAAAACGACTCAGGTGTTGATGAAGCCACCGTTGAAATAACTGTACTGGGTAAGTTGGTCATAATTTATAAATTACGAAGTTGTGTTTAAAACGACTTGACTCGCCGTATGTTGTCGGCTGAAAATGATACCAAGTTTGGTTTCTGTACATCGTTGCAAACCAGGTGTTGGACGGTATACTTTTCCTTGCTGAATTATTTATTTACTGCGATAATCAAGATGAAAAGCTAGAAGAGCTGCATGTAGTAAGCAACGTTATGTCAGGGAAGGGTTTTTTCTTGAAAAAAAAAGATCCGTTCAACGTAGCTGGTGATTTTTCAAATATTCATTATCATTCCGATGTCCTCGAATATAATAAATACTCTATGATCAAGCTATTGAAAGTAGTAAAATTAAAAATGAAATGTAGGGTCTGCATATCACGTTACGAAAGAGATAAAGAGTCTATGTTACATATACGAGTAGTATGAAAGGTTAATGTCAACTTTAAAAATTATGATAATTTGTATCCTATTTGTTTGTATCCCACAGATAAACCAGGCAAACCCGAGGGTCCTCTCGAAGTCTCCGACATCCACGCGGACCACGTCAAGCTTTCTTGGAACAAGCCGAAGCACACTGGCGGTCTGCCGCTCAGCGCTTACGTCGTAGAGAAGATGGACGTGCTCACTGGCAAGTGGGTCCCGGCGGGAACCATCGAGCCTGACACCCTGGAGGCTACTGTTACCGGTGAGAATGTTTTTGCTGATCTTTAGTCATTACTCACAATTATCTTATTTCTTAATACCTAAAAATTAAATTCGCAAATTATATTCCCCTAAAGAAAAAAATCGATTTGAATAAATTTTCTAATTTTGTTTTAAGCAGATCTCTTATAAGTATCGAAGTTTAATTAGTAATTTTTTTGTAGATGTGTAAGTACAGATGTGTAGATATAGGTAATAATTTCATAAATAATAAAAAAAAAATCTTGTCCTACAATGACTAATTCTTAAAATAATTTCTCCTCAACAGGCTTAGAACCAATGCACACATACCAGTTCAGAGTGAAAGCACTAAACGAGGAAGGAGAATCAGAACCTCTGGATACTGACCACGGTATCCTTGCCAAGAACCCATACGACGTGCCCTCGGCTCCTGGATTACCAGATATCGTGGACTGGGATGAGAAGTCCGCTAAGCTCAAGTGGGAGCCCCCCATCAGGGACAATGGTGCCCCAATCACTGGATACATTATTGAAGTTATGGACAGAGATAGGGGAGAGTTTGTTAAGGTCAGTAGTTTGATTTTAATCAAGTTTTGTATGATCCATCGCCTTGTAAATTGGTTACTGATTCTAAAAAATGAATCTAACACTTGATGATGCACTTCTATAAGTTAACTTTAACTTTTCTTAACTATAAGCTATTGAAAACAGAAAGAAAGAAAGAAAATCTTTATTCACATAATTGCATCACAGAAAATTAAATATTTCACAGAAAAATTGCTTTATTTTTTCCTGAAATCAATATTTACACCTTATGGTGGATTTCCATAAGGAGGGTTTTTTTTAATGTAAATATAAATTTCTCTAATACAGGCACACTTAAGTAACAAAAAATTAAACAACTATTAAGAAACTGTACTTAATCTCCCACATTTCTTAATATTTCCTTTTCTCCATTCTTTAGGCCGCTGAAATCCAGGGCAACATCTGCCAAGGTACGGTACCAAAGCTGGAGGAAGGCAACCAGTACCAGTTCCGCGTTCGTGCCGTCAACAAGGCCGGTCAATCTGAGCCTTCTGAAAACACCAACTGGCATACAGCTAAGCCGAGATTCTGTAAGTATACCAAGCAGATGATACCATTAAATTTCATCGAATCGAAATCAAAATCGTGTGTCAAGATATTAAAATATTCGTAACACTTGCGATAATGTCAGTTTTAATATGAATCGCAAATTAATTTTATCTAGATTATCTAGGTTGTTAACTAATTCCAAAATATGAGAGCGTTATAGTTAATATTTCATTTTTATCATTGTTTAAATTTGTGCTTAACAGCCAGAATAACGGTTATCATACCTGTCTATTAAATATACTTTGCGTTCTAACTCTGGCCATCTAGATATCCAAATGATGCATTTAGACTTCCAATCGAGGATTGGGTGTTTGGGTCGTTTATGTGCAGAACAGAGAATTCTAAACTAGGTAGGTAATCTAAAAATGTATTTTTTAACATTGCTTATATCATTACAGTGAAACCAAGAATCGACCGCACGAACCTCAACCCGTTGACCGTGAAGGCTGGTCTACCAGTGTCTCTCGACGTGAAGGTCTTCGGAGAACCACCAGCGACCGTCACCTGGTACTTCAAGGACGAGGAGCTGAAGAACAGAGAGAACCTGGAGATCATCAACGTGGATTACAACACCAAGTTCCTGATGATGAAGACCAAGCGCGCGAACACCGGCAAATACGTGATCAAGGCGAAGAACGAAGTCGGTGAAGATGAAGCCGAAGTCGAAATTACTGTGCTTGGTAAGTGGTAACTCTTTTCACTTCCCCCCTTAGCACAACACAATTGGGGAAGGTTTGAAGCAGAAAAAAAGATAAGAAATCAATAACGAATAAAAACAATAACACAAAGAAACATTTTGATCAGTGATAGTAGTAATATAAATCTGTTATCAAAGTCAAAACATCCATTACTGATCCATTGCTTACTGACTTAACGGTAATCACATAATCAATATTTCCATTGCAATTTTTTATTTTGTAATCTTCATTATTTATATTTGTCGGCAAGTTAATAATTGGTTATGAACATTATTTAATTATCCTTATTCAATTTGTCCAGGCAAGCCATCCAAACCCAAAGGTCCATTGGAAGTGGCTGACGTCACGAAGAACGGCTGCACGCTCACCTGGCAGAAACCAGAAGACGATGGCGGTACCCCCATCGAATATTACGAGATTGAGAAACTTGATCCACTTACTGGTAAGTAAAATAATCCTCAACTTAGAATCAAACATAAAAATATCAAAAACCATCTAAATTTACATTACACAAATTAAATCGAAATATAATTATACTTTGACGTAGTCTGCATACGTCATACGTTATGTTGTGAATATTTTCTACTTTGTTTCCAATACGTTGTTTTCTATAATAATACTAAAAGTTCAGTCTTACGTAAAAAGGTCATTGTTCCCATTACCATATTCTATTTCAACAGAAGAGTCTGGCAATCTCACAAAAGTTGGTAACGCTGAACATTCGACAGTAATATTTAACTTATACTTCATAGCTTCAAGCGATTTTCTCATTCTTATCGCCCTCTTACATAGCATTTGCCGAGAGAAACAATTTACTACACATATACTTGATATTTCCAGGCCAATGGATGCCGTGTGGCACAGCTAAGGATTGCAAGGCGAACGTCACTGGCCTGCAGGAAGGCAAGCCCTATAAATTCAGGGTTAAGGCCGTCAACAAGGAGGGCGAGTCCGAAGAGTTGGAGACTGACAAGCCCATCATCGCTAAGAATCCATTCGGTGAGTAGAATCAATAATAAGGTTTATATAAACGGTAAATTTTTAAATTAAACTTCAAGAGGTACAACAATGAGATAATTCGAACAATTTTAAATATCAGTAATTGAATTAGCAATGACCTGTCTTATTTTAATAGAGACTTTTACTATCTTTCACTAAAGCAGGAAAAGATTGAACGAGGTGCAGATCTCGGCAGTTAGGCAGTTATTAAAGCATTTGAAACCTTGTGAAATCAATGATTTACGCTCAAAAATCAAAGTACTGAATGAATGAATGAAAACGAATCAATAGCTATCAAAAGCGTATCGAAGGCTATTTCGTTTTTTGAATTTCATTTAATAGAGACAAAGATGATTCAGAAGTAGCACAAGAAATTCATTTAATGTTTGTATTCCAGACGAGCCCGGCAAGCCCGGTCGCCCGGAGCCCCGCAACTGGGACAAGGACTTCGTGGAGCTGGAATGGACCGCGCCCAAGGAGGACGGCGGTGCACCCATCACTGGGTACATCGTGCAGAAACGCGAGAAGGGTGGCAGGTACGATATTGATTCTATATTTGAAAGATTGTAGAACCCTTTATCATGTCAACAGTCCATGTGAGGGTAAGTGGCTACTGCCGCCCATGGAAATCTGTAATAACCCTAGATAATATTAGATATTCCTACCTGAGGTCAGCCACAGATGCGCCGCTACCCCTGAGGACTGTGTTGGAATGCCTAAGAAAAGTACGTTTCCCATACCACACTCTTCAAACGAGAACACTACTGTAATTAGGCAGAATTAGGTATGACAGGGGTGCGGCCTGAGTCATTCCACAGCGGAATTTACCACCGTTCCAGTAATTGATGCAGTTTATGATTCTGAAATTGAAAGATGGTAAAACCCTTTGAAGATTCGACTCTGGAGTTACCCCTGACACACCTTTGTGCCTTATAACAGTTTAAAAGGCTGTGTTCACACTGTTGGTGTTAGTGCAAGTGACTGTTTACATTGTTGACACACTTATTCGTATAAGAGTCAACTCAAGGCGGCAGTTGCGATTTCCCATAATTTGGGCTGTATTCTATTTTGGTATTTCTTATCGCGGCCTACTTGGCGGAGCGGCCATTATACCGGTCTGATGCAGCTATGTGTGTAGAAAGCGTCTTATTGTAAATTTGATATTTAAATTTACACTTTAAAGGCGATTGACGAAATCAAAGATTTGCTAACTTTGACTTTTATCTATTTCCCACCAGGTCCTGGCAAGACTGCCTGCGCACTACAGGCGACCGTCCAACTGGTCGCGTGACGGACGTGGAGGAAGGCCACGAGTACCAGTTCCGTGTGATTGCACTGAACAAGGCCGGCCAGTCCGAACCTTCGGAGCCTAGCAAGTCTGTCATTGCTAAGCCCAGATTCCGTGAGTATTCTTCTTACTTATAATATCCTCTTACTTTAACGTTACGACAGTATTGGGATTTAAAAATAAGAGTATTATTTAAAGAGCTTTTAAAAATTTGATGACCCGCGTGGCGGAGCGGTCGCTATACCGATCTGGCGCGCGGAAAGTCCCGGGTTTGATCCCTGGCTAGACAGATGTCTAATTGATGAATTTAGGTTTCTGTTTCTGGGTCTGGGTGTTTGTGTGTATCCATAGCACCCACGATATAGGGAATCCTATTGTGGACTTGTGAGAGTAGAAAGCGTTTTATTGCATTATTTATTATTATCTCTGTCTCTATGTCCATTTTTTGGATTTCATATCCAAAGGGTTAAAAACAGAACCCTATTAGCCTCCGCTGTCTGTCGTCTGTCTAGTGGCTTTATTAAGATTGAAAGCAAAGAAAAGAAAGAAGCTTGATTTATTTATTTTATATTATAGTGGCACCAAAGATCGACCGCAAGTACCTCCAAAGCAGGAAGATCAAGGTTGGCTCACCACTGAAGATGGAGGCCGACATCAAGGGTGAACCAGAACCGACCATCACTTGGACCTTCAATGGCCAGACAGTCAAGTCTAACGACAGAGTTAAGATCGAGAACCAAGATTACCACACACTGTTCACGATCCAGAAGTGTGCTAGAACTGACGGTGGCAAGTACGTTGTTACCGCGAAGAATGACTCTGGTACTGATACCGTTGAGATCGATGTTGCTGTTGTCAGCAAACCATCCAAACCTAAGGGTCCATTGAAGGTAAGCAAAAGATTATGAAACAAAAATTATACCACATTATGTTATAATTATGAAAATAAGACAAATTACTGATAGAATAAATAAAAGGTGTTATATAATATATCAAAATCTATGTCTTTAGAAAATGTAGCAAATATTTTAGAGATCATACTTATTTTTCATATCTTCAAATAAAAATATTTATTTTCTTATTAGGTCTCTGACGTCGTTGCCGACGGCTGCAAGCTCAAATGGGAACCACCAGAAGACGACGGTGGTGAACCAGTCGAGAGCTACGTTGTTGAACGTATGGACACTGAGTCTGGTAGATGGGTGCCAGTTTGTACCACCAAGACACCAGAGGCTGACGTCACTGGCCTCAATGAGGGCAAGGACTACATGTTCAGGGTGAAAGCCGTTAATCCCGAGGGTGAAAGTGAACCGTTGGTCACTGAGACCGCTACTACCGCTAAGAACCCGTACGGTAAGTAAAGCTCAGATATTTTCTTAATTTAAGGAAGTTGTACTGAAATTTATAATTGCAAGTGCACACGAACTATGAAAACGGAAAGAAATATTTCACTTGTTCAAATTAATTAAAAAAATTGACAGCTTTAAATTATACTCACAAATTTTACAAATCAGTCAGTACGAAGTTAAGGAAAGACAACCGTAAACAACCGTTAAGTTAATCACGCTAAGAAAGTAGCTATGTTCTGATTGAGTTATGTTTGTTTTTATTCCTTGCAAAGTAAATTTAAATTTTTAATTCTACCATCATTATTAAATACAACTTTATTATTATTACAACACAGATAAGCTTTCAACAGCATTTTTCATTGTTACTAAATTCCTATTATTTACTCCCAGGTGAACCCGATGCACCTGGAAAACCAGAGTTCAAGGACTGGAGCAAGGAGCACGTGGACCTCAAATGGGAGAAGCCCGCCAACGACGGTGGCGCCCCCATCACAGCTTATATTGTCGAGAAGAAGGACAGAGACACCGGCAAATGGGTGAAAGCTGTTGAGGTGGGTGGATGAAATTTAATTTTAAAAAAATGTATATCTCATTTACCTAAACATAATCTTATGCTTACCAAAGATAATTCATAAGATGATTCAATTAATATTATAGAGTTGGTTAAACCAAGAATATATTTCGTTAAAATTTGAAATGAAAAATGTTAATAAAAGGGACACCTACTACATTAAATTAATTACTTTTGATCTAGAGAACCGAAAACATACAAATTTACAATTTTGATTAACTTAGAAAATCAATAGAATTTTGTTTTTGGATACCATCAAACGACACAGTGAAATATAAAAATTAAACATAAACTTATTTGTCTTTGTGAACTTAGTTGTTTGTGGCTTAAACCCTCCTCATATTATTTGTCGATCAACATTTTAAAATGTTATTGATACTCCTTAGGTCCCCGGAAATAAGACGGAGGCACGTGTCCCGGACCTGATCGAAGGAAAGACTTACCAATTCCGCGTGAAGGCCGTAAACAAGGCCGGCCCTGGCAAACCTTCCGCCGCCTCTGAGAACCTGCTGGCTAAGGATAGGTTTGGTAAGTACAAACTTATCTATATTTTTAACTTTTGGTGGAAAATATTTGAACTGATGGTCGATTATATGCCCCTTGAACTTTAAATAATGCACGTTATAATAATAGGGGGGGATAATTTTTATTTTTAGTAGCGACTAGTGGTGAAGCCTTCCTTTGGCTAATTGTAATCATATAACATAAAAATATAAAAATCTATTGACCTGGCTTCGCAAAAAAGGGTTCTTTTTACACGGTTAAATATATATTACTCTGCTGTAGCTAAACTGTTCTTAGCTAAATTCGTCTTCTAAAACTTATTCAAAATTACGAAACGATCTATAGATAAACTGAAATAGTACACCACACTTATATGAGTACGCCATTATGCATTAAATTTACCCTTTGTGATATTTACTTTAAGGTGTTTCAAGAATGTTAAATAAATATATGCAATTTTCTTTTACAGCACCACCTAAGATTGACCGCACGAACATGCGCGACATTACTCTCAAGGCTGGCCAGAACATCAGGTTGGACGTCAAGGTTTCTGGTGAACCTCCACCGACCAAGACCTGGTAAGTGAATTTCTTATTAGCTCTAAAATTTTATGATTAATCTTTAGAAAACACAAAGTAATTTGTAAGTTACTATATTATTAATTTCTAATACTATAAAGGTATTTCTACCCTCTCCATACAGGATTTTCTTTGAAGTTCTCGGCTCCCTCGTTTTCAAAAAAATTTTTCTAGATCTTAAACGAAAATGTATCTTGTATGAAACTTAGTCAAAGAACAAGAAGAGACAATGAGATAAAAAGTCTTCGGAAATAAATCGATACTATGGAACAGAACGGAATGAAATGCAATCAACGATTACAATACTTTAATTAAAAAATGTTAGGAAAGTATATTTTTTACTAATCTGTTAACTTTTCTCAGGTTCCACAACAAGGAGCGCCTTTCCACTCGTGACGATCTATCCGTGGACGTCGAGGACTACAGGACGAAGCTCTCCGTCATGGTTGCTTCGCGCAAACACAGCGGTACTTACGTGCTGAAAGCTGAGAACAGCAGCGGCAAGGACGAAGCCACTATCCAGATCTATGTACTCGATGTACCTGCTAAGCCTGAAGGACCATTGAAGGTACGAGTCATATTCATATTTCTTTATTAGCTAGAATACGGTACAAAAGTTCTTAAAATTATACAGTTCTCTTATCGTCGACATGCAAATTATACGTCAGTCAGTCAGTCATGCTAATGTAATGCTCTGTAACTAAGTGCCAGTCTAAAAATTAATATTAATTAAACCTAAAGTTTAATAATGTTTAAAAGCTATGTGAAAGTAAGTGTTACACCTAAATCCTTCTTATTCTGAGAGGACACTCCAGCAATAAAATGTTACAGGATTTGATCAGTACAGTTTAAAGTATTAGCCAGATTTCTAACCTCAATATTTCGGTTTCTCGCAGATCTCGGATGTCCACAAGGAGGGCTGCAACCTCAAGTGGAACCCGCCACTAGACGACGGCGGTGCACCAATCGACCACTACCTCGTCGAGAAACTGGACACTGAGACCGGACGCTGGCTTCCAGCGCTGAAGACCAAGGAGCCCAAGGCTGAAATTGAAAACCTGGTTCCAGGGCACGAATACAAATTCAGGGTATCGGCTGTCAACAATGAGGGTGCGTCTGAACCACTGGACGGCGAAACCTCCATCATCGCTAAGAATCCATTCGGTAAGTACATCCCAAATTCTACAGTTACATCTTGCTAGTATCATACGATGATGAATGAATGAATTAAGTGATATGTGCATCTTTTTATTGAAACCGCGTACATAATTCTAAATTCGAGCCTGTGTCTTGACTTTACTTTAACTCAAAAATGAACAATTACAGATGAGCCCGGCAAACCTGGTACACCCGAAATCCTGGACTGGGACAAGGACCACGTGGACCTCAAATGGGCCAAGCCCCTCAAGGACGGTGGTGCGCCCATCACTGGATACATCATCGAGAAGAGAGAAGTTGGCTCACCCAAATGGGTTAAGGCCTGTGAGGTGAGTTTTGATACATGATTTATTTTTCGAAAGGTCAATAAAAATGAAAAGCACTTGTGGGAATCTACCATAGTAGAAGAAGTGCAAACAAACAACAAATTAACAAGTAGCTTCAACCTTCATGATATCAATGGATTACAATGTTTGACATATAAGAGTTGATGGTAGATGATAGAGGTGTCTTGACTAATTATGACACTTCGCATGATGGCGTAACAGTTTCAATATCAAAATCTTACACACGTCAGAACTTTTCGATTTTGAACATTCGTCATTCTTTAAATGTATCCATAGTTCTCCCGTCATATTTTTTCTGTAGGGCTATAAATGGTGAAAAGTCGTGGGGCTTTCTTATTTTAGAGTACTTAAAAATAATCAAATCTTTACGGTCTCTTGTATCATTTGCAGGTGGGTCCTAATGACAACGAGAAGGCCACGGTACCGAACCTGGACGAGGGCACGGAGTACGAGTTCCGTGTCAAGGCCGTCAACGAGGCTGGCCCTGGAGAACCCAGCGACGCCAGCAAATCCGTCACCTGCAAACCTAGGAAACGTAAGTTGGCTTTTAAATGTTTTGTGTTTTGAATCAGTTATTCGGGACTTGTTTGAGACTATTTCATCTTTAATTATACTTTTATTCGTAAGAGACAAAGACCAATTTATAGACCCATTTTTAATACATTGTTTAACACAGCAATATTGCACAAAATATAAGGGAAAAATAATAAGAATATATATCATTTTTATTACTTATTCTCTTATAACGCCTGTTATTAAATTAATTTAAAGAAGAAATGTGACAATTGTTTCTTAGAAAAATTAACAAATTTACAAGTTTTGGTAGGCAAACATTATTTAAGATGGACCATAGTAAAAGGGGCGACCGAATATAGATCATTTCTGTATTCTATTCTATTGTCATCAGTTGTCATGAAAATTTGAAGTTACAACTTGACTATAAAATATTATTATTTAACGTTATTTCTAATTTCCAGTGGCACCAAAGATCGACCGTCGCAGCCTCCGCGAGATCAGAGTGCGCGAGGGCGAGCCGATCTCGCTGGACGTCAAGGTGTCCGGCGAGCCTCCACCGGATGTCACGTGGTCGCTGAACGGCAAGAACGTTACCAGCGGCAACGGACTTAAACGTGAGTACCAACTTCATGCTTAGGATAGTTAGGGAAAGGGAGAACAGGAGATATAAAGATGAATTCCACAGACAATATTCACCTATTACATGGTTCATAAATTGTATCAAGAGAATATTGCACAATATATTTCTTAAGATGATGATCTTTAGAAATATGTGGAATATCTTGTTGTTAAATTTTCCAAATGTAAATAAGTGTTCCGGAAAAAAAGAGTTATCCTTTTAGAAATTCTTACTAATTAATGCTATATATTTCCTAAGTAAACAAAATACTTTAAAATATTCGTTACAAAAAATGAATTTGTCTCAAAAAAAATTCAAATAATCGCTTATTTGTCCTACTACAATTTATTTAAGTTAAAGGGTGCATTTTCACTTAGTCGTAACCTTCCCTTTATTTCTCCTTCATTTTGGTGAATTATTTAAATAATCTTATTTTCTCTTCCAGTGGTGAACGTGCCATACATGAGCAAGTACCAGCACTCGAACCCACGTCGCAAGGACTCCGGCACATACAAGATCCAAGCCGTCAACAAATATGGATCGGACACTGCCGAAGTGGACATCATTGTTATCTGTAAGTTTTTGCTATATTACATCATTTAAGTCGCGAAGAATTGGTGCGTTATGGGTACGTACTCAACGTACTCACGTACTAAAAGTACCCATAAAAGAAGGTATTGGGTTGCGCCAATCAAATAAGTAATATTCGCCTCTCGCGAACTTTTCATAACCTTTTTCATTTCAATTTTGAAAAAATCTATAGTTTGTTCGTCTTATCAAGATTATTTATTTTCTTTCTGATACACTTATATTATAACCTTTTAATAGATTTTGAATATCATTGTGGCTACCATCAACACTAGGTTGATTAAACACAAAAATACACAAGTATTATACTTCTTAACAGATTTAATCTCTTCAGTGGCAAAATTTATCTAGAATCAAAAAACTAAGTTACGTAGACTATACCTAACCATCGCAGCTAAAGAAACTCATTTTCCAAAAGTAATTTAGACGCCAAAGTCTGAGATAGATAACTCATTCCTATCCATCATAGAAAAGTAAATGAATAAATATCATCTCCATCCACAGCCAAGCCCGACAAACCCGAGGGACCGCTAGAAGTGTCCGATATCCACAAGGACGGGTGCAAGCTCACGTGGAAGCGGCCCAAGGACGACGGCGGCGAGCCCATCGAGGCGTACCTCGTGGAGAAGTACGACACCGAGACTGGCACCTGGCTGCCCGTCGGCAAGACCATCGGCAATGTGCCGGAGATGGAGGTAAGCTACTGTTTACGAAATGCCGTGATAAATTTTAAATATATCCAATTTTTGCCTTTCAAAAATCAAAAGACAGGCAGAGATTAAAGACCGAAGTTATTAAAAAATCAGTTTATCCAATTTTTGCACATCAGTATCGAAAGACAGTAGGCAAAAATTGTCGGACGTATATAGGATAATAATAATGGTAAGATTCAAGTTCAGTTATGCAATTGTCGCACCTATCTATAAACATACTTTTAATGAACACACTTATGTTTTGTCCGCAAAGGTAGCAACTTAGGCCCGTGCCAGACAAATAAATATTTTAACGAAGACTTTGATCACACATTTGAACACTTATTTGTTTAAACTTTTTAACCTGTCACTCATGTCATGGTCTCCTAACAACTGGACTTTGCGCATGTGTAGCAGGCTCCGCATATATTTGAAGTTTAAACGCTTTGGCGTGCGCTCGAAAAACCAACACCAAATGGCAAAGTGCAAATGTTAGAAGCAAGCTTTGAACAAATTCTCAAATGCCCGTGCTTCCTGGTGTTCAAACATGAATTCAAATATGTATTCAAAAGTTTGTGCTATGTCTGGCACCAGCCGTAGACTAATATCGGGTTCGGATTTTTGTTAGTTTCCATAATATTGGAAATTTATTGTTAACACCAACAAGACCATCGTGATAACCATCAACATTATCTTATTCTTCATATTTCGTTCCATTCAGGTGGACGGGTTGATTCCTGGCCACGAATACAAGTTCCGAGTTAAGGCGATCAACAAGGAGGGAGAGTCTGAGCCACTGGAAACCTTTGGCTCTATTGTTGCCAAGGATCCATTCAGTAAGTTGAAAAGAAAAATATATAAGTTACCTCATCAATTAGCCCTTGAAGTTCACTTTAGCTTGAAGAAGACAGTGATCATCACTGTAATTACTTAATTTACTTTTTACTTTAAGTTGATTTTTATGTACGCAAAATCACATTATGCATAATTTCTAGACCTATAGACCTATCAAAGCTAGACCTATAGAGTCAGCCATTGAAATAAGTAACATTGAGCTGTCCTTGCTATATATTTCTAGCAATTCCAGAAAAGAAGCTGATGGCTGCAAATCATTGAGTATTAGTTTCTCACAAATTATTCCTCACACGATACTAAGTTTCATCATCATTACAGCTGTACCAGACGCTCCTTCAGCACCGGTCCCCGACGACTGGTCGGCCAATCACGTGGACCTCAAATGGGAGCCGCCTCTATCGGATGGCGGGTCACCTATCATTGGTTATATCATCGAAAAGAAGGACAAGTACAGTCCGTTGTGGGAGAAGGCGGTGGAAACTCACACACCTACACCCACCGCTACTGTCAATGGGTGATTGCTGTTACTATACTTATAACTATATCAGTAAAAGTCTTATATGACGCTGTTGCCACATATGAGACATAAAGGATTCAAATTCCAGCTAGAGCGACATCTAAATGATGAGTTTATTTTTCTCTTGTAGGTCTGGTTGTTTGTGTATGAAACATGACTGGATTTTGGTCTAGAACTATGTCAAATTACTAGGGGTCACATAGTCAATGACCTTGTAATATCCCCAATTTGATTTTATTTCCAGATAATAACTTAAAGATACATTTATAATACATGTATAATTTGTCTTTATAAGTTATAAAGTATCAGCTATAGATTTGGTTGTGTTAAAATATTACCCATACTAAAACCCTGGTTGCCGTCCTCAGCGCTTGGTGGAAAACTCTGATCTTAAAATATAAAGCAGTAGCTTTCCATCTGATACGGAGACATTTGTCACTAGATTTTTACTACTTCTTTGAAAATAAAAAATAATCTATTTTTATTATTTTTTAATATATTTTGTCAATTAATAAATGACGTCACTTATATTATAAGGATATTTTAATGCATAACTACAATCTTTCCGATTGACCAACCTTCCAGCTTGATCGAAGGCAACGAGTACCAGTTCCGCGTGATCGCGATCAACAAGGCCGGTCAGAGCAAACCCTCAGAGGCGAGCAAGAACTTCATCGCGAAGCCGCGCTTCCTCGCGCCCAAGATCGACAGGAGACACCTTCGGGACGTCACCCTGTCTGCTGGATCCACGCTCAAGCTGGAGGCCGCTATCACTGGCGAGCCTGCTCCAGCTGTTGAATGGAGGTGAGTTAGCATGATTATGGCTTATGAACTATCTATTTATATTTACTTGAGTTGACATGATTGTGATTTTTAAGTATCTATTTATGGCTTGATAATAACTTCAACGAGGTCTGATATGTAGGAAGACTATCTTAAAGTGACCCTCGTAAAATTTTCTATTAATTAAGGTACGAATAGTACTAAGGTAGACACAGAATGAGAAAGAAACAAAATATTAAGAGATTGCATAAAAATCTTCTGCTTGTAGTACGACATTTGCGAAGGATACGCTTTGATTTTTGTATCGTAGATTATCGTCTAGTAAATATACATGGCATTTCATGAAACGGTCTACCTCGGTCTCGCACAATTCGTCTAGTTATCTTAATTACTTCTTTTCAAATGCATATGACTTCTATAGTATGTTTTAAATTAGGTGATTGTCCAGGATCACACATTATGTCAGCAACAATCCACAAGTTTGCTGTAACTGAAACGGCCTCAATTGAATTAAAATTTAAATTTACTTATCATAGTACTTGTATGGTCAATTTGCTAAAGAGCTGTTAAAACAAATATGATATTAGACACTTTCCTCTTCGAACGTAATAAATTAATAAATCATTGTTCTTCATCAGATACCAAAGCATGCCGCTCCGTGCATCAAAGGCGGTGTCGATCGACAACCCAGAATACTTCACGAAGCTTGTGATCCGTCCGGTGAGGCGCGACGACTCTGGCGAGTACACCGTCACCGCAGTCAACTCCAGTGGCAAGGACACTGTTACCATCAACGTGCTGGTCACTGATAAACCGGCTAAGCCTGAGGGACCGTTGCAGGTGAGTGTGTTAGAACTGTCGTCATATTTGTGGGTCTGGGTGATACTTGTACAATAAAGGATAGAAAGGAAAGACTTTATCACATTCAGGTCAAAATGGACGGGTCAAAATGACACTGCCAAATAATTATGTCCATTATTAATCTTATATATAAAATTTTCGTGTCACAATGTTAGTTACCGTAATCCTCCGAAACGGCTTTACCGATTTTCACCAAATATTGGTTTGAGAATCGGCTACTATCTATTTTTATTAGTTAAGGGTGAATAACCCTAAGTGATAAGGGTTATTCACCCTTAACATTTTTTATTTATATGGCAACACAACGTTTGCCGGGTCAGCTAGTAATTAATATAATCAATTTATTGTCTACCAAAGGTCAACTTTGGGCAATTACTTCATACTACCAGCGATTGTCAAAATTTGAATAGATTGAGTATTAATAACGGCGAAAAAATAAATCAGTTGAACAACAGCGACAGCTATTAGTAGCTAATGCAATTTGCTTGAACACCTTACAGTAGCAGATTACAAAAGTCTAAATTTCATGAAGAATAATAAACACAATTTATTTAGAAGATTAATGTTTATTTGAAATATCGATTGTATTTTACTACATTCTATGTTCTCTACCCTCCAGATCTCTGACGTTCACAAGGAGGGCGCCACTCTCAAATGGAAGAGGCCGAAGGACGACGGCGGTGCCCCCATCGAGTACTACCAAATCGACAAACTCGACACCGAGACCGGTGTCTGGGTGCCGTGTGCACGCTCTGATGAGCCTAGTAAGTAAAATATTGTTAGAAGTGGTAGATTTTAATTAAGGAGGCTGTTACTACACTTCTGCCGTATAAAGTGTTACGGAATGAGATATTCTATTTAAAGATACCCTTTAAATATAATAGAACTTAAGACAGCCGTTTACAATAACGCTCTTCATTGATTAATTATCAATCTATCCAATGTTTTTGTCTGACAAAAATCGATATTTGAGAATTTCTTCATAAATTACATGGTTTTATTTCGATCTTTAGTAGCAAAATAGGATAAGACTGTAATCTTAGAACGACCGTAATTTCTTACCATCAGGAGAATTACATGCTCTTCAGATGCTTCAATTTATATCTCTAAGTAATTTAATCGGTCAAGTTCAATTGCAAACTTTGATAATCCTACACCTGACCGTAGAATTTTTTACAGTACAAGTGAATGTATCTACGAGTATAAGTGAATAGTAAAAAATAATTATTAGAAATTAACTTTGAAGTCAAAATAATATTGAGGTGTGTAACAATTTAACTAATCATACTTTCTATTTCCAGAGTGTGACGTCACCGGCCTCACACCCGGCAAGGAGTACAGGTTCCGCGTATCAGCCGTCAACTCTGAGGGCGAGTCTGAACCTTTGACTTCGGAGACGAGCATCGTCGCCAAGAATCCATTCGACGAACCCGGTAAATATGAAATGATATAATTATGATCATTAATAAGTATGTGGAACGCAGGTACATAAAGAAATATGTTTTGATTTTTATTATTCAACAGACTATTTGTTATTAAATGTGTTCTACTTTAGCTTGTTTTAGCTATTTGGTGATTAAGTCAAATTATAAAATTAAATGATCTCTAACACCGCGTTATCGCTACGTTATATTGAAAGTGTCATTTGGACTTAGGATTTCGTAAGACAGTAATTTTAATTGATCAAATAATTACGATAGATATTAAGCTAATTATAATAATAATATGGTAAGAGGATTAGAAAATATTCGGCTTATATCGCGAAATCGGAAAGAAAGAGGTCTTATGAGAAAGGCTTTTTTGGAGGTCTGATATCATATGATGTTAACGCAATTTTACTTGTTATTTTAGGTGCGCCTGGCACACCAAGCGTCACCGACTGGGACAAGGACCATGTGGACCTCAAATGGACCCCGCCCAGGGAAGACGGTGGAGCACCTATCGAGGGTTACATCGTCGAGAAGAAGGACAAGTTCGGCAACTGGGAGAAGGCTGTCGAGGTGCCCGCGGATCAGACCACTGCCACTGTGCCCGATCTTATCGAGGGACAGACTTATGAATTCAGGTTAGTCTCAGGGAGAATTAAACTACCCGTATATTTACAGCCAGTTAGCTAAGCAGTTAGTAGTTAAATGTTAACTGCTGTCAGACTACTAGACGATTATTAGTAGTTGAAGATTTTATACAGTCACATAGATTCTATACAGTACACGTAAAGCATTAACTGTACACATATTTTTTGAAAAATCTCGAACACGTACCGTTCGTCAGTCGCTCAAGCAATTGTTCACAAGCTTTTGCGACAAGGCAGGTTTCAGAGAAGATAGAGTTCAGAAGCTTAGCAACTATTGTTAAAACGATACTATGTAGAATTGACTAATAGATTCAGGATTATTATTTAATTACACGAATAACATTAGATTCTAAAGATATGGTATCATTAATTTATTATAATGTTTTAGATTCTAATTGTTTTCCTAAAATTCCAGGGTAAGAGCAGTCAACAAGGCAGGACCGGGTGAACCCAGCGACAGCACTCATCCGATTGTCGCCAAACCAA
The DNA here is from genome assembly GCA_014595695.2 of Epargyreus clarus clarus. Taxonomy (NCBI): domain Eukaryota; kingdom Metazoa; phylum Arthropoda; class Insecta; order Lepidoptera; family Hesperiidae; genus Epargyreus; species Epargyreus clarus. The sequence continues at coordinate 808,307 of JACTTY020000076.1, forward strand.
GGAACCTCGCTCCGAAGATCGACAGAACCAACCTCGTCAACATCAAGATCAAGGTTGGCCAGAAGTTCGGATTCGATGTCAAGGTGAGTTATTGATTTTGTAAACAATGGACATTTTAATTTCATTGCATTATTCAATTATAAAGAATAATAATACGAAACAAATTACGAAAATAGTAAAATACTTATAATAATAAAGGAAAATTTTGCTGCTAAACCATTTTTAGTTTACAGCCTGATTTAAAAAAAATGAATCGAGCAGATAAAACTTTGTCAAAAAAATTAAATATCTGCCAGCTTATTTGACCACTTATTAAAAGTGCGTGGCCATTTTTTGGCATTATGTTCCAAATATATTTTTTTAAACAAATTCTCTTGCTCCTTAGGTTACTGGTGAACCAATGCCAGAAACAAAATGGTTCCTCGGCAAGAAGGAGGTGAAGTCCAGTGGCGACATGAAGGTGCAGCATTCCGACTACAACACGAAGCTCAACTGCAAGGCTGCCACTAGAGCCGACAGTGGCAGGTACACTGTCACCGCTGAGAACACCAACGGCAAAGATGTTGCTGAGGTGGAGGTCATTGTACTCGACGTGCCTAGCCCGCCTGGAGGACCACTCAAGGTTAGTTGGTTTCTTAGAGTTAGTTATGTCTGTTTTTTCTTAACTCTTAAGTAAAGTAAAATAGTTGTTATCAAACCTGTTCTCCCATTGTATCATGTCCCATTGTCGGGTCAACTAAAAAAATAAGAAGGATGTCAGGTCATACTTAGGCTTCCTCCATTATGCTGACCAAATGCAGATTGGTAGATTTCCAATAGCTGTAAGAATTTCTTCAAAGAATTCTTGGGTATGCCAGTTTACCCACAATATTTTCCATCGCTGTAATATGTACGTCACATCGAAAATCAAAGGTGTGGAAATGTGACTAGAGTCTCGAACCTGCAACAAGAAAACCAAAAGTCATACCACTTCACTATTGCTGCTAAAAAAAGTGGTATTAATAGGACTTAGGGTCAAAATCCTGTATCTAAATTGTTACGTTATAAAAATAACTCTTGTCTCAACCTCATTCTTATCACAGGTATCTGATGTGCACGCCAACGGTGCCAAGCTCTCTTGGAACCCACCTGCAGACGATGGTGGTCAACCCATCGAGAAATACGTCGTTGAGCGCATGGACGAAGCCACTGGTCGCTGGGTGACCGCTGGAGAAACTGACGGACCTAAGACAAGTCTTGAAGTAGACGGCCTGCAACCTGGACATAAATACAAGTTCAGAGTTCGGGCTGTTAACAGGTCAGTACATAAAATTTATTTATTAAAACACTGGTTTTACTCTTCTAATAGTTATTCCAAAAGAATCTCATAAGCACATATTATATTTCAAGATTTCTCTCTTTTATATGATCTCTACTTGATATTACCTGGAATGTCAAAATATATTTTTGGTTTCTGCAACTAAATTTGGACCATTCTTTAGGCAAGGCAAATCCGAGCCACTCACGACGCCTCATGCAATAGAGGCCAAGAATCCGTTCGACGTGGCCGGCAAGCCTGGCACGCCCAAGATCAAGGACTTCGACAGAGACTTCGTGGAACTGGAATGGACCAGACCAGAGAAGGACGGTGGTGCACCAATCACTGGATACGTTATTGAGAAGAAAGACCGTTTCTCGCCTGATTGGGAAGAGTGTGCACAGGTACATTTAGTTGTCTCTAATAATTAAAACAAAAATCTAAATACTTATATATACACATATATTCATGCTTTTGTATAAATTGATGAAAACAATAAAATAATGATGAAATTATTTCAGATCGAAGGCGATGTTACAACTGGAAAAGTACCAGACCTTATAGAAGGCAACACATACGAGTTCCGCGTACGCGCTGTCAACAAAGCTGGCAAGGGTGAACCTAGTGACGGTACTGCACCTCACTTGGCAAGGCCCAAGAACCTGGCGCCCAAGATCGACAGGAACTTCATGTTTGATATCAAGATTAAGGTCGGAAAGAACTTTGAACTTGACGTGCCCGTTATTGGTGAGCCAACACCAACCAAGGAATGGCTGCACGGAGACAATGTTGTTCTCAACACTGACAGAATCAAGATTATCAATGATGACCACACAACTAAGTTCCGTGTTATTGATGCGAAACGTGCCGACACAGGCACTTACACGCTTAAAGCTAAGAACGTCAACGGAACCGACACAGCTACTATCAAGGTGCTCGTTATGGATGTTCCTTCTCCACCAGAAGGTCCACTCCGCGCGGATGATATTACCAAATCTGGATGCTCTTTACGCTGGAGGCCACCTAAAGACGACGGTGGCAGTGAGATTTCTCACTACGTAGTCGAAAAAATGGACCAAGAGAACATGCGCTGGATCCCAGCCGGTGAAGTCCAGGGTTGTAATATTCGTATTGACCATCTCATTGAAGGACATGATTATAACTTCCGTGTCCGCGCTGTTAACAAGCATGGTGAATCGCAACCACTTGTTGGTCATGAACCAATCACAGCGAAGGACCCTTACGGAACCCCGGACAAACCTGGAACACCTGTTGTCAAGGACTGGGACAAGGACCACATGGACTTGGAATGGGTACCGCCAAAGAAAGACGGTGGCTCTCCCATTACTGGTTACATTATCGAAGCGAAGAAGAAGTACGGACCTTGGGAAGTGGCCGCTACAGTACAAGGTAACAAGCCATCCGCAACTGTATCTGGATTACAGGAAGGCGAGGAATATGAATTCCGAGTCATTGCTGTTAATAAGGCTGGAAATGGCGAACCTAGTGATGCTTCCATGCCACAAGTGGCTAAGGCTAGATTCTGCGCACCACACTTCGACAAGATGCTTCTTGCCGACAAAACTGTCAAGGCTGGACAAAGAATACAATATGAGATCCCGATAGAAGCATCACCTAAACCAACAGTTGAATGGCACATTAACGGTAAACTCGTCCAGGTTTCTGAAAGGATTGACATCCAGATTCTACATAACAGGGTTATTTTAGACATTCCATTCTCCGTCCGTTCTGATGGAGGCGTTTATAAGTTGACCCTGACGAACGATCTCGGAGTTTGCTCAGCAACTGCCCAGGTCACGGTACTTGACAAACCATCGAGACCAGAGAAGCCTCTTGTTGTATCTGATGTTACGAAGGACTCTTGCTCACTATCATGGAAAACACCATTGGACGACGGTGGATCACCAATTCTGCACTACGTCATTGAAAAGATGGACTTATCACGTGGCACATGGTCTGATGCTGGCATGAGCACATTCTTATCACACCAAGTGACTAGACTTATTCACATGAAGGAGTATCTGTTCCGAGTAAGCGCAGTCAACGCTATTGGACAGTCAGAGCCCTTGGAATTAGACCGTGCTATTGTCGCTAAGAACGAGTTCGATGAACCTTCTGCTCCTGGCAAACCTGAAGCGACAGACTGGAGCAAGAACCACGTTGACTTACAATGGACTCCACCAAAATCGGATGGTGGAGCTCCGATCACTGGCTATATTATACAGAAGAAAGAAAAGGGAAGCCCATACTGGGTAAATGCTGCCCATGTGCCAGCTGGTAGGAACAAGGCAACCGTACCAGATTTAACTGAAGGCCAAGACTATGAATTCCGTGTGATTGCTGTTAATCAAGCTGGCCAATCCGAGCCAAGTGAGCCTTCAGATATGATTACTGCCAAGGACCGATTTGTGGCACCAAAGATTCTTACGCCACTTAAAGAGATTACTATTAAGGCTGGTTTAATCTTCCATTTGGACGTCGACTTTATAGGTGAACCAATTCCAGAAGTTAAATGGACTTGTGATGGAAAACCTGTTGTCACGAACGAGAGAACTACTGTAACATCTGTGGGTCATCATACCATCCTACATACAGTGAACTGTAAACGTTCTGATGCTGGCAAATATCACCTTTCCTTGAAGAACGATTCTGGATCTGACGAAGGCAGCTTTGAACTGATTGTACTAGATGTACCTGGACCACCACAACCGCCATTCGTGTACGAAGAAATCACTGCTCAATCAGTCACATTGTCATGGAAACCACCTAAGGACAATGGCGGCAGTGAACTTACTGCTTACGTTATTGAAAAACGCGATTTGACTCATGGTGGCGGCTGGGTACCAGCTGTTACTTACATCAATCCAAAGAATACCCACGCGACTGTACCTCGTCTATCCGAAGGTACTAAGTATGAATTCAGAGTATTTGCTGAAAACTTGCAAGGACGTTCTGAACCACTTGTCACAGACAAGGCTATCGTGGCTAAGAACCAATACACAGTTCCTGGAAAGCCTGGAAAACCAGAGCTTGTTTCTGCAGACAAGGATCACATTAAAGTTAGATGGTCACCACCTATTTCTAACGGTGGATCCAATATTCTCGGCTATGACATTGAAAGGAGAGACAAGACTACTGGCCGCTGGATTAAACTGAACAGAGACCCAGTTAGACTAAATGAGTACGAGGATGACCGAGTACAGGAGGGTCACCAATACGAGTATAGAGTATCTGCAGTTAATGCTGCTGGTCCAGGTCAACCTTCTGACCCATCTAATGTATTTATCGCTAAGCCGATGAAAGAGAAACCGAAACTTAACTTGGATCACCTTCTGGGACGCAAAATCAAGGTTCGCGCAGGTGAACCAATCAATATTAACATTCCACTTGCTGGTGCTCCAACACCTACTATTTCCTGGACCAAGGGATCCATACCAGTTGTTCCATCTCACAGGATCTCCGCTGAAACAAAGATCGACGAAACCAAACTGTCTATTGAAAAGTCTACTAGGGAAGATGCTGGTAAATACACTATTACGGCTTCCAATGCACATGGCAAAGATTCTGCTGATATCGAAGTTATTGTTGTTGACAAACCAGGCATGCCTAAAGGACCACTCATATGCACACCTGTCACTCATGACGCTATTAGCCTTTCCTGGCATCCACCAGAAGACGACGGTGGTAGCGAAATCACTGGATACGTTGTGGAAGTTGCCGAATATGGAGTTAATGATTGGCGTACCGTTGCTGGTTTCTGTCCGAAATGCTCATACACTGTAAAGAACTTAACCGAAGGCAAAAAGTACGTCTTCAGGGTGCGCGCAGAGAACTTATACGGAGTCTCTGAGCCACTGGAAAGCAAGCCAGTCATTGCTAAATCACCATTTGACCCTCCAGATGCACCAGAAACACCGAAAATTACAGGATACAGTGCAAACAGCTGCTCACTCGAATGGCAACCACCAGCAAACTGTGGTGGCAAACCTATTACTGGATACTATGTTGAAAAGAGGGAGCGTGGAGGTGAATGGGTAAAGGTTAACAACTATCCTACGCCCAATACTTGCTATACTGTTTCGGACTTGCGCGAAGGCAATAGATACGAATTCCGTGTCATTGCCGTAAATGAAGCTGGACCTGGCAAACCTAGCAAGCCAACAGAACCAATTGTGGCGGAAACCCAACGGTTGAAACCAAGTGCACCAGAGGCTCCCAAACCAGACAGGGTCACCAAGGACTCGGTTACGCTTTCCTGGAGACCACCAAAGAGCGATGGTGGATCGAAAATCAAAGGTTACATTATTCAACAGAAGGGCAAAGGAGACAAGGACTGGAAGGACGTTAACGATGTGCCTATTCCAAGTCTTATTCATACCATACCAAAACTCAAGGAAGGTGCAGAATATCAATTCAGAGTCATCGCGGTTAACGATGTTGGAAGATCAGACCCAAGCAAACCTACTCCAGATATTGTTATTGCAGAACAGCCCAACAAACCTTGCATGGATCTGGGTGGTGTGCGTGACATTACTGTACGTGCTGGCGAAGACTTCTCCATTCACGTACCGTACACTGGCTTCCCGCAACCTACTGCATCATGGTTCGCGGATGATAACTTGCTGGATGTCGATGGAGATTCCAGGATATTCCAGAAGATTACACCAGAATCAGCATCACTGGTCGTTAAAAACGCAAAGAGGTCCGACGGAGGCCAATACCGCTTACAGTTACGCAACCCGTCTGGATACGATACCGCTACAATCAACGTTCGCGTGCTGGACAGACCTGGAAAACCAGAGAACTTGCGCGCGGATGAATTCGAGGGTGAAGCGCTTACATTATACTGGAACCCACCAAAGGACAATGGTGGCGGCGATATCACCAACTATGTGGTCGAGAAACGCGAAGCGCGTACACAGAACTGGACCAAGGTGTCTGGCTACGTCACGACTCCGTTCCTCCGCGTGAAGAACTTAGCCGTTGGAAAGAGCTACGACTTCCGCGTCATGGCAGAGAACATGTACGGACAGTCTGACCCAGCTCAGACAACAGAGCCTATCAAGGCCAGACATCCGTTCGACCCACCAGCTCCACCTGGAGCTCCACGATCGGTAGAGACAACCGAATCGTCTATCACGGTAACGTGGACCAAGCCGCGCCACGATGGCGGATCTCCAATTACGGGTTATGTCCTCGAAAAGCGACTGATCACTGAAGACAAATGGACGAAGGCGTCCCACGCACACATTCCAGACACAACTTACAAAGTAACGGGACTGATCGAGAACCACGAATATGAATTCCGTGTGGCCGCTATTAACGCGGCTGGCCAGGGCGGATGGTCGCAGAGCTCTGACGCCATCCGGGCTTGCGCGCCACCCAACGCACCGCGCATCACCAGCGATCTCAGCCTGCGCGACATCACTGTCATCGCCGGCGAGGAGATAAAGATCACTGTGCCTTTCACTGGCAATCCAAGGCCAAAGGTATGTGCATACACCTTCACTTAAGATATTATTTTTACAGTGGTGAAAAATGCTGTTTTCTAATTTGACATGTATCGTAAGTTTTTAATCACAGATACTAATAGGGAATGTGCTGTTTCCCCTGAAAAACTTGTTAATTTAAAAAATATAATAAAATGGACTTTAAAAAGTTCTTAAGTTAAGCATACAACTATTTTCAAATCAGATGAGTTAATTTAATATCTAAATATACCGGTACATCGAATAAATACCAATCAATTTCAAAACGAAATCTTCATTTTTCTACTCATACTTTTTCCAAAAAAATACGTTGCGACATTTAAGTAAAGAGGTTTAAAGAATCTTAGAAATTAAATTTTAAAATACTTACCGTCAATTTCTTTATCTCTCAGGTATCCTGGATCATCAACAACGACGAAGTATACCCAGACAACAGGATACGCTTCATCACGTCTGATGTGGACACTGTGTTCATCAACTCTTGTGCCAAGCGATCTGACACCGGCTCTTACACCGTTCAGCTGCTCAACAGCGAAGGTTCTGACAGTGGCACCTGCAGAGTAAGTACTATTTGATTAAATATTACAAAGAGGATTAATAAAATAGATTGAGATGATCAACAATGTGATGGTGGTAGAACTCTTTATGGTTCGACTCGGGATACACCATCAGTATACCTATTACTGCGTTATACAACAATGTTAAGCGCTGTTGTGTTTTGATTGGAAATGTGTGGTAAGAGAGACTTGAGGTGTTTTAACTGGGTCGCCAAGAGTACCAATGCATCTGTGGCCAACCTCAGGTAGGTATTTTATATAATTTGGGGTTGATTACAAATATCCATGGGTTGCAGTAGCCACTTATTATCAGAAAGACTACATGCACATTTGCTACATCAATATGATAAAAATGATAATTATAATAAACTATTTGTCTACTACGCCAGTATTATAAATTATACAGAAGCCATTTACGTCATTTCTTTTGATTCTGATCGTAACGTTAAACTTTATTCCCAGGTGCTGGTAGTAGACAAACCATTACCACCAGTTGGACCGCTTGACGCATACGACATTACGCCCGACGGCTGCACGTTGTCATGGAAACCACCGCTAGATGACGGTGGCTCACCGATCACCAACTACATCGTTGAGAAGATGGATAATACGGGAGTAAGTACAAGATCTATTTAAATTCACAAACTGTATGCAATTTATAAAGTTGGATAATTGGGAAATAGTAGTAATAATAAAAGTTATTGCGATCGTAGATTTTAACAAGGTTCAACATACTGGAATAAACTAGAAAATAGTGTGGATAAAGAAACCATCGGCTAATATTTTATTTCATGAAAATAGTAAACCAATACATCATTTCATATATGATCGACTTAAAATCACGATGATCGATACATTTTACAAGCTATTTTTGTATTAAAGCGATAGCTTTGCAGGAGATTCTAATTAAATAACCATTAAGTAAGTTGTCCAAATATTACTCGTTTTTTAATTTTTTTTTCCAGTAGCTGACTTTTATTCGTTCGTTTCAGGTATGGTCAAAGATCTCGTCATTCGTGCGCAACTGCCACTACAACGTGATGGGCTTGGAGCCGAATCGCAAATACACCTTCAGGGTGCGCGCCGAGAACCTGTACGGTGTATCGGAGCCACTCACCATGGACGACTCCATCACTGCCAAGGTTTGTTATATATCCTTCTGTTATCAGTTTTATTGTGGAGGTGTTGATCGATTGGATTAGTCAGATTTTGAAAGATAAATATTTTATATTTACCAAAGTATATTTGACTCTCGGGAAATGATTTGTGTAAAGTAGAGTGGAATCTGCAAGAATTTAGAATGACATTGGAATTTTGTGCAAAATATTTCTAAAACTCCAGGAAGAATCCATATTTGGGGTGTGATAATCATAAATAGTTGATAAACAAAATGAAATAGACAAATCAAATTTACTAGAGACAAATTCTTCATCTATGTTAATTCTATACTTTTCCGCTGATTTTGTTAAAGAAATTCTTGCAATGTATTCGGGAACATGAATAATAGAATGAATAACTTGAGGAAGAATTGAAAGAATAATACTGTTTTTCTCTATTTCAGTATCCATTCACCGTACCAGACCCACCGGGCGTGCCTCGCGTGATCGACTACGACGGTTCCAGTGCCTCCGTTATATGGGACAGGCCAAGATCTGACGGTGGTTCGAGGATCCAGGGATACAAGGTCGAGTTCAGGGATGTACGCGATAGCGTATGGAGCAGTGCTGATTACCTTGTTAAGGACTGCAATTACCAGGTGAGGAATAAATATAAAAATTACATAACGTTACAGAGGTGATAATTAATTATGAGATGATGATGTTTAATGATTTTGTCCAAACAAATAAGAAGCTACAAATAAAATGAGCGGGACAGTAAAAAAATGAAATAAGTATTAAAAACACTAAGAAGAAGTCGCATAATTTACACAGTAAGAAATCCATACGAAAATACTTGGATTAAGTATTTCTTGGAAAACGTAAATTGAAGAAGAATAGTGACCAGAATTCGATGTTTTCCTTTAAAATATACGGTCACAGCACATTCATTATATTTTCTTAATGTACTCTATGTTTAGCTCAGCGACATTCTGCAAACTAGCCAAAATTCTTCAAAAAGCTTCACATATGATCGAAACTTACCTCTTTCCCCAGGCCTACAACCTGGAACCGGGCCACGAGTACGAGTTCCGCGTGCGCGCTAAGAACGCAGCGGGCTTCAGCAAGTACAGCAGCAGCTCGCAGCCGTTCAAGGTGCGCGGGCGAGCTGGACCGCCGTCGCCGCCGCGCTCGCCGCGTGTGCTCCGTGTGGGCCGCAACTACGTTGATGTGGCTTGGGACGCACCAGCTAATGATGGAGGTATGTGATTATAATGGTATTGAATAGTATTGGAATTTTCTTTATAAAAGAGTAAAAGAGTATGTAATTCAACCCAGATTGGATTTAGGTCTTATCCCTGGGCACCCACAGATGCGTTGCTATCCCTGAGAACTAAGTTGGAAGTAAGTAAGGGTAAAAATATATAAGTGTTATAGTGAAAGTGTGTCTTCTTTTCTTCACCCTTAAAACCAGAAAACAACAGCACTTAATGCTATTGTTGTTAGGTAGAAATATGTGTGGCGTTCGTTCGCCACCAGATACGATCCACAAAGGCTCCACCTTCAAAAGTATGCACTCTGTCTTTTCTTAAGTAATGATTCCCAGCTAAACCAAATACTAAGTTAAAACGCTCTCGTTTACACCATACTCGTCGGTAATTTAGTTTACTAGAATATGCTGGTTTTCAGGGTTTCATATAAAATTATCATATTTTTTCCAGGATCCCGTATCACTGGCTACATCATCGAACGCCGTGAAGTTGGTGGTGCTGTATGGCACAAATGCAACGACTACACAGTCCTGGACACCACGTACACCGCTCTCAACCTGAGCGAGCGCGCTGACTACGAGTTCCGCATCATTGCCACTAACTCTGCTGGTGGGTATTTGTAGATTTTTATTTATCTATCTAATGGAAACAGCAAATAAATTTTGTTTTACTGAAAAAATATATATTTTGTATATTTCAATACCAAAAAAGTATTAGCGAAGTTATATACGAACGTTGCGATTTATTTCGAGCAATTTTATTTTTCTCTTTTAGCCGTCTCCAAGCAAGATAATAATTTAATGAGAAAACCTGTTGTATCCTCTCCAGGCAGGTTAAAGCCATCATTATGCACTTCGTAAAAATGGTCTTTACATCATTAAAATGTATGTTAAGTATTTCTTAACGCCTAGGTGACCGACAGATTCCTACAATTATTGACTTTCCTTTATTCAAAAGAATCAAAATCATCTTCGTGTACTTTAATGACGACTATCACACGATAAACTTCTATGGCGTCGTCATGCACTTGTCTACGTTGTCATGCACTTGTCTAATAATAAAATCTATCTTTCAGGCAAATCCGAGCCATCCTCATGCACAACACCAGTCCGCACGGGCGAGGAGGTCGGTGGAGCCAAACCTGAATGGTTGAAGCAGCTGCCGATACACGCGTGCGCGCCGCTCGGCCGCCCGCACACGCTCGAGTGTGTGGCGTCCGGTAGCCCCACGCCGACCGGCAGGTGGCTGAAGAACGGCAGAGAGGTCGTGCTAGGAACCAGGTTTGTACTCTTAGGGTAAAGATAATGCTAGGTGAACTGTTAGATGTTATTTGACAAAAAATAAAGATCTGCTGATATTCAACAAATTGTATAAAAATCAATACTATACCAAACTATTGATCTGACTTTGTAATACGCATATGGAAGCCAATCAGTGTCGGATGCAATATTATCACCATTTTGAGACAATCATCGTGCAGGATTCTGAAGATTTCATTGAATCGCTTCACATATATTTCTGTGATCTCTGAAATACATCTCTGTATCTGTCCTAATTCAGGAATATATGTAAATTTTAAAATTTGTAACCAAACAACATATTTTTGAATAATTTAATAAAAACTAACATTGCCAACAGATTCGTCGCGGAATCTCGCGAAGGCACGCTAAGACTGAACATCTTGGAGGCGACAGAAGGTGATGAGGGTGACTACACCTGCGAGGCTAGCAACACTCTTGGACACATCCACACCACCACACATCTTAAGATTGGAAGTAAGTTATCTTAACAGCTACCTAAGCTATCTAAACAGGACTACAAGTCTATGTTCTGTTACATAGATGCGTGTATGAATGGTGGTGGAATATTCCAAATGTACTTAAACATTAAATTTAGCGTCGATTCTTCACTTCACAACCATAATGAATGAATGAATTTACAAATAAATAAATTAATTAATTAATTCATTCATTCACAAATGTGTTGTAAATGATAACTACATTTTCACTTAATTAACTTTAAATTATTATACTTAATGTGGAATCGTCTCCAAACCATTTAATGTTGGTTTTTTAAAGTCTAGTTATGGAGAGTTTACATCCAACAAGGAAGACAGCGCCCCAAAAAACATTCTAATTTTCAATTTCCTTTCCCAGACCCACCGCGCATCACAAGAATGCCAGGTGACCTGCATTTGCCAGAGCATGACAACACCAAGATCAAGATCCTGTACACCGGAGACCAGCCCGTGGACGTGGTCCTCACTAGGGATGGCCACAAACTGTCTGAATCTCCTCATTTCAAGTACACCGTGTTCGATGACTACATTCTCATCTTTATCAAGGATATCACTAAGGATGATATGGGTACGTGTCTTATAATTATACTTGAAAGACATTCAATGAATCAGACTGAACTATTGAACTATTTAGCTATTTGAAATTGTTCAAAAAGTACTATTAATATTGCAAGTATTTTAACGTATTAATTTTTTTTTTATTCTGTATAAAATTCCTAGAATCACCTGTCTAAAATTGAGTATTTATTTCCAGGCACATACAAGCTGACGATCAAGAACAACTCTGGAGAGATCTCAGACACATTCTCCGTGACAGTCACAGGCCTGCCCGGACCTCCGCAAGGTCCGCTCGAGGCCACTGACATCACTCGCCACACTTGTACTCTGGCCTGGAAACCACCCACATATGACGGAGGTCTACCTATCACCCACTACGTGGTCGAAAGGCACGACATTTCTGGTACCATTTGGATTACGATCGCTTCATCAGTACGTGACACCAAGTTCACGGTTCATGGATTAACGGAAGGACAGGAATACAACTTCAGGATACACGCAGCCAATGACAACGGTACCGGACCTGGATTGGAGGGTGCCAACCCGATTAAGGCCAAGGCGCCGTTCGACCCACCGTCAGCACCTGGTATTCCCAAGATCCTCGAGGTTGGAGGTCACTTCGTTCACCTGGAATGGGACAAACCTGAAAGCGATGGAGGTTCTAGGATTTTAGGTAAGTGTCTACTATTCGCTAATGAAAGCTGTTGGTATAATATCATGGTCTATTCAAATTGCTTCCAGATATGTTTATATTTGTGGTAATTTGATGAACATTACACAAGAAACATAAATCTATAAAATATATAAATAAAAAACTTATGTCGTTGCTACAAATTCAGAAATTTTAGTTTCTTAGTGGAAAAATGTTATGAAATTATTACAATTTTTTACGAAGATGAAGTTAGCTAGCCTTTAGTCGACTACTAAATAAGATAGAAAGAAAAATATAAATTTATTCTACATGTGATCAAAATTACTAACTAACCCAAATTCCACAGGATACTGGGTAGACAAACGCGAAGTGGGCTCACAGAGCTGGCAGCGTGTGAACGCGACCTTATGTCTCCCGAACCAGCTGAACTGCGCGAACCTGATCGAAGGCAGGCAGTACGAGTTCAGGGTGATCGCCCAGAACGACGCTGGACTGTCGCCACCGAGCACGGCCAGCCAGGAGGTCAAAGTCGTGGACCCGAAGGGTAAGTTTTTTTTTTATTTTATAGGAGTAGCAGACGAGCATGTAGTCCGCCCATGGACATCTGTAATCAACCCCAGATAGGATTAGATATTCCTACCTGAGACCAGCCACAGATGCGCTGCTACCCCTGAGGACTAAGCTGGAACCCCTCGGAAAAGTCTGTCTCCCTTACCACACACTTCAAACCGGAACACAGCAGCGCCTAACACTGCTGTTATTAGGTAGAAATAGGTGTGGCGGTGGTGCCGCCGGAGTCGAACAACAAAGGGTTCTATCACCTTCAAAGATTTCTGGAAGGGTATTTGCTAATGTGCCGAAACCTTGTCGAATGAATACAAGAAATATTAAGTGGATGATGCTTTATCAGGAAATGATTTCTGCCATAGCCATAATCTTGAATAACATTTGATTTATGGATTTAATAATAATTGGTCATCGTTGGGAACCCACATTCTAGTTATGTAGCTTGTGGCAGAAGCTTAGCGTTTACTTGCAAAAACAAACAAAAGATGCTGACAAAGCTGTATCTAAATTAGTTTAATGTAACTGTTCTTAAGTCTGTCGGATAGAATCTTGGAAAGATTTTCAATTTATTAGATTTGATAAAGTTAAACCATTCTTAATCAGTTTTAGGTTAATAATATACAAAAGCTCTGTGTTAAGTGTAGTATTTATCTTCTATTTTTATTTCCAGCGGCTACACCACCAGAGATCGTGAAGCCACTGAAGGACGCCAACTGCATCCAGTACCACAACGCCAAGTTCCAGTGCACCATCACTGGTACACCGAAGCCTACCATCACGTGGTACAAGGGTAAGTTCATCTTGATTATGATAATAATTGCAAATTCGATAATCGTATTGATTATGATAATTGTAATTTTATGTTACTTTACGACATTTCCAAATATCAATGAATTTAGTTGGGTTGCCCTGTTGAAATGATTTTCCCTAACTTGTCCGTTTCTTTAATTATTTAATTTGATTAGTTCTTTAATTATTGAACTTAATAAAAAAATATTAAAACATATATTTCGAAAATTGTTCATTTCATAATTTTATTATGATTTACTTCGATTTGGGTCTACTTATTTATTTGATAAGTAAATACATTTATTTTACTCATCTAAGACTTATTCGTATACTTCTCGTATATACCTTTGTATGATTCTCACTACAAGGTATCTGAGGTTCATTATAAATATTTGTATATAGAATTCTTTGAGTCATGATTTCTTTTTATTAAAAAATGTATAGTAGTAATTCCTAATATGCGTATAATCATTTATCACATTCTCCTTAATACATTTGAATATAGAATTCTATTGTGAGTCATGATTATTTTTTTTATTGTAAAATGTCCACTCACAAATTCTTAAAACGCGTCATTATCCATCACATTTCTCTTAATGCAGGTGCCCGCGAGATAACCAACGGCCCCCGCCACCACATCTGGAGCGAGGGCGACAACCACTTCCTGACGGTGAACGACGTGTTCGGCGAGGACGCTGACGAGTACGTCTGCCGCGCCGTCAACCGCGCGGGTGTGAAGAGCACTCGCGCTGAGTTACACATCAAGAGTGAGTGTTGCTTCATTAATATTTTTTATAATATAGGACGAGCAGACGAGCATGCAGTCCACTTGGTAAGTGGCTCCTGCCGCCCATGGACATGCAATCAACCCCAGACAGGAGATATTCCTACCTGAGGTCGGCCACACATGCGCCGCTACCCCTGAGGACTAAGTTGGAACGCCTCGGAAAATAATGTCTCCCTTACCAAGTGCAGCACGCTTGCAGTGTCCACACCCTTGTCAAGTGCAGCAGTGGGAGTTGGGATTTTAATGGATTGACATTAAAAAAGTAATTTAAACTCTGTCACTATTATGCCATAATCATTTACGTAAGCGTAATTATATAGTTTTTTTATCTTGGTAGACAGATCCAGGTTCATTCAATAACTTCTCATGTTTTACAACTTTTTCATCTAGTAAAACGGAAATTAAATTCACCAATTAAGTCAAAATCATCAGAAGCACAGATATGGACAATAATAAAGACAAATTAAACTTATTTGGTTACAATCCAAATTTTCTGTTACTCCATCCTAATTTAAAAAAACATCCCCTTCCAGCCGCACCAAAACTGAACGTACCACCTCGCTTCCGCGTCACCGCGTACTTCGACAAGGGCGAGAACGTCGTGATCAAGATTCCGTTCACTGGCCACCCCATCCCCAAGATCACGTGGGTGAGGGAGGGTGAGACCATCGAGTCTGGACTCCACTACCATGTTGAGAGGAAAGGTAAGTTATTACTAAGTTATTTGTAAAAATAATGGGTAAATGCTTTCGGGCTAAAATTTTGTTGATGTGATTAGAAATTAGTGGTTTTCGAGAAGACACAAAAGGCAAATTTATTAGATATGTAATATAAAGGAAGATTTAAGGTTTATTGTTGTGGATGCAATTTACAAAAAGTCTTATAACAGCCGTAAACTGAACCGATTTCTAAAAAGCATCAAATTGCACCATATTTCTTTAGCAGCAGGTATAATAGAAGCAATCTACAAAATGTATCCACTAAATTAACATTGTCCATACATTTAGTTCATGTAATGTACTTTTTCAGAGCGTCACGCAATTCTCACAATCCGCGACGCAAGCAAAATGGATTCCGGACCATACAGGATCACCGCTGAGAACGAACTGGGACAGGACACAGCCACCATCAACATTGAGATCAGCGGTGAGTTATATGATTATAAGAAATTTGATAAATTATAAAAAATTTTCTTTACCTTATTTGTCCATTTCTTTTTTAGAATTCATTTTTAAATTTAATGTAATATTTGTGATTTCATTCCAGAGTTTCTCGCAATCATTAAATAATCCCTTTAATCAAGCCATATTCGCATTAATAATAAATATTAAAAACTATTTATATTAATATTACGCCACTTATTTTCAGATCGTCCCGACCCACCAAGATTCCCATCAGTGGACAACATTGGTGTGGACTCATTAGCTTTGTCATGGAAGGGACCTGTATGGGACGGTGGTTCCGACATCACCAACTACCTCGTTGAGAAACGGGAGCATCCGATGACCAGCTGGATCAGAGTCGGCAACACTAGGTAAAATACTAAATACATTTTGATTTTAAATTGTAGTTTCAAAATAGACTTTATTTTTATGATTATCGTTGGTTCTTTTAATGATAATTTAAATTTAATCGTTAGATTTATTGCTTTTATCGTCATTATCAACTTCTAAATGTTTATATCTGCTTTTAATAAACATGAATCTATTTCATAATAATATAACCCGTTGTATAATTCTTCTCTTGTTTCCAAATTAAATCTATTCTTAGCGATAAGCCATTCGTTAATTAATTCGTCAGTTAATTCGTGAATCTTCTTAGATTCAATTAATACTTCATTTATATTTGATAAAAAATGATTTATGGAAAATTATCTTTTTACTTTCAACCCGCTTTTAAATATGACTTTCGCTAAATATAACATGATTTCCCACAGGTTCACGACAATGGCAATCACTAATCTAGTACCAGGCAAGGAGTACGAATTCAGGGTATACGCTGAGAATATCTACGGCAGATCAGAGCCCAGCGAGCCCACGTCCACGGTACAGACCAAGGCTATCATCAAGAAGGAGTACAAGAAACAGGAGTACCCTGGTAAGAGTCGGCATAACTTTATCAGAAATTGAAGAATTAAAAGACGAATTAGAAGTATTCTTGTTTTGATTGCGATAGCACCAACTTTATTAAGTTTATATTTCGCTTACAACATAAAAACGTTAAGCACTACAATTTTGATTGAAAAGGAGTGATATGGCAGATTTTCCGATGTGTTCTATCTTAATCCTCCTAGGCAACGCATTGTCCTGTGTGATTGACTGCAAATTAGATCTATTAGGTTGGGGTTTATTACAAATATGCATAGGCGTTCAGTCCTGAGTCTGTGTATTTATGAGACGAAAGTGAGAGGACTCTTTGTGTGCTATTATCATTATAGACATAGAATGCCAGTTATTTATTTCTATATTTCTTGTCAGAAATAGATATAGTTATTAGCTAAGAATAATTAATTACTCATTCAGATGTAAGATTTTTTTTTACTCTGTATCTATCAATCCACTGAACAACAAACACTAAACCAATTGTCACCAACAATTTTCCTCAACAGTGGACGAAACCGGCAAGAAGATTCGCACGAACGCGGACCACGGTCCCGTGAAGGACTACGACAGCTACGTGTTCGACATCTACAGCAAGTACGTGCCGCAGCCCGTCGACATCAACACGTGCTCAGTGTACGACAAGTACGACATACTGGAGGAGATCGGTAAGTGTATGTATTGTTGTGTGTTGTAGCTAGGTCCCACTGTTGTTTGTTGTAGTTGTTGTATCTTGGATTGTTGTAGATGTTTCGTATAGTGTTGGTAGTTGTGTAGTTATTTTTTTGGAGAGGATATGACAATTATATTAGTTTAATTGTCTATTTTCTAGTAGTAGTTCTAGTAGTTCTCTTATACATAAGTCACTTGTATATTGTTTAGCGTGTGTCACTGTTTTATTACTAGCTTTTTCATGTCATAGCTATACCAAATGATTTTCTATAGATCTATTGATAGCAGCAGAGCAGAAATATTTAAAATAGGTTTTAAATTAAAACGGCATTATAAATACTTACTGCCCTTTCTGCAGAGTTAAATTTATCAACAACGTAATTATGTTGTTGATAAATTTTAGTAATTATTTGGGAAAAAACTTTGTTCACATACATTGTAGGAATGCAATTAATCTTATTTCAAATTAATAATGCCTTATTGAAACTATTTATAGCAATATTTTTCTTATATTAGCGTATACTATCTCAAGACATAATTTTAATAATGGCAAGTTTATTAATTGATTTGTATTTTTTGTTTCTAAGTTTTGTTTCTATCTTAAGTTAAAAGGTAGCAAGAACAAAATTACATATATAAAGAACAAGATTATATCTTTCTGTTATACTGATAAGTTTAATTGAAAGTGATTAACCCGATGAACATAATTATGATAGCATGGGTTTGACATGAAAAAAATTAGTTATTACTTATTAAAAATGAGTTTTACCCCTAAAATGTATACATTTATTTATACCTGTATCTAATATATGAATTGATATATGTTTTTTTTATAAATAGTGCTAAAAGCTTTTGTAAGATTCTAATAATATTATAAACGCATGAACAATGAATACTGTCGAATAGTATAATGTACAAAACATATTTTATCGTTAGTTATACAACATTTAAGACATTATGTACAGAATAATTAGTTATGAAATCAAAAATATACTCGAATTAATTGCAATATTTAACATTTCAAATTACGTAATTTAAGATACACTATTAATAAATATACACTATTAACATAGAATATATTTAAGTTTTAATAGCATTTATTACTTTTTATATTATATAGATAAGTTATATAGCGGCATGATAGTTAAAAGTAGAACTAAACATAACACACGAAGTTGCTTGCGAGAGATCATTTTGCTAGAGTTTTTCTTAACACAGAACTAACATGTAGTTCAAACTTAACTTTTACCCACACATGTACAAATAGTAATGAATTTCGCAGGTGACTTCGTGAGAGCTTCGTCTAAACGGAAACGCGACGGAGGTCTGTGTGTGAATAGATCGATGTAGTGCATCTCTTTCTCTCTGCATCTCTCTGTCTCACACGCATACTATTATTTTGATAATATATTATTATTTACATAATACTATTATGGTAACGTTATTTGAGAAGCGCATGCAATAAAAAAGGTGCAACAACATTAATTAAAATCGACGGTATTATTTGGTACCAGGAGTGTAAATTTGGTTATCTTTATTAAATTTTGTTTATGTAAAAAATCGGAACACTCAATATAAGAAATACGTTAAAAGTTACAAGATTTTTTAAATCAAATATTTGACAATAACCATTTTGATAATAAGAAAATAATTATAATTCCACAAAAAAATCGTATTCTATTGTAAATATCACTGTATATTATGAACGTAACTAAGTATATTATTTTATTATATTATTGTAGTTATATTTATAATATTAATGCTTATTTTATTTAAATTTCGTAAAAGTAGTTGACATGCACGGTGTGTGCTTAATTATTATATTTATTTTATATTATTATTTTTACACAACAGTAGTAAATTATGCACCGTATTTATATAGCTGCTCTTTATTATTTTGTAGAATAAGATGTATTTTTAAATATAATAATAAATAATACGATAGCAAAACCCAAATAATTAAATAACACTATTTTAATAACAATAATGTAAACATAAAATAAATTTAAAAGCAATCAAAAAAAATGAATTGAAAGTAAAAAGAAACATAGGTCGATAATAATAAAAATATTTAAAATATAATAATTATATAATAAATAAATTGATTTACTTAATGAATTGAAAAAAAAATGGGAGACCTTAAAATAATAGTCAGAATAGCCAAACAAAATTATTATTATACTATTAACATTAGTAGCTAAATGAAACCGTTGAATCGATTTACTGAAGTCACGCGGACTTTAAACATTAAAACCTGACACACACAGAGTCCAAAACAGAAGTATGATGTTCCATACTATTGTAGGCACAGGCGCATTCGGCGTTGTCCACCGCTGCAGGGAGAGGTCCACAGGAAACACCTTCGCGGCCAAGTTCATCCCATGCACCGGTGCGATGGAGAAGGAGCTGATTAAGAAAGAGATAGATATAATGAACCAGCTACACCACAGGAAACTCATCAATTTGCACGATGCCTTTGAAGATGATGACGAAATGGTGTTGATATTCGAATTGTGAGTAACTTATATTTAAATTCAGATTTGTCGTCTGGTTAATATTACTGGCTAAGTTCCTACCAGACTAAAGCTTGTACTCTTTCTAATAAAAAGTCTCTTTATATTTTTTTCTTGTTCTGACATTGATCTACCACCAGACTGGTGATTTACCAGACTGGTGAGTCTGTGTCATACCAAGAACAGTGGCAACTAAACGAGATTTTATATTATAGCAGACCTCCAGAATTTAAAAAAAATATCGGGAGACCAATAAGTATTCTATTAGAAGACCAGTAGATCTTAAAGATCTACTAGTCTTTTTGCCCTAGATTACAAGATGTTCTAGTAGAATGCTGATAGAGGCATAAGGGTAGCAGATCTTCAAATGCTGATATATGTAAGGAATATTAAAACAAACGAATCTTATCAACAGCTTGTCCGGAGGCGAGCTGTTCGAGCGCATCACGGAGCCTGGCTACAACATGAGCGAGGCCGAAGCGGCACACTACATGCGACAAGTGTGCGAGGGCGTGAAGCATATGCACGAGCAGAACATCATTCATCTCGACCTCAAGCCTGAGAACGTCATGTGTCAGACGAGGACCGGTACTGATGTTAAGGTATGTTCATAAACTTTTTGATAAGAATAGTGCTGATTTTCGATCAACATTACCCAATGTTAATCAATCGAAGGTGCTGAATTAATAAAAATATTATTATAATTTCTTTCTTTTGTGAAATTGAAGTAGATAACTAGCAAGTAGTTTATTTAACGGTCAGATACCTATGGTATCCATGGACATTTGGAAATCAATCGGCCACGAAAGCATTGCTCCTTATGAGGTCTTCTTCCAGTGTTCCAAGTTCATCTTCAAATCGTTGATTGTTGACGAAAAGTCGCGTTTTGAATTAATTTTATAAAAATGAAGTATCAAACGAAAATCCTAATTTTTGAAACTAGGACTGTTCACTGACTAGCAGTAATACTAGTAGACATTGCATTTGTTAATGATCAATTTGAATTAAATTTTCTCACATTAGGCTCTAAAAGTTAAAGGTTTAGGCAATATACTAATGACACATTCCCCATCAGATCATCGACTTCGGTCTAGCGACGAAGCTGGACCCGAACGAGGTGGTGAAGATCTCCACCGGCACGGCGGAGTTCGCGGCGCCTGAGATCGTCGAGCGCGAGCCCGTTGGTTTCTACACCGACATGTGGGCGGTCGGCGTGCTCGCTTATGTCCTGTGAGTGTACCGGATCTTTTTCATATAATTGACACATCAAAAAGGGATGTAACCTACCTGATGGGATGGGATGAGAATCGCGCTAAAGTTTCAAAGATCAATGTCTCACATATCTGTTCATGGAGTCCTAAAAAGAAGAATCATAGCTAAGATCGATCACATTAGCGTTTCCACATCCATAACAATTAAGTTAAAATACCTCATAAGTAAATACCTTAACACAGTCTGATAACCACAAACCGGTCTATTCACATCTCTATTTTAAGGCAGAAGTTATTTGTTACAGTGTTACCAACTTTTACAATTTTTTGATTTCTTATCACATTAACACAATTATTTTTTTAATACTTATAATGTTGTATCTTCCATAACATCTCGTCTTCTTTGTGATTTGATTGATCTCATAAGTATAGGAGATCTATACTTTCATCAGTATATCCTAGTGTTTCTTACAATAATTGATGATTACCCAACAGGCTCTCCGGTCTTTCACCATTCGCTGGCAACAACGACATCGAAACATTGAAGAATGTCAAGGCCTGCGACTGGGAGTTCGACGAGGAGGCCTTCCAACACGTGTCTGATGACGCTAAGGACTTTATCCGCAGACTGCTTGTTAAGAATAAGGAGTAAGTACTTAAAAAAGACGTTTTTAAGCTGTAGATTTGACGTGTAAAAGTTCTGTTAAGGGCAAATTGGTGAATTCACACGTTATCCTTCCTTTCTCTTGCTTTGTTTAAGTCGGTTATAAAATATATTATCCCCTTTTCATACCTTACCTAATTTACAATGCTTTCCACATTCAAAGTGTATGACATAAAAAAAAATATCTCATCGCGATTTTTTCACATGACCCTGTGCTAAAATTAATTACCACTATCAAAAAACAAATAATAAATAATATACTTAAATAAGGTTTTTAATGAACCTGAACATGATGATCAATAATTTGTAATAATTTCATAATAATTTCAAAACTGCCAATTATGAATCCAGACAATCCAGAGTTACAGTCCCAGTCAGAACAAGTCAATTATAAGAATTGTTTCTCTTCTAGAAAACGTATGACAGCACACGAGTGTCTGGCGCATAAGTGGCTGGCTGGAGACGCAGCCGCCGCTCGCACCGCCACCATCCAGGCGAGGAGATACGAACAGATGCGCGACAGGCTCAGGAGTAGATACGATGTGAGTGTGAAGGAAATTATGCTAGTACTGGTATTTTGGAGATAGAAGTTGCACTGTCGGTATATTTTTTTGTGGTTGAACTGCGGTAGATCTATCGTCATATCTAAGGGACCAAGTTAGCATTATATTAATTTATCTGCAATATCTTGAAGCTGAAACTTTTTGTGGTTCAACTATTACGATACGATCGTTACATTAATGCTATCAACTGAAAATATAATTTTTGATTTGAATAGAAGAGTAAATCAAAAGTTGTAGACGAATCGAGTGGTAAAAATCTTGATCTTGACAAGATCAAGATTGGACACCTTAATGAACTGCGTAGCATTACAATGGTCTTCAATAATCATGTTCTGTCTGCGACGACAAGATTCTGTGTTCGGTTCCAAAACAGACATCGGAATCAACAAACACTGGATTTTTAATAAATAAATGTGTTTTTTAACAGAACTGGTCATCATTCGTGCTGCCGATCGGCAGGCTAAGCGAGTACAGCTCGCTGCGCAAACTTCTCATCGAGAAGTGGAAGATCTACGATGGACAGTTCGGTAAGTCATACGTCATTTTCCTTAAGCTGTTTAAAAATCATCACGATGTCCATAGTTTGAAATTTCCTTTTACTGTAACCTTCTCACCCATCAACTCTTTTTCCATCGGCATTATCTGATATTATACTCTATAAATATTTGTCGCTCACCATTACAGATGTTTTTATTCTCGATATTCAGTACTTCTTCATGTTTATTTTTCTCTCAACATATGAATTTCTCAACCATCACTCCCATTATCAATTGCCCTATCATTACCATACTACACTCGTTATTTTTCCAAAGAAATAGATAATTAATTAATCAAGATCTCTTTCTTTTTCAATCTACATTCTATATTTCCGTCTACAATCGTTATTTCCACATTTTCGTCAATATCTTGATAAACTTTCCAACAATCATTAAGTTTGCTAACGTTATCCGTTTCTATTTTTCCACCAACGTCTGTACGAACTTCCCCATATTCTAACCTTCCATTCCCCCCAGATCGTCGGCAAGCGGCACCACGGTTCGTGATCAAGCCGCAGTCCGCGTTCTGCTACGAGGGCCAGTCCGTGAAGCTGTACTGCCGCATTATCGCGTGCGCCGCACCCACTGTCACCTGGTCGCACAACAACCACGAGTTGAGGCAGTCCGTCAAGTTTATGAAGAGGTATGTTATGATATATAAAAACTCACACTCATAGAAAATTATCAACGTGATATGTCATGGTAAACCGCCTAATGGAGGCATTACAGGTAAACCGAAGCAGAGAGTTCCGGAGTTCGATCTCTGGCTAGGTAGAATCGAAACGATAAATGTAATAATATTTGTTTACTTATATTCCGTGCACATGTCAACCAGTCAGGTTCATGGAATCTTTAATCAATATACCTACCATATAATATTAAACTGATGAGACCTATTCGAAGAGACTATGTCTATGGAGTCTATGGAGATACGGAGATATGGAGATATACCTTACGGAAGCTACCTCTAAGGCTTAAATTGGATTGCCTCGTGCAAATGTTCAATATGTAGCATTGCTGTTATAACGCAGAAGTAGTTGCGGCTATAATATAGCAGTGTCTGTCAAACGATTCTATCTCATTTTGAGGAACATTCCGAAGAGGAAGTGTCGTTAAAACACTTGTTACCAACTTTACAGTAATAAACTCTGTCACAACAGGTACGCCGGCGACGACTACTACTTCATCATCAACCGCGCGAAGTTGGAAGACCGCGGCGAGTACATCATCAGGGCGGAGAACCACTACGGCTTCAGGGAGGAGGTAGTCTTCCTGAACGTACAACGTAAGTGTATACTTCACTTTTTTATATTTATTTGTTAAGAAATGCTAAGTGTGTTGCACTTTACTTTCTATTATAATGACAAACATAAATATTAAGTGTAATAGTAATATTATTGTAAAACTATAAGTTTAGCATTATCACGACTTTTGTACGTAAGCGTTTTTAAGTTTTGTATGTAAGTGTTTTTAAAGTTTTTTGTATTTTTTATTGTTTTTAAAAATAAGCCTAACAGATGGGTCACTTATTTTAAAATTACAGACACTTCTTTAAAATATATACTGAAATATTATCGTAACGTAACTTTAGGAAGAGTATTTAGGTCATCAAATACTTATCGTCATGCAGACATGAATAAACAATCGATTTATTTTTTATATCGTCTTTCATACTGTTAAAATGCATTAAGTCTTGAAATATTTTACAAATAAATCAAACACTACTTTGAACTGAAATATCAAGTCGAAAACAGTAGTTTATCCTTCCGAGTGACCGATTTCGAAAGTTCAACTACACAAATTTGATGTAAATAAGATATAACTCCTCCTAACGTATGATCAGCAAACAAAATTCCAACCAGACATGACAAATGACGCTACCCTCAAAAACAAATCTCGACATTATACGAACGATTTATAAAATATTCACGTACCGAATAATATAAATTAATTTAGACAATCAAAATCTCCATCAACGATAAACATGTCAGTTCAAAGACAATACGTAATCGAGAAGGCATCTGCCAACGTAGAAACATAGGAATTGGGTCACCTATGCGTTTATTCCTAGAGCTAGGTTCGTTAGCAGAGCAGTTTGATAAATGACACAAGCGTTTGATGGGAATTAATCGCTCATTAATCTGAATTATAAGTGTTACGTGTGTATTAAGTGAAACAATAGAAATTGTGTCAGATATTAAACTTTTTACTACAGTGTCTTTGTTTGGTATGGTGATATAAATAATATTAGGTTGTCTATTCAACTTGAAGACATGTTTTCAAAATGTGCATAACACGTAGGTACTTTTTTAAATTATATCCATTTTAAATAAGAATTTTATTAGTGTCAAAGTACGCTAAATGTAGTCGATAATGTGTAAATATCATTTAAAAACATTTTTTTGTTAAAATGATGTTTTTAAAATAGAAGGAAAGCCCAAACCTGGTCACTGCACTGTTACTATTCATACATGATGTGTTAAAAATGCTTCTTACATATACTTAAATAAACAAATAAAACTTCATGTCCACATTTCACGTCGCTCGCGCGCAAATTTTAGTACTTATACGCTCTAAAAGACAAAACATATCTTCTACTTCAGCGCTACCCAAATTCAACTACACGTGACCTCAACAACATTAAACAACCTCGGTGCATTTTGCAGCGGTACCTAAAGCCGAGCCTACGTGATACTAAAGCAACATAAAATAATATTTGTGTATTTTCCAGCGGTTCCCAAAGTCAACTACACATGACGTTAGCAGCATTAACTAACCTCTGCACTTTTTCCAGCGGTACCCAAAGTCCAGCGCACCCACGTGCCGGAGGCGCCGCGCCGCCGCGAGCCGCTACCGTACACGTTCTGGCAGGAGTCCAGCGAGACGGCGCCCGTGTTCACCTTCCAGCTGCGGCCGCGTGTCATGCAGGCGCGCGACACGTGCAAGCTGCTGTGCTGTCTTAGTGGCAAGCCAACGCCTACTGTCAAATGGTGAGTGGTAGTTACAATTCTGCTGCCTACTATTACAAAGATTTCACAGAAATTGTTAAAATTTGCGGGTAAACGAAAATATCTGCTCTTATAGCCTAAGGCCGTTTGTCCACCACCACCGTCTCCGAACCGTTACCGAGAACGACATCATTTCGGGCCGATTTTAATATGACGTGACGGAGATAGTTTGTCAACCGCAGCAGATATCGGCGGTTTATTTTGTTCCATCTGTCACGTGTGTGACGGCAGTGTATCGACACGTTCCAACGTGTTTTATATTACCGGCACATCAGCCCGTCATAATCTCGGAGCCGATCTAACGGTCACGCCGATTTACTGGAAATATCGTTGCTCGGAATGACGGTGCTCGTGTGACGGATGTGCGGTGGACAAGCGGCTATAGTAAATGTATGTACCGCTACTTCGGCGCCGTCATTAATTATCGGTATCGGCTTGGTGACGGTGGCGGTGGACAAACGGCGTATGGTTAAAAATTAGTCTCATTGAGGATTCCAAGGTTTGCAACACAGGCAGGCACTTCAGTTTTTTCAAAGCTATGAGGGTATAAAAAAATAATTATCACTTTCTATAAGGGGTAAGGAAAAAAAATATTATGTGTGAAGTTTAACAGTTTTTTAGTTCATGATGGAAATAAGTTGGGAAACACTGCTTCAAAACATTGAGGTTTCTAAATAGAGCTAGAAAAAGTAATTTATTTAAAAGTAAAGATTTGTTTATTAGTCACAGCGGTAGTCAAAACCAAATATACCTTCTTTACTCGAAATGTATGCAGAGGGTAGAATTAATCAATTTAACACTAATAACATCAATATCACGTAATAATACTAAAATAGTACAACTAATCTAATTCTATATGATCAAATAGAACTGATCTAACCGCATAATGTACTCTAATTAAGTGATACCTATTTATAGAATCACTACGTTGATAGATTACTGATTGGATTGGATTAGTGGTCCATGTAAACAATGTACTGATCCAATTAAATTGTGCTTGATCCAAGATCGTAGGATGGTTTATTTTTATGGTGGTATATGTCTATGATAATTATGTTAGTAATGGTGGACTGTATTTATTACAAACAAGTTACCTGCTGCTGGCTAAGTCTTTTAAGTTTATAACTCCTGAACCTAATGATCCAGGTTCAAAACCTATAAAACTTTTTTAATGGCGAAGAAAAGTCTTACTTATATTTCTGATATTATTCATAATCGTCGTTAACTCTAAATGGGATAGTAATCTATCCCAAAGCTGGGCATGAATCTCCTCACGTATTGAGTGCGGTATATGCCATAGTACTCTGGGTTGGTCTAGTGCGAATTGGTAGGCTTTACACACCTTTCAGATTTTTTTCACTTCATTGTTTAAGCAACTCATAATCAATTTGTAATACGAACATACCTATGAAAAGTCAGAGGTGTCGTGCCTGAGATTTGAACCTCGGACTCCCAGAATCAGAGTTCTATTCTATAACCACTGTTCCGCACTTTAATTATTCTCAAACAATTTATGCATAAATTTTACAAAATCAGATTTGGCTCGCATAATATACTTTCAATTTTTAGGTCCATAATCGAAATTCCTTAAAATATTTGCCTAATAGAACCAATCCGGTGATTAGAGCGAGGCAAACTAGTATGATAATATTGGCAGACATGACAAAATTTTCTATTCTGGAGGCACGGCAATGCCTCCGCGAAGTCGAGCTACTGATATATTAGTTTCTAACTCTCAAATCCCCACAGGTATAAGGACAAGAAGGAACTATCGAAGTACGACTACACGATGACGCACTCGGACGGCGTGGTCACGATGGAGATCATCGACTGCCGGCCGGAGGACAGCGGCAAGTACACCTGCGTCGCGACCAACGTGCATGGCAAGGATGAGACCTCTTGCGTCGTTATCGTTGAAGGTGGGTAAATTTATAGATCCTAAGGTACAGATTACTTTTTTTAACGCTTCCCACTCATAGCTCCACACAAGGTTTCCCTGTGTTGTGGGTAGCATGGCCACACGCATAAACAAGGACATTAACACCTAGATCAGGAAAACACATCTAAATTGTAAATTTAGATTTCTCCTCCGGTGAGAATCGAACCTAGGATCCTATGTACGGTGGACCGTCGTGGTGACAGCTGCAGGAAACTTAATTACTTGGTCAACGAGATTTTAAACTGATCTGCAAAGTTAAGCAATGCTGACGATAAAGTAATTTTATTTGGGCTCTCATGTTCCGGAGAGTATGTTGTTATAATTGGACAGTAATAAATAGTTCAACCTTCCCATCTGTTACCAAAAACCTAACTGTTTGGAAAATACCTGATACTGTTTGGCCACCAACCAATTGTACCTTCTTTCAGAAATCATCAAAAAAATAGTGTAAAAGAGAATACTCTAGGCATTATCACTTGTAAAAATGTACATAAACACTTATACTTACACAGGTACCCGACCACTTTCCATCGGCTATCTACCTGCATATCTAGTCATACAATTCTGCAACGAAGCAATGCATATTACCAGAAACACTAATTAAATACTTTTTCTTCCAGGCGAGGTAGTCAGCCCTGAGCAAGCAGCACTGGCACACAACTTCCTGCATTCAGGCGAGCGTCGGTACATCGAGAAACCGATCAAGCCAGCGCCGCCACCGATCATCACCAAGACTAAGGTATCCTATCTTTTCTTCCTCTTATCAAACTTGACCATGGATCCATAACTTTTGTCATCAATTTCAGTTCGGAGCTTGTTGATTGGTCCAGATTTATGTACTGAAGAAATTTTTAAAAGATGTTCCAACTTAGCCTTCTGGGGTAACTACGCTTCTTTGGTTAAGACTACAAGAATATTTAAGATTGATAACAGATTACCACGGGCAGCGCTGTGGCCAAATGCTTTAAAGCCGTCATTAATACTCAATCTATCCTAATTTTGCCTACCAAAGATCAAATTTAACTTCAAACGAATTGTCAAATATCAATCTTTGGCAAAACATTGAATAGATTGATAACGGACGCAAGTCTGCTCTTATTATCTTACTTATTTGCTCTTCATTTCTGTTCTTCCTTCTCCTTTTTCTGTAAATACCTCGTAAGTCCTCAAATCTTGTTATGACGTATGAAGTATCTCCAAGTCTAAAAACATTTCCTTCGTAGGTGACAATCGACCCGCCAGCCAAGTCGTCAGGACCAAGGCCCAAGTATTCGCCACAGACGTCAGTGGACAGCAAGAAGAAGTACGGATCAGATGCGTCTTCTAGATCCAGAAGTGCTACTAAGGAACTCATATGTAAGTAGTGTTTTTTTATCTGACTGCAGAGAGTAATGTGTAAATTTCGAACTGTGCAATACAGATTTGGTACAGGGCTTGCTAAGAGTGTATGTCTCATTTTCTGCAAGACCGGCACCCCAACGGTTTGACGGATTTTGTTATATGAAGTATTGCTGGATTCGTCTAAATTGTGGAAGAAACATAAGCATATGTTTCAGAGCATACGGGATTTTTGTTTCTTTTTTATAACTTATACTTTTGCTAAGAACAAAATGACCGTCTATTTATTTTATTCTTGATTCAGACGAAGTAATTAAAAATATTCTTAAATTTAGATGATCTCATGTGTACAACATTCGACATTTTTTTCTTGGATACATTGGCGACACTTGATGGCCCTGAAAATGTATACAAAACTTAAGTGTGAGAATGCTAAACACAGCTAAGTAGTACCATACTGAGGTTAAATACTTCTGATTTATAAGTCACAAATAGATGACTCGTATGGATTACTGATCGCTTCTCTGGTCAGGGGCGCTACGATACGGCCAGCGCGGTGGTTTATGCCACCCGAACCTTCAGTAAAAAATGTGAGCCGTCACGGGACGCCTGGCAGATGTGAAACATCGACATTATTTTGTAAAAGTAATATGCAGAAAAGAACATATTGTGATAGGAACTAAATATGTCATAATGATAAAATAAAATATTACGATCCGCATGGCGACGCGTCGCCACACCGTACACACTACTGCATATAGACTCTATATATATACCATCATAGCCACGGCATGCGTCGCCACGCCAGAAATCGGTTTTACGTGCGGCTATAGATGTTTCACATCAATAGTAAAAGACAAAGTTTATCTACATTAAACACCAAACGTATTAAAGAGGTTTCATTTAATAAAAGTTCGTTAGTTATTTAAAATATGCAATCTAAATGAGTACCCAAATTATTAATAATTTATGCCTGATTATTTTGGCTATGGCTATAATGGTGTCAGCGTAAAATATGTATTGTATAATATTAGTAGGACTAGTAAGATTCCTTGTTTGAATAAGTAATCTAAAATTCACTTAATCATAATACCACACATTGCCAATGTGCCAATTTTTTTTATTTAAAAAAAAATTAAACAGTAACCAGTAGCGGTATTAAGCTTTTCTGTATCATTCATGAAAATGTTTACTTCAGAATTCAGATGTTGCTTGTTACGCAAAAGTTACGTTACGTTTCGACATCTATTAAAATTATCGTTGAAATAATTATAGTTAAACTCTTCTAGCAATAATATGTTGTAATAATCTTATATATAAAAATCTCGTGTCACAATATTAGTTACCGTACTCCACCGAAACGGCTTTACCAATTTTCACCAAATTTTATATGCATATTCAGTAGGCCTGAGAATCGGCTACTATCTATTTCATACCCCTAAGCGATAAAGGTTGTTCACCCTTAACATTTTTTAGTTATATGTCAATGTTGGAGGGGAATATAAGATACAATGTTAGGCTACTTGTACGTATTCTGATAATAATATAATTTGCGCGAAGCCCTACGATTTCGCGCGCCGTTTATTCTCATTGATGATATAGTACCCGGCAGACTCCAACGTGAAGATATCAAAATAAAATTGCAGTTCACTTACGTGACAATATTTTCAAGTTTATTAACAATATAATTAAGGCTTTTAACGTGACAATATTATTAAAAGTGATAACATGATATTTGCGTTATATAAAATGATTTTCAAAGTTTTAAATTCAAATTTAATATGGTGACCCTAAAAGTGACAAGATGTATTTAGTTAATATTATAAGTGCAGTAACAATTAAATTTTGTGTTATATTCGAAAATTAACAATAAATGAATGGAACATGGGATGGCATTTTCGAATTGTTATGTACGTAGTTTTAACTACTATAACCAAATTTTGTATTTGGTATAGATAAATGTAGTATGACCGCATTGGGGCGGTTTATAGTTGGTGGTTGGGTGATCATTAGCGACAAAATGCGTACTTATATGTTTCGAAACACGCACTAAGATCCCGATCACATCTACATAATTTGAATATCACATAAGGACCTTCGCAGTTAAAATTATATTTTTTCCGGCATTGCGACGGTTCCACAATGCGAGCCATCAATATCTCTAACTTTCCTATGTCCTTCCAGTGCCGGCATCAGATTCGTCGATGTGCGCGCCGTCGTTCGCGCGCGCGCTGCCGGACGCGGTGTGCGCGCGGGACGGCGCGCCGCTGCTGCTGTCGTGCGCCGTGCGCGGCGACCCCGACCCGCGCGTGCAGTGGCACAAGGACGGCAAGCCGCTGCACTCATCCGAGGTGAGATACTGTAGCGACACACAACTATGACAGTAGTAACAGACATAAACAAACACAGACAGACACAGATACACACAACCAGACTTAGGAGCAAAGATGAACAATCACAAATACAACCAGAAGACACGAACGCACACACACATTGATACAATACGTGACGCACAGACGCAATAGCATGACATATATGCACACAGAGAATCAGCATACATAAATACACAGACACAAGTCAACGCAATATTCCTCCGAAACAAACAGACAGGTATGCACACAAACAAACACAAAAATAAAACTTGTACCTATATAAATAGACATGAACACAAGCATAACAACACACAGACACACAAAAAACAATTAAAGCCGGGGAACAAATACAGTCAAAGATAATATATGAAGTTACAGTAACAAGCACAAATCAACACAAAAGACAATATTAAAACACATAGGTACACACACACCCACACGCAATACAGTACACACACAGTTCATCTTATACAAAACAAATTTATACACAAACTTAGCAAACTTAAATTTCTCAACTACAGCACAATACCGTATACCACTTGGCCTAGCCTATATAATAATAGAACAATATTAAACTCACTAAAACTTCCCAGGTTGTGGATCTGAAGTACAAGAACGGCGTGGCCTCGCTCGCGATCAACGAGGTGTTCCCCGAGGACGAGGGCGTGTACTCCCTCAAGGCCATCAACAGCCAGGGTGAAGTGGAGACCAAGTGCAAGGTCTCCGTTAAAGGTGGGTCCAGTTTGAATGGTAATGGTGTTTTAGTTTAAGTTGTTATGGATTTTCGGTTTATGAATTTTGAGACCAAAATATTCAAGTACTATAATAATGTTCTGTAATAAAAAATAGACAAGACATAGGGAGAAAGTATATTTGCTCAACTTGGCAGGGCACTGCCATGCCCCCAGATTGTTCTGACTTAGCAATTCTTCGAATTCAAATATTCGAAATTCTTCAAATCAAGTGGTCCAGAGACGCTTTGCTTTTTCGACGCCTTTTATCTAAGAAGCCAAGATATTAGCAGAATCTCCTTGTCTGCTATAAATTACATTCCTTCTACCTTCTACCATGGACAGTTTGTCAAGTTTGTCAAGGACCTATATTTATGAGTTCCAACTTAGCCTTCGTAAGACGCACATGCCTGTGCTTAAACTCAGATAAAACGACACAGGGTTGATTATGGATCTCTATCAAGGGCAAGAAAAAGCAAAATATATTTTTGAAACATTTTCGTTACATAGTCATTGTTAATTGATACTTTCTTATACAGTGCAATTACTGCCGTTCTTTTGTAGACTTTTTAAATTTTACGTATTAGAGTATCATCATCGACCCATTACTGTCCCACTGCTGGACACGGGTCTCCTCTCATAATGAGAAGGATTAGGCCATAGTCCACCGCGCTAGCCAAGTGCGTATTGGTAGACTTCACACACCTTTGAGATTATTTTTTTTAATCTCTTAGGTATGCAGGTTTCCTCACGATGTTTTCCTTCGCCGTTTAGCAAGTGATAATTAAATACGCACATAAATTTGAAAAATCAGAGGTGCGTGCCTGGGATTTGAATCTCGGACCCCTCGATCGAGAGGCCGAGTTTCTTAACCACTAGGCTATCCCTGCTTTTTTATGTATTAGATTACCTATCCTAATTGGGGTAAACAAACCATAATATTATCCAACAGCGGACAGCGCAGTATCAGTAGCAGCATTGAAGCTGGGTGACAAGCCCCCAAGAATCGTGGACCACGCCAAGTCGCAGATCATCAACGACGGCGATGCAGTCACGCTGTCCTGCAGGTGAGCTGATCTTTTAGTAACGAGGGACACTTTGAAACTAACGATGTTTTCATAACATTGTATCATGGGTAAAGATTAGGAAAGTTATTGTATCAGGAAATTTGGCTAGTTGCTATTATAATTGTTAAATTGTGATTACCGTTTATCGCAGTGTATGGTTTGAGGTGAAATACCACTGCCACGCCTATTTCTAGCGTTAAGCAGATCTGTTTTAAAGTGCAAGGGTGTGGATGCCGGCTAACACATATTTAAGGCGACAATCTTAGTCCTCTAGTGACATTGCTGGATAAACTTAAGGTAGAAACCCTGATCTATATGGACGAGGTTATATGTCCATTTTTAGAGTGGCAGAGTTCTAAGACTTTTTCTGGGCTATTACTTTACTAATACCTACAGTTAATACATTTTATTCATTATACAATAAAAAACTATAGAGTCACTTACACTCGGTACCAATTTATTACAAAAAAAAACTCTGTAAACTTTTTGTCCATTGAAATATAAACATTTGGGTTTTGCCATAGTCAGAAGACACATTTTTATTTTTGTAATGTTAACGGGCGGTTAGTGTAAGCCTTAATCCTAATTTGTCCCTAAAACTAATAAATTTTTACAGGATTGCCGGCGCAGAAAGATTCGACGTAGTATGGCTACACAATAACAAAGAAATCAAGCCCTCTAAGGACTTCCAGTACTCCTCAGAAGCTAACATCCACAAACTGCATATCGCAGAGATATTCCCTGAGGATGCCGGTAAGGAATATTAACAGACGATGATGTCTGTTAATATATATATTAGACTACTAGGTTTCACCCGCGGCTTCGCTCGCGGTTAGGGGTCTATGACAATAGTTGTATTTATGTATCCATCAAGAACAGTACTTATTTCGGGATAAAAGGCACCCTATGTCCTTCTCTGGACACCTGACAACGTGTGTACAAAATTTCATGACAATCGGGTTAGTTGTTAACCCGCGTCACTTTCGCATTTATAATATTAGTTAAGATTGTAAGACTAAAAATATACAACACTCTTTATAAATACTTATTTAGTTTGTAGAGTGCGCATTCTTTAAATAGTATCTTAATATAACAATATTATACAAAGTACACACAGCTTCTTCGTAGCAATGTTGTATGTTTTCCAGAGGTACATCAATTATTAATAAGTGCATAATTAAAGTATTAAAATCAGTTCAAAATATCAATCTTGAAAACAGTTTCAAAATTACCGCAAAGTTTTATAGCGAACAAATTGTTTATGTTGTGCCTAGTAACGACATCTGTTGACGACGATATGGTACTCTTTACTTAAGCGACTGAGTAGCTCGCTCGTGACATTAAGTTGTATAATGTGCCCATAGATGGCGTTGTACAACTTTAACGTAACTATCATGTTATGCTAACTCTGTAATTTGGATGTAGATGGCGACACTACTTTGAAACTTGAAACTTGTGCGACTGTAAATTAAAAATGCTGTAAATTAAATGTAGCTCAGGAAAATTAGAATTAATTGCGGTAATTGAGAAAAATTAGACTTGTAATTTAAACCTCGGACGACTGTTTTAAGGCTGTCTATCTGACGTACCTGTGATTCGAATCTTAGACCCCTCGATCGAAAGGACGAGTCAACCACTACTTAAAGGACAACAAGGATAGACAGCTATCTGACGTACTTGGGAATCGACGAACCCCTTGATTGGCAGGCAGAGTCAACAGTAATAGTCCGCGAAAAACTGGTAGCCCGCTCTGCACATAGAAATGAATCGCGTCGCCATAGTAAATTGTATGACTAGACCTGCTCGCAACAACTTCAGAGCGGACTAGCAGTTTGGCACGGACTATACCACTTAACTGCTGGTGTTTTCACCAAACCACGATATTTTCACTAACCAATCCCTCTTGTTTCTCAAGGAATGTACACATGCGAGGCGTTCAACGACGCCGGCGAGTCGTTCTCGTCGTGCTCGCTGGTGGTGCGCGTGGCGGGCGAGCCGGCCGCCGCGCCGCTGTACACCGCCTTCCCCGCCTCCGCCACCGTCGCTGCGGACGAGCCCGCCGTGTTCACCGCGGAGCTGGACAAGGTGGGTTGAGACACTGTACTCTAGGTGTGCAGTTTGAAGGTAGAACCCTTTGTGGTTCCACTCCGGCGGCACAACAGCCACATCTATTTCTACCTAACAACAGCAGTGTTAGGCGCTGCTGTTTTCCGGTTTGAAGGGTGTGGTAAGGGAGACAGACTTTTCTGAGGCGTTCCAGGTTAGTCCTCAGGGGTAGCGGCGCATCTGTGGCTGACCTCAGGTAGCAATATCTAATCCTATCTGGGGTTGATTACAGATGTCCAACAACTTCAAAGTGGACTAGATGTTTGGCACGGACTTTATATGATTTGAAAGATGCGGTTTAACGTCGTTAACGGGCTTCAGAATATAAATTTTTCCAATGTCTATAAAAGAATGTCCAATATAATACATAGAAGCGTTGCTTAGTATCTTGACATTATTCATTAATTTAGACTTAAGTCGAGTTACCGGAGTCAAAGATACCTAAAATATAATGTTTTACTTAATATTGCTCGTAAAGAAAATACAACAATAATGAGAAAACAATTTAATAAAGATCCAGAACTGTTAATAATGACATTTACTACCACTGTCATTATAAATTCGTTAAATTTAAGAAATGTACCGCCACATATTAATACAATATTTTTACACCCAACAGCCACCACTCCAGCTCCAGTGGCTGAAGGACGGCAAGCCCATCGACGAGACCTCCACAAGATATAGGTTCACAATGGAGGGCACTTCCAAGTACCGCCTGGAGATCGCCAAGTGCACCAGCGACGACAGCGGACAGTACCAGGCCCGCGCCGTCGGCTCCAAGGGAGACTCCCTTGCTGCCTTCTACCTTAACGTAATCGATAACTAAACTAATCTCAAAAAATGGACTGACAAACAGCGGACCTAAAAGTCACCCTTGTAAGGTCCCCAACGAAAACAAATATATCGTTCAAAGAAACAAATATTTGATAACGGAATACGATTTTTTATACAACTCGGAGTCTTAGTGTAAAGGAGTTTTTTTATATATAAATTATTTATTAATTTATTAAGTAATATTAAGTGTTACACCCTATCGAATGCCTATGAGAAGTCGCTTGGAGGAATCCTCGCTCTCTAGTCACTGTTAACGTTGAATTGTTTATTTATTATCGACATTATCAGTTATTTTTTTGTTAATTTATGTATCACCTAACAGTATGCAGCTTCTCTTTGAAAATTTAAGCTTGTTCTTAATAAATGTTGCGTTGGATTCTGGCCCGAAAAACCCATTGACCCTTTCCCGGATATTTTGTACGCCACCACAGAGTATGCTCGAAACGGTCCTGGGTTCGAACCGGTCAAAATCTGTAATTATTTTTATATAAACTTAACTGTATTATTTAATTGTACATAAATTAATTTATATCATGTGACCGCGTAATTTATAAATAAATATGTATACCTTAAAAATACAAAATCGGGTTTTATTTTTATCCTATTTAAAGGTACACTTGTTTTTATTTTAATAAAAAATTACAATGTTTAACTTGAACGAATAAAAATTCTAATCCGCAATGGCAATTTTGTATATGCTTCCCGCTCATTCATTTCAAATAAATAATCAAGAAGCAAAAAGAAATTCCGGTATTCTAGATTTGAATGAAGTACCTATGACATGACAATAAACTGAGAATCACAGACCTATATTGGGTACAAAACAATGACAGGTCTGTGGTGAGAATACTTTTGCCTATTTATTACAATGAATATTTTTAGCTCTCTAATCGAAACATTAATAATAATGATGTTAAGTTAACTCTTACATTAAATTCCGTTTAATATTAATAATGAGAAGCACATTTTTTCCCACTATCTCGCTACTCGACAAAAACAAAAAGATCGTATGCCTCATTATTTTACATATTGCTACATCTGTATTAAATCAGGCTGCATTATCCTTACATTATTACACGTCGATATATTTTTAATTAACACTTGTAAAGATGGAAGCGTCGCCGCGAGCCAAGCTAGGCTGAATCGATGTTTAGGGCAGCTTCGCACCGGGCTTTTTCATTATTTATTGTGGAAGTAGTAAACGCTCGTGTGGTCTGATAGTAAGTAGTTTCTCTCCATCTAATCCTATTTGAGATTAGTGTTATATAGGATTTGATTCTTAATTAATTTCGGTGTGCTATCCTACGCTGACAAGAATCGTGTAAGTCTGTTATCACACTCTTCAATACTGCACTAAATACTACTATTATAACGCAGAAATAGATGTAGTGTGGTATCCCCAAAGCTGAATTAGTAATTATTCTACTATGACACTAATGTAAAAAAGCAGTGATAGGCTGGCGGTTGTAAGTCTTCCTCTCGTTCGGCGGGTACGAGGTTCAAATCCCAGGCACTCCACCTCTGATTTATATATCACTTGCTTAAACGGCGAGGGAAAACGTCGTGAGAAAACCTGCATATCTCAAGGGTGGGTGAAGTCTACCAATAGGCACTTGGCCAGCGCAGTGGACTATGGCCTAATCGTTCTCATTATGAGAGGAGACCCGTGCCCAGCAGTGGGACAGTAATGGGTTGATGATGATTGTCAAAAATAGCGAAATCGAAACACCACATTAAGTACTGGGTGACTTACGTTTTCCTAGACATCCAAGGAAAGGTCCAATTTCTTCTGAAGAGAATTACGAGCACAAATACGTAGAATCTTATATATAAACTTTCATGGTAAACTGAAATTTAAATATCGCGTCAGAACCGCCCAGTCTGAAACGAGCCTAAACAATTCCCTCGAACGTGACTTAGCACTAACTCCTTATTCAAAACGCAGACACTTTAAAATATGAAATCCTCAAGAAACGGGTTGTAAGGCATATTTTTATTACTTTTTTCAAATCGGATCGTCGGGCGATGAGTGAAATGACGCGGCGTATTCGATATTATTTGTTATGTAAAGGATTCTGGTTTTGTTTCTGTTTTAACTAGAATTCATAGAATAGAATATTAAGATTCAATCTTTGTGGCATATTCTGAAATTTATAACAACAAATCACCTATAATTTAACGTTTACCTACACCAAATTTGCCGTGAATGAGTGAAGATTTGAACTATTGGTAGAGTATGAAATTAATTCCAAAAAATATTTTGACCACATTACAGGCATGTACGACTTATTTATTTATTTATTTACATGCCAACAGCAACACACACAATACATTATATAGTACTTAGAAGTACATGTATGACTTATGTAGATCATATCAATATCTGATCTACAGTTCATCAACGTTGGATGCGGGCGGGAGTTGGATGGGAAACCGCTATTGGTTAAACTTGTACTACTTCATGCAGCACCATCGCCACACCAATTTCTGCCTATTAACAGTAGAGTTAAGCGCTGCCGTGTTCTGGTTGAAGGGTGTGGTAAGGAAGGCATATTTTTCCGAGGCATTACAGTTAAGTCTTAAGGGGTACCGGCGCAACTGTGATCGACTTCAGGTAGGAATCTAATATTATCTGGGGTTGTTTACAGATATCCATGGGCGGTACCATCAGGTGGACTGCATGCTCGTCTGCTTCTCTTATATTATAAAAATCCCTCAATTGACATCGAAATATATATATTCGCCCTTTCCGTAGAGATAATGGGTTGAATGATAAAAGATATGAACTCTTGAGTAGGTAAAATTTAAAAACCTGCAAGGGATGAAACAGGATCTAACATAAGGAGATGTAATGCGCCGGAATGGATCATTAGTGAATGATAAATATTGTAACATGGATAAGACTATCGTCCGTTATTCATAATCTATCCTTACCATCTTCTATCTACTAGAGTTCGAAAAATGTAAATTTTTGACTATTTACACTGTCAAATATTGATTGATAAGGATTGATTAGGTTATACTGATTGGAGTAAATCTATTACTATGTTATACTTACTTATAAGATCGTTTTTATATACAGTTTTCAAAATACTTTCCAAAGCTATTTTTTCGTAATTGTATCAGAAAACTGATGTATCACTGTGCTTATAAGATCAGGTGGTTACTGCCCATGGACATAATTATGTGGTAACATAAAGGTAGAACCCGTTTGACTCCGGAAGCACCACCGCCACGCCTACTTGTCTTATTACAAGTGTTAAGCGTAGTTCTGTTTTAAAGGATTTGATAAGGGAGAGACACGTTCATGAGATATTCCAACTTAGTTCTCAGGGGTATAACATGACAAAGGACAGGTACTTAATTCGGAGCTGTTGTCATAGATACATAAGCATAACATATTATTATTATTATGCATCTAGATAATTATTTCAGGTTTACCACAATTTAAACCAAAACAGAGAACACAGATGTTTTAAAATGGACATTGATGTGGGATTTCCAATAAGGGTTTCAATTGTAATTATTTAAGTAACAAAAACAAAAATAAACAAAGATTTATTAAAAAAAAGATCTACTATATTTAGCATCTTTATATTTCGAACCTTAAATACTGGTAAATGAAGTAATTTGATTAAAATGCACATTAATAATCCACTCTATTCAAACGTGGAACGTCAGAACGAGTCAGAACTCAAGAATCAGAATCACGTAAGAAATTCAAAAACGGAATGATTTTTAAAAAATGTATTCGGTCAGCCGCGCTCATTTATAATAAGAGAAACGAACGGAGTTCAAAAAAAGAACAAGGGCTTTACGAATTTTGTTCGAAAACGAACGATCTCGTGATAAATATTGAAATATGGAATGGAGATGTGATACTTTTTATTCTCATTGACTCGAATCGGCCAGTTCTTTTGTTCTTTTTTTGTAATTTGGTTTTTATGATATCACTAGTGTTGGGCCAGATCTTTTATAATGTATCTCTACAATTAAATGGTATTTGTCTGAGAATTCTAATCATTCTTGTTTTTCTAAGTGTTTGTGAACATTTTGCACATAAGCTTAATAAGTGCGTAGGTCTATCTATCTGTCCCTATGACTGTTTGTCTGTAAGACTGTCAGCGTAACTGCCATCTATAGATACTTATAAAAATG
Source organism: Epargyreus clarus clarus (assembly GCA_014595695.2). NCBI lineage: Eukaryota > Metazoa > Arthropoda > Insecta > Lepidoptera > Hesperiidae > Epargyreus > Epargyreus clarus. The sequence goes on from JACTTY020000076.1 coordinate 849,001, forward strand.
AAAATGAATTATATTATAGATAAAAATATTCATTTCATGTTGTCCCATATCAAATAACATATTTAATTATAAAATGTGTTAATTTATTTTCAAACACTACTTAATTTATTAGTGTAGACATTACGGTGTAGGCCTCATGTTTTTTAATGTATTCGATACAGACACATCTCGATTACAATTTTATAATATTACGACTTGGGTCATTTTCGGTCCATTCCCTTTCTGTAACGTTCCGAAGATCAAAGATCTAAACTGTTAGAAAGGGCTTCAACCTCAAAATATGTTTATGTGTGTGACTTCTTTCTATGCGTACATGAAGCTTGACATAAGTCTTAGGGCTGGATAGAGCTCAGCTGGAATACGAGACGATGATTCTGAAAGGGAAAATAGATTTTGTGTTCGTGTTTACCATGTGTTCTAGTAGGTGTTGTAAAGCAGATATCTTATCCGAGGCGTTCCAATTTAGTCTTCAGGGGTAAGAACGCACCGTGGCCATCCTAATCATATCTGGAGTTGATTACACTATAACGGAAAAATAATTCAACTATTTTACTTTTTGAATTGAGTGCGCTCACTTATTCCATTGACATTTCACACCGCGCGGCGCTTCCATAATTTTAAATCCATGTAAACTTGGTTATGGTAGCGTGGTGGTGCTACCGTTTTATGGCCTATTAAGTTTTAGTGGCGCTTACTACGGTGTGATGGTCGGCAGTTCATAACAAATCTTTGATTGGTGAAGTTAATTCAATGTGGAGCTATTGCTTAATTATTTTTGGGTATTGAATGAGATGACGTAAGTAGTGTTTATGGTTTGTGGTGATGGTTTTGTTTTGCTTTTTTAACTTTTATTATATTATCATTATGTGGGTGTACCAACACAAAGAAATTAATGGCTTCAAAGCGGATAGTGTCTTGAAAAATATATATAAAAGATAGTGTCTTGGAAAATCTTGATTTTCACACTGCTTCACATTAATACCTATCACTCTCGAATCGACTGACGTTTAGCATAAATTTCAGAACGACTTTTTACCAATTGGTAATAACTCGTACCTACATATAACACTTTTCGTTCCTCTGTCTATTTCTAGTATAATAGTTATCACATCGATCACATACTGATAACTAAAATTTCCACGTCTCGCCCTAAAGTACCAAATTGAAGTTCCAGGCAATTTATCATAAACGCTTTCTACCGTCACATCCCCACACTAGGATTCCCTGTATCGTGGGTGCCCAACACACAAAGACAATGCACAAACACCCAGACCCAGAACAGATATCTAAAATCATCGTTCAGATATCTGTCTGGCCGGGGATCGAACCCGGAACCCTTTACGATTATTTTGGAATATTAGGTTTTTTTCAATTATGAGCATATTAGAAATTATGTATCAAATGCGTAAACAGTGAAAGAGAATATCATGTGGAAAACACGCTTGTGTTTTGTGAAAAAGTTCCCAAAGACTCCTCTAGCGCCACCTGCCTCTAAACCCCAGATCAATGAACCTCGAATGTAATATAGAAACTCAGATCACTAGAGGGAGACCGAACACATATCATTCACTGCTTAACATACTGAATAACAAATTAGTGTTATGACGTAACGTATAAATAATAGTGTGGAGAGATCAATCGATCATCAGTGAACTGAGGTCAGATATGGGTGGTCCAAATGTTTACCGTGGAGGTCACGAAGACCGAAGTTTCGTCCTAATCTTCGTCCGAAGATTTGGATTTGGCTTTGTGGTCTAACTCCGGCGGCACCTATTTCTTCCTAATAACAGCAGTGTTAAGTGCTGCTGTGTTTTAACTAAGGTAGTCTCACCCTATAAACTAGAACATAACAAATACAGAATACAACAAAAACGTTTCCTAAGGGAGGCATACTTATCTGAGACGTTCCAACTTAGTCCTTGAGTTAGCAACGCACCTGTGACAAACCTCAGGTAGGAATCTAATCTGGGGTTGGTACAAGTGTGTTTGGGCGGCTTACCATTAGGCTGACTGTATGCTTGTTTGCTATTTCCATATTATTTAAAAAAAATTGACGTTTCCTACTCCGGTCCACTACGAATTGTTACGGCTTCATGGAAAACGATATTTATTCATTCAACTCATCACACACTTATTGATGGTCGTAAACCCTTTAAAGTTTGAGGCAACGCCAGATCTTACCTGTTAACAGCAATTTCAAAGATTTCAGAGTTGTGGATGGAAGGAATTGAATCTGCTTTACTACCGATAAACTCGCAAACAGCACTGCACAGTTACGCCTAAGCAAAGATAGGTAAACTATGCTGCAAATATTAGTATTCTATCTAAGGGTGATTCAATTCATATAAAATATTAATAAGTCGGTAGAAAAGAAAAAAAAATCTCAAAGGTATGTGAAGTTTACCAATACGCACTTGACCAGTGCGGTGGACTATGGCCTAATCCTTCTCATTATGAGAGGTGACCCGTGCCCAGCAGTGGGACAGTAATGGGTTGCTGATGATGATGATAATTAATAAATTCAAACAAAGTGTACCTAAGATAAAACGCTATCATACGCTTATGGATAAATAGAAAACAGAAAACCAACAACATTTTAAGATCGCAGTAATGATAGGTATAAAGATTAAAATACTCGGCATTTGCAACGCCAAATTAACATTCAGAAATATCTCCAGTTTTATAGTTCACTGTGATATTAACTCAATTTTGTTCCCTCAAATCATTTCTTGAATTTAGGGTTCCGTGAGGAATTTAATAAATGATTTATGGTTTTTAATTTTTATTTATTGAATGAATTTATTTTGATTGTGTGTCTGTGCAATATTATTGCGTTTAGGTATGTCGCAGCCAAGCGGCATGTTTAGCCGTTTAATTAATAGCCTACCCTCCTTATAAAATTGCACCGTTAAAGTAGCGTCTGGAATCGTATTCAGAATAAGGCAACTAAATCGGTTCAATATTGTTTAACTATTTGTCTAGCCTTGTCATTTAAATTCAGCTTACTGTCGGCAGAAAATGGGTTACAACCGAGTGCCTTAACCTATACACAGAGATGTGAGTTTATAATCTGTGAAGATTATATTATCTGTAATTCTCAATATGGCGCCAGGTTATTGTCAGTACTTCTGACAGTTTAAGCGTCTATCCTAAAATGCTAGAGGGTAGGGACGGAAATGTTATGAATTTAGCTGTGATTAGTTCTAACAATTTAAAATTTAAATAAAAGTGTGTGCGACAAGCAGCATCATGGTAAGTTTTTCGTATTTATTGCTTTTGCTGTGAATTTTTACGTGCAATTTTACTTGAATTCAAAAGTATTCTGTTTTATGTTGCAACATAACCTAACCAATCCTATAAGCGAGTGTGGTTTCTTATCAGACTTAAGTCAGATATATTTTATCTTTTGTAGTCACATCGCCAAAGAAAGCCAGATTATTAAATGTCGTATAAGACGCTACATGAATATAATTTGGGAAACTACTTTAAAGACACCTTTACGTAATCAGATGAGTATTTACCTACTCGTATGTGAGTTAGTTATTATTTTATAAATAAACAATTTAGATTTTAGTTTGTCAACTGATATTCTTTACTTTGTTTGGTAGCTAATAAAATATAGTGGTAATTTTCTGTTTATAATAATGTATGAAACTATTTATCAATAACCAGTTATTATTAAATAATTATTTATTTTCAATGCTTTGTTTTTTTTTGTAATCATTCAATTATAATTAATATACTTCAAAAGCACTATTTCTGTATTTCAAAACAACATGCAAAAATTACCAACTACAATATAATTTACGAGATTAAAAATTTACGAGATAAAAAATTATTAAAATCAATAGCATGTTGTACAAACGACACAATAACTTGTTACAAAACTAAAATAAAGTACGGAATCCATATTGAATTCTGACTCAGTGCGCACTTTAGTTAATTTTTCCATATCTTATTCGATTCCCGGAGTAGGACTGGAAAGATATGGAGACGCTTAACTTGTAAAATAATTAATATTATTAACATAGATTCTTAGCGATTATTAATATTAATAAGATTATATAAAAATATAAAACAGGTTTAGGCTAGGTTTTTTAAAAGTATTGCGGTTATTAATGTAATTTTGATTACACAATCATAATGTTTTTATAACAAAATATGAAACATACATAATCATTTGTTTGTAAAAAGTGTAAAAACCTTTTCCAATTAATCGCTAAGTTATATTATCTCTAACAACACGATTAAAGTGTTGCATATGTCTAAAATGTTCTATGTGAATTTAAATGTAACCCAAAAGTTAACTATCAGTCGGCGGGGTTAACAGTTTATTAACTTTTATAAAAAGTACAAAATAAGTAGGTATCTACCTAAATAAGACAATAAATATTTTTTAAATATTATATTTCTTTTTAATTTTATAGCAAAGTCTACCAACTCAAAAGAAGGCACGATTATTTCACTTTATATAAATTAAAAAGCTTTTGAAAATAATTTGCAAACACCACAAATCAACTACATAACATTTCATAACTTCAGTTTTAATAATAGTTTTATTTATTTTATAGCAACAATGTCGACTCCACAGCCGGCGCTGTTCTTTCACTTACAACACTTTGTTACAGGCCGGCGGGGGTCGTTTATTTGCGCGATCGGCTTTACTGATTTAAACCGCGTGTGTCTTCGGTTCGATTCCCGGCCGGGTGCGCCTCGATTGCACACACGCCTATCTGATTCGCACACCAACACATTATGCGTAACACATTTACTTAGTAACAATACCATAGAGTTGAATTTACGAAATTTTATTATTTTTAAAAATGGTTATGTTCCTACAATTTCAAGTCTAGACCAGATAGGCGTCAGATTTTAATGTAAATTATAATTGTTGTAGATTAACCAGTTTTTAACGCACATGTTCAATTATTAAGTGATTCGGAGTATGTGGGGGGCGTGTTGTTAATAGATTTTTATTCACAAACTAGATTATAGTGGTATCAAATATTGTTGAAAGATTATCGAGAGAACGCCGATTCGCTTGTAAAATGTAATTGGGTTTCTCAAAGCGTTTGTTGCTTACAAAGCCAGTTTAAAAGTTATTCGTCGAGTGAAACAACATATCTTTGAATGTATCACAGTTTAGTCTTTTTTGAGATCTTTTCTAATAAATGGGGGAGCTTTGGCTAAACATAATGGTGCTGTAGTGATAATTATTAGATTTAGTCGAAGACAAAAATTCATTTAAAACTTTTTTTAAGTATAATAAAAGAGCAGTTCTGATGGTAAGTGGTCACTGCTACCCATGGACATCTGTAATCAACTTCATGTAGAAAAGGGGACTTGTCGATTACTGATGAGTTGCCACTCAATGTCCTGTTCGTCGAGTTAAGCAACAGTTATGTTAGATTTTCTTTGATGACTTCAATTGGTAGTCTTGGTAGTCACCTTAGTTCAATTTGTAGTACGAGCCTGGGACATATACACTTCCTGTTACACTGTAATAGTGGTATGGGTTTCATAAATAAACTAAATTAAAAGAGTGACAACTTTTATACGTGTCAAAAAACGTTTTGTGTAGTAATCTTGTATATAAAATTCTCGTGTCACAACGTTAGTTACCGTACTCCTCCGAAACGGCTTTACCGATTTTCACCAAATTTTATATGCATATTCAGTAGGTCTGAGAATCGGCTACTATCTATTTTTTATACCCCTAATTGATAAGGGTTGTTCACCATTAACATATTTATATGGCAACACAGCGTTTGCCGGGTCAGATAGTAATTCTATAAATGATCTGTGTTTAAATGAAAGTATCCAAGATACCTACTGGGTATTAACTAACTAAAAATATGTATGTTATCAAATTGTTACATATATAAAAAATAATTACAAAATGTTACCCCATCGATTCTTAACTTAAAATAAATCTCGATACCGCCGAGGGGTCTTTAAATTTTATAATCTGAGGCCATTGACCCCGCGGCCTATTGTCTCAGGGCACAAAGGGCGTTTTCGAAAAACGTCCAAAAAATACAAACGAAAAAAGGCTCAATATTCCGTCATTGTAAGGCTGTCATTGATCATTTTTGAAAAAACCCTAAAATTCCACCGTTTAAATTGAATTTGGACCGAAGAAAGGCATAAATAAGAGAACAGACAATGTTTTTCGTGGTTTCTTACTTTTCTTTTATCTTTTTTGTGAAGGCTCTGGTCTTATCTGAACCCGATGTGGGATTAGGGCGCATTTAATTTACAATTTTTATGAATTATTCCTTTTTTGCTGCGCTTATTGGGATCATATTAAAATGGCCGCTTTTTGGTTTTATGAACGGAAATGGACTGGATTTGAGCTGAAAGTTTGTGTTTAAGTTTAGTTAGAATGATTAGATTCTAAACTAAATCTTATATGTGTGCCATAATTTTATCTTTTATTTTAAACCACTCTGTTTGTAGTTATGAAAGATATTGTTATTAATCTCGTGTAATTTTTCGTGTTCATGACAACAGAGATCGCGGATTTTAAATATTTAACCGACTTCGCAAAGGAGGAGGTTCTATTTTTATATTTTTACCTATATTTTTTACCAAAGCATTTGTTGTTGATATCAAGTAGGGTTTTAAGGCTATCTGGGGTTGATTACAGATGTCCATGTCATACCTACTTACCATCAAGAGGGCAAAAGGTAAGAGTACCTATAAATGTCTAAAGTAATATTCCTTAAGGGTTAAGATATATCTTATCAAAGAGCATTTTTAAGCAGCCCTGTATTTAAACTTAAACGTTTTATTCGTAAATGTTCATGAAGTTATGATATTTGTCAAGAACATACGTACGGACATGAATCAAAACAATAAACAATTAATTCCGTGGGTCAATATTCGTGCTTGGCGTTTACACACTCGTCATTGTTCGTCGACATACTCGTCATTGCACGGCGAGTTACTCAGCGCATTATGCACTAAACGTTGCATAATACAAGTCGTTACCAAGTTAATGGTGATAGTTAAATTAACGCATTCGATATTGCGAAGTGATCGGCGTCTATAAATACGCGGCGGCGACAAAGGGCCCGGACGCACAGACATACAAGCGTACATTTACAATGTTCTCTTATTTATAAGTTAAATATATCGTATCGTATGTAACCGCAAGATCGCGGACTTCACCCATACATATGAATTTTATGAATCGGGCACAGAGGCGGCGTGGAGACGTTGTTTGTACATAGTTATAATGTAAAATTAAAATAAAAGATTTGTAAAAAAATATGTAAATTCCTTGTGAATAAAATCAGATCATGTTTAAAAAGTGTTTTACAATCGCTTTTGTATTTTTTCATTATGTATGTCTTCTTTGATTATTTTTTTGACTTAACTCTCACACATATAGGGTCCTGTCAAGGGACGAATATTATAAAAAAGTCTTAAGCGCTCACCTACGTAACAAGAAACACTTATGCAAAATTTCATGATGCTGTAACCATAGATGTCAATACAGAACTTGCCAGTATTTAGGTAACTAAATACTTTTACCTGTCACTACTTGGTACCATCTAAAATCAAAATTCGTTAAAACATTCTTGAACAAAGTGTCAGTTTATGACTTGTTAGTGCTAAAAACACTTTTTTATCAGTCACTGTTTAGGTACCATACAAAATCCCAATTCGTTTAAAAAAAAATTAACAACACTGTTATGAACAGAACTATATACAGCTACTATAAGAAACAAGACTAGAAAATACCTACTTCACGGATCTCACGCTTAGAAACATTGCGAACCATTTAAACTTTACAATAGCAACATACATATTCGACTCGACAGACTCCGCCGTGGCTCGCGGCGACATGCATCGATTTATGCCGATACTTGATAATTAAAAACAATCCGCCATATTCCTTTTTGTTATTTTATTCAGTTTTTGTGCGTCCCTCATTTGATTGTCTTGCTTTTGCACTTTTTTCAACTGTTCCTAAAGGCTCTGCATTAAGGTCTCGTTGTACGCTTCAGACGTTTTAATTTATACTTTTTGCTCCAATTGTATCGATGGAAATGGGTTTTCGTTTAAGGTATTTGTAAGTAATTGTAGAGCTGATAAGTTGAGTCTCTGTAGTTTCGGAATCAGAATAGGGCTACGATATCCTCTGCCTGTCGTAAGAGGCAGCTAAAAGGGGGCTTCTGGGGTCGCGGGTGGCAAGAGTGGGAGCTCGAACCGCCCGGCCAGCGGCCACAGGAAGAACGGCGGTATGTGTGGTCGCATACCGTCGGACCGGTACGCAGACGGTGTGCCGAGCGTCAAGCTCACCTGGGCAGAGCTCGACGTGGCAACGTGCTCAGAGGACTCCGGTTGCGTTTCTTTGGATATCCTGAAGTCCTCTACACAGGGCCAACGACGGTCACCGAGGGGGCTTTAGTGGCAATGCGTCGAGTATCTTTTAAAAGTTTCCTCTTCGTCCAAATAAGGGCACGCACCTCTGATTTTTCAAGGTTATGTGCGCGTGCGTATTAGAAATTCATTATCAATTGCTTTGAACCTGAGTGAAACCATCAGGATGCCTATTAAAAATATAAGTAATCAAAGATATTTTCTTATTACAAAATAAGAAATAAAGTATACCTTTAGAGTACTTTAAAAAATCTCAAAGTTTTTAAAGGATCTCAGAGAAATATGGTTAGGTCCCTCTTACACTAAGACCCGTGCCCAGCAGTGGAACAATAATGGACTGACGACACTATAAATGGCATCTTTCTTACGATTTCCATGTACCGTTGAGATCTAGCGCTTCATGTTCATACATACAATGGCATAAATTATTGTTAGGCATTTGCACCAAATTGTATCTATAAAAAAAATAAAAGCCGTCTGTCATGACCTTTGACATTATCTGTCAAAAATATATATCACAGAGACACTGATTTACGAACAATCTAGAGGTATTTTTATGTCGTTTACGACCTTAATAGCCTCATTTGAACCTTCCGATAACGAACATCTATTGTTAACCAACTTTTATGTGAACCCAAAAATCAATATTGACCCTCAACAAAGCGAAATTTTGCACTTTTTTAAATTTGGACACAAAAACTCCGATAAAAAGGTCCAGGTGCGATTAAAGGGTTGACTCGTATGTCTGTCTCGTTCTATCTCAAAGCAAACATTTGCTGTCTCGCTTTAACCCTTTCGTGTAGGGTTGGAATTTTTTTGAGTCAAATCTCATTTTTTCACCGAACATAATGAGATATTGTATTACGGTTCTTTGTCAGTTTGAAATTTTAGAATTTTGTTGAAATTATTTTATATGCGTGTTGGTATGCTGAGATCAATCTTTAGGCCGAATAATATTAATAATACCATGGCTTGAGTTATATTAACTAATTTGCTTGTTAAGAAAAACGTATTTTTCTTCGCCATTAAGGGCTCGAACACAAAACTGCGATGTGTCCCTTGCTTCGTCATCTGCTGTAGTGAGGATCGCGGCTTCTATTTCTCGCATTTCTCTTCTTTTTTATAATATAGAGGTAGTAAAAGAGTTTGCAGTCCACCTGATGGTAAGTGGCTGTTGTCATCCAACGATGCCATGTAATCAACCCCAGACAAACTTAGATCGCTACCTGAGATACACTACAGATACTAGTTGCTACCTCTCACGATTAAGTTAGAACGCCTTGGAAAAATATGTCTCCCTTTTCAGACTTTCTATATTTTAAACATTGGATTGGGCTGTATTGGTGATCTTGGAACTCAACCAATGCATTTGTGCAGTTTAAATATTACAAGTAAGTATTCATGAGTTAACCGAAATAATCTCCTAAATAAACTTAACTTAACCCGTCACAAGCTACGCCACGATTAAAGAAATATTAACAAGTCAAATCTAATTTCGGAATTACTCGTAGATGTAATGCATAACGGAACGACTTTGTAAACATGGCCGCTTCAAACTTCAATTGTCTTCCATGAACCGAGGTGACTAACTACGCCTACACGAAATCCTAAATAACAAACGAGAAAAAATAATTAAATAGAATTGTAATTGTGTAATATGCTCCGCCATCTTTTGAACATCTGTTATTGTCAACACACCTGAACGCATGAAGACTATCCCCATCACTATCGCACGTTCCCAAATTGGGTAGGAGCGAAAGAGATAGAACGACCGAATCAGCTCGGTGAGATGTGGAAGTGACAAAAAACTCACGCTTCCTGTGTCTTTCGTATCATTTGAAAAAGGAATAATGTTAGTATAGTATAATTAAGTTTAGCAGAACAAACTATTATTTTTTTTTCTCATTTAATCCTTGGGAACGTACTAGTTATTATCATATTTTAAGGAACTCTTTTAAATTCTTTCTGCATTGAGTTTGTTTGGTTTAATTTTGCAAACGACACATGTCAGGGGAAGTTGGCGAATATAATATCTAAAAGAGTTGATATTTTTATAAAATCTGTTCCATCCATGATCATGGGTCCATTTGATGAAAATATGGCCATTACCGCCCATTTACATATTTAATCAATATCAGATAAAATCAGATTGTTGTCTGAGGTTGGCCACAGATGTGCTGTTACCCCACAGGAGTAAGTTGGTACAACTCGGTTAAGTAGAGTCCAAACGCAAAGTAGAGATAACTTTAATAAGCTTGATGGTTATAGCGGAACTTTAAATAATAAAGAGCAATTATCATCCAAATTACGTACATTATACCCATAATGTTAGGTAGGCAGATAAAATATACACTTATATTCGGTTAACATGAAAATAACATTTTATCTTACAATTTTCCATTTACTATGTTCGCTACAGAGTTTTGACGTATTCCATACAATGTGGACTTTTTAACAATTCAAAAATAGAATGTTTTTAACTTAACCCTTCCATATTTGACAAAAAAGAGTTTTTATATTTAGAGCGCGACGCAGCCGGAATGAGAATTTAGTTCTTTTGAATTTGGAAACAGTTCTAAAATGGAACGTGTGTTCGAACTTTGAAATGTGGATTAAAGTAACGGCTTTCTTTTTAGAGATGTGTTTAGACAACATAATAATTGTCAAACAGCCAAACAAAACATAAATTTAATGAGCTTTTTGACAAAGAAACGAAATGTTTACAACCGTTCTGAAGAATAACTTTGTTATACCATTAGTACCAATAACATAGAGTCGCTTTAGAAATAAAGATCAAATTTATTTTAAGTGTCTTAACTATCAAGGTTTTTAACTAAAGGTAATTAGAGCGATACTTAATTTATTAATTTTTAAATTTAAAAAAAGACAATGTTTTTTCTCCTGAACTAATCACAAGAATCTTCATTTCACTAGACGAATTATGTGCGAATAAAGTCGTCATTGGTGTTGATAGAAGTTTTCTCCATGACTTAAAAGGCGCTTTCTACACTCATATCCTAACACTAGGATTTTCCATATCGTGGGCGTATACAAAGACAAAAGCACCCAGACCCAGATATCTAAATTAATCATTTAGATTTGTATCTGGTTGGAGATCGAACTCTGAACTCTTTCCGAATCAGATTAGTGTGATGATCGTTCCGCCTCGAGGGTTATCAAACATACTACTTTTTTTCTATAATATAGGAGTAGCAGACGAGCATGCAGTCCACCTGATGGTAAGTGGCTACTGCCGCCCATGGACATCTGTAACCAATCCCAGATAGGATTAGATATTCCTACCTGAGGTCGGGCTCAGACCGCCGCTACCCCTGAGGATTAAGCTGAAACGCCTCGGAAAACTCTTACGAGTAACATAACATCACCACTTCATAGCATCGAAATTCGTTGATTTAAATTAGTTTCGAACACAAAAAACACTTACCTATATTTCAAAATCTCAGGAAGTTGCAACTCCCAGATTTCTTAAAGTTTCAAAACGCAACAATGTTTCCCTATAATTCAAAATTTATCTACCATCTCATAATATCAGATGTCGATAATACAACCCTTTCATACAAAGGGATTTAAGAAAAGGGGTAATTTCGAAAAAGCGTTGGTACACGGTAATATTTTGACAAAAATGCGGAATCATGTTACACCCGGCTTATAAAAAGTAAAGACATTTTTTTATCTGAGAAAGATAGATAGAGTTTCTTTTTGTGTGAATTTTGTATTGTAAAATAATTCGGTTTCTTTACTCATTTTTTTCGTATTATTACTGAATATTGGCGCTAAGTAAAGACAGCGGGGTTCGAGGTTCGATTTTTATTTTATGTACGTAATTAAATATAAATTACAAACAACTCATTTACAATGAAGATATTATCGCGCGTATCGGAGCCCTCTGTAGTTGGACTCTGGAAGCACCACCACCATACCGATTTCTGCCTAATAAAAAAAGTATTAAGCGCTGCTGTGTTCCGGTTTAAAAGGTGTGGTAAGGGCGACATACTTATCCGTAGCTTTCTTACTTCGTCCTCAGGGGTAGCAAGCCATCTATAACCGACCTCAGGTAGGGCCCTAATCTTATCTGAGATTGAATTCAAATGCCGATGGGCGGCTGACGGTAGACTGCATACTCCTTAGTCACTTTTATATTAAAAACACTCATAGTCAGTATTTCTTAGGCTACTCCTAGAAAAAACAAACATCTCCATAAGCGACATGAGCTTAACATAACATCCATGCGTGTTTGCAGTTTCCATAAAATTAACTAATCAAATTAAAAGCAATTCGCATGCGCAGTACATGCTGTAACCAGTATTTAACAATGTTGCAACAAGTTGAAGAACATAGCTCCTTATTCGACACAAAACAATACGACTTATAAAAAGATTGGGTTTTTAGGATTTATGGGAATGTAATGTTATATGTGTAATTTCATCATTAGCACTTAGTATTTGTGAGTTTGCTATCTTACTGTCCCACTGCTAGAAATGGGTCACCTTTCGAAATGAGAAAGGTTAAGGTCATAGGACCACAGCGCTGCCCAAGTGTCAATTGGTACACCTCACATAATATTAAGATTTTTTTTTTCTTAGTCTTAGTTTCCTATGTGGTAATTTTTGCCTAACAAAAACCGAAATTTGATCATTTCTAGTAGACAAAAATTGACATTACAATCATTCGGTAGGCAAAACATTGGATAGATTGGTTATTAACATCGAGCGATCGATGATCGAATGAGAGTCTTTGCTTGTGTACGTAAGAGGAGATAGAACTGAAGGTTCGAAGGGTTCTACTTCTTCTAACGCCCTTATACCTTCACATACCTACTTGACCAGTATTTAACAATGTTGCATCGAGTTGAAGAACATAGATCCTTATTCGACACAAAACAATACGACTCATAAAAAGATTGGGTTTTTAGGATTTATGGGAATGTAATGTTATATGTGTAATTTCATTATTAGCACTAAGTATTTGTAAGTTTGTTAGTTTGTTACTGACCCACTGCTGGACATTGGTCTCCTTTTCTCCTTTCGAAGTGAGAAGGGTTAAGGTCCATGGCCCTGGCCATGTGCCTATTGGTAGCCCTCACACATCCTTGAGAACATTTTTTCAGCTCCAGATTTCGTATATGTATCAAAGGTCTAAATTTAACAATTTAAGTGGTCAGAAATTGTCCTTCGGTGTTTGGTAGGTGGTATTCTATTAGAAATTATTGATTGTTAATAATTAATTGTCTTGGCTTATGTAGGTTCGAAGAGTTCTGCCTCCTTACCTACACAAACCTTGCTTCTTTATGGCAATACATAATTTAAAAATAGTAGTGGCGTTTAATGCTGCCATGTGGTGTAATGCTATCTTGTCTCTTACACGAGGCATTCCAACTTAGCGATAGCACCAACTTGATGACCAACCTCAGGTTGAACCCCGTCTGCCGAGAGCCCTTGCGTTCTGGGTAGGAGATTACGAGTAAGGGAAGGGGAGTAAGGGAAAGTTACGAGATATTACAATTTAGTCTTCATGTGTAAGTGGATGAGAACGAGAATGAGATACAGTATTCCAATCCAGTATTGAAGGTGGTAGAACCCTTTGTGGTTCGACTCCGGCGGCACCACCGCCACACCAATTTCTACCTAAGAACAGCAGTGTTAGGCGCTGCTGTGTTCCGGTTTGAAAGGTGTGATAAGGGAGACAGACTTTTCCGAGGCGTTCCAGCTTAGTCCTCAGGGCTAGCGGCGCATCTGTGGCCGACCTCAGGTAGGAATATCTAATCCTATATGGGGTTAATTACAGATGTCCATGGGCGGCAGTAGCCACTTACCATCAGGTGGACTGCATGCTCGTCTGCTACTCCTATATTATAAAAAGAAATCTGATTTAGTTTAGATTGCGAATGTCAGGGGACGACAGTAGGTAACCGCTTAACACCAAGTGTGTAAAGTTCGTCTTTTCCATTTCGTAAAAATATTAAAATTCATCCAAAAGCACTAAAATTCACCCAATTCCAAATAACAATCGCTATTCCTTTTTATACCGTCTAAATAACAAAATACGCGGCAAATCGGAAAATATTTCTAATTAAAACGCTTGGCGACCGAAAAAATCCGAAACCGGCGACGCGTTATTAATTTTCAAAATTTAAACAAAACTGACATTTCTTTTTCGACAACTATGCAGGCAAAAGCGCGGCAAACATTTTTGCGTTACATTTTAGCTTTAGACAAGGATGGGGTATGTTTTCCTTTGAATAGAGCGGGATAGACGATGTGTAGTAGAAATAGGAATTCGTGTGTGCGGTTTTTTATTGAATGAGTTTGACAAAGGTATTGTATACAAACCGTTATTTGCAATAAATTAGATTAAAATCCTTGAAAATGTATAGGTATACAGGGTGAATAATTCAAATAGGCCTTTAAGGCCAAATCCTAGATTTTGATCCTTATAAGCAACACTATCAGATAGTGGAATAATATAGAGGTATTTTTTTTCAAAATGAACTCGTTCGATTCCCGGCTAGGGAAAAAGTTATTTTAAAAAAGTAATGATGCAGTTTTAGTTTTTATCAAGATCGGCCTCGTAACTCCTTTCAGCATTTTTCGCTAATCCTTATAGTTTCGAATTTGGCCCTGAAGGCCCGTTTGAAAAATTCACCCTGTATATATATATATATAGGTGTAAATATAACTATATTGTATCTTACGACATTTTCAATCATCGAAAAGTAAACTGTAATAGTAAATTTCTAAAAATGGAACATAGATGGGTCTCTATCCTGAGGGCTAAGATCGTCGCTTCATATGTAAGTCACCGGTATCCCGTTACACCTTTATTTTGATACACAAAAACTGGTTCACATAAGACATAGGTGTGACGGCAGTACCTCTTGCCAATTATTTCAATTGACTTAAATATAGATGAGGTTATCATCTAAGCAAGAAAGACAATCTTCACTAATGGCTTAACATACCCTCCAAAGCCACTAACGGTCACCTATCCAACGCCTTACTCAACTTTACAACATTTATACAAGCTTCGATACCTTAAGCGGTTTGATAAAGGCTCAGCGCTTACAAACAATTAACAGAATTGTAACCGAATAATTATTTTCGATCGGCGCTTACAAAAAGTAGCAATAATGCTACTATAATAACAAAAGTGACAATTCTGTGCTTACTCGCTTACCTCTGTGGCCAGTATTACAAATGACTTAAATAGATAGAGGAGTTTAACTCATTTATATTCTGGTTTTGCAAAAGGAAGACAATGGTCACTGATGGCTTAACATACCTATTTCTGCCTAATAACAGCAGTGTTAAGCGCTGCTGTGTTCCGTTTTGAAGGGTGTGGTAAGGGAGACATACTTATCCGAGGCGTTCCAGCTTAGTCCTCAGGGGTAGCGGCGCATCTGTGGTCGACCTCAGGTAGGAATATCTAATCCTATCTGGGGTTGATTACAGATGTCCATGGGCGGCAGTAGCCACTTACCATCAGATGGACTGCATGCTCGTCTGCTACTCCTATATTATAAAAAAAATACCCTCTAAAGCCACTAACGGTCACCCATCCAACGCATTACTCAACTTTACAACATTTATACAAGCTTCGATACCTTAAGCGGTTTGATAAAGGCTCAGCGCTTACAAACAATTAACAGAATTGTAACCGAATAATTATTTTCGATCGGCGCTTACAAAAAGTAGCAATAATGCTACTATAATAACAAAAGTGACAATTCTGTGCTTACTCGCTTCGGTTGGCGGGCGGACGCATCGAATTTCTGAAAACGTGCGTTTTTTGTTCGTGCGTAATTTTCGGAAAATCCAACCGCGTGCCGCCTGGTGTAGGGGGGTTTGTTGGTGGGATTGAACGGGATTGTCCTGATTGACATTGATTGGTAATAAGTATTGATTGGTTAGAAGAATGCAGTAGTGTATATTGTTCATAGCAGTGTTGACACCCAAAAACCCGGTAGATATCATGGTGAAATCCCCTGAAATGATTTTTTCTAACATTTGAAATTGATTCGTTGTTTATGCGAAAAAAGTGTCTTAATAACATTTTGTTTTTACTCATAAAATTTATAGTATTATTAAAATCGTTACACTTCCTCGAAATTGCTGAACAATACTTATATATTTTGGATTATTTAAGTTAGAATTGATTATAATATCATATTTATATATTAAGATTAAGCTTTAATAATCCTCATCAAAACAGCGTATTCTTTGTCTTTCTCGAATTCATAAAACATCTAAGAAAATCTTTATCTAGTTTTTCAATTTTGAAGATGCCCATAGCTTTTGTAAAAACATATAAAACTCTTTCAGAACATCTCATCCAAAAAGATATGAAACTTTGTCCTTCTAAAGATCTCATTATCCACACATATCACCAAGCATGGTCACCGTACCGCTAAGTCGAAACCATAATTATACCTATTTCGATCGTCGACTTTTTCGCCGACACACTTTGAAACCGTGTATTATTTGCGAATCGGCCGGATTGCGTCCACATATTGCGGGGACGTATGAAAAATATTCGTGAGCAGAGGTAAAAAGTAAGGTATTTAAATTTTTGGACCTTTAGCACTTTGGGATACGGGGTGGAATTTCGTTGAATATATAAAATTCTTTGATGTGTTGTATTAGGAAAGCTAAAATGTTGCAATAAATGTATTATACGTATATGATATTGAAAGTGGTAGAGTCCTCTGTGACTCTGGCGGCACCAACGCTACACCTATCTCTACCTAATAATATCAGTCGTAGCGCTGCTGTGTTCTGGTTTGTAGGGTATGGTAAGGGAGATAAACTTATCCGAGGCATTCCAGCTTAGGCGTCAAGCTTAGAGGCGCGTCTGCTGCCGACCTCAGGAATCTAATCTTATCAGAAGTTAATTACAGATATCCATAGGCGGCTGTTGCCATCTAGCAAGTGAACGACATGCTCGTCTTCTACTCCTATATTATAAAAAAAATATATATCAGAGAAGGCCACCGACGAAAGTCTTGTTAATTATAAATTATTACAACCATCCAATGTTTTTAATTTTATTGCATTTATTTTTCCTATAAGATAACGTCCCAAAAAACTTAAAAACATTTTTATTTAAACTTTTTTACTTTATTTACAGTTTTAAAATACCTTGTAAACTTTCCTATCAAAGTTTTTTTAATAAAAATTAAAATAAAGAACTATTTAATTAAGAACTACTTAATAAAGAACTATTTAATCTAATAAAGAATTACTAGCCATTTATAATATACGGATATTTTTGAGAAAATACGCCCATTCTAACACCGAAATCGTCGGAACGGGTCGATGTGACCCACCTGCTAATTCTTAGCGCAGATAATATGAATTGCACAATGCAACCCCGACCCTCTGCCCTTTGCGCAAAAAACGTTGCAAAAAAAAGCAAAGATGGCAAAGGTGTCTCAATTTTTAACAAAAAACCAAAGCTAAGGTTAAGACCCATGGGAAAGAGTTAGATACGGTAAGACCTTTTGCGAATACGATATCTTCCGTGTTTTTTACCGAATAACTGTTCGCGAGGGTCCCGTTGTCGGGGAATCAATTGTGCGATTTGAAAATCACGGAATTCACCCCTTTTAGGAAGCAGATGATGTTGCGTGAGATAGTTTTTTTTCGAAAATGTTTGAATCATAACTGTTTGCAGTAATTTGAGACCTTTATAGATTATTTCCTTTTGCGGAAGGATTTAATAACGGTTTTTGAAATAGAATACGGTAAAAAAATATAACGCATTTTTACAAAAAAAACTTAAAGAATTCTTGACATAGTATTAAAACAAGAATTGGTTCATTAAAATTATAGTCAACGAAATCTTTTTGTTTTACCAATTTTTAATTGCAATCAAAATGCACAGTGAACCTTTAATTAGTTCTTATAAACTTTTAAACGAATTAAACTTTAATATCGGAATATTAAGCACTTATTGAAAACCTGTGTACGGCTAATTTTTTATACGATTTCTTTGGACATTGTTAACATTTTTTGCTCACCTCAATCAGAAACCATTGTCCACCGCCTCACAATGTAGCAAAAGTGCCCCTTCCTGACCATCTTGGTCAAAAAAGGTGCGAAAAAAGGTCTTTGAGGTCAAAAGTCACACGATTTGTATTATACACTTTCTTTCATTCATTTTTAAAGGGTCACTATTCTCCTTTGGTCTGTTTGAAAAGAGGTCAACTATTCAAGTCAATACCGCAAAATTGAATCGGAATTGTCGCTTCGAATTCCATAAAAATGTATTTCTTCAATTGTAATCGGATATTGGTGTGACCGCGGGTCACTGGTGGTCCTTTTAAAGGAAAAGGAAGGGTTAAGGGACAATTTCGCAATTACTTTTGTTATGTGGATAAAAAATATAAAATATGATTATATTGGTTAAAATTAATAAAATACATACAGTTTTTTAAATGATATTTTGTTTATAGGTTTTTACTGGCAAAGGAGTTCTAAAGATGTTAAATTTCTTAAAAAATATTTTAATGCAATTAAATTATTTGTTTAATAAGCACGGTATTACTTTCAATACAACTTGTATTGAAAGTAATAAAATTTGATGATCATTAATTAATTAATGATCATCAAATTTTACCATTGTTTAATATATACTCACGTGGAATAAATTACAATGTAGTTTTCAGCAACGCTTATATTATTTTCTAAAAAAGTATGTAAGTTCTTAACTTATTAATAAATAATTATTATTGTAAGTTTTATAAGTGTTCAGGTTTTATTTGTGCATAAAGATAAGATTGTTTCGCAAATCTAATAACGACAACGACAAAGAACCCAGTTTGCTCCTTAAATCATAAACCCGTCTTATTCTAATAAATTATAATCATAATCGTAAAAAATCTGATTTAATGTAGATTAACCTTGGAACTTCTTTAGAATTTCGCGGCCTTTGCGACCCCATCTGCGCGCCGATTTCCCACGAATCACCCCAAAATTTTAGGGTTATCTTTACGCTCCGGGAGAATTAAAAGGTGAATCATTTGAAAGTGGTATCACTTTTTTTGTGTTTTTTACAAAAAAATGATAAAAGTGTACTGTGTGACCCCGTAGCTTGATGAGGTCTCGACATTGTTAGCGGGGTTAACCTGTGTATTTTGGAAATTCGATCCGGTTACTCTTTTGTGTGCTTTATCGTGATTTTTTAGATATTGAAGGATACTTAGATTGACGATTTTAGATACTTTCGCGTGGGAAGGTGAGTTCGCGATTTATTTAAGTACTTAACATCTCAATGTATTTTTTTTTAACATTTTGAGACGATTTCATTTGAAGAAGTTTCATCCATTTTAACGAATTACTAAAACATAGTTGGTAGGTAATATATTAATATTATTATTATTAGAAACGGGTTAAAGAAAATTAAGTGTCAAAGAGAAACGTCGTTCCAAAATTAAGTTAAATATCAACAAGGTGCCAACATTCCATAATTCAAAATGATATATGTAGTACAAAAAGTATGACGAACATGAAGTATGTGCGTTTTGTAAATATAATTTGTAACATAACTTATGAAAACATGTTTGGCGAATACCGTTTGCTTACAAATGGAGCGATAATAGACTTTATTTATACAATAAAAAATTATAGTATTTTAATCAACTAAAATAACTATAAGGTATAAAAAAATGCCAATTAAAGTTTTAAATGGGATTGTTCTAAAATAGCTGTAAAAGAGCTCTCCTTTACAGCACTTACCGTCACTTAAGGTGGTAGAGTCCCCTGTGGATGAACTCCAGCGGTACCACCTAATAACAGCAGTGTTAAGCGATGCTATGTTCTACATAGAAGGATGTAGTAAGGGAGACTTATTCGAAGCGTTACATCTTAGTCCTCAAAGGTAGCAAACCTTCTGTCTCTCAGGTATGACTCTATTTTCTGGGTTTCATTACAAATATCCACTTTCGGCAGAAGCCACATAGGTACGATTAGGTGGACTGCATGCTTGTAAAAAATGTCCATATTCCTCATTTAAGTGTTAATTTATAAAACTAAATTATAAAAGCTTAGCTTTTTCTGGGTACCTCATGCACAAATACCCACAAATAGACAAACATATGGTTAATAACAATATTTCTTATACCCGGGAGCATAGTGCTACGAATAAAATAGACTGGATATAAATATGAAAAAGAAATAAATAATTTAATAAATTATCTAGAGATAAATCGACATGTTTTATATCAATCGATTAGCACATAATAATATAATACGTACATACGTACATGGGAAAATTTTATACATTTCTACCACTTATAA
Organism: Epargyreus clarus clarus; assembly: GCA_014595695.2. Taxonomy (NCBI): domain Eukaryota; kingdom Metazoa; phylum Arthropoda; class Insecta; order Lepidoptera; family Hesperiidae; genus Epargyreus; species Epargyreus clarus. Next base: position 869,706 of record JACTTY020000076.1, read on the forward strand.
TGGGTTGTTAAAACAACCGTCTTGTGTATGTGTGGGCTGTGGCTTCGCTTGTTTATCAATTTTATACCAGACAGATGTTTTGTAAAAGAACGCCACGCTTTTTGAAATTAAAATTTAATTTACGTTAAAATTTAATGAAAATAAACTGTGTTTCGTTTATTAAAAAAATAAGGAACGAATAAATTATTTACTGAATTATTGCATTTTATGTTTAATTTAATTAAATTTTAAGGAGCAAAGAAATTATTTTTAATAGGTAATAGCCTTAATTTTGTTATAAGAAGTAAAAAAATCTTCGCAAAACACATAATTTTTTATTAAAAAATTATTTACAAAAGTAAATACTTTAGCTATTTTTATATCATTTGAGTACTGTATACTTACGTTGGGATATTATTATTTTACAACAATTACCATAATTATGTGCTTTATAATGGGTATAGATTATTTTTAGTTAGTAACTATTTAAATAAAATTTTATTACGTCACATTACGATTACATTTTACAGAATTTAGAAATTACAAACAGACACTCCAAACATATTAATTTATATATAAGACAGAAACGATTAAGGTCATTTTTCTTTGGCAATCACTATGTATGGCACTCGAGTGGTGAAGAATATTTTTTATTATCATTTAATCGACAGCACGTATCGACGAAATTCCTTTAAAATTAATTCCTGTGCTGAGGAAGGGCATAATTACATAAGTGTTCAAAGTGACTAGAAAAAATATTAATAGTATCATCTTGACCAAATATTATATGTACGGAGTCGATGTTAAACCTTACTGTCTCGCTGGGCACTGGTCTCCTCTCAAAATGAGGGTTTTAGGCGATAGTCCACCGCGTTGGCTAAGCGCGGATTGGTTGACTACACACACCTTTGAATGTTTTAACTATCAGTTATGTACCTATGTTTCATCACATTTTTCCTTCACCGTTATAGTAAGTGATAATTAATTTCTAATACACACGTTACTTCGAAAAATCAAATTGTAATGTTAACAATTTTATGCAATACGGGTAAAAGCTACTGAAAAGTATAGGTTTGGAGATAAAGTCTAAATCTAAGGTCAGTTACAGTGTCGCTCCCCCTTAGAACTAAGCCAAAATACCCTCGTATACGAGTAAATACACCGCAGCGCTTAACACTATAACAATGTATAAGGCATTTACTAGTACTTATAAGTTAGAAATTTTTACTTTAAAGTCAAATCACGAAGGTTACTTTTATTCGTGAATTCATGTTTTTATGAATACTACCTATTAGAAGTATAATAATAGGAATTAGCTTTTGTATGAAATTCGGCTTTGTTTCGATGGTTTGCAGAAATAGGTGTAGTGGTAGAGCGACTGTATTTGAGACCATGAGAAGTCCTAAAGCCTTTATGGCGACCTTCTTAGGTTTTTATGGGTACAAAAATACATACATACTAAAAAAAATACTAAGTAATAACACTCAATCTAACAGTTATTAAATAGATTTTAGAAGTAATTAATAAGCAAGCTCTCAGAAGAAAAACATTTAATATGTCATTACGTACACATGTATGAATTATATAGCTTCATCTTCGGCAATAAAAAACCACACCTCCGAAAAGAAATGAATTATTATGAAGGCATACGAGTATTTCCGTATTTCGATTAATTTATTCCACATACGAGTACTGATAAATATTCGTGTATTGATGCAAAAAGGCTCACTCGGTTCTTGGTAAAAAGCTCACGACTACACCATATGCGAGGCTAAAAATAATTTCCAACGTTTAATACAAAAATCGCAATAATTAACTTCGTTACAGACCAATAAATTACAATACGAGAAAGAAATGCAACACGATACGCACACTGGCAAAGCTGTGTATGTGTACACACATGGATACTCATAGGGATGTGCGGTTGATAAGTGATCTGGTTATAATTTTTTTGTATTCGATGTCTTGTCTGTAGAAGAGATAATACAAAATGTATATAGAATTGGACGGAATCATTACGTATTTAAATGTAGACTTTTTATTTGTTCTTTTACTTGATAAATTGAGAAAAAAGAATGTACATACATACTTATTTTGTAATGTGATAATATTTAATAAAGAACTAAAAATAAATAATTGGTCAGTTACTTCTTATTAATTTACTACTAGTTAGGAATTATTTTTTTCTGTACATGAACGAAAATAATTGTCTTACTAATATGCTTGGTACACACTGTTATTACGCAGCTAAAATATAACATTTTACCATAGTGACGTATGTATGCAGACTATGCTATAAGTACAAATGTTTGTATCATATTATTAATTATGTTTGTTAAATACTAAACTAGTGACACAGTTCTATTTATCACATCCGACATTACTTAATTTTAGTACATCAGTTAACACTTACTTATACATTTACATACAAGAACAATAAAAATATTTGTACCCACGTTCATTTTGTATCACCGCACATCCCTAGCGCTCGCCGATCACAAATACATTCATATGATTTATTGTTAACACGGCCAACAACTCATGTGTGGAGTGTATCACTCGATCGTACACACACGTAAGCGATTATTATGCGAACGAGTTGCAGGAACGTGATTGTGTAGGAAAGGGTATAAGTTCTATAAACTATTTAAATTAGTACATGGATATCGATATTTGTTATCTTCTTGATATTCATAAATGGAATGGAAGTTATGTCATTTGGAAATTTGCTACAGATTAGTAAAAAAAATATTTGTGTTGCCATTAAAGCGATTTAAGAAATAAAGATGGCGTATTTAAAAGAGATTAGTAAAAATATAAGTGTTGCCATTTGCTTTTAAAACAATGTGAGGAAAAAAGGTGTTTAAAGATGATAGAAGTCTTTGTGTTTCGATGACAGAGGTACCACTGCCACTTTTCTGCCTATCAATAGCAATGTTAAGCTACTGTGTTCTGGTTTGAAGGGTGTGGTAAACGAAATAATTATATTAGACGTTTCAACCTAGTCCTTAGAAGCCACGTATCGACTTCAGGTAGGACTTATATCCTATCTGGGGCTGATTACAGATGTCCATAAACGGCAGTAATCGCTTAGGATCGGTTTGATTGCATGCTCTCTTATTAAAATAATATATGATTACTTATATTTTACATTTTTACAATACATTAAATCTGCTTACAAGTCTTTCATTAATTAAATAGTCAATGTTACAAAAACAATACACCTTAAAAAAAATAATCGAATACATAGACGCAGAATAGAAATCTAAGTTTAAAATATCTGTCTGGGAATCAGACCTGGAACCTATACATTATAGTATTCTGTTTAACACCCAATGGACATCCTCTGCCATACTGCATTGACCGACCAATGCAGATTCACGAGGTTTCTGGCCCATTTTTTTTTTAATTTTTAAACTATTCCAAAAGCCTCTAAGTGAGGTCCAGGATAGTTTCCGACAGGATCTACCGTATCGAAAGGGTCCGCATATGTCTATGGACACCCTCACCCACACATACGCGCATGCAAATGTGTTACGGACGTGATCCAATATGAAAATGCCTACTTAACACCACCGGATGCAAGTATAGGTTAGTACTGTTAGCATATAATCATACAATTTACATACAATATTCACAGAGCTTTAGTTAGCTTAAGAGGTCAAAGTTTTAAAAGCTTTGTAGCTTTGAAAGTTAATAATGACTTTGGATAAAGTACAGCTAGATTAAATTAGTAGAGTAAAGTTTTGAAGGTGGTAGAACCCTGTGGTTCGACTCCGACGGCACCACCGTCATACTTATTTCTGCATTATAACAGCAATGCTAATTCTTGCTGTGTTCAGGCTTGGTAATGGCGACTTTTCCGAGTTGTTCCAGCTTAGTCCTCAGAGGTAGCGGCGCATCTGTGGCCAACCTCAGGTAGAAATTCCTAATCCCATCTGGGATTGATTATAGATGTCCATGAGCAGCAGTACCCACTTACCATCAGGTGGACTGCATGCTCGTTTACTACTCCTATATTATAAAAAGTAATAAAGCATGCAATTCTGATGATACGCAAGTGGTCACTGCCGCCCGTGAACATGTGTGACCAAATCCACATAGAGCAGGGGTTCTACTTGAAGCCAATCACAGCTTCGTTGTCACTTCTAAAGACTAAGATTGTCGCCTTATATGTAAGTCTGGTATCAACACTCTTCCACTAAAATGTAAGAACGGCTTCATGAAATAGCACCACCACACTTATTTCTTCTGTATAGTAGCAATGTTAAGTTTTCTTAAGTGTAGAATGTGTGTAGAAGGAGTATCTTTGTGTGTGTGTGTGTGTCCATATTATCCATCCTTGCCATCATCGTTTAATTTCTTAGATGTAAATAAATAATAAACTAATTATTAGAATTACTGTAAGTTAAGTAATTGTATCAGGCGTTACTTTGCGGAAATCCATGCTATCCATATTTTTAGGGAGGGTGGTACATACTGCATGGTTTAAAAAATATATACCATCATACATATTTGTAGCGGATTGTTGCGAAGTAGTTTTAATCTTCACTTAATGACTGTAGGTTATTAATTTTATTTAATTTGTTATTTTCATATAGGAATGACGACATTAAAGAATTTTATTAATGTAAGAAACTACCTAACGCTTAAATTAAAAATGAGTTTTAAGTCATTTAAATTCCCAAAAACGTACAAAATAATAAGTTTTAATAACGAATACTTCCTTAATCTGTCTTACCCAAGGAACCCATATCAAAATGTGTCAAAACAGAACCCGACCAATGAAATGCATCGGTGTAGAGTTCACGAATCTTCCGAACTAATGACCATCTTAAATTTATCGGTTTACAATTGTAAGATAACTCATACATTCTTGCATAGAATTTAATTATGGTTTATCAAAAACATTTTGTTAGAGTTATACATAACGTTTTTATAATATAAGAGTAGCAGACGAGCATGTTGTCCACCTGATGGTAAGTGGCTACTGCTGCCCATGGACATCTGTAATCAATCCCAGATAGGATTAGATATTCCTACCTGAGGTCGGTCACAGATGCGACGTTACCCCCGAGGACTGAGCTGGAACGCCTCGGAAAAATATGTCTCCCTTACAACACCGTTCAAACCAGAACACAGCAACGCTTAACACTGCTGTTATAAGGCAGAAATAGGTGTGGCGGTAGCTTCTGTTAAACAACAAAGGGTTCTACCACCACAATGCTTTATAACATTCCACAACTTTTAAGGTGTGGAATACGAGTATTATAAAACTTTAGTTTTAGTTAAGGTTTATTTTCCTTTGACTTTCAACACAAACGCATTATCTATGTAGTTTCAAACCCACCCACACATACAAGCTATCATAAATTAATAAGGGTGTACTACTGGGGGCATAAATAAATCTTTTGTTCCGTGCAAGAACATTCGTTAAATATAATTATCTTTATGATCGCCTTTGTACTTGGCTATTTACGTTATAGTTTTATAATCTATATATAAATAGATGTGGATGTCTGTCTGTGATCTGGGAGTAACTACTGTAGTGTAATATTTACGGTAGGGCCTATTGGATAGGCGTTTTAATTGTAGTAGAATTCGTGGGTCGAATGCAAAGACACTACAGCGACACCTATTTCTGTCCTATAACCACATACCTATATTGGGTACAAAACAAATACAGGTCTGTGCTTATAACAGTGTTAAGCGCTGCTGTGTTCTGGTTTGAAGGTAATTATTAAGGGAGAGGTTTATACGAGGTGTTCGGGTTTACGGGAGTAACGCATCTGTAGTCGACCCCAGGAAAGACTCTTTTTTTAAATATAGGAGTAGCAGACGAGCATGCAGTCCACCTGATGGTAAGTGGCTACTGCCGCCCATGGACATCTGTAATCAACCCCAAGTAGGATTAGATATTCCTACCTGGATTAGGCCACAGGTGCGCCCTACCCCTGAGGACTAAGGTGGAACGCCACGGAAAAGTATGTCCCCCTTACCACACCCTTCAAACCAGAACTCAGCAGTGCCTAACACTGCTGTTATGAGGCAGAAATATTTGTGGCGGTGGTGCTACTGGAGTCGAACAACAATGGGATCTACCTTCAAAATAATGATGGTCGATACCATAGATTAGTAAAGATTACTCACTCCTAACGAGAAAATGTACCCAGTTTTGAGAATTGAAATAGTTGCGTAAAAAAGTTTTGCCACGTCTCCGTGCTAAAATGTCCCAAAAATATATGAAATAATTATTTATTTATTATGTAAATTATTTAGTATTAGTTATTTATTCATAAATTTTCTCTATAAATGTTTTTATTAGTCAAGAATTAAAAAAGATCTTACTAATAAGCCGTTTGGGGCTTCATTCAATTTCAAGGCGGCGAAGTATCTTTACTAATCTATGGTCGATACATGAAAAATGCGCATAACTCGCTAACCCTACACCGCGATTATTCAACTGAAACAACGAACGCGCATGACGGGCGACGCGCATTACGTCCGCGCAAAAATAACCGGTGACATTTTCGCGCCTAAACTCCCAATCAAACCGCGCCTAATTATAAATAATGCACCCAGAATGTCTCTACCAACAAGATAGAGCGTACATTGTGATGTATTGTAGAGCTGGTGTGATAGAGTTCGTTTCTATGCAAATATATAAAATTGGGTGTATGTTTGTTAGTTGCTATGACGCATCCGGGATGTCTCTATGGTAGAGACTCTAACAACACAAAGATAGATAATAGAGCGTACATTGAGATGTATTGTAGAGCAGGTCGGATAGAGTTTGTGTCTATGTATCGTGTAAAAATGGTATATCAATCTGTTATTACCAAATAATTGCTGAAATATTTCTACCAACACAAATATAGCGCTTACATTGTGAACGATGTATTGTAGAGCAGGTTTGATAGAGTTAGTGTCTATGTAAGTTTTAAAAATGGCACGTCTATCTGTTGTGTCTAAATATTTGCTATAATTTGAGTGAATTATATTATAATTTATCTCTACCAACACAAACATACTGCGCATATGGTGAAAGATGTAGAGTATTGTCAAGCTTGTGTAAAAGATAGAGTTAGTGTCTATGTAAATTATAAAAATGGTATGCTTATCTCGTGTTTCCAAATAGTTCTTGTGGTACACCCATCATGTCTCTACCAACATAAAGATAGAGCGTACATTGTGAACGATGTATTGTAGAGCTAATGTGATAGAGTTAGTTTCTCTGCAAATGTATAAAATTGTGTGTCTGTTTGTTATTCCGATATAATTGCTTTATTGCACTCGAAATGTCTCTACCAAAACCAAGATAGCACGGACATCGTGAACGTGGTATTGTAGTGGTTGTAGGTGGTAGAGCTAATGTCATTGGTAAAATGGTATGGCTGTATTTTACTGTAGACTAGGTACTGAAGGACTAATTATTTACTAAGTAATGTTTATTTGAGAAAAATACCTTTTTGTTTTCGATGTGGTAAACTTCAAAATGTATCCGGTGCCTTGGATGCAACATTGGGAAAAGTACCTATCACCCTTTTTATGTCTTACGGCTGGATAAAGCTCCCCTTTAAAATGAATAAGGTTGCGTCGATAGTTTTACCGATTAGGTTAAATTATTAATATCGTAGTCTCTTTAGACTACGATATTTCATCCCCTATTTAGCTGTCCTAATAATTTTCAAAAATCATTTCTTAGTACTCATCAACGTTATAAGGAACTAACTACCTACTATGTCATGTCTGTCATGTCTAAAGCCTTCAATATAAGCTATGCCTTGTTATCAGTCAGCTTTAGTACATAGATATTTACCGTTAAAACACGAATTGTTTATTAGTGACTTGTTATATCATATACATGTCTTGGATTCGAACCCGGATCTCCAGGCCTGGAAATTATGGCTTTGGTTTGTTGGTTAATTATAAATAACATTTAGGTAGGTAGTAGTATAGTCTGCGTAAAACTGCTAGTCCGCTCTCAATATAGAAATGAATTGCGTCGCCATAGCAAATTGTATGCTCGCAACAACTTCAAAGCGGACTAGCAGTTTGGCGCGGACTATGCTACTCATAATAATAAGGTAGAAATATATGGTTTGAAGAGAAGTAACACCACCATATTTATCAATGGAAGGGTATGGTCATCGGTTGACATACATTTCTGTCAACTATCTAAGTTTTTAAGAGTGACAAAACATATGATTTGGGTAGAAGTCCATTCTATATCGATACCTTAATTCGCAAATCAGCCAACTCCACTTTTTGTCAAAATGTTTTTTTTTTTTATTTATTTTGATAATAAATGGCGTTGAACGAAATCAAAATAAAAAAAAACATTTTGACAAAAAGTGGAGTTGACTGATTTGCGAATTAAGGTATCGATATGTAGTTTGGTTAGATGTCCATACAGTGGTGATATCATACCACCTGACAGATTATATGCACAAATAGCAACCTTCATAATTATAAAAATCTAACGATGTAATCATAGCGAGTAATACATAATGCTTAAACAAATATAGAGACAAACCCAGAGCCAGAAAAGATATACAAAATCACCACTTAGATATTTACTTAGTCTGGAATCGAACTTAGGACCAACTATGTGTCAGTGAGTCGCTATGCCTCACGTCATGAAAATTGAATACTGAAGATGTTTTCAATTATACCTATTTATAGTATTATATAATCATAATTTCTTTGATATTCATAATAATATTTCAATATTTAAATTGACGTTTCGTATAAATATTAATTAGGATTTGTAATAAAATCGTTAGACAACTTTTTGTATTAAGATGTAAAATAAACCGGTCTGACTGTACTTATAGAAACATGTCCTGTGAAGTGTATTAAAGAATTTGTAATTATGATTAAATTAATAACACGATCGTTATTAGTACCTGTATGTTCGAAATACGTAATGAGAAATTTAAAATGTTAATTTTAAATTATTATCGATAAAAAGTAACTATAAATAATATTTATCGATATAATTTTCGAGAGTTGGCGCGCGGCTTGGTACTTGTTTGCAAACATGTTTGGATGTTTAATTTTTAAAAAGATTTTGAAATATTTTCGGGGTACAAAGTAGATAGTAAAATTTTCTATATTTGAGTGAAAGTCCTATCTAAATCGGTTTGGTACTTTCAGTAATGTTCGATACATTGATATGGATAAAAATGATAAAATTTTGATATTGTAAAAATAAGCAATATACTTAATTAGGAAATAGAAGTTATTTTGATAATGTAAACAAATCTTTTTGATTTTGTTAATTTGCATAGAAGATGCAAGATAAATGTTGTTTTGTAATTATCACTTTTTTTTTAAATTAATGTAGAGTTCGTGAGTCCAGCTAAAATGCGTATGCAATGCATTTTGAATTTAAAACATTGTTAAAATGTTATTGTAAAATAACTTTTTATCAAAACTTATATTTATTAAACTATATTAACGATATTTTAATGCAATTGTGTAATATTAGCAACAATTATACTTGTTAAATTATTTTATAATATTCTAATAATAATCTAGCTAATAAGTTATGAAGGATTAGTTATCCTTCATAAGTTATTAGCTAGATTAGTAAGTCAGTCATAGGGCTAAAATAAAATTCAAGTTAAATTATTGTAAAATATTTTAAACCACCAATTGTGCTTATCTTTTATAAGTCATTCTCCATCTTACGCAAAATAATAACACATCTTAAATCATTCTTAATACAAACTACAAAAACTCAACCAAAAAGAATGCATAAAACACGTCAAACAAGGTCGAAGGTCATTATTCCACGCTCCAGTTTCGTCCCATCACACGTCCGACCTTATAGTTAACCCTAAACTGGGGACCCTTTACGTTTTTTGGCAGAAAAAAGGCGCACGGAGCGATCTTGCACCCGACTCCGTATTCGTGGCTCAGCGGCTGCAACGCGCGGTCGTACGGCCGACCGTTCAAAAATCGAATCCACAGGAGCGCGGGAAATCTCGATGACGTACTGTCAAAAACGTGCCTATCGAACGAATCGATTATTTTCAGTGTGCATTGAAAATAATCGATTCTCTCCCATGTTTGTTATCATTACAATTTAAGTGTTGTTTAAATTCGTACATTGTTTCGCTAATTGTTTAACATTTCCGTCTAGGGTTAAGATGCGTTTACATTTTTGTTGGATATAAACATTATCGATATTTTCGCGGAGCGGTGCGTGGTTTTTATGAATGTTTTTGCGTATCGGCCCGTGGTGGGGGTAGGGTGGGGCCTCCGCTGACTCGTCCCTCTCCTAGCGAGTATTTTGATTTAGTTTCCAAGTCTTACGTAGTTGTATCAATTTTTTTCAGTCGCGTGTGTAAACTCCGCGCGGCTGTCGTATTTTTCGTGTTCTCCCAATTTGAGTTTCCCCTTCGAAATTTCCCGCGCTAACGAACTTTTATTTCAGATCGTATATGACAAACTTAACTTTTGTGTGATTGTGTTGTGTGTGTAATAACATTGGATTATTGTGACGTACTTTTGTGTCTGTGTCAGCTGTTTTGTTCTTCGCATTTGGATGTCTTAATCTAAGGTAAGATTGCGAAAATAATAACTATTTATTGACTAACATATTTCAAAAATTTCAATATTTGTGATTCATTTAACAGAAAGTTGAAATTATTAAGGAATGTAAGTACGTTTGTTCCAATTGGTTTTTAATTTAAAACTAAAACAATTCTTAACCATGCCTTTAAATTTCATTTTAGTATAAATAACAATATAAATAAATAATAATAAGAATTATACATTAATAATACTACTAAAAATATCTAAATAATTAAAAATAAATCAAAGGTCATTATTTATATTTGGAACACTATTAATAACTCTTTATTATTAATACGTATATTCATAATAATCGATATTGTATTCAGTGTAATCTAAATACTGTGCAAATAATAATCGTTTTAATAACTGACAATAATATAAAACCTTTTTACAGAACAAGAAACCTAAATATTCTAGATATTATTGAAAACAAAATGTAACCATAATGTATATACTTACGTGTAGCAACTCAAAACATTATGAGAACCGATTCATAAATTTTAAAGTTTATCAAAACATTAGTACATTATAAAAACAATTGGACTTTAAAATATTGCTCCCAATGAAGAATTTGGAATCCTTCACCCAGGTATCAGAATATGATTTGTTAAAACGGCCTATTTTACCTAAAAAAACCCGTGTAAATTATTCCAACCCTTTTTACAATTGACTTATGCTATAAACATGCATATTTTCGAGTTAGTTTTTATGTTGTACTAACTTTCAGAAATATATACAAGTAGTATGTGTTATTCAAAAACTTCATGAATTTAGAAAGTAGCGTATCTTATCTTTTAAGATCTGTATCAGATAGAGATAGTATCGGAGGTAAGAGGTCGCAGGTCGGTTAAGAGATCACGCCGGTACAAGGTTCAAATCCAATGACACTTGTTTGATTTCTGTTCAGATTGTAGAGTTTAGTTAATGGTATGTTAAGCAATTTCTTTGTGAAGTTAAGTAGTAACTTATTAACGTTAATATGGTTTTTTTTTTATTTTAGTTTATAATATAGTTAAATTTTCTACGTTATACTTATTTTTACATTAAACGATTTTCCATAATTCATACTCTACTTTTTGAAATGTCCGCGTCTGATATATTTCTTACAAAAAAAAACTATTTGTACTTGTTATAGAGTTGGTAGGTTTCATCCTCTTGTTACTGTAAGAGGATATTTTTTCAAAAGTTCTTTCTTAGTACTAATGTACATCATTTAAGTAACAGCTATACAAAATATGTGTCTAGCAATTTAGACAGCGGTATAAGCTGTGTTGCATTTCATCCAGCAAATTGAAAAAGGTATACCTATTACTTAAATTAAAACTATTTTAACCGATAAGTTTATTATATTTTTAGAGACTTTATTAGTTAGTATAATAACTCATTAATTTAGGAAATTTTCTCTTTTACCTTATAAATAAATGAATAATCGTAATTATGTTAATTATAACATAAATAATGTTTAACAAAGTAATAAAATTGGTAGAGTTTGTATATTGAAAGATTTTGTTGTGCCAAGTCTTCGATGATAAGAACAAACAATACAGCTGCAATGTAGAGTCAATGGGTATTGTTACTAATAAACAAACTCTATTCATAATCAAGTATATACAATACTTTTAAGTACAACTCTACAATTGTAAAATAGTCTTACTCTACTAAATATTAAAAAATATATCACTTATTTTCAAAAAATATAGAGTCAATAACTTACTGTTGGAAGATTTTCATGCCTTCTTCATTCCTTATTTGGAAGCTGTAAAAGTAAATAAATTAAGAAATGAAATATAATTTTATGTATTAATAAAAGATGTATGAAATTTGCATATAATAAACACATTTGAGAATTTCCTACAAAAAATCTCCAACCCACTGTCTCAACCTACAGCCTTAGTTGTGGGTGCTATGTATAATGTAATACAAAATACATAAATATGATACAAACACCCATACATAACACAATATCTATATTTATTACATTTCAATCTGTTGAAATTCGAACCTGAGACACGAGGCTGAGCTCTACGCAGATTGATCACTTACTTAAGGAGAAAATGTGTATAGTTTTTTTTAAGTCTAGTTAGATTCTATATATTTCTAGATTCATATTCATCTTAAAATTGTAAATGTTGGAATAAAACTACTGAATAAATTGTTATTATTGTATTCTACATTCTGTTAAAGATTTTTAACTATAAATAGCTCCTAAGAGCTTCTAAGAAGAGTTCCTAAGAGTTACAACATAGTGTTATACATACTGTTAGTTATTTTATTTATTAGGTTTAGGAAGAAAGTAAATCACACAATAATTACACTTTTTAAAGCAATTTCGCCACAAAAGCTCTGAAACGAAGCTTTGTCGCCAAGCTTACAAGCTCATGATAACTTGTTATACGTATAACGACTCTACCGCACGTCTCACTATAATTTACTTAAGTTATTTCAGTTAATAGACGACTCTACGTACTGTAATTATAACGCTACTGCGTTTGACAGCTGAGTAATTAGAGAAAAGTAGAGTTAGGACCCGAGGGCAGAAAGTCACTTCAAAATTGTACTGTTATTCAGAAATTGATTGACTGAATATACCTACCTCTACATAGAGACACTGTGAAGTTCTTTGGGTGTCTTATGTATTAAAGAAGTTTGATAGGGCGAACTCTACGTGGTTTGAGTGAAGCAATTCCAGTCTCTACCTAATTCTGTTACAGCTATGTAGCGCTAATATTATAATTTTATTAAAAATTTTTTAACAAAAAATACAACCGACTTCTATGTCACTACAAAGTAAAAAATAATTCAAATAAATGTTGGTTTAGTACATATTTCTGAAGTCGGCGCTCATATTAGATACGCTGTTGACATCGTTATCCAACGAAATATATTGATACGCTCATATTAGATACGCTGTTGACATCGTTATCCAACGAAATATATTGAGCGCCGACTTCAGAAATATGTACTAAACCAACATTTATTTGAATTATTTTTTACTTTGTAGTGACATAGAAGTCGGTTGTATTTTTTGTTAAAAATTTTTTTTCACCCTTTTTAGTGATGACATAATAACATTTATATTAATACAATATAAAATTGTATAAACGAGATCACGAATTAAGGTAAGGTCTGAATTTACATTGATTGGAACCGCCCGCTCGCAGGGCGCTGCCGCGCCCTGCTCGCTTAGTTTTATATTGTCTTATATGTTCCAACCTAACCTAACTAAATAGTCAATGATGAACTGGCTTTGCAATTTCATTAGAACCTACAGCAAATATCTTCAAACACAACTCAATTATTCCCATTGGTTGAGGAGTTACATATTTTGTCTCCGAGCCACATTATCAGATCCTCAAATAGTCAATGATAAACTGGCCTCGCAATTTCATTAGAACCTACACCAAATATCTTCAAACACAAGTCAATTATTCCCATCGGTTGAGGAGTTACATATTTTGACTCCGAGCCACATTATCAGACCCTTAAATAGTCAAAGATAAACTGGTTTTTCAATTTCATTAGAACCTACACCAAATATCTTCAAACACAACTCAATTATTCCCATCGGTTGAGGAGTTACATATTTTGTCTCCGAGCCACATTAGCAGACCCTTAAATAGTCAATGATGAACTGGCTTTGTAATTTCATTAGAACCTACACCAAATATCTTCAAACACAACTCAATTATTCCCATCGGTTGAGGAGTTACATATTTTGACTCCGAGCCACATTATCAGACCCTTAAATAGTCAATGATGAACTGGCTTTGTAATTTCATTAGAACGTACATCAAATATCTTCAAACACAACTCCATTATTCCCATCGGTTGAGGAGTTACATATTTTGACTCCGAGCCACATTATCAGACCCTTAAATAGTCAAAGATAAACTGGTTTTTCAATTTCATTAGAACCTACACCAAATATCTTCAAACAAAACTCAATTATACCCATCAGTTGAGGAGTTACATATTTTGCCTCCAGAACCCACTCTGATCCTCATCATATTTAAATGGGACCAACTTGTAGCAATTGTCCACACACGAAATTAAAGGCATTAAAATAGGTTCATAAACGGCGAAGTTATGGCTGTTATATTTACATGGGTGGAGGAGTTCCCCTCTTTTTCTCCAGAACCAATCGATGGATCCTAACCATATTTAAATGGGACCAACTCGCAGCTCGTCTCTACACAATAAAAAAAGAATTATTAAAATCGGTCCACTAACGGCGGAGTAATTGCTGTACATACATAAAAAAAAAAAAAAAAAAAAAAAAAAGATACCGGCCGAATTGATAACCTCCTCCTTTTTGAAGTCGGTTAATAAAACATATTTGTCATATTTTAACCAAATCTTGTATTTTTTTCTTCCTAATTGAGTAAGAGTGGTGTACAAATATCTATGGGCGTCATTTGCACATATCTACGGATATTTCAAACAATCGAGAATTAATCACATTATTTTCAGAATATTAAAGTTAACATGAAGTAACTCTACATAAACATTTAATCTGATATACGTCCTTTAAGAATATTTATACACATTTTAATAATTCGAAAAACATGTCGAATTATTCATGTATGGACCGTTTTAAAACATTTAAATTAAGATATATATTTAATATATAGTTATAATTTTAATATATTTAATATTGAATGATCAACAAAATGTAATGTAGTTTTTATCCAATGTTTAATGGTTTTAAGGAAAATCGTACATAATGTTAGTTGTTATTTTTTGTTCAACAATTCTTACAAATACAAGTTTTGTTAAAAATATCGACTCTACACCAAATTTGCGAGATGATGTAACGTTTGCTAAAGAAATAAGTTTTTATCTTGTTCATAATAAGATAAATACTTAGCCACGATATTCCATATTTGAAGAATAACATCTGTTATATACAATGAAATAAAGTAGTTATGACTGTTTTTATAATTGTCTTTAACATTTTCCTTATTGTAGTTGTAAAATTAAAACTACTTTCATACTAAGAAGGAAGGATATTTGTTTTAACGAAAGAATGTTTATTTATTTTTCTACTCGCAGATAATTTGAGAGTACTTTAGTTTTGTATTATCATCATGTCTATATCGATATAAAAGTACTTTAATTCCTAAAAAGTTATATATCATAAATAATTACAAAATCATTTTGAAATTTTACTATTTTCCATATTATACAATATATCCAAAACCCCATCCAAATTGGATCAGTAATTTCATAAGCTATAATACAAACTTATTTATAGGAAACAAAGCTTCATTCTGTCTATCCGTCTATTAGTGTGACTAAATCTTAAAAGTTTATCAAAAATTTAGTTGTATCAGAGTTCCTACAAAATGTCCCATGACAAATACAATACAGTCTTAATAGTCGGAAATCTTAAACTTTTCCAATTAGGTGCGTCATCGTAATGGGAACAACAGTCATGCTGTAAACAGATTCATCTTAAAATTTCATCAGAATGATTTGTTGGAAATTGTTTATATTGAAATAGTATATCATTGTGGAATATAATTGTTTTTTTATTTGTATGAGGTTTGTGTTTGGTTGATTTGTGTCCAAACTATTATGGATATGGTTTTTTCAGTATTTACGAAAACATTTATCCAACCTTTTAACAATCCCTATTTGTGAGGATAACAAATGGCGACCACTTTCTTACTATTAACTTTCTTCTATATTTATATAAACATTTGAAAATTGGTGTAGATTTTCCATATCGATTCATAGATGGGCAGAAATAAAAAAATAGTTAACATATTTTAGTACAATGCAATTTTAATTAATATTGATCTGAATCATTGTAAAATATAGTTAACTTTACATAATAATCGTATAAAAGTTAAATCACGTATTACTCACATCGATATCTCATATTAATATTTACAGTTATTGTTTGACTCAAACATTTCCCATTTACATTGTTTTACGAAGAAAAAATGCTTTTTTATTTATATAACAATCACGTTCGCCACACTTTGATTGTTTGGAATGGTGTGACGTCACCTCCGGGCTGATAAGGCTCGCTTCCGGTAATCCTGAGTGAATGGTGACCGAATGAACGGATTGGGAATAATCCGGGTAATAGCCGGGTTATAAAATATAAACACGTTTCGTTTCTTGTAGGAATAACAACAGTATTGTTCTGTTCTATTTAATGTTATCCAATAATAATTAAATTTAGGAGAATTGTTATAATATGTACCTGTTTCCACTACCTAGTTTGTATGATACTAATATATCTACACTCGCACACACACACACACACACACACACACACACACACACACACACACACGCACTTTCATACACATACTTCCGACTTTTATATGTAGGTAGATAGTAGTTCACCTGATAGTAAATGACTATTACATATGCTATCAACTTAATTAAAGTTTGAATTGTCAAAGTGGTCAGGACTTTTTTATAATATAGGAGTAACAGATAAGCATGCAGTCAATCTAATGGTAAGTGGCTGCCGCGCATGGACATCTGTAATTAACCCCAGATAAGATTACATTCCTGACGTCGGTGATAGATACGCTACCCCTCAGGACTAAGTTGAAACGCCTCGGAAAAGTATGTCTTCCTTACCACACCCTTCAAACCAGAACACAGCATTAACACTGCTATTAAGCAGAAATTCTGGCACAGAGCGTTCTACCTTCAAACGTTTATTATGACTACCAAAAGGTAGCCAATGACGTGCTTATAAGTTTTCGCGTACCGCGGCGTACTGAAAGACGTCGATAATATTCAAATACTCTCACGGTGTTAACTGGAAGCGTACGTGTACCTTGAAGTGGCAGAGGCAAAATGTTGTAAGTACGAAATTGAAATTCCGAAATTAAAATTGGAATTCCTATTTGTTTTTTCTTTTAATTTAAATTCCCTTGTCAATTTCGGTGTTTTGTTTAAAATGTAGATGTTATTTTAGTTTTGGTGTATTACTTATAATTCGACGGTTACATTATTATGGCGTGTATTGGAAATATGTTGTGTATTTCTGTAAAAAATGTAAAAAAATATTTTTAGTTTAATTTAATTACTAAATATATTATCAAATAAGAATATTGAAATAATGAATGCAAGTAAGCAAAAAATAAGATTGTTTACCGATCAAGTATTTATAAACTTAGAAATTATTGCTATAAGTATAAAACAAAAATATCTCCGTAACTTTGACTATCAAACTCAAATAACTATATTTTACTCTTATTCGTTTTTCTTTCGACTTAATGTATACAACATACCAATAAACTATAATTTCCAACATACGCTCCTTCGCCACCAACCCAAGTTCCATAATTGTAATTCCAGATGGCTTTCCAATAAAAAACACATTTCCTAATTTACTCGGATCCGTGTAAGTACGCGGTATTGTGTAAGAACAATGGTATTGAGTCACGTCACGTGATTCATTCAAATCGCGCTTAAACGATCCGTAGGACTGATTTCGATTTTTAAATTTTTCCATTTTTAAATTTCCGCTTTCTTTACTTACGTTGTTTTACTGGTATTTTATGTCAATAAATTGACATTGGAATGTGTAGAAATTGTCTATTTGCACGATTATTATTTTTTTTCATTATTTTCCTCTAAATATATATGTATAACTCAAAGGTGACTGACTGACATAGTGATCTATCAACGCACAGCCCAAACCACTGGACGGATCGGGCTGAAATTTGGCCTGCAGGTAGATGTTATGACGTATGCATCCGCTAAGAAAGGATTTTGATAAATTCTACCCCCAAGGGGATAAAATAGGGGATGAAAATATTACTTCGTAACGCGAGCAAAGCCGCGGGCAATAGCTCGTTTTCTTATAAAATAGCAAATGAGAATACAGGTTCCTGATACTAAGAGCTCTTAATGGATACTTAATTATACTATTTTTCCGAATATAGAGAAACGCTGAACGTATTTTTTTCTTAAGTTACTGACATAAGCTTTATACATAGTGTAGATAGAGAATCATGTAGTTGAATGGAAACCTTTAAATGAATAAGCACGGGCCTCTTACTACAGCTGGTAAAGGTCTGGTGCAAATAAAATACTTCACGCCGCTTTAATACTGCTAAACGCAAATATTATACCTTTATTTTTTTATAATATAGGGGTAGGAGACGAGCATGCAGTCCACCTGATGGTAAGTGGCTACTGCCGCCCATGGACATCTGAAATCAATCCCAGATAGGATTGAATATTCCTACCTGAGCTCGGCCACAGATGCGCCGATACCCCTGAGGACTAAGCCTCGGAACGCCTCGGAAAAGTCTGTCTCCCTTATCACACCCTTCAAAACGGAACCTAACACTGCTGTTATTAGGTAGGAATAAGTGTGGCGGTGGTGCCGCCGGAGTCGAACCACAAAGGGCTCTACCACCTTCATCACCATTTAAAAACATCAAACAAAAAAGTTGTGTACAGAATAACTGATTGAATAATATCGATTGTATAAAATAGTAACACATGTATATACGAATAAAACATACGAATATAAATATATTCAAATACACACAAAATTACATTTACACTTTTGCGGAAGTAACGTGTAACCAAACCACTTACAATCCAACTTTTTACATTTTGTAATGTAATACTTGTTCCAATTATTCAAATACTAGTTTTCGGTATAACTTCCTTTTAAATCAAAAAGCTTGATCTAATTTACAATAAACAAAGTTTAAATTACAAAGATAAGATATGTAATACTTATTAAAATGTAAAAATAATGACGATTACAATCTAATAGGAAATGTAATTTTTGTCGAATTAGAATTACAATTTTTTTAATGTGATTGAGACTTGAAAAGTAATGTTTAACCATAATATGTTTACTTACAAATTAATGCATATTAAAATTTAAAATAGATAATAATAATAAAAAGATATGATTTAAAAGCAAACCTTTCGTGGTTCGACTTTACGCTACACACCAGCGCTATATTCATTTCAACGTTGTAACATCATTGCTGTGGTCAGTACCCTTACTATGAGTTTTTACGTTTTGACATATATGACTGTTTTGGTATTTATTTACGTATTTGCCTATACAATTTCCAATCAGCGCCCCTAGCGGATTGTATCAGAACTATAGTGTCAGTACGTAACATTAAATGTCTAAATTGACAAAAAGGCGCTTTATGTTTCTCTTTTTTGTGAACATATGAGGTAGACAAAAAGACTTGAGCATTTACTTATTATTACGTTTACTCAGTCTACTAAGCAAACGAAACAGAATAATGGATTGAGTAAACGTAACGTAAAATTGCTATGTTTTGAAAACTCATGGTAAGGGTACTGATCTGAAGAGTGTGGTAAGAGATACTTATATGAAACGTTCTAACTTACTCCTCAAGAGCAGCAGTGCATCTGTGGCTGACCTTAAGTACTAATCCTAGGCACTAACCACTTTCCATCAGAAACACGCGTACTATATTATGTTCATTTCTTTCTTAATTTTCTCATACTTGTCAATTATAACCACTTAACATCAGAACTGTACCCAAAAGGAAAAACGCTTAAAGTTCATCCTTTTCACTTACTAATTCAACTCTATGCATTTTTTGTTACATATATACAAAAGTGCCGCCGTCAATGTCACAGATTAATAATTACATACCCATTTGAACTAGTCCTTATCCATAAGAGGGCTACACTGTCCATCCGTCTGTCACAGAACTTCAGGCCATATAAAGCTTATTAATTGTTACTTACAATTGTAAATTGCCAATTTATTTCTCTACTAAGTGATGTCTCCATTTCAAGAATGGGAATGATTATTTTTGACGTTTCAACGGGTTTGTTGCTATTTATACTCTGTGCTATCATTATGGAAACGCCTTTGTCTGCTAATGTTGTAAAAAGTATTTTTTATAACTTGGCAATTATTATTAATTATTAGTCCTAAAGAAATTGAAGCTTTAATTTCGTGAGGACAATTTATAATACTTTTTTAGGTATTTCAAATGAACTTTAATACTATCATTTTATAAGGGTTCATTAAACATGTTATTTATATATTCAATTTTATTTCTTCTGTATAGCAGGAATAATTTTAGCAATAGAAATACCAACGGATAGTTATAGATAAGATAGACAGACCGACGACGCACCGAACGTAATCATACTTGTTTCGTTTTCTTGCTCTTACCACAGATCCCTAAAAATACCCATAAACAAATCCCATTTCACTCGTGACATCACTATCTGAGCCTAAAATCGAAGCTTTTACCGAACAACATTTATCGTCCATGTTTTACAAGTAACAAATAATGCATAAATTTTAACATTAATATTTAATATAATACGATTTTGTCGTCGCATAATTATCATAATAAACGACACATTGGGAAATCGTGCATGTTGCGTCCCGCTCTAACATGTCTGTCTCCCTCTAGACTCACATGCAATTGTCGTTAACCAATTAGTAAGCAATTTTTGCTCTTTCCACCTTAAGATAAGATCCGTTTTGGTTCAAACAATTAGACCCAAGGAATCCAGCTGCTTCGTTCCCGGCTCCCAACAAGTTACTCTAAAATCGGACCGTAAAGTTTATATTCCCGTGACGTCATCGATCAGCCGATGAAATGCGAAATGGATTATTTTTTCAAAAATGGTATTAAGAGACAATAACGTTCATTGTTTTAAAAGATGGCGGACCGGACGAGTCTCAAATATGAGATTGCTAGTGTGTTGAGTTTATGATAATTTTATTGCCCTGTATGGCACACAATAACGCTTATTTTTATGCAAAATTGTTAATAACTCTAGGGTTGGATCTCGTTATTCCGGTTGCTATGACAACGATTGTTAAGAAAAAAGATGTGTATTTTTTTAGAACCTTGTATGCAACTCTTGTACTCGGTAGAAATAAGTACTTATCTTGTTTAATTGTCATTAGTAATCAGTATACGATTTGATCCAAGATATCATATAATTGCATGTCATCTATGTTACACTTCAAAATTTCTGCTCAATTGGTTAAAATTAAAAAGTTGCAAGATTTTTATGCATAGCAAGTTTAAAAATGCTTGCGAAAATAATTATTATCTATATTAAACTTCATAAAAATACAACACAAAAAATTCAAGTTTATACTTAATAATTATACACTATGTGTATCTTTAGCGAACATCATTCTGTCTAATGATCTTGGCTACTCAAGTTGCCTAAAAGGATCTACACCAAAACTACTCGATAAAGATTTCTGTCTAAAATGTTAAGTACAACTGAACAGCTTTTGAGTCTAGAAAATTGTTGATTTAATCAAAACGTATGACCTTTAAAAATTAGGTAGAACTCAGTAACATTTTAATTACAAATCAAGGTCGGTCTGTTACCAATAAAAAGCAAAAGTTATTTAATGTATAGTTCAAATGACTATGGGCAGTATTTCGACAGTTTAAGTCGACCTCGTGAATAATATTTGGCTATAAAGCACAATTTACGGCGTAATTTAGTGCATTTAAAACAATTTTTTGGAACCATAGACAATTTGTTTCTTTTTTAATTGCTGATAATTAGAGCATTGTTTTGTGTTTTAAAATCCGTTTTATTCGATGAAAGTTTGTTTTTTATTGTCATTGTGAAATTCGTTTGTATTAGTTACGTTAAGACATTCTATTTTATTTCAAAGTGAAAGCCTATATTTATTTGTTTTTATTTTAATTAAATTCTACCATAGAGTTGCTAACAGTACAAATCTTTGAAACCATTACAACAATTTTTACCTAAATATAGAGCACTTTATAGGGAGTCACATGTTATTTACTTGAATTTTAAAGTCTAGAATCTTGTAAATATAAACATGCTTTTCATAGTATTAATATTTACTGTACAATGTAGAGTTTCACACATAGGTATAAATTAAAAATGCCTAGCCTAATTTATATATGAGAACTTCACCATAAAACCAAAAGCTTAAGAAGCTCGCAAATAAAATAAATAAACATTATCCATGTACCTAATTAAGCCCGTAGAGTATCTCTCATATAACTCATAAATCATAATGCATGTAATGATTACGTATTTGCAAAAATCTAAAAGCTAAGAACCTTGTAAATATAAGAACATTTTCCATACAATTAATTCTTACTCTACATTGTAGAGTTTCTCACGAATAGATTAGAGTGACGTGTCAAACGCTTCCACAAAGCTGAATAGTACGAGTAATTTAAATAGAGCGATCCCTCAATTGGGGTTAATTCTCGTGTTTAAGGAATATGGACTTTAATTATGGAAGACATGACAAGTTAGTTTTTTGTTGTGGAGAATTACTGGTAATTATAATTTTGGTATTTGGAGCAGTTTATTGTGCTAGTTTGAGGATATTTGTGTTGGGATATTATTTTTTGAGATTTGAGTAAAAGATATCTTGCTCGATAGTTTAGTCCACTGGGAGTCCAGGGTTCGTATTCGACGAACCTCTGATTTTTGTAAGATACAGCAATGGGGTAGCTTTTTGTCCGAATCACGGTTTGATTAATTACAACGTACTTTCTTCTCATTTCTTATTAGTTGTCTTATTTTCTTCCTTATTTCTTATAAGTTTTAACTTCTCATTCCGTGCAAGATCTTCCGATCAAGATCAAGACTTGGGTCAGTGACGTAATTGGGAAATTTCTCATCACATAATTTCATGATATCTCATCATCTTTTCTTAACATCACAACAATTTAGTATTACAACGTTTCGCCTGTAATTGACAATTGGGCGATGCGCGCGTGTGTGTGTATGTGAACACCCATTTCGAACAATAGCACACAGAATACGTGGCTGGTTATTTTGAATATGGAATACGAAATTCTTAAAAACCGCACTACTTTAACAATGGCATTCGTCTAATTTCCGTTAGTGTCAAACGCTTCGGTTCGTCCAATCGCGTTCAAAACCGAACGCGACTACATTCTATTTTCAAAACAGAAATTTGAATATGAAACGTAACATCGGATGATGGAATGCCTCTGTTTGTGATTCGAAAATGGAACGTCTTGTTCTTATTATGAATGCGTTAAGGAGATGCGTAAGAGCATTCGTCTGACGGTTTAGTAACTGATGCATTAATGCCTCGAATGATCTGTTTCTTTTTGTGCGCCCGGAGATTGGTGGCCATAGACCGGAGAGGAATAGAAATGTCTGTTTGACATGTTTACAAATTAACCGACATGCCATTAAAAACTCATAATAATCGTAATGAACGTGTCATAAGTGTAAGTTGTAATTTGTTAGGAGTATAATAAAAAACGAGGACAGTTATATTTTCACAAGTGCTTGCAATGTCGTCACACAAAAATGTCAGGGTGGTATTGCTATTGCAATTCCTACACGGATTGCAGAGGTGAATGCGCAGTATAAAGTATATTGCACTTATCTATCTATAATCACTGTGAAGATATAGGTATTTTATTTATATGTATTATATAGAATAGATAATTTAATTTGTTTAATTCAGAAGATTATTTTATATACATTCTTATTAGCGAAAACAAAGGTACACTGCTTCTTGTTTACATATCTTAAAACACGTTAAAATTGCGATTAAAATCTCAAACAAAATTAGAACATGCAGCTTCACAAAACACTATAAAGTAATAAGTCTATGGAGTAGGTAATTAAACTGGCATTTCTATACCATTATCGGTCTATGGTCATCTGAATATGCCTCCTTCACAAAAAGATCACGATTCGTTGAAGTTGGAGTTGTGTAATAATCGTACATAGTAGCGTTTAAGCTGTTAGATTTGAAGTTTCCGGATCGGTTTGGAAGTTTCCGTTGTATGACCTCTCAGGTCCAGGGTTCATATCCGACGATATTTTTGGAAATAAATGAAATGTTTTAAATGTGTTAGGAATTGTTTATTATTTGTTCTAAATAGATAGATGAACACAATGAAAATAAACTATGTGTAGGTTTCTTGTAAGTTGCCTACTAAGTTTAAAATTCATAATAATTCATTTGATTAATCGTATTATTTAATTAATACATATGTCTGTAATGTGATAAGATATAGTTACTTAAACTCATTGAAATTAAATGAATCGTTAATTTACAGTCATACTATTACTCCCGCCGGAAATCAAACTCGAAACCTCGTCATCAGAGGCACTACGCATGCGCCAAACTGTCAATTGATCTACACCGAAATATTTTCGAAAGTAAATAAACTACATGTTTCGTGGTCATTGCAACCCATTGACCTCCAATCAACGTAACGTAAGTTAATTATTATGTAATAACTAATAAAAGTTACTCAGTTAGATAATTACACTCCTTCAATTCAAAATTAAATTCAAATTACAGTTTGCAATTTTAGTAAAAAATATTTAAAATTCACAAATGTATGAACACATTAGCAATCGAGCGTACAGTCCATCTAATGATAAGTATCAACTGCCATCCATGGTTACCTATAGTCAACCCCAGATAAGATTAGAGTTTTATCTGAGGTCAGCCACTGATGCATTGCTGCGTGTCTCGTCTAAGAGTTCCCTTACAGCCTTCAAACTAGAACACAGCAGCGCTTAATACTGCTGTAATCAGTTGTAAGGCAGTAATAGATTTGAAGCCAGTGCCTTCAGAGAACCACATGAACTATAAAACGAAATATAAAACAAAATTGTATTTATCTAGTTAAAGATGCAAATATATACTTTATTCAATTTTATCAATATTAATAATTTGATTAGTAATAGATTCTTTGAAATAACATGTTTACGGAACCTAATCTAGATAATTTGACCTTAAATCGTGCGAAACACTGAATAACCTTATAGAAAATTTTGGGAACTGTCACATGCGAATTTATTCAGGAAATGTCACTATTTCAAACTTGATAATCAACATAAGTAGATCTAATGATAAAATCTAGTTCAAAAGTTTTTAGATTTTAGACTTTCTAGTTTACCTGCGCAGATATAGCAATTTAGTATTGTGTTTGTATCGACCCCTTTGGGTTCGGTATCTTTTTAGTTTGTTGATATGATATAGAGATAATGTAACTTATTATGTAAAATAAACTTTTTTAAATTAAATGTTTGATTTCATGTTTTAGTTAACTTTTTACGGTCAGTAGCGATAATTTAAAATCGGTTAAACTGTCTATCAGTTCCTACAATATTTGTTAGGACTTTGTATTCGACAACGTTTCTCCTGTATTAAATCAAGTTATATTTACTAACATTTATAATAAAAACGATCGAAAATCGAGGTTTTAAACCATTAAGTATTCGACATAAATTCTAATATCAAAACAATCTATTTGCCAAATTTCAATTAATGTTAATTAATTAAATGCTTGTATTGTAACTAAAAGTAATGGGCTATAAAATTACTTTTACTTTCTCACTATGTAAACATAATTACGTATAACTCGCTGCAGTAACGATACTCATCCAAATTGGCTATATTTCTATTAACCTCTCTTTCCTTTTCTATAGTACAAGAGCGAGAAACATACATAGACCATTTCCATTACAATATTTTCTGAATCAAGTTATAATACTTACCGTCTATCTATTAACGTTTAACAGATTGAAAATTGAAATTGTGATACCGATTGGGCGGTCGTGACAAGCTATACAATCTTTATACATTTTTAATTAACTTTAAAACATTCTACATTCTACTTTAGGCATGCACGGGGTCAACACACTAAGTTAAACACAACTAGGATATCTTGACCCCTGAGAGGTAAATAACCGTATGTGGAAAGAGTTCAACGTTTCCTGGTGGAATGGATCACACAGCATGGTTACCCATCAATCAATGGAATCATATCTCCGCCGAAACGAAACTCGCTGGGCTAGTGTTGCCATGCGTTTGGGGAAAACGGGACGATTTATTAAAAAAACAGGATACTTTATTAATTTTATTTTAATAAGACTTAATATTACAAAGAGAATAAGGACAAAATCCTATTTACTAATA
The DNA here is from genome assembly GCA_014595695.2 of Epargyreus clarus clarus. NCBI lineage: Eukaryota > Metazoa > Arthropoda > Insecta > Lepidoptera > Hesperiidae > Epargyreus > Epargyreus clarus. The sequence goes on from JACTTY020000076.1 coordinate 896,215, forward strand.
TTTTGTCTGTATATATTTCAATTGATACAAGACATGTGTCTTGTACCAACAATGATAATAAGAAATAGTATTGTTTTGTGAGACAAAGTGGGACATTAAATAGTATTAGTGGGAAATTAAAGCAATTCTTATACATAATAAAGTATTTTCAGTTCGACAGCTCTTAATGAAAAAGCATGAATTGATAAAGAATTTACTTATTTAAATAACTTAAAACTTAGCAAAACTAAGTGAAATAATTATTGATAAATGCGTTTTCAATTCAGTAAACAACAAAACAGGACGTTCCACAAAAACCTTACAACATAGCCACCCTACACTAGACCCAACATTATGATTTTATAAGTTTGAGTAATATTTTATTCAAATAACTCTTGATTGAATGTTTTAGTTAAGACGTTCTGCTTTAAAAAAATACAGCTATAAATAATTTCCTATTGAAGCTAATACAGATTAAAAATATTTGCAATTTAAATACGTTATTGACTCCCACGAACAATAAATTATGTTGTAAAAGCAGTCTATGAAAAAGCAATTTTAATCGTAAATTAATAACATCAATCTTTAATGATGTCAGTTTTCGTTTACGGTAGTATACTCCGCGTAAAACTGCTAGTCCGCTCTGAATATAGAAATGAAAAGCGTCGCCATAGCAAATTGTATGACTGCACCTGATCGCAACAACTTCAGAGCGGACTAGCAGTTTGGCGCGGACTATACCTATTAATAACGTTTAATCTACTTTTAGCTCTGAATATAGAAATGAATAGCGTCGCCATAGCAAATTGTATGACTGCACCTGATCGCAACAACTTCAGAGCGGACTAGCAGTTTGGCGCGGACTATATACGTTTAATAAATAAAGATACCGTAATGATTTTATTTTTGTGTTGTTTTTTTTATGATTGAAGTAATAAACAGACCACCTGATGGTAAGTCGTTACTGCCACACATGAACATCTGTGAACTACTCCATGCAGAACATGGACTCTACCTGAAGCCAATCACATTCGTTGCCACTTTTGAGGACTAAGATAATCATCATACGTCAGCCGACAGCATCCATACCCTTCCATCGAAACTCGAAACGCTAAAAGTAGATTAAACGTTATTAATAGGTATAGTCCGCGCCAAACTGCTAGTCCGCTCTGAAGTTGTTGTCATACAATTTGCTATGGCAACGCGATTCATTTCTATATTCAGAGCAGACTAGCAGTTTTACGCGGACTATAGGTACTTATGATTCTTTCTAAGTACTACAGCTTTATAATAGTAAAGTTTTATTACCTACGATAATTTATATTTATATAACAAACACAAATGTTCCGCTGAATATTTAACTGAACAGCAAAAACAGCTAAAACAATCGTCCACTTCACGTCATAACGTCCGATATGAATTCAAATTTGGAACGACCGTAACGTGAACTTAGCAGTTTCGTCTTTCAATTGCTTCACTTACTTGGATTTAGAACGGTGGGCTCGAGATAAGAACGAACGTTTTGCTTCTTTTAACTCACTCACGTTCGAAATTTGAAATGGTTGGAAATTGGACGTGTGAGGTTTTATCGGAAATCTTGAGCGCTGGTATTCGTAGATACGGTGTACGATTTGGTATTGATTGATATTTGTACCGTTCTGAGCTTAATTTAAATATTTTTATCTAGATCTTCAACTTTACTTAATAATTCATCTTTGGATATTCTTAAAATAAGATGATTTATTTATGTTTTTAAGTTCTTTTTGAGTGACTTAATGAGGCATGAAAGATAATTAATGGTATGCATTATTGACGTTAAAATATTCTTGAAGGAATGTTATGGACTTTATATATTAATAAGTACCTATTTCTGTAGTAGTGCTTATTTAATTTTCGTATAATTTAAATTTAAAATCACGGGGTACCGAAAATCTTACGTAAGCTAAAATACTTAAGTAGAAACTTAATTTTTCTTTATTTTTTAAACTCAATAAAAACGCTGCCTAAATCAAACAACTTATGACGTAATTTACGGCGTTTTCTATCGGGAAGTCCAAAGTCATCAAGAATTCCACATGGTGCCGTCGACGGCGCCATATTTTTTACCAAAACAATATAGTCAATTATAGCAACAGAATACTTTATCAGTCTCCCAGAATGAATGAGTAAAATTGATTGAAATTATCGATAAAACAGTTTTGTTTTTTACTTATATGTACGAATAATAAAATATAATAATCTCACAAAGGAATACAAAGTTTTGGTATTTTTTTTTATTATTGCTTAGTTATCAAATAATTGGCTGCAAACAAAAATCACCCAATTTAAAAAATAAAGTAGAACACAAGCAGTATCAATGACAAGACGTAGTAACAAAGCTACCAGTATGCGTTCAAAACAAACAAAACAAAAAAAGAAAAAAAATCAGTAAAGTCATGACATCTAGGCAATTGGCATAATTTTCAAGTTGTAAAAGAATGCGTCCCGGCCACCCTTGCGTAGCGCGTGCCGGCCGCAACAATACCTTACGTAACGATACGCGTTTTGCATTCGCCAAACGATTTCTCTATCACCTTTCATACGCCCAAGAATGACGTGACAGCACAATGGATTTATTGCCCACTAAAATTGTCTAGACGCAAACATAGGAATCGAAAAAATTGACGCCGAATAACGGTTTTAACACGTTTTTTCAATAGTGAAAAAAATGCAATGTTAAATTTAATCTCAATAAAACACAATTTGTAGGTCAAAAATTTTATTCTAAAAATTGTAAAATTAATCCATGAAAAGAATTTTAGTGATGCGTGGCTATTATTATAACAAAAAAATACGTATTTATCACAAATATTTTAAAATCTTTTAATAATTTACAATTTTGATAGACACACCACATTTGAATTGTACAAAATAATATCTCAATTTAATTATTGTTTTACCATTTCAAAGTACTATTTAGAATTACAAAACATTTTTTTGAACTGTATCTAAAAGTTACGTTATCTACATTACGTTTTAAACGAAATTAGGAGCAAAGGTTAGCATTTTGACAGTTGTCAAAATCTCCCGCGCTGATTTGATTTGAACGTGGAAGGTGGAACGAATTTGTGGGTTATGGACGTTTAGTTGTAAATTGTAAAGGCAATAGATTTCTTTTATACAGCCGGACGAGTAAAAAAAGTACTATTAGTATAATATGAAACGTTATCTATCTACTGTCATAGATAATATATTATCTATTTTGAATACTTAATTTTAAAATTGAAATTGAAATGCACAACAACTTTTTTCAAAATAATTTTGATCGTAAATATTTTGTAACATATTGATTTAATTAAATGTAACATTTATATTTCTTCAGTGTAAACTATAATAAAAATGGATATTGAAGTTACAATGTATTACTTTAAGATGTACATGTCTCTTACAGAAGAAGATATAAATCCAAACTTTACAATGTTACATTTGAGAATTTTACACACAAATAATCCATTATTCAATTTTACAATTTTATACGTTGAATTTTAAGCACTACATTTTCTTTTGTAAAAAATAAATCCATACATTACGTCTTTCAGAATTGTATCCACACAAATAGTAAATTATTCAGTACATTTTATCAGATCTGGCGCTTCACGTTCAGTGGTGGCTAATTCGCGGTCCCTTGACACCGGGGTCGGGTTGGTTTCCTAAGAGATTTGTATCACATCATACTTAAAACGTCATGTCTCACTGAATATATATTATAATATATGTTTTGCGAACTATTTGTTACTTAAATTAAGTATTTAATATTTATGCTACAAAATGATTGACGTGCCCTTACTTTGTTAAACTTAGAACTTGAGATTCCCATCCCAGTCCATTGATTTTTTAAATATTCTGTAAGTTTTATTAGTCGCAAATTATCCCCGAATTTTCTTAAGATTATGTAACTTAACTTACTTACTTTCCTCACTTTTATACTTATTAATATACGCTATGAGTTTAGAACCGAATTCTAATATAAAAACTATAATAGTTTTAAAACATCTTTAGACCTTTGATCTGTTAATTCTCGCAGACACCCGTCATACATTTTATGTGTAGAATGTGCAGTCTACACGATGAATGACACATAACAATTGGATCGCATTCAGAATTCCCGTAGACTCCTCGGAGCTATGTGCGCCTGGTACTTTGATGACGAGCTTGTATTATTAAACGTAATAATGTCTTTATTAATATGGGGCAATTAGTTTTATGTATCATTTGTAACGGAGTTGTGTGTTTAATTTGAGATTTTATATTTAGTTACAAAATTTGTTAAATATTTAAACTTATAACTAGTAAATAGAATAACCTGGTAACCTGGAAATGCTTTGCTGTGGCTTAGGGAAGTAAAAAAATTACATTCTGGTGAAAAAGTCCAGGTAAAAGGTATATAAAAACACTAAAATCAAGTTAATACATCAACTAATTTTCAATATTTGCAGACACAAACATTTAAACTAAATTACATATTAAACCTAGAAAATTCGACAGGTTAAAAATAAAGCCATGTCACTCCCACAATTTACACGAATCCAACGATACCTCATATGTTAAAATCTGTTAAGCCGTTTCGACTGCAGGGCGTGCCAAAGAATGAGACATACATGCATACGATACGCTCGAAAAACATTAAACTCCGCAGTCAGGCAAAAAAAGATAATAAAAAGTGGCAATTGAAGCATATTTGCGTAGTTACTTAGAAAAATAAAATAAATTATGCCATGATTGTGACGAATGAATAAAATAATGATGTAAATAATGAATAGTGTGATGACTCACTTTTTCACACTCAATTATGTCATCACGACGCACGTTAACGCATTTCCAGTTATAACGCCAGAATCGTCACAATCCATTATTTAGCTAATAAAACACAGGTCGCGTACTACGTTCATCAAGTCAGAGATATGAGGCGTCAAAATTCCACGTACGTCATCCGCGACGTAAGGAGTCGTTAAATTGACAGCGATTTCTCACGCGTGTACGCATTTACAACATTATTCTAAATGCAAAAGCGGTTACACTCGAAATATCTCTAAATAATGACGTACAAGTAAAGTTTCGCGCTCATTTCGGTTGGCGCTTGCTTCTTGATTTCGTTACTCTGTGGTAGTATTTAACATGCCAGACCATTTGACAGCTTATAAACTACTCAAATACATATTTAGTTAGACACGTGATACGGCATTGATTAATTCTCGTTACTTTCTTTGTACGTTTAAGAAAGCGATGTACCGGTGTTGTAAATTAAAATGGACGATGTTTTGATGGGAGATAAAAGATAATATATACGTAATTAAAATTTACAATTAACTAACTACTAGAGTATTACATTTGGAAGTACTTCAAAGTAATAAGGTAAAAGAATTTCTACTGAATATTTTTGGAATCGTTAAATCTTATATTACTCTTCTCTTATATTACTTATTCTTTTATAATTGAAGTAATTAACTAGTGTTTACTCCACCTGATAGTACGTAATGTATAAGTTTATCTTTTTTCCGCCTTTCAAAGCTGTTTTTGCAAATATAATTCTAACAAAGTTTCTAAACAAAAAATGAAATTTTAACCATCATTCGAGCTATATTTCAGTTATCGACGTCAACTCAACTTTTTACGAGCGAATTGAATGGTGAGCAATAACAGATGTTTTCTCCTATTTTTATTACGAATTCTTTTATATGATCATAAATCCTATATCTAGAAAGCAAGATAATTCATGCGTATTCATTGAATTTAGTTTAGAATGTGAAATAGGTCAACAACGACCATAGTATTTTTTAGACTCCTAATAAACTCTATACACCGTATACTTCACTGGTTTCTCTATAATTATTACTAATGCTAAATCATTGGCTGGTATAAAAGTTAGTAATAAAGTTCAATTTAATATTACACCAAGTGTGGCATTTATAGCGTTTGTGTTTTTTATTAATTGTTTTCCCTCAAGGGTCACTCATCGATACGTTTACGTTTACGGTAACGTTTTAGTTACAACTGTTTAAATAGAATTAATAAAAGCTTTGGTATTTGAAGCTTCTAACCCAGCACTACGTAATATATCTCTAATTTTATCTGAACCCCTGAACTTTTAAGGGTTTCTTGCAAATTGTCAACACCACGCATCATTTACAGACTCATAAACGCTCAAAGCGCGTTGATCGCTTGTTTAGCTGAGACTTTAGCCCAGGCGACGTCAGGGGTCACATCTCGAAGACAATACTCAATGAAGGCGCAGGGGGGATGGTACTAGGGGGGAGGTATAATTATTCCCCGCTAGTTCGCGGACCACGCCCGCCATTGTGACGTTAATATGGGCCTTTATGGTGACTTAAGAGGTTGTTGACGTGTATCGATGTTGCTTTAATAATTTCATCTCGTGGATCGATTTGTGGAATGTTGTCTTGTACTTAGTACTCTAAGGTGAGTTGGTTATATAGGTTAGGCAAGAAATTACTGTAGCAGACGTTTTGGGAGAACACAGTGATTCCGTTTAATTTAATGAGACCATTTTTCGTTGTTAACTGCATATTGGAAATCATTACCTGCTCCAATAGTAATATAAAGGGAAACAAAGACTTAGTGTGAAGAAATTTTATTGTTTACGAAGATGATTACGTGAAGACATGGGCTAAAGAAAACAGCTGTCAGCTGTCAGAGTAATTTTTGTAAAAACATAAAAACTCATACTAAGGGTACAGTTGGGATTTCGAACGAATGACCGAAAGTTCTGACAAATAAAACTTCAATATAAGCGAACCAAAGGTTGCTTTTAATTATAAAAAATACAGTTACGTATTCCACGGCCGGGGTAATCGTTAACTATATTTATTTTCGGATTAGTTCGGTAATTACGTGCAGTATGAAATATGGAGGAGATAGAACCCCAAAAAGTATAAACCATTCATCTGTCTGCTTAAAACACAGCATCCATCTAACTTATCTCGGGGAGCACTCAAAATATCTATTTTTAAGCGAAAACCGTACAAGAAGAGCGCGGGCAAATGTAAAAATTGGCCAAGTGCGTATCCAACTCGAGCAAGACGGTTCCGTAGCATCGAATTTTTATTTATTTTTGATTTTTAGTGTTCCATATCGTAGCAGCTACAACTATTAAGAGTGACAAATATTGTAAAAATATAATGTCTACCTATTACGGCTAAATAGACAAACAGAAAAATGACTATTAATACTAGTTTCTTGTATGCGGACTTCCCACCATTTTAAACTTTTTTTTTATTTTTAGTAATTTTTGATTATAGTTGCAATTGTAATACAAATTCTGAAAAAATATGCGGTCTAAGTAATGCGTCATTGTTACGGTTCAAGAGATAATACCCTGTAATAGACAGAATGACAGACGACCAGACGCTTAATTTAGTATTCCGATTTTACCTTCGACTGCGGAACCCAAAAAATTTCATATCTCGAATAGTCGTTACGAACAAAATGATTGATTTTATTACCCCGCTCCCGAATTGATGTTTTGATGCTCCAAGCTTTTTGTTCGGTATTCCAGGAAAATTGCTACAAATCCCGTTGGCAGCTGTATTGTTGACGTAACGTGACTACAAGCTTGTGGTATCTCTGCTGTTTATGCTGAAACAGGAAAAGCGTGGATTTAGGAATCGTATTTATAGTAGGAGTGCTAATAGTTCGCGAGTTGAAGGAAATTGGTTGAGTGTTGATTGGGATTGTTATTGATGTTTTCATGTTATGAAGGGCATTTAGTAAAGCAGAAAGTAGGTATCAAATAAGTCTATGTAGTTCTATTGTCAATACTTCATTTTTTGATTACCATACATTCATATTTGACAATTTCTAGTAGGTATGACGTAAACATGTGGATCTTGGGTAGTCGAAACATCGTATAGATTAATCAGCATTGGGTAATTGTGGGTGTTATAAACACACACAGACGAATACACAAACACCTAAATAGAAATCAAATTCATCATTTGGCTTGTCTGACCGGAGATTGAACCCGAAACTCTCTGGACGATCTGTCTTCTTCACAAACAGTCATTTAAAACTAACACATACACACACAAGAACTCGAGTAATGAATGTACATTGATTATGATATTAATATGTTAAACCCTTGAACTTTACTAATGTTATGTATCGATTTATCAATTACTGTTGGTACTAATCGTTAACATACTGATGTGGGTACTAATGTCACCGAGTTACTCATCAAATGTACGTATTTTGCGTGAGAAATTAAGTTATTTTTGGAAATCGTAGAATTCATACTGTATGTTCCCCCTGTTGAGCACGGGTCTCGTCACAGAATAAGGAGATTACACTTGTAAATAATGTATAACACGACGGCAAAACAACTTTTCGAAAAATATTAAAAAAGTATAACTAATAACCCTTCCTTGGTAGTCGTGTAAAAATAGACCACAATAATCATAAGATTTATATATTTTTTTTTAAATCGACCAGTTAAAAAAATGCTAAAACAGCATAACAAAATATAAAAGTCTCTTCATATTAGGATTAATGCCCAGTTGGGTAGTTACCCAATTTAAACCATCTCAATACGCTTATTAATCCATCATCAAACATCTGACCCGTGGCGACCTGGGTCCTTTCACTAATTATTATCCGTTAATTCTATTACTGAGAACATTCTCCAATTTATTATTCATCTAAATTAAATTGAGGATATAACATATTTTTTTGGCATCTTACGACGGGGCCAGGGTTCAAATCCCAGAAGTTTTAGTTACGTAAAAATTCTACTAAGGATTCCAAGAAAGCTGGTACTCCATCTGATGTTACATCAGTACCACTCATGGGCAACCATCATTAATACCACAGCACAATCAATTCCTATAGCTGATTTACTAATGTACTTGTGATAGAGTTTAAATAACCCCTAAAGGTCCATGACCTCATGAAAACTGAAAATGTACTTAAACATAATTAAACGGTAAAGATTAACAAGAATCCAATAGACGTTTTTATTAGAAGCTGTGTTTGAACTGACATAATTTACTCATAAGCGTTTGAGAAAATAAATAAAAAAACACATAAGAGATGGCTGGTAGAGCGGTCTGGTGTTTCTCAATATTACAAACACATCTGGATCACTTTCGTGTAGGGTTGCCACTCATTTCGTGTTATTGTACGAGGATTAATTATTTACTAAATTTAAAAAAAAAATGTTTTAATTTTTTTTAAAGAATGGTCTATACTGTAATCTTCAAGTATATCTACTAATATGAAATTGCTTTCGTAAAGTTTTCTTAAAGTAAGAAAATATATTTTTGTTTCATTTTCTAGTAAATCAACTATGTAGACTAAAACACGGATTTTAAATTTTATTGTCAGATTTATTAAATCAAAAATTTTATATTAAATTCTTGTTCAAACATAATATGTTGAAAAGTATTCTTCAACAGACCTTCATAGAATTAAATATGTCATAGATACAAAAAAGAATAAATTATGATAAATTGACGGCCATAAATTAACTTTGAACTTTTGCACATGTACCAACCCTATTTGTGCTATAAAGTTTATGTATAACGGTAGCAATACGCTGTATTACGTGTTATGGACGATACGCGGATTATCTACAATAAATGTGAAATGGAAATGGATATTTGGCTACATTTTGAAATGTAAAAAGTGTATGGCATTTTTACAAAACTTCTGCATAAGTTTTAACAAGATTAAAATAAGCATGTATATTGTATACCCAATTTTAACTCATTTGGTCCAATTGTTACCGAGCTAATTAGTTGTAACAGACGGACGGACAGACACACGGGTAATTCTATAAGGGTTCCGTTTTTTACTTTTTCGTACGGAACCTTAAAAATTATGTAATGTAACGTACTAACAGTAAGTTTAAAAAAGATTAAGCTGCGTATTTAAGCGTAAAGTTTAATATAAGTATTTGACACATGTTCATCGGTGTATGTGAAACAAGCAACGTTCAAAATACATTGTCAGCTCCACTACGCCATCTAGATTAATAATTTGAAATCAAAATAATCGCAGACAAGAATGACTAGCACGCCGATCTCATAAGGCAATTTCTGAACAAAAACCATGTTTAATTTAAATAACACAAATAAACAATGACAATGAATATTTTGTTAGTAATTTGGACACAAGCAAGCCGCTTCAATCAGTGGAGGGGCTTATGAATTTGGAATTTGACCGTTTTTAGCCCCATTCCCTTCCACAGTAGCAAATTAAAAATGTAAGAATTCTCGCTTGAGAACGGAATTTATATTTTATTTCATTTCATTAAAATCCGCCATCTTTTGTTTCCCCGGCCGTTCTGATCGGAATTCATATTTTTCTGTGTTTTGTTTCGGTTTGCGAGCATTGTTTTATTGTTGGCCGCTCTAAACGTCTTTCGTTCCGAAGCGAGTATTAATTATTTTCTTATTTTTGATGAATGCGCCCGTCGAATTTTAAGACATCGTTTTAGTGGCGATTAAGAGACCGCGATATAATTTGGCTTTTAGAGGTTCAATCACGATTTTCATTAATTCCGCGTGTTAAAAGTCGGAGAGAAATCGAGCCAGTCAGATTAGTTTAACAAACGTATTCATAGATATGTATCGTTTACCGAAAATAATACCGGCCGGTAATCTGACGTGCATACGAGAGATCTCTTGCGCAAGTCTCCGACATACGGAGATTATTCGTCTCTCATCAATCTCGAATAGACACGGCAACATCATTGTTCCCGTGACATTTAGACGAATTTATAAATACGCCGCCTAATAAATTCTCGTGGGCTATTTATAATTTCAATTAAATCATACCTCGAGTACAACTCGCTTCTTGATTGTAATGATCTGTTTTTAATGTAGACACGTTATAGGAATAAAATGTATATTTAAAAAAAAATGACGCTATCTTTGATGGTGTCAAGAAATAACATTATGAAGAAACTCATTGAATACTTACCATCTTACTTAGAAATATATTTTGAGCCTATTTTAATTAATATTCATAATAGATATGACTGATAAATCTACACAATGCTAATTTGATCAAATTTAATGTAAGAAATAAACCTTAACATTATATTTATTTATAAAAAAAAAACAATCGTCTAGTCTGTCTTCGTTAAACCATGACTTATACTGTATGAAACATGCGTATAATAGCACAAGTATACGTAACTACGTCTTTAACGTCAAAATATTATTATATCCAAGATATATAAGTAAACCCGTGACTATAGCTAGTCCAAAACGTACTTTAATCTGGATTTGCAATAGAACATTCCTAATTGTTTGTGTCGCCTGGTATTTTGGCATACGCTCTAGCTATTGGCCGATGCGTTTTCGCTTCGAACATCGCTTTGTATACGAATTTAGAAAATCGGTTTCTTTCTTTTTGTTGTGTACGTCATTGTGTGCAAATGTAATGGGAGCGGGCTGTGCGGCGTGCGGCTGCGGCGTGCGGCTTCCGGCTCCGCCGTGCCGCTTATTTGATGAAATTGTTTCAAAACTTCCTCTAATGAGCAGTTTTTTATGAACAACGAAGAGATGTAAATACTCTCTACATGATAAGAGGCTACTGTCGCTTATGGCCATTTATAATCAAACCTAGATAGGGTTAAAGTCGTAACTAATGTCGACCATAGATCAATACCTACAACTGATGATGAAGTTATAATGCTTACGTACGTATTTAAAGTACAGAATAAACTTTACAAAAAGGGCGTGTCACACACTTAAGCAGTAGAATAGAATAATGACGTAAGATCAAACGAAATATGACGTTGTTTATTGTAATAACTTTCTATTTATCCAATGACACCGTCATCCGAAGACTGGCTACATAAGATCAAGGGGCACTTGCCAAGCGTGAGCGTTTGGCTAGACCTTACCTAACCTATATCTCTTAGAATGTTCTTAAGATTTTTAATGGAATAAATGTAACTTAAAAGCATAATTTCCAGTAATAATAGTAAGTGGCCATTGCGGTGTACATCTACAATCAACTTCACATAGGATTGGAGAATTACTTGAGACCAAAGAGGCTGCTACACCTGATTATTAAGTTGAAATGCTTAATTTAGGCTTCCACTAAGCGCTGAAGTGGTCGACCTCAAAGGGTGTTGTAATGGAGATATACTTATCCGAGACATACCAACTCAGTCGTTAGGGATAGCTGCGCCCGACCTCAAGTAAGAATCTGTTATCTGGGGTTGCTTACAGATATCAACAACAATTATCATAAAAAGATTGCGGTTTTGTTTCCTACTTTAATCTTATAAAAGAAAAAATAAGTGGTAACACCTCCGGAGTTAAACCAAAAATCTACCCAAAGAGACAGCCGCATCGCATGAGCCGCATAAGCCGCAAACGCAACCCTTCCATAATTGTCACGATTGCTCTTCGGGCACGTTTAGATTAATCCAGGTACTGGCTCAGCTTTATTGACTTGTAGCTTATAAAATTTTAAAGTATAAATTCGTTAGTCGAGTGAGTTTTTGCACGAGAATTGCTTGACGTTAGATGGTCTGTAATTTTCGCATTTTTAAGATGTATTTCAATTCAATGGGAATTTTTGGTTTTATATGATCGAAATGAAAAAGAAAGACTTTTAAGAACTGTGTTTAGAAAGAGTATGTTTTCAGAGAAGTTAGGAGTAGTATATGAGAGATTTCAACCTTAAATAAGAAAGAAAATATCATGCCAGAGCGGTTTATTTGTTAAAATAGTGAATATAAGCTCAACAATATTTAGTGGCTGCCACTAAATTATAACTACCGGCACCCATCCAACTGCCGACCACATCAGACTTTGCTTAACTTCGTACATAGACTATAGCGGAACTATCCCTTCAGACTGAACTATTATCCAGTAACTTGAACAAGTAACTAAACGTATACTAAAGATGGGATAATGTGACTTCATATCGATATCTGCGTCGATAAATATCAACGTATGTCACCCCGACGTATCGTTTCGGTGTTTATGAGTTTTGTTATCCCGTAAACATAATGTCATGTTTATGACGTCGATTCACGATGGAGATGTCTTGTATGAAAGTCAAAATTTTTACAAAGTAGATAAAGGGTAATGTAGAAGTGTCCTGGATTCGATCCCTGGTTCATCACGTATTTAGATGACATGTTGATCTAGATTGACTCAATAGCACTACAATAAAATACACATAACACAAGGATATGTAATGCAGGAAAATACGTAAAAACAGTTTCTGTTTTTATCCTTTTTTTACAAAAAAACTTTCTACATATTATTTATTTCATAATAATTTCAATCGATCTTCATAGTTCTATTTACTGTTCAATACCAAATCCAGTATGATTATAAACCTATTTCACCGGCAAAGACAGCCGGATGCCGACTCATCCCGAAAACCGAATATCCAAGGAAGTTACCAAAATAAAATTCATCGCCAATACTTACATCACGGCGACAATAATGCAAGTAAACAGAAATTGCATTCCGTAGACCGTATTGTGTCTTTGCCAAGTATTTTCTGCCAAAATACGAATCCGCCTCCGCGGATTTATAGCCCATCTATGCTTGATACTGTGACAATTATGTTCTGCTGAGAATAAGCTGAAAGCGCTGTAAATGCTGAAAATATGATAAAAGCGCTGAAAATGCTGAAATTTTTAAATTGTGTGGGGTGCAATGAAAAAACTGAAGTCATTAGATGGAAATCAATGTTACAATGTGTTAGTATAGTAAAATAACAAATGCAATTATGTTATATATACTGCTTTAATTTCAAGTAATATTTTTTATATTTAGGCTTGAGACTTTTAATAAAATATTTTTTTAACGATATGGTCGTTTTGGTGGAAAGGATAAGATAGTGATCAGTATCAAATGTTTTCCAATGTCCGTATATTAGGAATAGTCTGTAGATGTTGTATTTGAAGTAAGAACTTAGTTATAACCTATGCATAAGTCTGCAAAACTAACAGTAAATTATATGGTAAATATAGTTGCAAAATTCTTTAAAATTCGAAAGAAACTTTTGAAGTTTCATGACATTTGAAAAATGTAGTGCATGTCTATCATAAGTAATGTTTTCTTTGTGGTTGTATATAATTTGGACTTTGATTAAGATTACTTAAAATCACAAAATAGCGCCTCATAGGTATAATATTAGTAAAGAACAATTAACATTTTCAAATATTTTAATTGTATTTACTATAATACTAAGTAGCTCCGTTTAATAGTTCATTTGGCACTTCCCATGATAAAAAAGTAAATAGAATTAATTAGAACAAATAACAATTTGTTCGTTTAATATCATTTGATGGATGCCCATTTATTTATAACGGCTGTTAGGAAGTGGCAAATGTCATTTATCGTGACAAGACAAATGCATTCGGTATTCATTCAGCCTAGTTAATAAACTGTTTATAATTTTTTCGCAATTGGATCGATTAAAAAAGTTTAAAAAAGGAACAAATTCATTTCTTTTCTTCTTCGAAGTTACATACTTTTAATAATTCTGATTGATTAACGGTACTTTAGAAAATCATTTAAAATAGTTATAACCTTTACCTATGTTTAATTTTTTCAATTATAATTCAAGTTTTGAGGTATTTAAAGTTATTAAGTTGCACATTATTGGCTGCTTATTTTTAAATTTGAAATAGATTGAGTGTCATTGTTGCAACATGACAACTCAATTCGTTTTTGGCAATCATATTAATTAAAATACTGGCTGTATACAAAATTTTTGGAACGCGAAAACTTGAAAACTAATCTCAAACGGCCAATCGGGAGGCAATAAATTCGAAAACTTAAATTTCGAACGAACATGAAAGGATTTATTTTCGGCCAATAACAGGAGTGGAACGATCAACCGAATAATACGTACTAGAATTAAATCTATCTAACTGTGCCCGCCCGAAATAGGACGCGTTTGTAGCAATTATTTTAGCTCTGTCTTTCTGAAAATTGGCAGCAGTGTGAGATCTTTTGCGAACGGTATTCAGTTGGGAAACCGTTGTACAACCCACCACTGTAACAAGACCCCTCAAGTGCATGAAACACCGAACTATACCAACGGTTCAGACGAAATGGATATGCCTTTTAAACTGGTCACGTTTTATAAATAGTCTGATATGCGTATAAAGGATAACTTCACAATACTATATCACGAATCTAAATTTAACCCCGAGAGGCTTTGTGTCAGTAAATTTGTATTAATATAGAGTTATTAGACTAATGCGCCAAAAGCTTAATCTATTTGACAGACATCGAGAATTCGACCGCGCGCGCATGTATTACGAATTAATTAATGATAAGCACGTCCAAAGAATTCCATTCTCAATTTCTTACATGCAAAATAATCTCCGAACAACCGATGCATTTATTACATCGAAAAACGAAAGTTGAGATACATTTATCGAAACAATAGAGCTTTTGTGCTTAAAAAAGCTACAAGCATGAATGTGAGCTATTAATTCTGCTACAATTTAATACCATAAGGAGAAATCGAAGAAAAAACACCGACCAACGCCGTCGCGGGTAGAAAATTTACATTCGTAATCAAAGCCATTAACGTCTACAATAAAATGCAGTGACATGCGAGCGAGCGGGACGGAGCTAGCGGGCCAAACAGAGACAACTAGTACTACCAACGTCACATTGGACACAATAGCTCTGTCGTATGTTAAAGAGGTATTTGCGCTTTGAATGCTTTCGGAAAATGGTCCGTAACGTCATCGTTTACGATTGTGAGTTGAATTTCTAAGAAATGTTTTATATCTTTCCGGTTTGAGTTGAGAGCTGCGCGTGCGTTTATCGAGCGAGAGGCATGTATGCGGTTGGAGCGAGACGCCTATACGTCGGTAAGTGTGTCCTAGTTCAATAATAGTGCGTTCAGATTTTATGCGTTTGCGAAAAATGCGCGCAGATTTATCGTACCTCTTTCCGCGTAGTCTATTATAGTGCGAGTTATTGTACTCGTCGATTTTCGTACACGAAGCGATGATATGCAAATGTATGCGATTTATTTATCCGCTTGTATTAATACGTAATTATCTATGCGATACGCGAAAATGTTAAAAGCAACGTATCGGCCGGAGGTTTAATTACTGTACCTTTACGGAGTTGGATATTTATAAATTAAATTAATTTATTAAAATCAATTTACATACCCATTTGAAAACTTATATTAATTTTAAAAACTTTATGATCAAACAAAGCTAGCCACGATTTATTAAAATATATTTAGAATTTACTATCACCAATACTTACTACAATACACACATGTTTTCTATTTTTTATTTCCTTTGACTTTTCGTATATAATAAAAAACAATAACTAAAACAATATTATTCCATATTTTGAATTTCCTATTAAAAATAAAAAGATAAAACATCGAAATTAAAAAAAATAATCACATGGTACGTTAACCAAATATAGTTCCCGTCAAACTGCTAGTCCGCTCTGAAGTTGTTGCGAGCAGGTGTCACACAATTTACTATGGCGACGCGATTCATTTCTATATTCAGAGCGGACTAGCAGTTTTACGCGGATTGTACCAGCGCACGCGCAATAAAAAAATCAAAATAATATTCAGACCAGCACAAGACATCTACGTATGGTTGCGCAATCGTTGTTTTGTCGAAGAACAAGCCCGTTCTACTTACAAGCAGACGCATAAATAACAACAATATTTCGTCGTCTCGAAATAGTGGATAATATTAATTAACGTGTGTACGCGTATTTCATATTAATCGGCGTTTCGCGGTTCCATCTTTCGACGTGTATGCGCACCTGTTTTGCAATACTTTTGTCTAATAACATTGTAAGTAGAATGTTTGCTTTGACTGTTTTCTTTATAATATTGAACTAACAAGCAAACATGCAATCCATCTGATGGTAAGTGGCTACTGCCGCCCATGGATATCTGTAATCAGCCCCCGACGAGAACAGATTTCTAAATGAAATAGGCAAAAAATTCGTTGCTCTGTGGACTAAGTTCGAACGCCTCGGACAAGTATGTCTTCCATACCTACCATAAACTTTGGCACCGCAGTCATCAATATACCTACTTTTGAATAATTGTACATTTTATAGGGTTATTCCTTGTTGGTTTAAGCTGAAGTTCGCCGCTATTTGTAGTCTTATAATAATAGTTAACTCTTCTCTCTTCTCGTTGAAAGGGAAGTAAGGGAGGGAACATAAAGTATTTCAATTTAGTTCTGAACTTTCTTGCCGACCTTAAGTCGAGTTCCTATTTAAACTTTTGCAGCAAGCAATCCACCTGATAGTAAGTGTCTGCTGCTGCCCATGGACATCTGTAATCAACCCCAGACAAGAACTCCGACTATCTGATATCGGATATTCGTTTTCAATGCCACCCCCAAGACTAAGTTGAAACGCCTCAGATATCTATGTTATCCCTTCAAACCAAAACAGCTGCGCTTAACACTTCTGTTATCAGTCACAAAAAGGTGTGGCAGTGGTGCTTCCGGAGTTGAACCACAACCACAAATAGGTTCTATTTTTACTGTTCAGTGGATCTTAGACTAAACCTCAGGTATATTGGAAAAATAGGTATGTATACAGATAATACGAGTGTCTCGTCCGTATACTGAGACGGGCGTCTGGCTATTTGTGGCCGGGTTTTGTTGTTCCCCTATCGCATAATTCGCACACGTTGCGTCACTTTGTACTGACATTATTGTGCTAGGAAGTATTTTTGATGAGAATTAGTGGGACGTGAGGCGTTCCAAGATAGTTTTGGAAGTGAGACATGATGTCTTACTCAGTAGTTATGTAGTGAGTGCAGACAAACATAAAGCGTTCTTATTTAGTCTTTAACAGTTGCGTAATGAATTTTGTTTTGAATGATAAGGTAATATAAACGGCGACATAATTAAGTTTAGTAAGACGTTCCAACTTAGTCTTATCAATACAAAGCCGCTTAAGCAGTAATGTATTTGCATCGAACAAGGTAAAGCGGACATGTAGTCGAAGCGTTCCAACTTAGTCCCCAGTTATATTAATGCTTTATTACCCGATCTCTGGTAAAACTAAGGTAGAGTTTACAGAAACTCCATGGGCGGCAGTAACTTACCAATATTACCGGTTACTTGATAGTAACCGCGTAAAACTGCTAGTCCGCTCTGAATATAGAAATGAATCGCGTCGCCATAGCAAATTATATGACTACACCTCAACAACTTCAGAGCGGACCAGCAGTTTGGCGAGAACTACACTACATACACCGTTTTTACCCTTTGGGTACGGAACCCTAAAAAAGCTTTAGTAGATCAAAGAATAATGAGAAGTGAACAATTAAACGCTCGTTCAATTTAACTGTCGGCATGTCTGTTTATTGTGATGTGTCGTAAACGTAAACTTGACGGAGAATCGTAAAATGTGTGAATTGTACGAGTAGCTATTTGGGTTGTAATAATGTAGTAGCAGAGATAACTAACTAGTGCTAGTAAGTAGTGGTATGTTCGGCCTTGTTACACTGAAAGTCCGGAGTTCAAATCCCGGCTTACCCACATTTTTTAATTATGTGTATTAATTATGTGCAATTAGTGCAATGTTTTACGTGAAAAAGCAGCACGAGGAGAGCTCTTTAAAAAAGGTTTTCAAATTTGCGTGAAGTCTATAAATAAATATTTGGCAAGCGTAGTAGACTATGGTCTAAGACCCTCTCACATTGAGATGGAACCCGTTCCCAACAGTGGAACCCTTATTAATTGATGAAGTATATTCTAAGGTTGATAATGCCCTTAATATTAAATGCATACACATTCCTATCCTACTCTTATAAATTTATATTAGTTCCGATATTTCTAATTCCTGTAACTTTATTGTGTTTAAAAACTATTTGTCAAGTTCCATCTGATATTATAAGAAAGCATATCCATGACATTGCATTACCAAACAAAATAAGTAAATCCATATGTTTTCAATTCACACAATAATCGCACTTAACTCTTTAGTAATAGTAACTAGAATCGCGTGCGTTAACAGTCAACCCTCTCACAGCTGGTCGGTTTCTCAGCTTTTTACGGATCTAATACGTAATATCATTATGGCGTAACGTAATGAGCGAACTTCCTGTCAAAAGTTGTACAAACTTTCCAAGTTTATACTTAATCCATTGCTGCGTTTTCAAACGACAAAAACACTAATTTACGTCTTAACGAGCAATGTATGTAAAACATGTAAATCTTATTGATGAACGGTAGCATTGCCATCTGCGCCGTATCGGGTAAACACGTTCCGTTTTAGCGCGAATACGTTGCTCGGTTATTATGAAGTTTTGTGGGTTGTGTCTTACAAAAGCAGTAATGTAGGACATCCAATACGAGGTTGTCGCAGGATGGCTACAACATTACACTTCCCTTATCCTCGGACGTTCACCCTGATCTTTTTTCTTCGAACCATTGCTTCCTTTTTTATCCCCGGAGTTTTTATTCGAATTTAATTGTGTGGGGGTTAACTTTTTACCTCCTTACGTATAATGTTGACAAGTCATTTTGATTAATTATAGACTCCTACAGTCTCGTATCATTCTTTATGGTCCGTAAATCGATATGTGTAGTTTTTATTTTTCTTATCTCTTAGTTGATGTATTAACTATTAATAATTTCACTTTTGTTTTATTTTTTTTAAATTAGGTTCTTGAAACAATTAAATGAGATTAGTAATGTTTATTAATAATCAATCTATCCATTGTTATTCTTAGCAAAGATCGTCTCAATTAAATGTATCAACATAACTATGTAGGACAAATACTACAGTAGGTATATTGCTAGATCTTGCACAATAAGTTCTTGCTTTGACCGGGAATTGTATCCGGTACCTTGAGGGCAATTCGATACAGTGTTGGATAAACAAATCATTAATAATCTAGTTTATAAATGCAAGCAAATCTGCTATTATTTTTATACAAAGAGATCAAGGATTGAAAAATCTCAAGATTTAAATGAGCCCAAGTCTATTTCACTACATCAATGATAAAGTACCTACATCAAAAGACTCCAAAAGGCTTCAAGAAATTCCAAAACTGTTAAAATCGAAAAACAAAAGAATATTTTTTTTTCATAACACGAAAACAAAAATATTTTTTAATCTACAGTTTTTAACTGACAAGTGGAAAACTTGTAGATAATTTCATTGACAACAACATGTTTTTATTTTTTTTTTACTTTTAAGAACTTTGCCTAAACTCCAAACACGCGGGCGTACACGCAAGCGGAACATCTTAATAGATCTAAAAAACATAAAGCAACTATCATCTAACAAAGAAATCAACGAACCATGATAAAAATCAATTTAAAATAAAAGCGTACTCTGGACCCATAACTAAATGTACCCTTTCAATCTCATTCAATTTAAAATATATATCATCCACGCCCGCATGGTACCCTAAATGGTTTGTTATGCAATGGGACATGGTGAAGTCTTCAATCTTTTTACTTTAAGGATCAGTCCCTAAGAGATGTATGTCATGCGAATTTCAACAATTTCTTTAGATCAAGCTATGTAAGATTGTAAGTAGTGTAAATAAATGGAACAGCGTGTTTCAGTATTTTACAGGTATTAATAAAATAAGCAGTTTATTCCATACAAAAATTTGCAAATTTTTAGCGCGAGTATGGAAATGTATTAAAGACATGTTAAATAACACTGCCAATATGCGAATTTAGATTGTTTTATGGCCAAATAATTGCTTAGTGCAAAAGACTAAGTTAGCAAGCTTCATGCTAATAACGACTAAATTGGAATGTCTCATTTATTAACAAAGAATTTAGGACGTCTTTACAAATAGGACAGTTAATGAATATTGTTACAATCATTTACCTAAGGACTAAAAACTAAGTTAGATCGTTTTATGTACAAATCTAGACTTAAGTTAAAACATCTGATATGTTATATAGATATCTAAAATACCCAACACTGTAGATAAATAAGCACAGTACTTTTAACAATACTTATATATACGTTAGATGCGTATCATAAAAATAAAAATGTTTCTAAATCCAGCATCAATCATCAAAAAAAATCAAAAAGCGTAACGCCCGCATAGAAAATCCAAAAGTAACCCTTTACACACCCTCGCCCCAAGCTAAAATTGTTCCAGAAATATTAAAATAGTCAAAAGAGTTAAAATTAAAATGGAGGGTAAAAAATTTAATCCCAAAACTAACACAGCTGAATGATCAATAACTAGTTTGGCCATGTGGGTTCAGTAGCGCGTTTTTTATTACGAATCCGGAAATTTTCGGTTTTGAAAGGAATTTGAAAAACTTGTTATTATAATCAAAAGTTATGACGTGGATTTGTGTGTGTTTTTTATCTGTATCATAACAGATTTTTGGTCTGTGGTTTCAATAATAACTATTTTTTTATGATGTCCAAATCTAATTTCATTAGGCAGCCAAAAATTTAGCTTCGTTTGAAATGTTTCATTTATTTCAGATTCTTTTATAATCTTACCTTGCTTATAACAAGATTTAAGCATTCACCAATCATAATAAAAATGAATAATATTCGATTTAAACAGTTATAATTGCTATAATTTATCATAAACAGAGATCTAAAAAGAATTCCATTTAAATGCATTATGTCAACGGGTTCGCATTCAAAAGTAACAAAATACATTCAATAAAAAAGGATAATTATACACAGAACACAACAAAGGAGTGAACGTTGGTCCAATTCCAAATTCAAATTTCTTTGTAAGCCTGTGACTTTGATAGCGTTTTGTTATTGCACGAAAAGCTGGCAGGGAGAGGCATGACGAACACAATTTAAAAGCAAAAATAAAAAATATAGAATAAAAATGGTCGGGTTTTCGTTCCGATTCTACAAAAATGAACCCGCGACGACTGATTTGACGATCCGAACGGATTGTAAAACGGATATTGCAATGCGAGAAGGAGTTAGCCGCCAATTTTTATAGCGGGATTTTTTAAATGTAAACTTTATTTTTTTGTATATGACTTTTTATGAAGTTTAAAATCGATTAATGAATAAATGACAATATTTATTGTGCATGCGAAGAAATGAAATAAAATTAATAATAATATTCGTAAATGAATTATAAGTGCACATAAAGTTATTATGTTTCAGAGTAAATTTGTGTGTAATTAATATAATTTACCAGCTAAGATAGTTAAGTTTTCATTAACTATACTTATATTTCCTACTTGTATATATTTTACGCAGTAATTGAAGATGTTAATGTTATTAATTCGTTTAAGTACACATGTACACTGTAAACTCGAATACGTAAGTCTAAAACTCATTACGATTTCTTAAACGAAAAACATCAAAAGCCACAAGAGTCGAAGTTAAGATTTTTGTTTCAATGAAGGAACACTCAAATCTAAAATTAACATGAGTGAAAACAGAGTTGAAATGTTCCCATCCACTTGAAACTGTATTACTTTTAAGTAATTTCACTTATACATATAAACGGAGGGGCTCATTCTGGCATAATGCACTCACACATCGACCCGACCACAGATGTTATTCCATAAAATAATATTTCATGTAAAGCTCGCCAGAGGGCGGAAGGATTGAGTTCTATTTTTAAATTTTTATATTTCAACAATTCAGACGCGGGCTCTCTTTGTGGCAGTTCAATTTTAATTTCGAAAAGGCTTTTTACGCGCACTTATTTGTAGTACTTTTACCGGTTTTTGTTAAGTGTTAAGTTGATTTGCTAAACAATTTTTTCGTAGTATTGTTCGTTTATAGCTGGCAGCTGGTTAGAAAATATGTTAGTCACTCAAATATAGGTTTTCCTGTTGTCTAGGATTCCTAGAGTCAGTACAAAATTACTACGACTTTAATGAAAAGTATATTATTTCCAAATTTCCAGCCATTTCATCGTGTCTAGTTACTCATGTCCTTCAAGTTTATTATTTCAGTCCATCTGCACATAATTTAAAAATTGTAATAAACCACGTCTGTATGATTAACTAAGGAATGTCGGAGACTTTTTTATTTCTCTTCTCATCCTAAAATATGAAAGATACTTCGCGATTACCGAAGAAAAATTTTAAAAGGTCGATTATAAAATGTCAATTTGAAGTCGAGTTCCGAAATCGTTTGAACATATCCCCCGTGACCATTCATCAATTAAATCGGACGAGGACTCGTTATTAAAGCGAATAAAAAAGAAATAAATCTCGGGGCGAGTTTAAAAAGCTTCGTTTCGGAGTAAAGAATGTTGTGTACAATCTTGGTTCGGACAAAAAAGTGACAACAGATAAAAAAGAGAACACAACACAACACGGCCCGGGAACAGATTATCAGCGCTAAAAGGGTTGCTCCCGCTCTCCTTTTGTTGCTTCCAAATTCAAACTTCAACTCCGTACAAGGAGGCCTTCGAATGCGAATTCTATTTTTGAATATTCTACCGAGAATTTTTAATTAATGCCGCTCCGCTGTGCTCGTATTTTTAAAATTCGTATTCTGTTTTAAATCGACTTCGATATTCAATTTTTGCGTTCGATTCCTACGTTTTTTATTTTTATTTTATTTATGTTGTGCGATAATGACGTTTCGCTTTAAGTGCTTTATTTCGATTGCCGATTTTATTCCGATGTTCTTGAAGGTCGGTAGTTTTAGTGATTAATGGTCGAGATATCTGGAGTGGTTTTTAAACGAAATATTGAATTTAATGATGTTTTGTGGATCTCCGCTTTCTGTTTTTCTTTTGATGAATAATAGGCCGTGTTTTACATAAAACATTATAACTTTAGAATCTTTTATTACTCATTTTATGGAAAGGTTCTTGAACGATTGCCGAATGAGTCTTATTAGATAAAGTACCTAACTAGTATCTAATGTTATTCTATGACCTACTCCAGATTTACCAGGATAGGACATAGATATTGTCCTGAAATAAATAAATAACTGCACCAGTAGCGTCACGTCACTCGAACTACATTTTTGTTAATCAATCAGTCAATCAGATTCTCTTTTATAGAATATCTATTACATGTGAACCAATCTTCGTGTAACACGACACTTATCGACCTTAATAGGAGCCCATTTCCATGATAAAGTTTTACAGCCAATCAACAGGCTATTTGGTGCTTATTGGCTGTCACAATGAGCCCTTATGAGAAAGCAATGAGACCGCCACAGATTAAATGATGTTCTTGAGATTAAGCGTAACATTGTTAATGAGAATGGTACAGATTAGTAATGAGTTTTCGTAATTGTTTACTTTTTTGGAATTGTGAGGTAAAGTTCAATTCGGTCCATTTTATCTAGACTAGGGTCTAGTCCTATTTTTGCTACGTCTATGTCAAAGACTGCTGTTTTCACTTAAGGGCTGTAGTAGGGCGATACAATTTTGTTCTAAAAATGGAAGCGTATCTATATTCGACCTCAAGTAAAACTCCAATCTTATGTAAAACCTACATAAGTAAACCTACATTATGTAAAACCTACATTTTAGACGTCAATGGGACGCGAAGTTTATTTAACGCCATATGGAGTACATAATCCCTAATTTGTAATTTCTATTGTTAATTATTAAAACTACCTTAAGTTCATACTCTTTACCATAATCACCTATTTATAATCTTAGTTAAAATAAAAAATGATTCACACATGATAGGTTGCTACTCTGTGGCGAGCGATCACTTATGAGTGGCCAATAAGTCGCGTTAAGGGGTCACTTGACGCATCGCACGCGGGCCGCATGCGTAAGTCGATGCCCTCGATACCAATAGGGATCGGTTGACACCTAGCTACGTTTTGTCTATATTCGTACGTGAATGAATGAAATGGTAGGCTATAATCGAATGGGACCTCATTCGGTTATTACATTGATTAAATTGCGAATAATAATATTCGATTCATTTTACAATTCTTTTTTAATGTAGTATTTCATTAATGAAAACTGAATGTAAAAGAAAATGAGCATTCTTAAAATTAAAAAATAAAGTGAATTTTTAAGGTATAACAATTCTATTCATCTCTCATTTTTAAAATTTCGCATAAAAAATAATAAAACCGCAAAGTATTCATAAAATTTAAAATTGAAATTCTACTTACGAGTCAATCAACAAAATCTTTAAAAGAATTATTTTTATACTATGTAATTGATATGTTAAGTATGAATCTATGAATGTACTTGTAGGCGGTATTGCAAATATCTTTATTACAACTTCATTACTCTAACTATAAATACTGTAGATATATCATTAACTGACTAACTATACGGCTAAGTGCATATTATTATTATGTCATGTTTAAGCAGGTGTACTAACACTACATAAAAATCAAAGCATCCACAATTTCCTAGTGTAACCAAAATAAAATTTTAATAACAGGTTACCAACTCACTCCGTCATTCGGACCGATCCAATAGTAATCATTCGATCGTATAATGGCTTCACTTAATATTCCATTTTGGAAAATATTTGAATCGTCATGCTCATTCTATTCCTTTGTACCGGGACCAATACGGCTGCTGTTGAATGCCTATCTGATTTTAAATTTGGAAGGCGATCGATTCGAACGTTCGATCCGTGTTCGAATTTTAACTTAATTGTAATTACGAGTTGTGTAGATTAAAAATGTTGTAACCATTGTCATTCACGTTTCCTGTTCGTTCTAATGAAGGTAATTTTAATAGTTAGGTCTTGTTTTATTTAATAAAATAAGTTCAAATATATATTATATCCTATATAATTATGTAAATTATACGTAATTAATTTATGATAACTTATTAAGTTTTCCGCCATTACATAGTACCTAATAGGTTTGTAATAAGTAAATGCGAAAAATTAACTTGAGCTCGAATATTTATAAAATGCAGTTTTAAAGAATACTTAAAATGTTTTGATTCGAACTAATCAATAATCTGTTCTTAGTCACATCAAATTAAATAAAAGAATTTTTACGCTTAACTATTAACAGATTATTTTTTTCTCTTTTATTAACTATCGTAGTTATTCCGTTATATACTCATCCCTATGTCTTTTAACAACATCGAAACATTAACAGATTGTCATTCGGTCACCAAAATAACTTCACTATTATCAAATAAACAAATATTAACATATTTATAAGTAACACACTAGACAACAGAATTCCCTTGTCAATCGCGAGTCCCATTACATACATATCTTGTGTAAATCTATTCTCTACGGGGTCGATGTCAACACAGTATGAACAATAAGTTATTAACATTATTTAGGTTATAAGTTGTGATCAGACATTATCGATACGTTTTTTAAATATTATTTTGTGTTCTAGAAGACTGATTTATGAAATAGTCCTAAGAAGTAGCATTTGTAATCGGTTTTAAGTCTTACAGTTGAGATCATAGATTAGTAAAGATACTTCGCCGCCTTGAAATTGAATGAAGCCACAAACGGCTTATTAGTAAGTTCTTTTTTTGAATTCTTGACAAATGAAAACATTTTTAGAGAAAATTTACGAATAAATAACTAATACTGCGTAATTTACATAATAAATAAATAATTATTTCAAATATTTTAGGGACATTTTACCACGGAGACGTGGCAAAACTTTTTTACGCAACTATTTCAATTCTCAAAACTGGATACATATTATTGTTAGGGGTGAGTAATCTTTACTAATCTATGGTTAAGATTTTAAAGTTGGAGTTGATTACAGATGTTTAACTAATGAAATATTCTCATGTTTTTTTATGTTATATGAATAAGCGAGCTTGCTAACCAACCGATGTTTAATGCTAATTACTGACCATGGACATTTGCAATCAACTTAAATCAATTAGGTACAAATGTGTTACTCTACTACTCTCGTCTACTCTTAAAGATTGAGGCAAAATTCTGCCTCTACATATTTCAAACCAGAACACAGCAGCCCAATACCACTAGAAGGCAAAAATAGGTGTGGCTATAATGCTGTCGCAGACATTGAAGATAAAAACTCTAAAATTGTTCAAAAATGAAAATCAGTTAAGTGTAATTAGGGCTCGCAAAAATATTTCAAACTATTATTTTTTAGTAAATAGACATAAAAACTATGCTTCGTAGTACAGTGTCCTTACGCGAATCAACTTGTACTTTTTATACTTTTAAATACTAATGTAAGATAATACTCTTTGTTCCAGGTATTTGCAAGATGTTTAGAGTCGCAATGTCCACCACCAGGCACGATCTCTTCCGAGAAAGAGTGATTAGATTCTAATTGGAATGGAAATTTGTACAGGTATATGCACACATTTCTCAAATTCCAATACTTTGTGATGCTAAATCACGTGAAATGTAATTTTAAGTTTAAAATTACTATTTGTGAAATTGATAAAATTAGAATTTAACATTTATAAATTTTAAAATAAAATCTAAAATTTTAGATTTTTAACTTTGTAAAAATCAATACGTAATACCGTTCTTTTGTACCGTAATAACATTGCGACAAAAAAGTCTTATTCAATTATTCTTAAAATATTACAAAGTATCTTCGGCTGTTTACGTTACTATGTACGCTATCTAAATACGCAGAAAACATTAAAACAAAACATAACAAGAAATTTAAAAATCAGCAATCAGTCCTTCCAAAAATGTTATTCAAAATTTCAAATTTCGAAAACAGGTTTGTCGCAGCATCCCCATGTGTAATTTTATTACATCCCCCATCCCTCGTTTATTTAAAAAATGGAAAGCCGGCCAACGAAAATAATTGATGACGACTGGACTCACCCCCTTCGTAATCTTGTTGGGGTGAACAGATGAAGAATAGTTATTTATAAAATGACGCATAGACAATATTTTAAAATTGCCTTTTTTAAATTTTACTTTTTTTTAATTCTGTCATTTTAATTAATTTTGTAACATTTTGACTTTTAATGAGTTAAAATGATTAGAACGTATTTTCGGTCAGTAACTAAAATGTCGTGCACCGGTTACGGTTGCGTATTGGACTCAATTAATCATTAGTACCTACTTAAAGAAGACCTAATATATAAAAAAATCTTAAAAACATGTTCATAATAAAATCATATTATTAACAACGAAGTTAGCTAGGAATTACATGTATACTAATATTATAAAGTGGAAAACTTTGTTTGTTTGTTTGATTGTAATGAATAGGCTCAAAAACTACTGGACCGAATTTAAACATTCTTTCACCATTCGAAAGCTACATTATCCACGAGTAACATAGGCTATATTTTATATGAAATATGTTTGATAAATACATTTTGAGGCGGTACAAAGTTTGCCGGGTCAGCTAGTAATTAATAAATGAGATAATTGACGTACAACGCCATCTACCGACAACTCAAGCAATGTGCGTAGATATTTCAATTACTAGTTCTAAACACGATAGCAAATACTCATTGCACGCCAAACGCGCCATGCAGTCTCAATGCAGTCTGCAAAAAGTTAGCTTTGGTTAAGTGCAGTTTTATTTAACCTTTAGTTATCTCTAACAACGTTGTTAGTTTGAGAGACGTCATACTTAGTAGCTTTGGTTCAATATCGTTTATTTTTGAATATAAGTTTGGAGTTGATGTGCTTGCAGTTCACCTGATGTTAGGTGGTCACTGCCTCCCATGGTCATCTGCAACTAACTCCATATAGAACAAGCTCTTTCGAAGCAGATGGAAGCGTTGCCACTCATATGTATTCTCCGCGCCAAACTGCTAGTCCGCTCTGAAGTAGTTGCGAACAGGTGTAGTCATACAATTTGCTACGGCGACGCGATTCATTTCTATATTCAGAGCGGACTAGCAGTTTTACGCGGGTTATAACATTTTAATCATACACTAAGGTTTGATTGATATATTATTTAGCAATCCAATAGTCAGTATAATGTAGAGTCAATCTCTACAACACCTTCTAATAATAGTTTTCTCTAGATTCTTTGATTTTATGCAGCGTGTTAAAATATGTAAGACCCGTAAGCGACCACATTGCCATTCGCTCGAGGCTTAAGGCCGTAATTTTTACGGCCATTCGTACAACCATTCGTATACATTAACACCTTAATTAGATCTACGCACACAATCAAACACGCAATTAAAACCCAAAGCACGAAGATAGACACCTAAAACCTTTGCAACGGAATAGGGATGGCGATTCTTTCCGAAAATATCGATTCTTGAAGCGATTCGATCGAAGTGTGGTATAGATAAAAAAATCGATGCCTAAAGAATCGATTCATCATAACCGATTTTAGATCTATTTAGGCGAGAAGCTAGCAGAAAATGTCCTCAGGACCAAACAATCACTGAAAAAAAACGTCTTTAACACATTTGTTAATATTCAATTGACTTCGACAAAATCGAGTTTCGATTTTCTAGGATGAAATATCGATTCACTGAATCGATTACTGGATATCAATAAAAATAATCGTTTTATCGATTTTTTTATCCTAAATATCGATTCTTCGATTAATCGTTCAGACCGCCATCCCTACGTAAGAACAATTACAACATGATACGGTATTGATATTAAAAACTCTGTTTTTGTTACCTATCTTGAAACAAAGCGTCTATAATTCGTATGAAGTGACTTGCACTTACTTTTGTCTAGGTCTGTATTCAGAAAACGTATTTAGTTTTTTTTTATGTACTTTAAGAGATAATTGTTGTTAATATCGGTCGGAGATCGTTGATGGAGCGTTTAATTTTAAAATGAATTTTGTAGCAACACCCGATGACTTTCGCGGGTTTAGTCATTTGATACTAATGATCCCCATATATGGATGGAAGAGAATTTAAAGGTGAAGCGGCGCGCGTTTCCAATGCCGATGTTCTCACGGTATTTGACGTGGATGTGAGAGATGGGAAGATTTCTTAGCAATTAGCATTTATCAAATATATATAATTATTTGGTTAAAATGGTTCTATTTTTCTGATCTATTTGAAAATCTTACCATTATGGGTTTACGGGTAGACAAATCCAAAAAGCTCTGTCTGCTCTTTATAAAACCCAGGTTTAGGTGGAATAATAAAGACACAATAAATATGAAATATCATTTTTACACATTTGAAAAAGGTCTACTGAACATTTTCTGCTATTACATCAGTCAAGTCGATCTTATGCGATGCAACGCTTAGGCGTCTTATTGGTCTAATTCTAGTACATTTATTTAAACCAATCGTAGAGAATTTTCAGTCAATACGTATTAAGCAATCTATTTCCGCACACTCGGCAAGTTTATAGACACTTATACAAAAAATAAGAGTCTATTTATTTACTCGTCTGCGACTAAAATAGTTAAAACTAAATAGCAGTAAATAAAGGGTGTGATAAAACTTTCATATGGAGACGCTGCCTTAAATTTTAAGTTTATTTCAGAACTGCAAAAGGTGACTAAGTTCCAAAAGTGTACAGTATGAATAATGTATGAACAACTTCATACTTCCCGGCCCAAAAGCTGGTATTTGGGAATAAATTCATCGAAAAACGCCTTTTATACCACATTAACATTATTTATGTCGCTCAGAGAGAGGAAATATGATCGCAGTACCGATTGTTCGGGCCAAGCAAAAACTGGACTGTTTTTATTTAAAAATGACTGAAAAACGGCATACGTTAATATTAAAGGGTTGAAGAAGGATTTCTTTGAGTCCGTTGGCAATAATGTCACACCTATTACGGTATGACATGTCACGAGTATGTAGTATGTAGCGATGCATATGTGGCCAACTTCAGGTAGGTCTGATCTGGCCAAATGTCCAAGGCCAGCAGTACCTAGCTACTTACCATCAGGTAGACTACATACTCAATACATCAATATAATAGGTAACTAGAGAATTTAGGGGTAACAGTCGAGTAAAACTTCAAACTCATTTTAAATTGACTATTTCCATAAGTGGCAGTAACAATCAAATATCAAATATGATCGGTAGCTACTCAACTTCATAAACAAATATTGTATCGATTTTCAAATTGCTTTTAAAATACCGTTTTAAATCCTGTCAGTCAACATGATACTGAAACGTAAATATGAGCTTTTATCTAGTGTCTATCTAATATGACTATTAAATTTATCTAGCGCTTAGTTTTGAGCACGTACGAACTTAAAAAATACCGATTTATTTGTAATTTAAGTGATCTTATTTTGATATACTTTTTTCTTTTTAAAATCACATTTAGTTTAAGTTCTTAAGGTCTTATAGACTTAATGATTTATAGTCGAATAAACTGAGACATTTTTTTTAAATACGTAATATAGTGTCTGATATCTATTTTGCATTTTGTATATTAGCACTTTTAACACTGAATCGAATTAAAAAAAACACTTTAAACAACGTTATTAACTTTCATGGCTCCACACAACAACTCCCTCTATTATGGTAACCATGAACAAAGAGGAGACAAACACCCAAACCGAAAATAGAAACCAAAAATACTTCGATGTCCTCACCGGGGATCGAACTTGAAACAGATCACTGATCACAGAAAATGCATAATAAGTCGTACACGCAAAAACTAAAATTGAGTTGCTCTCGCATTTACAGCACCTAATTCTGCGTAATCAAAATAAATACGTTTACTCTATAAGGCGAAATGCAGCTATAATCAAATTATACAATCATTTAAAGCTTTAGCATGAAACTTTCTACGAAAAACTTTATGAATACCATATTTAGCTATGAAAAAAATACAAGATGGTTCCCTTGCCATCCAAAATCGAATGATTGAATCGTGAGATATTTCCAAACAGTGCATTACTGACTTGTTCGACTGTTTAAGGTACGCGATGAGCAATGAAAGATATATTTTGAAGTAAACTTGGTAATTTTAACACAAGGAATGATTAGGAACGTAAAAGTTATTTAGTAATTTGATGCTGGTAGCATCCTCTGTAATTTGACTGGAATACTCAATTTGACATGTAGACAGACCGGGTTGGATACATAATATACAGTTCTAAGTAGGTACATATGTACGTGGAAGTCTTTAATTTTATATATTTTAAGATTTTTAACAAATTATATTCTACAAAACTTCAGTTAGTTAGACAACCAGCTAAACATATTAATTTTTTACGCAAATTCCATCGCTCCATACCCCTCCACAACACAAACAAGTACCCAAAACCGTTGCTTTAAGAAATCTGAATTTGTTCAGCTTAAACAAGTCCAAGATATTATAGCAAGAATGTAAATGCAACAGGATTCTTATAAGCCCTTAAGAGTAGTGACACTCATAAAATTCTTCAACAAAAACTCAGTTAGACTTCGGGACAGGCTGAATCGAATATGGCTAATAATACCTTTTAATGTCTTATTAGTGCGCATAACAGGCATTGACTTGGTTTTATCTATTTTTGTACTCAATTCAATCTAAAAAAGGTATTTATCACAGCTAAAGGTTGGTAAAGTCCTTCGTTCGGTGGCAGCAACGACACCTAATTCTGCTAACTCTTTTAAGTGTTTCTAAGTTTCGCTTTGAAGGGTAACTTACTCTTCTGAGTCACTTCTTCATTACTGAAGGTCGTGTCTCTGTCTACTGTGCAGGTGTGCTGCAAATTTCGCCATAGCTCGGTCTTCTGCTTGTCTTAGGCATTCTGTGGCAGACTTTTTTGTTAGGTCCTTAATCTGGTCAGACCTGGTTGGCGATACCTCGAGGTCTTTACCCACTTTCCCAACAACCATGATCTTCTCCAAGCAGTCGTCTTCCCGTCGTGCTATATGGCCAAAGTAAGAAAGAATTGTTAGGAGACAAATGGTCGATAGCCTTGTTTAGTTTTTTTTAACTTACTTAAACAATGATTTAGTCCACGGAGGTAGCGGCGCAACTATGATTGACCTTAGGACTTGAATTAATAAAGCTAAGAACGGCAGGTTGACTCTGGAGGCACATAGGGTCATAATAAAAGTATTAAGCGGTTGCGTTTTGATTTGAAGGGTGTGGTAAGGGAGATATACTTATACTAGGCTTTCCTTAGTCCTCAGGAGTAGCAGCGCGTCTTAAGCTTAACCGACTTCTACTTCAATCCTATTTGTGGTTGTCAAATATCCATGGCGGTATTAGCTACTTACCATCAGGTGGACGGACAGTAGCCCCCCTTTTGAACCCCTTCCCCTCCATACATTATCATAAACACGTCACCCCACCACAGTTTTCCTTGTAAAGACGATTACGAATCCAATGATTACGCATTAAATTAATAATAAACAATCGATTTATATGCAATTGTCGCATTAAACGAATAGAATATAATAACTGTACGTAATGCACAACTCAAAATATATTTTTCGGCCGATAATGGACCGTTAAAACGACGAAAACGGTATAGAAAGTGGTAATAACATATTTGATGTCACTCGAAGGTATAATTTCGTTGTACGTGATCGGGAATCGAACCCTGGGCCGGAATACTGATGTACGCGCACGTTTATGACGTTTTCTATGAATACACACATTGACACAAAAGCTAAGTGTGTGTAATGTACGCAAAAATATGGTCGATTCATTATTTTAAGTCTTGATAAGTATTGAGAAAATGATTAAATACAATTTGGTGGTTTACGAATCTATTCAAATTTATATATTTATTTATATTTATATTTAAAAAATAATAAATTAAAACAATCTAAATTTACGATAAATAAAATTACAATTTAATTTAATTTAAGGTATTAAAAAATTAAAAGAAATATTAAGCATGAAAATTATTTTTAATAAACTTAATTTAAAAAAATACGTTCTAAATTTAAACAACTACAATATGAATTATAATAATCCGAACAAAACGGCCAGCTGGTTTCTTAAACAGATACGCAAGCGAAACTTCAATTATAAGGCCAGTAAAGTAATTCCAGTGACCATATACCATCCATTGTGAAACTTCAATAACGCATGCGTAGCCCGCATATTAAAAACCCTTGCCCGAGCTAAAGTATGAGCGAAAACGGGAAACAATCGCCCCGCCATATTTGAAATCGGCGTTTGAATATGGAACTATTTAAAATTTCGAATCCGTTGCGTTATCGCCGCGACGTGCCGCCATTTCCCGATTGTTCTTTTTTAATTCGAAATTGGAACGCGCTATGACAATATCCGTTTATTAGGTTAAGGCGGTGTACACTACACACGTGACGTAAGTTTAACAAGCATTTATTCATGGAAATGTACATATTATGAATAAATATTCACAATTTCCCAATTTACAGTAATAAATAGTATAGTCTATCTGTGTTTAAGTAACTACCGTTTTCATAACTTGTATGATACCAAAAAAACCATGATCAATATTTTTGTCTTAATTTTTTTTACGAAAAAGCTGAATGCAAATAGGGGGCTCTTTACCACTTAAGGCGCTTCTCTTGTCACGTGTGTTTATTCTTGCACGGGATTAGTCGTGGAAAAGTTTTTTTTATAATATAGGAGTAGCAAGAGAGAATGCAGTGGCTACTGCCACCCATGTACGTCTGTCATCAATCCCGTATAAGATTAGATTTCCACCTGACGTCGGCCACAGATGCGCCGCTACTACGGACTAAGCTGGACTTGAAAAAGTTTGAACAAACTTCATAATTTAAACTTGAGTAAGAAATACACGCATAAGACATTACTACGGGAATAATTCGGTATCATAACGGTTTGAACGTTAAAGGAATGAACGACGTCATTTCATTCACTCCACTAAAACGTAGCTTCCTGTTGCTTTATCGTTAAATCGAATGGGACCGAAGTCACCCGAAGTTAACTTAATAAGGATTCTTTAGAAATTGTATTGAAGGCTATTGAAACAATAGAAATTGGTGATACTTCCTGTTGTTCGATTGTTTGAATTAATGTTTGAGTGTTTGGGCCTTATCGCGTGCGTGGAGCGTGCCAGCTTAGTCTTGATGTATGCGACGTTTAAGAATGACCTTTAAATTCTGTTTTATTGTAATTGATTATATTCTACTTCACATAAGCAAGTACAAACGTTTTCCTGTAAACTACATTTGCGAAATGTAAGTGGCATAGGAGCATGCAGTCCACCTGATAGTCAGTGGTAATTACGACGTATACAATGTACATTTGTACGCAACCCAAATAGCTATAGATTTTTATCTAAGGTTCACCACAAATGCCATGTTATATTTTCTACTTGCTGCTTCCGAGAACTTTGTCGTAATGCGTCTGTCCCTTACCACACTCTTCGAAATAGCACACTGCAGCGCTTAACACTGACATTATAACGCTGAACGTATTGCAGTGGTAACTTCGGAGTAGAATCACGAATACTACCACCTTACCTTACCACCAAACAAAGGTTTTACAAAGCCGCATTCGCCGCAATCGAAAGCAGCAGTAGTTGTCCATAAAATTAATTCAAATTTAATTGCTCCCTACAAATTACTTCAACTGATTTGAAACTAACTCACTTCAACATAAAACTGAGATTACGTTATCACGGCTCCCCAATGGTAACAAATTGGTGACTTCCTCCATTTTTATTTTTATTGACAAACCGTTTACAATTGGTACGGATTCAGTCTTGGATTGGTCCGCGATCCATTGTAGTGGATCGGAGTTCGTCGTTTATGTTATGGTGAAGTAGGACTTCAACTGCACTCTGAATAAACAGCAGCGAAGAACGTGTGCTTATCCACATTCAGCTTAGTCCTTATATGAAGCAAGGACATATTTTTCGGCATCTCTCGACTTAAAAAAACGTCTTTTCTAGACTGACAGTGTATGCGTTGCATTTTTAAAGACTAAACTGGAACATATGCATTCCAATTTAGTTCAAGCACTCTTGTGTTCAAAACTCGAAATATCCTAAAAATATTATACAGTTAAAATCACTTTAGTTTTTTACAATAAGGAAATATACATTAAAATTGTTTTAGTACCTAAAAAATGAGATATCGTAGATAGAAGCAAATTAATGAAGACAGTTATAATTAACTCCAACACGATTTAAATATTTTACAGATTTGGATTTTAAAATATTATTTACAAGTTAGTTACGTTACGTTTAACGTTTATTATGTTATTTACAAATTAGATAATCTCATCAAAATTATTTATTATCATACTAAAGGTTTTAAAGATTTATAAGGTAAATATATAAATACAAATTTTAATTTCCAAGTGTCGATAGTGTCAAATATACATCAAAGAACAAATTTCTGCCCCAATCCATTGGCCAGTAGGTACGCTGGCCCTATGCAACAATATTCTAGTAAGAATTACAATCAAAATGATGAATCAGAAAAAGCGAATTGACGCTCAGCCCATTGTCACATATCAATTTTAAACCCGAAAACTACATCGCAAAAAATAATAATATATGTAAAGATTCACCCCATTTTCGAAACAGTAAGCGCGTTTTCCATGCGTCCACTTACGCAACCCTTCGAAAAAAACATAAAATAAAAACTGTGAGGGGTCCTTTAAAATCGTTATTATAATCTCGGACGCCATTTGCTGGGGAGTCGCCCTTCGATTTTTAAATCTTTTTTCAACAAAACCCTTTGATCGTGCGTTTTGGCAATATCTCCCGCTCGAATGGACGACGCGACTATGCGACGCGACTATGCGACATTTGGTTATTTTGGATTTTATTGATGCATATTTTAGATTAAGTTTAATGCCCACCCGTTGTAAAGATTATATGATCGCAATCAATCATTTACTCTTTTATCGCGTATATACATTAAGCGTTATAAATATAGACACAAAAGGCTTTATTTAAATTGTTGTGTTTAATAATTAACTTAAAATGTGATAGGGTTCGAGTCCGGCGGTACGAAGCATAATAGAGCAATTAACGTTAAAATATTTAATCTTACCCGCATCTTTGTAAACTGAAAATTGAGGTGTAATTAAATATGTTATACATAAAAACAACATTATTTTATTAATAAATAGAACAATTTTTTTAGGCCTCTAACTTTGTGTCTCATTTTTCCATTCTTAATATATAACAAAGTATATAATAAAGTTTAACTTCTGTTAATAAATCAAGTTCTTTAAAAGTCTACGTATTTTAAGATGTTCGTCAATTTCAACCTTATAGAAGCAATGTAAGGTAAATTTGATAATCGGCATCTTCAAGCAACGATCAATTAATGTTTGAAAGCCACCACACCCGTTCGTAGAAGCACAATGTATTGCCAAACGAACGCAGTATATCAGATCATATACAAATTCGATAGTCATACGTGCTTGCTCCATCACTTGCAAGAACAATCAGAACTAACGTAACATCCTATTAATCAACTCATTTAAAAGACAAACAATTCAAAAAGACGTGTGGGAAAACGTATCCAACACATTCCAAATTCGAATGAATCTGAAAGGCGAGCCAGATTTGAAAAGAGAATGAGATTTGAAATAGAACACGCCATTAGGAACGAACACAATAGTCTCATTGGTAGATTTGAAAAAGGAACAATTTGTTAAACGTCAAATATGAACTTTTTATTTCCGTTGTAATGAAGCGCATGGCCAGTACGCAGCCTAGAACATAAGCTTTTTGTGGGATCACGCCGCTCGTTTTTCATTCGTTTTGTCTGTATGTTCGGTACTTATTAATGTCAAAATTAAAATAAGAATCCGAGTAATAGCCGAAATGCCACAGGCGACAAGATTATTACGTTATTAAACTCGCTGTGCCGGCTACGTCCTAATTAATAATCAGTTCTCGCGAAATACCTAAGCATTGCTATGTTCAACTAGTTACCCCTGACTTTGCTCGTACTAAGGTCTCTCGCCTCTAAATATTTCTTCCATAGGAAACTTTATTCGATACTAAATCCAGTATTATCCCGTACAATCTAGCTACTAGTTTTTAAGATGAATGTATGAATATCCATCAATTTTTAATAAATTAAATAAAAATAAATTAATTTTGGACAACTTTATTACGAACAAACTTCAGCATGTAACACACGAACAGACAAACAGCGCATCTTTCATACCATATTTATTTCTCCAACACTATAATAGATGGTGTTGTACGTATTTAAAAACGGAACAAAAAATAACAAAGATTTTTACATATCAGATTCAGAGATTGGTAGTGTACACTTTTTGCGTTCTGCCTACATATTGTTATTCTCTCGTGCGTTCAATTCTAACAGACTTTCTATCTTCGAATCGTTTATCTGCCGATCACAGAACACGAGCAATGACATGAAACTATCAATATTTCTAATAACGTTTAAAAACAAAGTAATACTTACGTCTACTCCGGCCATATTAATCATTCGAACAAATTTCCGTGCGCCATGTCATATGAAGTTCGTTTATTAAAAATGTGACGTATCAAGATCAACATCTCATAGAATGAGATAACAAATTACAGGGGCGTAGGGAGAGAGTGAGATGGATGTGTGCTGACATTTCAACGGGTCATCAACCCTATTGCGTCCTGCTCTAACGAGAATTCGAAGATTTGATTTGAATTGTTCCTAATTTTTTTAATATGAGTCGGTCGTTACGATCCAAGTCGTTGAATGACGTTTATAGCGTTTCACATGCTTTATTAAAATTTATTTGTTGAATGAGCTTCCGTTTTATGTTTCAACTCCTTAATCTATAAAAGCATAAATGTGAAATATCGCTAAGTAATTTTATATCTCCAGAGATTGATAATAGCGATCGCTTCCAACTAAAACGTCCGCTTAATCGCGATTTAAGAATCCGCTTTTTTGTTCCACGGTTTTGTGTTACTGAGTACGTTTGTGTAAAGTATTATGATAAATCGCCATCTTGTAAACGGCAGACTTTTCGATTTGCGATACAAATTCTCTCTCGTTTTTAATATTATCGTTTCGTTTTGCGTATTTTGAACTGACTGTGCTTTGGTCTGAATTGTGTGATAAAGGTACACCCAAAACACCCTCATTTTATTTTAGGGTAGTTCATACCCACCTTTTTGTAACAAAGAAACATACAATCCATCTATTGATAAGTTACTGCCACTCTTGCGTATCTATAATCAACCCTAGATAGAATCTCCTCATCCCCAGATATGTTGCCACTCCTAAGGACAAAATTTAGAATACCTCATATAACAGTTACCCTTACCAAACCTACCCTACCCTTAATTCGCAAACATTACATACAAAATATATCTATGACTTGCAACGGCTTAACCATAGCACTTCGGTCATATTCTGCAACCCAATAACATAAAAAGATTAGTTCGAATGGACCTCTTCATATAAGGCGCAGCGATGTTCATATAGCGGACAGCGTCCCTAAGTCCGAATTAAAATGCACGAACACAGTTCTATTCGAAACAAAAGCTACAAAAATGTTAAATAGCGACTATAGGACTCATAAGCGGTCATAACTGGTTACAGCGATCCATTTATGGCAATGTAATCCTATTGTGTGTCCCTCTAGTGTGCGTTTATATGAATACGTAGTTTAAAATGTGT
The DNA here is from genome assembly GCA_014595695.2 of Epargyreus clarus clarus. Taxonomy (NCBI): domain Eukaryota; kingdom Metazoa; phylum Arthropoda; class Insecta; order Lepidoptera; family Hesperiidae; genus Epargyreus; species Epargyreus clarus. The sequence goes on from JACTTY020000076.1 coordinate 935,551, forward strand.
TCAATCATTAATTTCGTCTGTAATTGAACGAGTAGCGATCTCGATGTGAGCAAAAAGCGTGTTTCTTCGAACCGCTCGAGTATTAAAGTACCGATCGGCTGACGGGCGGACATCTCGAATTTATACGTTCATAAAATTCTTTTGTCAAATTTACGTCGAAGTTCCACCGGCACGCTTGCCCGCTGGATTCTTTACCGAAATCATCGTCTACGTCGGTTTTTCTGCTGGTTATTATGGAAGTACGGGGAATATTCCCGCGTTACAATAATAACGATCGCTTTGATTCTCACGGCCGTGCGATATGTTGGAGCGGAGTCCATAAAATCTCTAAAGATAAAAAGGAAGTATGTAAGGGTTGTAAGTAGAAGAAAATAAACAAAAACTTCATTCAAATCAAGACGTTTTAGTTAAAGCAGATTCTTTACAGGATTCTTTTGAAACACGAAAGAGCTTAAAAAGAAGCTATTTATGTCAGATTAAGAAAGAACTAGTCTATTTATGAATGGGTGATCGACAATAGCAAATATTTATAATAATTAATGACATAGATATTATAAATATGCAGTCATACAGCAATGCAATTAAATAAAAGCAACGTATAATTAGTTCGCAAGTGACATATGAAAGACACAAGTAGGTATTGAAACACGAAATAATTTTTCAAAATTAATCACCACTGCTTATCATTACAAAATTAGCTACTTAAGCTCACTAGTACGAAATTCCGTCGATAATTACTCTTAAAAGTATAGCAAGCGCATTCATCATTATCTAAGACGGTATCAGCTACCAAACCATTTTCTATTCATTAGTTTGTAAGGACTGTACTGCAGTGGCCTGAAATTCGGTAACCGCCTCTACATTAATAATTACTTCTCAAAATAATGCCGATCTGATTCACGACCGCGATAAGAGTACGGTCGGCATCCGACTACCAGATTATCGGCATAGTGCAAGTATGACCAGTAGCGTTGGTTGTGACGTTAATGCCTACGCTACGGATGCGTTACGGCGGGGTTGGATATTTTGGAATTTTGATTTTTTTTTTTTGGTTTTAAAAAAAATTGTTACGATTTTTTGGTGACATTTGAGTCTTGGGCCGTCACGATGGATGGATCTGTATATTTTTTCGAAACTTCGAAAATTATTTTTACTATCAATGTATTTCTAGAAAAAACAAAAATATATGTGATAATATTTTAAACAACCATAAATTTCCAAAAAAAAATAGAGGTACCTACGAACCTCGGACTGCAGCGTAAAAGGTCGACATTTACTACTAAGCTATAATGAGTGTATACGCGAGAGTTGTTCGTATTGTAAGGTAAATAAATACAATATGACAATTTTAATTTTAACGTGAAATGAAAATATTTTGAATTATTTTAACCCTATACTTGGCAGAGAATTTTATCCTAAAAAAATTGTACTTTTGCTACTTCCCTGCGTTAATTGGGTTATAAGGATATTAGGAAAAATAAAATAAAAAATCTCTGAATTTCAGTTTTCAGAATATAGTATGTGTCTTTAAGTGCACACTGCCAGGTTCACGAGAAAAAAAATATGTGTCTTTAAATGCACACCGCCAAGTACTCACTAAACCTAAGAAATAATTAAAAAATATAAAAAAAATATCATACATTTTGAAAATACTAAAGATATAAGTCTCGGAAGTTATGACATGTCAACAAGTTTTGAGATATTTTAGTTGAGTTGAGAGATTAGAAGACCTCCTCCCAAAAAAACACAGTTCTCACATAAAGCGACTCGAAACTTTTTGAGTGGCAATAATTTTTGTTTACCGCTGTTCCCATGACGAAACAGCAACCAGGAATTACAAACGAAGATGTCCAGGATCTGTGAGGACAATACTAACAATGGCCTATCACATTTGTACGCTATAAAGCGACTTGTCTGTTTAGACCTGCATCCATGTTTCCGTTAGAATGTTGTATTAAATTTGAGCATATGATTGGACTTTATTCCACTTGTTTGAAGGATGGTAAGAAGATATACTTTTCTGAGGCATTCCAGCTTAGTCTTCAGGGCTAGTGGCGCATCTATAGCCGACCTTAAGTGGGAATTTGGTCTTATCTGGGATTGATATTGCAGATGTTCTGAAATCATCATTATTGGAGATGTTTACATTTTTGACAGAAGACGCTATTGATTGGACAGGACTTGAGTTCAGGGACGTCTTTATGAGACCTAGATATCTGGAATTCATCTTTCTAGGGATTTGCTGGATTCTACATCCGATTTAATTACGCAATTTAGACACCAAAGCTAGAATTTTTCGGCCTCCAGTCATCTGAAAAAAATATTGCAAGCTAAGGACTGGGAATTTAGTGGAAACGGGGAAATATTAATTTCAGTCATGAATTATAAAAAAAAACTCTGTCTGAATTTTGTTCACCCAACCCCCTACCTTGTGTGCAGAACCTTAGTATATAGTAGCAAAGTTGGCAGTGTGCATTTAAAGACACAATATTGACAAACAGTAATATTGTATGTCGTTGGCAGTGTGCATTTCAATGCACACATAACAAAAGTCATGAATTACTATATATTCAAAACATTATATCTCAAAAAAATATCACCAAAACATTGCATAAAGCTTGCAGAAAGTAAGATTATATAAATTTCGTACATATAACTTAATTTTATTCAGTTAAAATAAGATTCTTAGAGAGCGTTGCGCAGGCGATGAATGACGGCTCGCTATTTTGTTTACCATTTACAATGTGTGAACGAGACAGATATTGATTTCATTTTCTGTCATAAAGAAACGTTTGCTAATTCGCTTTCAGTTATTATTAGTAAGATTCGATGTCGCATTATCCGAAAAAAAAAATCTGATTCTAATGTGCATTTAAGTGCACAATGTCAAGTATAGGGTTAACAGCAATATTAGAGTATTTGACTATAAAATATATAAGAACGTATCATGTTAGAGGTATTACAAGGAATTATGACATATTGAATTACTCGTACAATGGAATGTTAAATACATTCATATACTTGTTATATGACAAAAGGCACAAAAAGTATGTTATTTAAAGGTTAGTGGAATAGCCCAATTTTTAATTTGCATTTGAATTATGTTTTGGCATTATTCGCATATTATTAGCCTTTATTTAAACAAACTTTTTTATATAAATCCGAAATTTAAGAGTAGCTTTACTTGTTATAAGATCTATATCTTCTATAGCTATAGTAACATAGGACAGCTACTCCTTAGTTATTGTTTTCACAAAAAATTGGATTCTAAAGGTAACATGGTAAAGTTATTGTCATAATACATTTTTAAATGTCATAATTAAAGTGTTTTTCTTTTCATTTATGTTGCTTACGTATCACGATGGAGCGTTAGGGACTAAAACTGTAGCAATTACCTGAAATTTTAAAATTTGAGATATTGTTGGATTCGTCTCAACTGCAGGAGTAATGTCTTCATTTACGCAGTCTGAAAGTTTTACAATTACAAGTCTTCCTTTCTCCATTCTTCCAACCACCAACAATCCCCGCCCATCAGTACATTGCGCAACAGTTGCATCAGTTAATTAATTTCATACGGTGTCAGTATCGATCACCGGGGATTTGGTAGCGGCCATAGATCAAACATTGTTGACGTGATCTGTGTGACGTAACGATCGTGATAAGAACCTCCTATGGTAATTGTTAAATATTGTACCAGTACAGATTACTAAGTCGTGCCCGCTTCAGTCTCGATCAATGTCATTGGTTTGTGATATGTGAAGCAATACTCATAAGTCATCTGTAAGCCGCCTCGTTGGCTGGAAACTACAGTATGCTACCAATATTGTGGGTGTTACAAGCTTATCAAAAATGAGACCAATTGTAAACAGTGTTTTACATGCGATCTTTTTGACAGATGTAACAACAGAAAATTTCTTTTAGTAGGAGCATATTTAGTTATCTATGTTAGGTCTAGTATTGAATTTAGCATAATTCATATCACATACAGGCTGTTTTATGATCCTATATATTCTAGAATCGCGTATTTTCTTAAAGCTTTTCTATTAGTTATTATTAAAATAATCTCTTGAAAAAATGTTACACTATGTTTGTTTTTACATGTTGGATGAGCGAGAAAGATATTGATAAAAGACGCCATTTTTGGCTACAATTTTTATTGAAACAAGTTATCTAGTGTCATTCAATTGGTCACGTTTGACGCGGTTAGTTTCCAAGTTTTAATCTAGTATAAATAGGACACGTTCAATGCTAATGAGGTAGTGAACGTACTCAAAACTATGTTGTACAAATACAAGTTTTTCAAATAATAGAAAAATACTAAATTGGTGAACTATTAAGAAATACAACCTTCAGTAACATATCCTTTCTATTAGTAATCATGTGACATTTATAGTCAATTCGAAAATGCTAACTTAATGTTTTATTTGAATTTTTTTTCTTAATGAACGTCGTTAATGCAGTTATTTTTTACAGCGACATAGACAACTTCTTTACTAATAGTTTTTTTTTGGAGATCACAGAAGCAAAAACGCCTGAAGACTAGTTGGAACGTCTTATAAGAAAACTACCTTAAAAATTACGCTTAATACCAACGTTAGAGAGATACACAATTTCACACATAGCGAGCTCAAAAAAGACATATGGAAACGACATATGGAAAAGACATATGGAAACAGACAAACATAAACAATATAAAGAAAATTGCTGTTCTTGTAGAAAACAAACACGACCGCTTAACAAATGCAATTTAATGCAATAAAACACTTTTATCCATAATAATTTTTATTTAAAAATTGACTTTTTTGCATACGGTACATAAGTGCCACGTGTTCAAAGCAGCGCAAACATAGCATTGCAAATATAAAGATTTTTGTACACCCCGATAACAGTATGTAGCACGACTATCGACCCTATTCCCTTGTTAAAGGGCTTTTGGGCAAAACAATCTAATTTACATAACCACGCCGTACTCATTTCTGGTACTAGACAATATGGTAGAGGAATTTAATTACTTCATTTGGCAACGAATTCTGTTGAACATTGTTTAAACTGATTGATGTCCGGGAACTATCTTTGGATTGTGAGATATTTGTTCCATGTAGATATTGTATATATATCTTAAATTTATTACAAGAACTGCCTATATATTACGTTATGACATACTAGTGTGGTAATTTATAATAAAATCTATAGTAAAGCCTTTATACTTACGAAAGTAATAATAAAAACTGTACATAAATTAAATAAAAAGTTACGATGATTTAAAATACGTTTTTTATTATAATTTTTTTTATATATACATTTATTTTCTCATTCCATCCAAATCATTTTGTAAGATATCAATGACTTAAAAGTAATTGTAGAAAACTATATATCCATGAATTTTAAAAATTAAAAATACTTAAAGTCGTACTTTTGGTCCTTCGAGCCGGATCTTCAATCGTGAAACCTAAATTTACATAAACAGACACATCAAGTTACACAAGAATAAAAGTAACGGCCAAGTGGACCAAGGTATCTAATTAGATGTGTTTCGGTTCACACAAAACGGGTCTTATCGTCGATCTCCACAAAAACCGCGCGTCCGGTAATGGGCGGTCAATAATAGTTTTCCATCAAAGTTAAATTTCTAATCGGAATCTGACGTACGGTATGTAGAGCATGGGTACCGTAAATGCTCGCGGGCTTACGCGTAAAGCTGCTTACACATCTGCCGATACGTCGACACTTAGCGTAAGATAGGTAAGCTTTTATCACGGTGGTGTCCTAACGTGGTTCAATACGCGATGTGCCTTTCGCATGCCTATTTCTATCTAATAACAGCAGTGCTAAGCGCTGCCTTCAGCCTTGAAAGGTGTAAAGGAGACTAATTTACCCGAGGCGTTCCAATTTAGTTCTCAGGGGTAGAAAGGGGTAGAATATGGCCAATCTCAGCATTCCTATTTTATCTGGAGTTCATTACAGATGCCCATGGGTGGCAGTAGCTTCGTCAGACAGCACTATTTTGGATCACTAATATTGTATCACTTGAATTGATGATATGAATTAAATATTGGATCACTAAAAACTTCGAATAAAGTACATAAACATTACAAGCTACTTACAAATTTCAAGTATTTTTTTTTTTATTTTGTTTTTTTCTTTTTTTTCAAATAAAGCCGTTAGTATAAGTCAAAGTCTGCAATGTGAATAGGGCTTAATAAGTAATAACGTCTTGCGTATTAAGTTGTACTGCTCGTTTTAATTGAGACTTAGATTTCGGTGTGGGCGTTGTGCGTTGCATAAACAAAATAACAAGAACTTGTTTATGTTTTTGAAGACAACGAATAGGCCATCGATCTGGCTTTCTTGTCAAATGGTCCTTCGAGCCGGATTTTTTTAAAATAAATGAGCTATAATTATAGTAGGTGTTTTTGTGATTTTTCTTGTTAAAACACTAAGTAATTATTTAAATGTGATAAATGCATATAATATGAGGTGATAGCTTAGTTTCAAATTCGGCCTCTCCATTTGTGAGTCCAAATTTCGAATTCGGTGATTCACTATTTTTTCGAAATATAAGCGTAGTTATGACTTGTATTAAGGACGAAATAAAACATGTAGGTTAACGAAATCTGATATTTTTTAAGTAAAAACAAAATTAATATAGTATGAAAGCTACCGATCAGCTAAATCCGTAGGTCGAAGGATGGCAAATCCATATCACTCTGAAAGAAGACTATTCCCAGCAGTGAGACAGGAGTGGATCGTCAAATTACGAATTAAATTATGAATACAACAGTTCAAGCTTTCATTTCTAGGAATTAGCTCTTAAAGTCGTTACAAGATCTTAATGGACAAAGTTTAGGCATTTCAGTAGTCTTCCTGGTCCATTAGTTAAGCCTATTATCTGTATAATGGTCTAAAATAAGCGGAAATAATTTCATAACTACTCATCGTGGACTATCATTTAATTTCAGACAAATAATATTGTTTAACGCTCTCGCTACCATGTAGTCATATCAATTTGTCTACATTTAAGTATATTATAACTAAGATGCTACGGTTTTTATGTCCCACTGCTGGGCACGGGTCTGTCCCGCAACTAGGGAATAAGAACAGATTTGAAGGTGTCGGTTATTTTTAACTTCTTAAGAACTGCGACAAGGTTTAAGAACCGAATCCGATTACAACTCTAAAGGACGGAAGCGCAGATGTTTAGCTACCAGCGGTCACCCATCCAACTTTCGACCGCGCTCCATGTTGCTTAACTTTGTAGATAACTAGAAGCTAAACGAGATTAGGAGTAGTTCTAGTATATAATTTACATAACTGTAATTATACAAATAAAGTTATAATTAGATAGTTACAAAATACACACTCCGTACTCTTACAAACTTTCGAAGATCATTATTTTTTTAACAGACACATCTCCTTATATTTTTATCCCAATAAGTTGAAGATCACACAACAAATAGAGGCGTCATCGAGTCAAAATCTTAAAGTAAATACTACGAAAATGTGAAAATGTAAATTTTACGGCGTCGAAACAGTCAAACACTTGTCTTATGGAAATAAATACTCTTTGATTTAAGAACAACATTAACAAGGGTACTCGAAAAAGTAGCTATGTCTACGCCGGGATCTTGTTCAAACACTTTGACGGATTAGAAATTCTAATAACCCTTTAGCTAACCTTAAACAGTGGTATTTTACTTTTCAAAAACGGGTTGAAATTGTACCTTATTTAACAATTTCATTGAGTTCGGCCCCGTCTTTTGTAAGGTAAAATTTTAATTTTAAAAAATGATTTTTGATTTAACCACCATTTTTTTAACTCTTTACTATATTTTTTTTTACAAAATAACTGCGTTCAAAATTAAGCAACGCTCTCAAGACTAATTTTCGAAATAATCACGATTCTTAGATTTGAATAGTAATTTATAAAATTATTATATTCTTTCGATAAAGTTGAGGTCATTTTGATAAAATATCAAATTTTGACATTTGAAGGCGAGCGCCAAAATCCAAATTTTGTAATTCTGTAACTTGTTCGGTCTATTTCTAGTTATGATTTATAACCAACTTACATTTTTTATTTTCAAATAAGGCTGATTACGCACTTAGCTATTAACGGCACAGATATTAATCAGCATAAACAAATGCACAGACCTAAAATTTCTATATAATCTGCAATGACCATCGGCAAAAGAATAAATAATACACTTTGTTACCATCGTGATATTTCGAATAACGGTGCCACCTAATCATTATAACGATTACAAAAGTGGTATTTATTACCGCCTTGTTTCACTACAAGCGATAAAAAGTAGCTTGAAAAAAAATGGCTATAAAAGATAGCTATAAAGTATGTAGTGGTTAAGAAACTGGGTCTCTTGATCGAGAGGTCCGAGGTTCAAATCCCAGGCACCCACCTCTGATTTTTCAGTCATGTGCGTATTAGAAATTATTTATCACTTGCTTATACGATGAAGGAAAACATCGTAAGGAAATCTGCATACCTGAGAAATCTTTAAAAAACTTTCATAGGGTATGTGAAGTCTACCAATTCGCACTTGGCCAGCGCGGTGGACTATGGTCTAATGCTTCTCATTCTGTGAGGAGACGCGTGCCCAGCAGTGGGACAGTAATGGGTTAATAATGATGTGTAGGTAGACAAATATGTAAGGTACCTATAGGTTATTTTATTTTAACATCTTACCCTAGAGACAGACAGTTGTTATTTAGGACATTTGCAACAGTTGTCAAGGCTTTGATGAAGTCATTTTTACGCCATCTAGGCTATAATAGGTGTTCTCTGCAACCTAAACACGTCAACAAAAGCAAATAGTGTCAAATATAAGGTGAATGTTCCCAATACAGACACAACATATTTATAATCGCAATGCTCTAAGAATCATAAAATTGTACTACATATAAGTAGAAGTATTTTCTTCAAAATCTCTCTTAATTTGTATAAAATACAACCCACTCGTAAATATACTATTTTTGACATTTGTACTTTCAAAGGTTCATGTTGGTGATTACAACTATCTTGTATACACTAATATTGTTAGTCGATAGATATGTTACATTTGGGTTGCAATAACCAGAGGACAAAAAATATTTTTTAGATGTCACAAATCTACATCTGTATTAACAATCTATCATCGCTTCTCGTAACTAGTAGCCGATGTCACAAGTGTCTAAACCGAAGAAAAATAAACGCGCCTCGGTAGCCACACTCTCGTTGATCGAATCAAACCTCACGTATGCCGAGGAATTCGAATTTCAAAAACTATAATGATTGATTGTCAACCAATGACAATCGCGTATTCAAATTCCTATACCAATTTGAATGTGGAACGAGTTCTTTTTCCTGTTGCGTGTGCGTTGCCAGTAACGTTTCAATAGAGTTTAATACAATAAGCAATTATTATGAAGCCATATTTTCTTGGACTTTGTTTTACTACTGTCGGTTGCTTCGCATAGATTAATTCTTATGAATATTATAGATACGTGATGATTTATCGCTAGAATGGTTCAAACAGTAGCCTATATGTTAGTGTGATTGAGATAATGATATTTTTTGTGTCAAATTTCATGTACAGATATTACTGTTTTTTATGATAATTAATGAAGAAATTGAATACTTATTGTTCACGTGTTGGAGTGGCTTTGAGCATAAAACATATTTTATTATATTTGGTAATTCAGGAATGAATAGAGAATTCAATTTCTTAACAGTAATTAGATACAGAAATGTCCCTGTTCCCAAAAACCGAGATAAATGATTCATGTGAATTTTCCCTTACTATATGAAAAGCAGAAACGTCCGCGAGGCGTTCCAACTTAGTTCTAAGTGTAGCATTTGTGGAGAAGTAGACATTTGCACAAGGTATTCCAACTTACCCCTCTATACTCCTGAAGAGTAGCAATACTTCTATCACCGACCAGTACCCTTACCAGGAGTTTTTACAATTCGAGAAATATGACTGTTTTGGTATTTGTTTACGTATTTGCCCATACAAATTCCAATCAGCGCCCCTAGCGGATTGTGTCAGAAATAGGAAATTGTATGGGCAAATACGTAAACAAATACCAAAACAGTCATATTTCTCGAAACGTAAAAACTCCGGTAAGGGTACAGGTAGAACTCCTAGTATTGACACAGCTGTCCACTAAAGGTAGTGGCTTACCAATTTAGATATGCTATTGCTCATTCGCTATTTCAATTTCAAAAAATCAATTCATACATAGTTTTTATTATTAAATACATAAGTTAGGATTGTTGCAAGGTGAGCAATGGGCTCGCATAATGAAATACTCCTCGCCATGTATGCAAATGCTTGGACATAAAGCTTTGAGCTTAAAGCTCGTACGCGGTTTCGTTCGCATATTTTATATCGAACTTTTAATTCATATCTTTCATACAAAAAATCCTATATAATACTACTTTTGACATATAGCTTATTATTTAAAGTCACAAATTATTATTTCAAAGTAATTCATGTATATGTGTACTTAAATACTAAAGACTATTGTGAACATTTTTGCCTCCAGATGGCGACTCTATCTATTTCCAACATTTTGGTTTAAAAACTTTTTAAAATCGTTAATATAAATTTAAATCGATTTTTTATAATTCCCTACTTAAACACTTAATCGAATACATATAAACAGACAAGCAAACAAATCTAAAATACTATTTTTCCGCCCATCCATTTCTCATTGTTGTTTCCTATATCAATACACAGACAAACAAATTATTCATATACAGAAGTTGTCTTTACGTTCCGCATCGCATACTCCAACTGATTTTAAAATCCAGATACGCGTTCTCATTTACAGGAATTTCTGGGATGATTCATTCGATACCTATATGATATTCGTTATGATACAATACGATATTTCGGAGTTTACAAAATTCAAGTAGCAGTCTTACTGTCCGCCTGATGGTAAATGGTTACTGATCATGATCATTTGTATTAAAAGACTAAAATTATCGCGGAATTGAGAAATTTTATTATGTAACGGGTTCTCATGATATGCGTTTTTACTTCCTGAAATATCGGCAATAAAGAAATTTAAAAACGCATATAGTGAGTACCCGTTGCATATTAAAAATACTAAATATTGTTTTAAATACTGCTAAACTACTATTGTATTAAAAACTACTAAATTACTTACATATTAAATTTGACCGTCTCATGTATATCTGCCTTAAAATATTTTTGAATAAACCTACAGTAACGCACAGTACAGAACATTAACAGATAGCCGCTGCCGTCTAACTTCATAAAGTAATAATAAAGTATTGTTATAAGGTAGAAATAGGTGATAAGGCCACTGCAGTTGAACTTGAACAGTTGAACAGTTGAACCTCAGGGGTAGCGGCGCATCTTTGGCCGACCTCAGGTAGGAATATCTAACCCTATCTGGGGTTGATTACAGATGTCCATGGGCGGCAGTAGCCACTTACCATCAGGTGGACTGCATGCTCATCTGCTTCTCTTATATTATAAAAAAAAGGTTAATGCTAAATAGCATTTCCTCCCAGTCAACCTTGCGGATGTGCAGAAATAAAATGAAGGCGGTTTAATATTACGTATAAAATATTACGTAAAGAACAATTTAGTCTACATACACAAAATATAACATACGTCTCACATATCTTAAAACGGAACCGAAACACAATGTTTATAAACCCGAATACCAAAACCGTATAAAATATTAACATAAAACTCCATTCCCCGAATCCGAACCCTTTGGAGTGAAAATCGAAAATTTCAAGAATCCCAAAACAGATATGTAAACATAGCTGTTATTATAACAGAGGTCACTGACACACAAGTGGGAACACTCGAATGTTTTATAGAGAAAACACTTCAAAACTTATATTACTATTTCCATACTTTAATTACGTACTTACACACCCACACACGCACACCTAAATAATTATAAGATAAACACATGGTTGAGTGAAGTAACAGACGTGAAGACATCGTTTATACCAGAATTGAGTTTGGGGTTTTTTTTTGTAATGTTTTCGGTTATTTGGTTTAACTTCCTGAAATATTTCTGAAACTTCGAAACTGAATAGAGCTTTTTAAGCCAATTTATATAAAAGCTGATGCGTATGTTCGCGTGTGTTTTAGACCAGACAGTATCAGGAAATATTTGTAGTGTCTTGTATAGGAATATAATATGATATTAAATTAGTTTCGAGTATGTTTGTTAGTCTTTATCTATACTAACTAGCTGACCCGCCAAACGTTGTGTTGCCATATAAATAAAAAAATGTTAAGGGTGAACAACCCTTATCACTTAGGGGGATGAAAAATAGATGTTGGCCGATTCTCATAGATACCGGATAAGCACAAAAAATTTCATCAAAATCGGTCAAGCCGTTTCGGAGGAGTATGGCAACGAAAACTGTGACACGAGAATTTTATATATTAGATATTATAAAGAGTCATCCATCATGATTCACTAGTAACATAGGCTATATTTTATATGAAATATATTTGTTAAATAGATTTTGAGGCGATACAAAGTTGGCCGGGTCAGCTAGTATATGATATAGAATTATAATGATCATTGTTTGAGCTGAATTCCAAAAGCCGACAATAGGACAAGTTACCCTTTTTGTTACTTTATGAAGTTCAACTGCAGTGGCCTTATCATCTATTTCTACCTTATAACAATACTTTATTATTACTTTATGAAGTTAGACGGCAGCGGCCTTATCTGTTAATGTTCTGTACTGTGCGTTACTGTGGGTCGATTCAAAAATATTTTAAGCTGGAACGCCTCGGAAAAGTATGTCCCCCTTACCACACCCTTCAAACTGGAACACAGCAGCTCCTAACACGGCTGTTATTAGGTTAAGTCCGCCTGTTGTACCACAATTTTGTTTTAGTCAATAAAGTGTGAATAAATAAATAAATATTGTGTTTCTTTGGAAACTTTATTAGTTATTGTTGTTTTAATGTGAATTATAAAATGAACCTTGAGCTATTGTCATAGCAAAATAAATTCAAGTTATTTGACAAATATTTTTGGATCGTATTTAATCAAAATACTTTATTGAAACCAAAATCCTCCTATTTCATTATATCTATTCCAAAGATGTTTTGATGATAAAAAGGACATATTCGTTTCTACGTAGTCGAAAATGTAGAGCTCTCAAACCACTTAAACTCTACATAATCCAAAAATATTTCATAGAGTTCTCACACCTCTTAAAACTAAAGTATCAATAACGACTAAAACATCCTACTCTACTTTTTGTACAAGCTCTACCTAACGCAAACTGTTTTTACTTTAGAACCGGTAATTGGGAGGATGTTGCGAAATTACTTCGGTTAGCGGTCGTTAATCTCGACTGATCCAAAACTGTCCATTTACTCGAAAAAGTTTTAAGTGACGTCACTAGAGCCGCTCGCGGGTCATGTTATATGATATGCATAATATATGATATTCTTAATATTTAACATCCCAATAATTTAGACTTCCATTTCCAAGCAGAGGGTTCCAAGTTCGATTTCCGAGTCAGGCAGATTTGAAATATTTTAGGCATTATTCTAGATTAATTGTTGTGTATCAGCGACACAGAGCGCTTGGCAGCATAATTCAAGAAAGACTTATTAAAAACTAAAAAGAAATCTATTATTTTACGTCTTACAAATGTCTCCCTTACCACACCCTCCAATTCAAACACAGCAGCGCTTAATATTACTATAGGCGAGCAATACATCTAACTGTACTTAAACTAAGCGAATACTTAACTAAAATATACAACGCAATCAGATACATTAAAACAGTTACATTAATTATGTGCCACATATCTTAGCAATGACATTCGGTCATGCGTCTATTGTTCGTGAACATTTTTATATATTTCAACTCTAATCCGATCATAACAATCTTAGACGTTTTTTGATCTGACAAAAGCTTGTCAGAGCGACTTCTTAAAGTTAAACGTGAAGAAATTTCAAGCAAGTTTTAAGATTACAATTTCGAGGGGCTAGATAATTCTCTATTAGCATACAAAGGAGAATTACCGTCTTGCTTGCGTCTGTGTGTCACAGTACCTATATAATAAGAGACCACGCCTTGTAACTGTCATATGTTGCCTAATTAGGCTCGAATACTCATAGGTTGGGTAACTATTGCTTACTTGTATATAGTTGAATTTCTCTTTTAGATTTTATTGTTCTTTTAATTTAAATTTACTATTAGGTGTTTGTCTATAGGCCTACTTGTTTTGTAAGTGCTATGAATATGTAAATATAAATAAGTACATAAGTACCTCAGGACACGGTTAAGTTAAGTTTATTTTTAAATTTGAGCCGATCTAAGAATGAACCTAGGGAAATGAGTGACAATTTTACAATAAATCGTTAAATTTTGGAAAAATATTTACACCTCATTAAGTACCTAGGTACTAAACTTTCTACAGTTGGTAGGTACTTCACTTTCCAATAAGACTTAAGGTAAAACCTAACATGAACTGAAAAGATTTAACTTAAACAAAACAATGGAAATCAAAAACACATTACCCATAAACCTTTATTTCCAAAAACCAATAAAACCAAAGGAAACGTTGGCGATTAAAACGAAAATTGTCTATGCGCGGTGGAACGACCATAAACAATAAAACTATTCAATATTTATGTAATAGAACACCAGGAAGACGTGGCGCTGTTTACTTCGAACTGTCATTAAATTCCTAACACTTTTCTCATTTAAATTCATAAATTTCCGGTGTAAGTGCCTTGTGGTTGGTACACCGCGCACGTTCCAATTGCACACATCCACATATCTAGAGACACACTTTATTGTTCCTAGGTAAGTGGACACACTTTAGTTCGATTGAATTGTTCCTATGTACTTTAATCGTGTTTGAAATAGAACAAAAGATTTTTATTTACACACAGTTTTTCAATTATCTACTTTATTGTTCTTAAGTAAGGTATAGCACATCACACTTTAGTTCGATTTAATTGTTCTTATGTACTTTTATCGTGTTTAAAATAGAACAAACGATTTTTATTTACACACAGTTTTTCAATTATCTACTTTATTGTTCTTAAGTAAGGTATAGCACTTCACACTTTAGTTCGATTTAATTGTTCTTATGTACTTTTATCGTGTTTAAAATGGAACAAACGATTTTTATTTACACACAGTTTTTCAATTATCTACTTTATTGTTCTTAAGTAAGGTATAGCACTTCACACTTTAGTTCGATTGAATTGTTCCTATGTACTTTTATCGTTTTTAAAATGGAACAAACGATTTTTATTTACACACAGTTTTTCAATTATCTTCTTTATTGTTCTTAAGTAAGGTATAGCACTTCACACTTTAGTTCGATTGAATTGTTCCTATGTACTTTTATCGTGTTTAAAATAGAACAAACGATTTTTATTTACACACAGTTTTTCAAATTATCTACTTTATTGTTCTTAAGTAAGGTATAGCACATTTTTATGAAGAATAAAGGTGTTGTTACCTGAATAAATAGTTAGCCTAAACCTGAATAGACTATTACCTGAAATAGGATAAGTGTACTATTTTCGGTCAGTTACAGATGTGTTGCTGAGGACTAAGCTAGAATCTTACCCTTAGTACAGAGTACCTTAGGACCTTAGGAAAAGGTGCTACTCAAGACTGATACGACAATAATGTTACCTACCGACAATACAAAATTTCAACCCTATTTAAGGTCAATCCTATATCTAGGTTAGAATGAAAAAAAAATGAGAAGTTAACTACACTAATAAATATCAACTTTTAATTAACTGTTCAAATCTTTTAACATATAGTTATTGCCAATGACATTTTATACTAGACACGTTATACGCCCGCTAACTTAAGAGAAAACTTGAGCGAAACTGCTTTGATAGCACACATGCACGTTTTTTATTTTACTTACCTTTACTACATAGACAAATGTTCTATAAGGGACAGAGCTATTAGAACAATGTGATAAAAAAAGACAACTAGTGTTTGACCTTGCGTTTCAAGTCTACGCAAACGTAAATATTGACCATGGAATATAGTGACCAATGATTACTTCAGTCAAAACGGGACATCGATTTTTTTAAGTCAAATACTTTTTACTTGAAAAAATATAGTTAAATACTAAAAAACACGCTTTTATGATAAAATTAACTAAAAAGTAAAAAATAATTTTCAATCTATGAATCATTTAAGGAACAGTAAATAGTATAATTGTGGAAAAAATGTGGGGCGCTTTTTACAAAACTGGTAAATGGAGCACCCCATGTTTTTTTTCATAATTATACTATATACTGTTACTTAATTGACAATGGCAACGGTTCATTTCGGAGACAACGGCACGAAGCATCGGAAAAAGGGACTGTCCCGTTAAAAACGGGACGTATGGTGGCTATCCCATTGATCCCCATGCTTGTCAAAGACAATGAAATAATGGAACAGAAGGTAAAAAATGTCCAAAACTGTCGATAATAGTTTTAGTACGTCGTTTACGTAGAAATGTTATAGTACAGTTTAACTAAATAAATAATTATTAAATAAAAATATAATTTGAAAGAATGTATCTATACAGATGTATCGACTGGTTTAAAATATATGATTTAAAAATTGTTTATATTTATTATCATAGATTAGTAAATATTACTCACTCCTAACAAGAAAATGTACCCAGTTTTGAGAATTGAAATAGTTCTGTAAAAAAGTTTTGCCACGTCTCCGTGCTAAAATGTCTCTAAAATATTTGAAATAATTATTTATTTATTATGTAAATTACGCAGTATTAGTTATTTATTCGTATATTTTCTCTAAAAATGTTTTTATTTGTCAAGAATTCAAAAAAAGAACTTACTATTAAGCCGTTTGTGGCTTATTTCAATTTCAAGGCGGCGAAGTATCTTTACTAATCTATGTTTATTATTATCAGTTTTATTTTACACACGACCATTAATTGCAAAGTTGTGTAAATTTTATAAATGTACTAGCTGACCCAGCAAACATTGTGTTGCCATATAAATAAAAAAATGTTAAGGGTGAACAACCCTTATCACTTAAGAGATATGAAAAATAGATAGTAGCTAATTCTCAGACTTACTGAATATGCATATAAATTTTGGTGAAAATCAGTAAAGCCGTTTCGCAGGAGTAGGTACAGTAACTAACATTGTGACATGAGAATTTTATATATAAGATTCTAATTTTACCGTGGTCTTTTTGAGGATTAATTTCTGGCTATACAAAGATTATTTATTAAATTATGTTTAGGTTAAGGAAGAAATACGACCTTAATGATTGAAATATTTATTCAATTAAAGAAATTTTAAAATACCGTATACTATCCTATATAAATTTTATGGTAATATTTTTTATAATTTACCACAGGTATCGAAGGAAATTTAAAGATTAGGATACAGAATTTCCCATATATCGATTTTATTTTATTAAAATAAACCATAAAATGTTATATTTTGACTAAAAACACACTAATATAAAAATTAAGCAGTGGGATCTTAAACTATAACATACGACATATGAACATCGTCAGATTCAATAAAATGTCACTTCTGTTCTGTTGATCTATGACCATGCATTTTGCGTCTTTATCACTTTCATTGACAAAAACATACTTTGTCT
This sequence comes from Epargyreus clarus clarus, assembly GCA_014595695.2. NCBI lineage: Eukaryota > Metazoa > Arthropoda > Insecta > Lepidoptera > Hesperiidae > Epargyreus > Epargyreus clarus. The sequence goes on from JACTTY020000076.1 coordinate 953,188, forward strand.
CTTTCTGGTTACTCACGTAATCATGGCGGATCGAACACGAAAAATAAACGAAATTTAATAATTTCTCTTCATTTACGTGTGATAGGAGATTCCATGAAGTTTGTTTCTTTTTCGAGCATAATTTTTGCATTTACGCATTGCACAAGAAGGCATTTTGAGGCTTTAAATTCAAAATAATGACGTTCAACGTGTTCCGTGACATTCGTGTGTATTACTACGCCGCGCGAGAGCGACTGGACTTGGCTGGAGTCGTTTTACACCACTTGCCGTATTTTGTATGTTTCAAGTTTTGCCCGCTTGTGGCGGATCTTTATATTTATAGATCAATGGTTATTGCCGACTATTTTTTGTTTACGAACCTACTTCTAGGTCGAGTTTGCGTAATATTTTACGTAAACACATTGCACAACGAACATGTATTTTTTATCTGTCCAAATCTCTATTAAAATTTGCAAAACTACCTCCTAGTTATATTTGTTCCGTTAAAGGGACTAGTATAAATAGAGCCGAGGTTTTAAATTAATACCGTTTGAGTACAGCTCAATTTATAGTGGCTTTTTTGTTTAAATGGCAAAGTACGCAACGCGAATTCCATTTGCAACACAATAGAGCACACACGATTCCAAATTCAAGTTTCGACTAAAAAAGTCGTTAAGCGCGAACAGGTTTTAAATAAGGGTTTTGGACAAAATATTATAAAAAATAAGAAAAATAAACTCGTAAGTAATTTGAGCTCCACGTTTTAATAGTAAAATAATCAACTACTCGACCATTTATTGCAAATGCGTCATTTATTTTGAGTTAAAAAAATCATTTTCAATGAAATAAATGTTTAATTGTTCTATTTTTATCTTAAATTTATTAATATCCGAACAAAATAAAGAAACATAACAAACACTTAAATAGCTCAATTGTAACTCTCGTTCTAAATTTAACTTCACATGTATTGTTTACGTACCTACAATACATACTTGTAACATCTGCCGTGGTTTATTAGCATTGGCTGCGGAACCCTAAAAAGAACAGCGCCGGTACGCGGGCGAGCAAATTTCAAATATGGCACGCATTCTATTCTGATTTCGAATACTTAATTCGAATTCAATTATTATTTTCAATTACCGTGGGCCGGTCGTGCCGTGGTCTGTATTGTCCCAGATTTTTTATTACGAAGCACTGAGTTTAGCTGAATGGGGTATTTTAGACCCGGTTTTGTAGATGCTTGTTTATGATAATGCAGGGTTAATCGAGCTTAGTTAAATTAGTTAGTCTTTGATTTGCGTATTAAAGATAGTAGAACGTCTCATTATGATTAATATGTACTTGAATTATTTAATGAATATTATAAAACAAATTATGAATTTATTCTTTAAATTTGTCCCACATAAATAAAATATAATAATGTTAAGGACAGGTTCTATCACTAGCTGACGAAGACAAAAATAAATTCCACTACATTTACCAATTGTATGTAATATACATATAACATTAACTAAATTAATATCAATAAAGAATCCTTTACAACAAACAAAAAACGAACGATTAACGACCCGATTAATCGATATCGCTTCCACCTAATCGAGTCAATCGATTTATAATCGATGTCTACATAATTTAATTAGCTTAGTCGTGTGTGGGAGTAGCTTGTAATATTTTCTAAACGTTATATTAATTTTAAATCGGCGACTTTTCTGTTCGAATTTATTATAGCCGGCGGCGTAGACTCTACATCACTCTATGTAGAGCATAAATAATGTATGTCAACTATTTATTACGTTATAATACGTAGGTAGCGTGAAAATTAATTAAGAAAAACACCTGGTTATGGTGTGTTTATTGATTAGTTGGTATGTTTTATGATTTTTATGTAGTTTTACATATATATAACAGTTTAATGTAATAACAGTTGTTTTTATAAATGTGTCAACTTATATGATTATATTCGAAGTACATTTTCACATAAATTCCAAAATATATAGAGATATTAACATATAGAGATAGAGGCATGATAGAATAAATATAGAGCGAATTTTGGGATAAAAAAAAGTTTCTCATGCTCTACAAAGAATGTTAATGTTATAGGAATTTCTAGTAAAAATAGACAGCTATTTGCAACGTAATCTATTATAAATAGACTATATTAAAGAGTTTATGTATCGTAATCTTGCTAATAAGCATAATTTCATACCTTAGATAATGACTAATCCGTGTCAATTGACCACAACTTCCTACCAGATCTTATAACAGATTAACGTGCAAAAATACAGAACTAATTTAAACACTGACGGTCACCCATCCTTCAACCATCCATTACTTAACTTTATAGACTCCAATTACACCTTACGATATGCTAAACTACAAAACTTAAAATTTAACCACTGACGGTCACCCATCCTCCAACCACCCATTACTTAACTTTGTAGACTCCAATTACACCTTACGATATGCTAAACTACGAAACTTAAAATTTAACCACTGACGGTCACCCATCCAACTGCAACCACTCATTTCCCCTTTCGCCAATGCGCGTCGCATAAAGAACTACTGCCTTACCTACCTGTACCCACTGCACTCAAACAGACATAATTCCAAGTAGCAATTATAAAGTAGACAATAGTTTCACACTAGGAATAACTAAATGCATATGGAACTCAGCTTATTAGTACACGAAAAGGGGCGAATTTAAATATACATGTAAATTCACTGTCTGCGCCCGGCATTTTCCTGTCATCGAAGGACGGAGTGACAGCTACATTTAAATGCGTTTGAGTATTTCGCACTGCGCCTCGAATGCATAATACCATCCCTACGATGACTTATAACAGCTTAGCAGCATTAGGTAATATGTGTGGCACCGCCATACGTTTGGCTTACAATAGGACACTGTGGAATTATTGTCGTACTTATAAAAAATCTTCCATTGATTGTTTTACTTAATCTGTTAGAAAAAGAATCTTTTTGATTTACTCAATGTTGTACAAAAAATATTTTATATTGAATTTTCGATTTTTGTTTATTCTGCAATGCCTTCATGCCTTCTTATATGGTTCTTTTAATTATTTTGAGCAAATTTTAACATCTACGTTTAAATTTTAATAGTCCAAGCAAGTAGGATATAGGAGTAGAATTCTAATTTACATTTTATCGCATATCCAGAGTAGCGTTGATAAAAGTACATTTTTGAAGTAAAATAATGTGTAATCACGTTTTATTCGCTAAGTATGTGCCTACGTAAATTATACGAACAATAAACTACAACAATATGCAACTTTATAATAGCTGTATTTTGCAAATGTAAATTAAATTCCGGACTGAAAAAATCAGGATTATCCTAATAAAAGTCTACCGTGTGGCAACACTAGCGACCCAAGTTGGATCAATGGCATCGAGTGGCACCCGTCATCGTTATTCTGTGTCGATATTTCTGTACTCCTAGTACCTGTGATACGGAGTAGTGTCTTATTGTTATTAATTATTTATTAATAAATAGTTACCATTGACACTTTCTGCGCTCCTAGTACAAAGTAGTTGCTGTGGGTGCTGTTAGTATACATAAAAATGTTTAAAAAACCCAGACCCATATAAGAAATATTTTTCTACTTTTAAGGACAATGTGGACGATTTCTAGTTTACTTTCAATTGTTGTTGTTAACATATTTGATATAATTATGACCACTTTGGACATTGGACAGAAATTGGGCACAAATTCGCTATTTACGACTATTATCCGTAATTTTTGCCTACGCAGAAATTGTCGAATTCCGAGGCAAACATTAGATTTTTTTAAAGCCAACTGTAAAAAAAATCTACTGTCGTAAGCCACATAATATAATTATAACTGTGTCATATCTTACTGTCACCGAGGACTACCTTACAACGCCTTACTGTAGATATGATATACCGCAGAAATACGACAAAATGTTACAATTAAGTTCTTTCATTTATCTTTAACTACAAACTTATAGTCTCGCATAGTCTCGTCATAACAATAAAAAGTTACTACCTATTCTTTTATCTTGTAATGGGAACTCAAATAAACATGGTCGCCTTATTTACGATTTCAATCATCAAACCTTTATGTCAACTATAATCAAAAGTTCCAGGTATTTACTTTATAAACAATTCGATTATTTATTTGACACAAGTAGCTGGTGAAATACTATTGTACCTACTCTTCAAATAGTATAAAGGACTCTGTCATGTAAGACGTAAACAGGAAAGTAATTGAACCGAGTCCAATATTTTACTTAAGCTAGCATTGTTTTAGGTACTTTTAAAGGTATGAAAACCCTTTATAGTTTGAGTGCCAATATTATGTCTATTATAAATGTATAATATATGTCTATTGGAAGCTTTGTAATTATGTGGTTTTTACTGAAGGTTTTATGTGTGATAAGGCAGATTTCCAGATGAAGCATTACAATTTATTCCTTGGAGTTCTCTTGAAATAACAAAAGTATATGTGGACAGCTATTCCAGATTTCATATCTTATTTTAGAATGGGTAATACCTACATAGTTACTCATGAAGTCTAATCTACTTAATATTACAAGACCTTTTTATAAAATAATAAATTATATTTTTCTGATTTCTTGTTTCTGTATGGCAAAACCATTTTTTATCACCAACAGTTATTAAAATCCAAAAGAATCTGTAACTCTAGACAATGTTGCTAGGGGCCTAGGATATAAGATTACACTTGCGTCTTTAATTATAGTAATTACATGCCATCACACCCGCCGTATATAATTATAAATGACTTATGTGACACATAGAACAAACAAAATGTAGAAGTACCCAGGATGTTTTTTCATTTAGTGTGAAAATATGAAAATTGATACATACTATGTCAGTTATATAAAAAATATTTCGTTATAATTATACATAATATCAGAGTGCCAAAAAAAAATTATTGGAAAAAGAATTAGAATTAAATTATTTCTCTTAAATTTCTTAAACTTTTTAATACTTAATAATATTTTATTTTTGGTGAAATAAAATCGAAATAAAAGATCACATTGTCGTGGGTAAAAAATAAAAAGAAATTAAAATAATCTTTTCCACCTAACTTTATTGTTTTTAAATAAAATTACACACACTTTAATTTATAATTCTCCTGTCAACAATAACCACGCAAAAGCACGAGTGACATAAAAACCAGGTCACTTCTATCAAACATTAATTCTACATCGCAACGCTATGCCATCTGCAGTAAATAAAGATCTGGTTCTAAATCGCTCATCACGATCTGTCAAACAAGATTATTGCACAGAGCGCCCTCTATTCCGGTTTTCTGAATTTCACCATACACTTAATCTACTTATTTTTTATCTTAAATTCGAGATCAAATTATGCATGATTATTTTGGAGTAACTAAGTAGAGTTCTTAAATGATCAGAGGTGCCTTTTCTGGTGGTATATCGGTTGAAGATATTAATTTTTTATTTACTTTTATTGGATTATATTCTGGTATAAATTATAATATATCCTATTCTATACATTCTTAAACCATGTTAATTATTTATAAAAATGTAATTTCTATAGAATTTCTGTTTGTCTCCCGATAAAGTAGACATAAGATAAATTTAGATATATTCTTATGGTTATCTTTTGCACTTTGTGTGTATCTACAACACCCAAATCACGTATGTGTGAGTGATAACCTTGTTCTAAATCTATAATCATAATTAATAAATACAAGAAAATCTGCGGCAACAACTTATACAATTACTAAATATTTGATATTTTACTTAATTATTTACTCGACAAGTCTGTCATTGAAAATTTGATATTTAAAACGTGTTAGTTAAAACAAAGACTCCTACGCGATATAAATGTCGGTCATCGTACAAGATCGGTTTGTCTAATATTAAAATAATGTTGTATGTATGTCGACGTAATTAAAAAATATCTTCTAGACTTATCATCACGGCAAACGTTGAGTTACCATATAAATAAAAAAATGTTAAGGGTCAACCACCCTTATCACATAGGGGTATAAAAATAGATAGTAGCCGATACTCAGACGTACTGAATATTCATATAAAATTTGGTGAAAATCGGTAAAGCCGTTTCGGAGGAGTACGGTAACTAAAATTGTGACGCGAGAATTTTATATACAAGATTAATATGTATACTGACATACATACATACATACATTTTTTGATATTTCATACATATGCCATTTAAGACAAAGACACCCACGCATTTCAACTCCACTCAACAAGCGAGATGCCAGATGAATGATATTTTAATATAACAATACACTATACATTTAAAAACATGTTTTTTGTCGTATTCTATATTATATAATGTTTTATACTATCAATGTATCAAATGAAACAAGTTTATATTTTTAATATAACAGATATTTCTAAAGCGTTATATATGTTAGATTTAAAAAACTTCAGAGAAAAAAAAGCTTGATTTGCTAAAGGATTAGATACCTAACTTTTTGGTTAATGATTTGACGTAGCGTCTACGACATTCGTAGCTCTTCGTGCGACACGGAAACGGAAGCCACGTTTGCGGAAAGTTCACTATCGTAAGTTACGTCTAGAATTCATTGTGACAAATCGATAGATTCTTTTGTCAAATGAAGTAGCTTTTTTTAATTAAATTAATTATTAACCTTTAATTTCATGTTAACAGTTTTACTTAAAAAGTATTTTCAAACTTTTTAATTTGTTAATTCTTAACTTGGTTACAGCAAACTTTTACTTAAGTTACCTTTTTCATCCGTTTACTTAACTTAACATTTCTGAATTCTTACTTAATTTATATTTCTCTATCTGTTTTAAGAACATACATTCTCGAACTTTATACGTTCCAAACATTTTAAGTACTACTTCTCATACTGGCAACTAATATTAATTTCATAACCAAAAAAATAATAACTTTTAAAAACACTATTAAGAACCCGTGCCCAACAGCGCAACAATTATTTAACACCTACTAATACAAGTAGCACTACAATATAAATATATCAATACTCAACCTATTAAGTACACGCATAACACAACCGAACAAAATAGTGTAACTAATCTGTTAACGCTGTCAACCCGAGGAGAATTCCTTAACAAGCCAGCAACGATGCTTATTCAGACGTAACGAATGGTATAAAAAGTATTTTTATTGATATTAAGCTTTAAAGTCTTTTATTTTAATAATAAACGTTATTAAAAATGTTTAAGATGCTTATTCGGACGTGACGATTTATATAAAAAGTATTTTTATTGATATTAAGCTTTAAAGTCTTTTATTTTAATAATAAACGTTATTAAAAATGATAAAGATGCTTATTCGGACGTAACGATTTATATAAATAGTATTTTATTGATATTAAGCTTTAATTTTCGTTTATTTTAATAACACTTATTAGAATGTGAAAGGTAATAAAATGTATTTTATTGATTTATTTTTTTAAGTTTAGAATTAGTTAGATTTTTAAAAATCAAAGTGTGTTCCAGGCAATCCTTATTCGTTTACTTAGTAATCCTTATTAATTTAACACAGATTTAAATCTATTACTAATAAATAATAAATCACACATAATTATTCTTGAAAAATGTTTGAGCTTTTCATACCAATTTCAAATTTGCATAACAATATTGGTTCATTTAGAGAACATTGAAATATTTATCTACATGATTCTAATCAATCCTCCTCCTATTTAAATTTCATCTTAAATATCCATATAAGTAAGTCATAATAATCAACAACAAGTGTTACTCCATACAAAATAAACCATACAAAATAGAATCGTTCACGTAAAGGGACTTAAGTGTTGCTACTACAAAAAATGTAAGCTGAACTTGCTCGAACAATTTGCCTCCAACAGGAAAAAATTAAAAAGTCAACGTTCTAATTCAAAAACGACGTTCGAATTATGATTTAAAACGTGTTCCGGAGAAACTCGACGTTTCTAAAAACGAACGTCTAGCGGCCGAATCATTATACATACGGGTAATGAGCGATTGGTATAAGAGCAACCCGGACGTTTGTTTGTTTGTTGAAATGCCTTAAGTAATTTATTTTATGAATAATAATTTTGTAAGTTATATTACAAATACTCAGTAACTGTTAAAATGCCTTAAAATGCATATAGTGTAGCTGTATTTTAGTACATCGATAAATATTTATTTAAGTATTCTTGCGTATTTACCTCGTCAACGTTACTCATGTCATTATCTTTGAGAAATAAAAAAAATAAAATCAACTTGGCATAATTTTAATAAGAATAGCTATTCTGGAATGGACTGATCACTATTTATTTTTACATTAGTTTCTAGATATGTATCAAAGTTATTTAAAAATAAAAACATTTTAACTGATAAGATCTATTGTACTCTATCATAATTCCAAACATCGAAGTGACCGCCTTGCTCTTGTGTTTAACTCAGATAGTGTACTTTATAATAATATAATGTTTCAAATATTTCAAGGCTAACCGTTCTCAGCTGTCAATCATAATAAGCTATTCGTCTTTGTCTGTTTTGGGAACACGTGTATCATTCCATCTCTTTCTGGCTCCGATCGGCCGCGTCACCTTTATTTGAAAATTTGATTTTAAACGTGGAATGAATAAGCATTATCTTAAGGAATCCATTCTTTTATTTGAATTTTAATTTCTTTTTTCGAACTGACTACTGCTCGCACGATTTTTTCTTTTTAATCCTTTTAATTTTTTCGTTTTAAGATTTATTAGGAGATGTAAATGTGTTCGGCCTGTGATGTTTTGTTTTAGTTAAATTTAATTTTAATGAATGTTGATTGAAATTTGTAGATCTTAAAAGGTTAGAGACTTTTATGGTTTAGGGTCAATTATTGGTTATTTACATACTGTTTATTTCAGTTAATAAACTTAATGGTCCCTTTATATCTCCAGACATTGACCGTATCAGTCACGGACCGTGTCATAAACTCAGTACCAATTTTTACTCTACATACGATTAAATTCCTCATATCAGCGATCAGTGTCATTCGCTACAAATTTGTTTATGAAACTCTACACTTAATGTCTCTACATTCACGCTATAGGAATTCCTGTAATGGAATTTGTCAATTTGTTATTATAAGATAAAATACTGCAGCATTAGCGTCTGCATCTCAGTAATGCAGTAATAGAGCAAACTCTACATGTTTTAAGACTTAGAATTGCTTGTGGAATTAAAAATATTTCGTGCGCCATATTTTTTGTATGGACAACGTAATTTTACACCGTTGCAATTGGATAGCGAATTATTGCCTATAATTATTTAATTATCAACAAGCTTTTTGAAAATAGCTTCATCTTTGCCTTTATATCCTTTATATATATGTTTGACACGAAAATCGAGAATTGCTCTCAAAATTGGTAAAATTTAGGGTCGTAGTTCAATACTGACTGGTTGACTGTTGACTTGGTTTCAAAAAGATTCTTCATCTTTAATCACACTAACTAGTTATGTTATGCAAATAAAAATGCGTAGCAATATATCATATCAATATTTATTTATTTCTTCCATATCCACATAACATTAAACATTTTAATCTGGGATTCGAACCCCGGTCCCACAAGTGTAGAGACCAAGCCACTACTTCAAAACCAACTTAAAGCAAGCATAATGTCTTACTTTTTTTTTACCTACCAACTATTTTTACTCTTTAATTTTACCTACCATCACCTATTTAGTATGAGGTACGATTTATAATGAGTCATTTTACAAGGAATCCTTTGCGACCTAGGTGTCCTATTGTTATAGGGCACGTGCTAATCTGTGTGGAGGATAATGACAAGGGCACATGATTTTCCCGTTATCGTTCTAATCGACCATGTGGTGATTTTTTATGTAATTGAAGCAGCATTTGTGAATGTAGCCCATCTGATGTTAAGTGGAAACTGCCGCACATGGATTGCACAAACCAAAATACTAAAAAAGATAGAACTCCTACCAGATTGACAGGAATATTAGAAATTATATATTATATTGATCAAAAATGTGTTGCAACCTCTAAACATTATCTAAATTGATACTTCTCATATTAATATATCTTTAAATTAAATTGTGTTGTCTTATGTGTTTAATTAATATTTACATGATTCTTTGCTTCTGAAATATATGTGTATATATGTGAAATATAAAAAATATCAATTACATGTATAAATTAATTTTAGAGACGATGTAAAAGCATACTTATTATATTACCAAATGAATGAACTACTTTAATTATATTGAATTTAAACAAAGAAATGACATATAAACCATATAAAAGTCACGTAATTTAAAAAGGACCACCTCAGTCATTAAGACCCACCGCACATTCCTGATAACGTATCCTACGCACAAATCTGCGAATCGACTAATCGTAACTCAACACTTAGATAAACAAAGTTATAACAATAATAAAAATGTTATTGTTATAATATAACACCACTTTAAGAAGACCAACACTTCGTAGAAACGATCTCTGTATCAAAACAGAAACGAGACGTTTTGCATTCATTTTTCAAACGAAACGAAACCATAACACGATGGACGTAAGTTCAATCACTGTGCTAAAAGTACAAACTTTAATTTGCGGTTCGAATTTTAAGTTTAAGCTGAATAGACTTTATTATGAAGAGCTAGAGTCTCAATTCATATAATTGAATCGTGAAGTTGTTTTTCACTTGTTAAATAAATTTGTCGCAATAAAATTTGAATTTAAGAAATCCTAGAAATTGAAACGTTTACGTCGACAAGGAATAATTACAATTACTTTATTAACTATTTAGAGGAAGTAATAAGAATATGTTTTTATTTTTATTATATTTGCTTTTAAGCGATAATTCTTATAACCGTATTTCGGTTTAACCTAATAACAATACGCATTGTAACATATAATGTAGTCCTCAGAAGTAGTAATGACGTCATTATATAGGATTGTATGTCGTCGTCAACCCAATACTGTCCCACCGCTGGTCCTGAGTCTCCTATGACAGAGATTCCACCGCGCTGGTCAAGTGCGAATTGGGAACCCACACTCACCTTTAAGATTTTTTTAAGCTCTCACACGTAAACGTATAATTTCCTTCAGCATTAAAGCTAGTAATAATACATTTGTAACACCCACATAACTTTGAAAATTCAGACGTGCTTGAGATTCGAACCCTTTGATGAAGGCAAAGTTTCAGTGACCGAGCTACTCTATCTGTACAATAAATTGCAATACTTACTCATAATATAGTTATAATAATGCGTATAATAAGATCGTATTTCGCACAGCAATACTTAGTTAATTCGCAGGTGTCTTATTCCTCGGTCGTTAATTTTATAATGTCTTCTTTCGAAAGTATTAAACTCAGATGTAATGTAATAATTATAAGGGTCGTATATCAAGCGTTACAAAAATAGTTAGGCATTACAATACACTATCGTAAACTTGAAGTGACTTACAACGCATTTTATATTAATTTACGAGTACAGGCAGCTGAAAATAAATGAATTTAATTCATCAGTACACTTTGTAATATTTATTCTAACATAAACGCTATTAAGCCTTAAGGCCGCATTCCACTTGATAAAAACAAAATGAGTTATATTTTTCCCTTACCCCCAAATATTACTAAATATTACTTACTACATACACATAATAAATAAGCAAACATTTTTAGCGTCTCTATAAGGAAATTGTCATAAATTATATTAACCCTCGTTTGTAGAAATGCAAGTGGAACATACTATCCACAGTCACGTTCGGTATACTCATCAAGTGGAATCCGACAGCCAATAGCAATTATTAACACTTATTACAAATACAAAGTTATTCTAAGTACCCCATTACTAGTATTAATGGTTATTAGAATGAAAAGGGTTAGAAAGTGTTTTTACCTTATTACGTTTACAAATAGCTGAGTGATGTTCTAATCGTAAAAAATGGCTTAAAAGTCTCATACGTCAAAGTACTAGAAGCATAAATGTCAGAAGTGACCATAACGAGACCATTTCAAGGGTCATATCAGTAAATTAAAAGGAAATTGTAATGAAAACAATCAACCGTTTACAAAGCTGATAAATAAATCAAGATTGTGATGAATAAAATATAAAACGACTAGTTGGTCGGAACAAACGTTGCTTTGCATTTTAAAAACATATTCTATAGTAGCGCCATCTATTTTGTCCAAAATATTCTAATTTTCGTGCTACAACCAGCGTTAAAATCCTTCATTTGGTTGAACGATTTCAAAGATTAGTGTATTTAACAGTGCCATACAATAAGAAAATTATATGTTATGCCTTGTAATGTATCATTATATAAATGAAATATAAGTCATTAATATATATATTGCTTATCACTGCTTTCATATGACAGAAATATGAGTGGGGAATGTAGAAATGGTGTTGCCAACATTGAACTATAAAAGCGCTACCTTAAAATTGTAAGTCATTCAAATTAGATAATTATAAATAATCAATACTAACATAGTAAGCAACATAGAGCATGACATCAGACCACTAGACCAAATTAAAGGGCCTTATTCATTATCCTCAACACGTACGTTCAAGTAAATACATCAACACTTAAACAGGGCCCATAAATGTTAAACATACCATTTTTGCCGCAGCCTTGGACGAAACAATATCCAATAATAACAATAAAACAGTCACAATTACATGCGCGAGCGCATTATTAATATTGATCGGATACAAGATGGCGTCCAAGATGGCGGCGGAACGTGAAGGACGGCGGAAGTGACTTAATGGCTACATTTTGTACTCGAAATTTTCATAAATATGTACTTAGGGATTGTATATACTGTCTTCAATTCAGATTACATTGTGTATCTTACTAAAGTTGTGATTTTCTTTATTTAACTTTGACTTTATCGTTTGCTTATGGTTTTACTCTATCTTATCAATATTTGATCTATTCGTATTTAAGTTATATCTAGGTTTGATTACAAGAAAGTTGAGTTTATAATACTATCTATATATATTGAGAATATATTTTACATAGTATACAAACTCTTAGTCACACTACACACTTCAACAATATTACAAATTAAGACCAAATTTACTTCCTAATAAAGTACTAACAGTGTGTATTTAGCCTAACTCTACGTTACAAAAGAACTAAAATAATTTAGAGTGACCATTTAACAAACCTCGCTCTAGATTATTATAATTCATTGTTCTGTACCATTGTTAGTACCTAGGTTACCTAACCCAATCAGATTTCACAATCAAAATCCTGTCCTGGATTGACAAATGGGTCAAAAGATTATCGCCGATCGGGTTTAATTGCAAAAACTAAACAATACAGTTTAAAAATATTTCATAAGCACAGATTAAAAAGGCCCAGATTAATTACGTTACGCATAGCTGACCTTTCGCACTGGATAAATAATGAGCAATTGCAATTATTAAGAGGCTCGTCACACTGTCAAAGAGGAAGCGAGTAACGACGTTTAACTAAAGCGAAAATAATCGTGTGCGAATAGCAAATGTCTTATAATATGCTATGTTATCTCGAATAGCAATTTTCTTTCTAAATGAAATGTTTATGTGTTGATATTGGTTGGTTGATTAGTCGATCAGGTACCTTAGTTATCGGTTGGTTAGTTGGTCAGTTGTTTAGATAGTCGGTTGCTTAGTTGGTCCGTTGGTTAGATAGTCGGTTGTCGGTTGATCAGTTATTTAGTTAGTCTTTTGCTCAGTTGAGAGGTTGGATAGATAGTCGGTTGATTAGTTGGCTCATATGCGTGAGATGTATCTTTAAAATGTTCTCAAGTTATGGAAAGTCTACCGCACTTTCATTCAATTTTATATTTGAAACATTCGTGACTCAACTCCAGAGGTACCATACATATTGCTTTACGAAAGCAGTGTTAAACGTTACTGTGTTGCGATTTGAAGATTTATTTAATTTAAGGGGTGAATAAATAGGTATGTTAATGGGCCTTCATTATCGCACACACGAAACTTATTATTTAAATATCTCTTTGACCAGAGTACAAATAGCTGCAATGAAATGCATACATTTTCGACTTGTTAACTTACTCACGCTTGGTACGGATATAGTAATCGCTACTAGTTTTCAATAAGACACGTGCCTTAAAGCTTTAAGCACAGACAATAAGACTAATACGATTTTTGTTCATAACAATAGCTTGTTTGAATTCTTTTAAGATATTTCAAGGCTTGATTGGTGAATGTACTATTGATTTTGGTTTTAAGAATTTATCAAGTATGTTTACTTACGTCTGTTTCAAATTTTGAAAGTAGATCTATTTACGGGTTAGTTAAAATTAGTTAACTCAGACATTTTTTGTACCTAATTAAGTAATGGATACGTAGCTTACCTAATACTATTATATAATATACTATTGCTCATTGTAATAAACTTTGTACACATTATGAGGCTCTGATAAAATTCAGATGCTTTACCTCGGAGGACTAAGATGGAATGCCTAGATAAAGTTAGTCTGATCAAAGTACTAGATTTAGTTGTAGTTAGTAGGTATACCTCAGTTATCACACCAAACTAGTATAGAGAAGCGCTGTAGTACACTCGGCTCAGTATATAAAAGGACTCTACTAACTTCAAATTACATTATCTATCATTACACGCTATTTGATATAAAAAATATGTTTTTATCAATAGTTTTTTTACTTACGAAATATAATAACATCAACTCCATAGCCGATTGAGCTTTATAAAATATGTCCTCAATTTTTAATTCTATTTCGGCTATCATTTTAATTTTCCTCTTTCCTTTGGTAAAAGTTTTGTATATACTCCAATTTCGAGAAATAATAAAATCATGCCTTAATTACAACATAACTAGATCCTTACATAATCATAGTACTAACATATCGTTAAAAAGGCTTATTACACACATCTGCATACTAAGCTCATAACAATAGATGACTAGATAAATTTGAGAACTTGATCCAATTGTTTCAAAAAACAAGATTTCGAACCAGCCACGCGACTTTGAATTGTTGACATTTCGACTGTCGATGTCATGTGTCATGTTATCACGTGTCGATCTGTAAGGACCAGTTTTGATAAGATTTAGCCTCACTCCGATGGTGTAACTCCCTCTGGCATTGTCTTAAGCTAAAATGGTCAACCGGTTACAGTTGAAAGAATTTTATAATGATGCCTAATGAATTTGATGTCATATCGATACATAAATTTTATGTGTTAGATTTTGAGCTTCTAAATATTAAATACTTTAGTACGTTCTGTACTTTAAACAGTACTTTAATTGGTATTATTGTGTAATAAAAAAAAAAAATTATCCAAGAAAAGTATTTTTGCCTAACTTTTTTATTGTCCCAAAACTGGGTACGACTCTACCCATAACTACGAAAGGCGTGGACGGCACTACTTCAAAATGGAAAACGTAAATATATTTTACTTAAGATTATTTTTTTTATGCTAAACCGGCATATCAAAAAGAGGACAAGAATCTTACGAAGCGGTTTCTATATATTTTTACTCTTAAGTATAACCATAAGTACCTAATGTCCATAAAAATAAATGCTACATCATTATTTTTTGTTAAAATTACGTTATTCTAAATTTGTGATGATTATAATCTCGTTAGTTTTATTAAATCTTGTAATAATTATACATGAATTCAACACGGGTTTTTTGCTTCAAATCTTGAAAACATTACCTTACAAATGGTTAAAACAAAGTGCTTATATCTTTATAATATAAGAATAATTTATATCAATTGTAAGATAATTGACTTATCTATACATTATAGATATTTTTTTGAAAATAAAAAAGTGTTACGTAATGTTTTACTAAAACTCTGCGATCTTTTTTACCATCCACTGATAACCACGATTCTCTACGACCTAAGACCTGCAGCAACCGCCACTATGCTCCACTGTGAAATTAGTGGAGAAATGCAATTTATTGATGAAAATTATTAGAAAAAAATGCAAACGACATCATAATATATTTGCACCAAATAACAAAGTATTAAGTTCAAACGTCAAAAATCATAAAACAACGTACCTACCTACAACGCATCCTTCTTTCTTTCTTTCTTTCTAGTTCTAAGTAGTTTCTGTTCTGTCCTGAACGCCATATTAGAAAATATGTCAGTTCGTGTATCGGCATGCGATATTATTCGAGTCTTTTCGTTAGTTAATAGAAAGCATATGAGACGTTTCTAAAAAGAAATAAAGGCCATTCAATTTCCAAAAGTCTAACATAACGACATGTTTAGTGGTCACGTGCGCCAATCCATTTGGTACACAATCGTTTTCAATACGAATTACAAAAAGCTATATCAGAAAAATCGGAAATTGTGAAGCAACAAATAAAATTGTATACTTGCTATGCGCTGGCGTTGCTTGAGTAGACTTCATAGGAATTTATTTGGAATACCTTTGAGTTGATATATAGCAAATCAGTCTTAGATATAGCAAATCAGTCTAAGTAGAGATTGTAATTCTAAACAGTCGTTTTTGTGTACTTATGTTAAAACAATCCGACTAAAAATATTTAACTAAAACACTTTAAGTTAAATATTTGTATAATGCTCTTAATAGCGTTTTTATTTAGATAGAACGTTGCCCATTTCAAAATTTAATACTTTCAAAATTTGAGACACTTTTACTTTCAAAACGAATTCCATAATTAATCAATCAACTATAAATAAAAATATTTTAATTAATTAATTTATTATTATTATTATAACTTTATAAAACATTTACATTTTTGAAGGTGGTAGACCCTTTGTCGTTCGACTCCGGCGGCACCACCGCCACACCTATTTCTACCTAATAACAGCAGTGTTAGGCGCTGCTGTGTTCTGGTTTGAAGGGTGTGGTAAGGGAGACAGACTTTTCCGAGGCGTTCCAGCTTAGTCCTCAGGGGTAGCAGCGCATCTGTGGCCGACCTCAGGTAGGAATATCTGATCCCATCTGGGGTTGATTACAGATGTCCATGGGCGGCAATGGCCACTTACCATCAGGTGGACTGCATGCTCGTCTGCTACTCTCATATTATTGAAAAAAAAACTTCTCATTTTCCTCTACTATGATATACTTACAAACAGACTAAGCTCAAAGATCTCCATTACATTACATAAAATAAAGTATTACAACATATTAACAACAGCCTACACTTAACGACAATGCCAGTTGTCGAAAGAGCATTTTTTATAAGAATTACTCTACAAATGGTCATACGATGGTATTAGATCATTGTTATCATTATAATAATGTTAAAACCGGAGATAAAACCGGATGCAATCTTAATACGAATAATAATTAGTCTGTCTGTCTGTAATTTCAAAATTTTGACATGCTTTGAAACGACGCTTTCTACACAATACCTGAAATAAGAATTCCGTGACATGGGTGCTATACAAATATACCCAGACCAGACTCAGAACAGACATCTAAACACATCGAAATTACTTGACCGGGGAATAAACCTGAAACCTGCTGCTTGTCATACCAGTGTGGTGATTACGAGTCCTTTAAGAAAGAGAATTAACATAAGCCTAGACTCGGAGATGGACCTACGTGAAGTCGATCATAGCTACCTTACTTCCCATTAGATCGAATTAGAACGTTTTAGTAACGCAGAAATTACTACCTTCACCCTTCAAATCAGACCACGGAACAATCACTGCTACTTAAAAATTAAAAAGATTTATGACTTTGTATAGAGAACAATTATTAAAATTACGTCATAAGTAGGGTAAACGCACCAATTGCGCGTCGTTCAAGATAACGACACCGATAGCCGCTCGAAGCGAAGGCCAAATTTTTGTATTAGTTTTTAATAAGTAATTGTACACCGCGTTACCAATTTCGACATGAATACACGTTATTTTTTTACCTCTCGCCTCGCTTCGAGCAATCTCGTTTTCTCGAAAATAGAACTAATATGTTGAATATAATTAATTTTATACCAACTTGATAGATGCGTGTTGCTCGCTAGTTTTTTTGTATCATTATATTTAAATTACAGTGTATTACGTCAATTCGAATAGAAAACGGCGCGGTGTTTTCGTTTTTGTTGTTGTTAGGTTTACGCGAAAATCGCATGTTTGATGTATTTTTTACAGCACCTAATTCCGTGACGGCTTTGTATCTATTCCATTAAGGCGATCCGTTTTAATGATATGGAATTAATGGTGGTACCTCATCTTATGATAGATATTTCGAAAACTTGTTAGGGATCTATTAAATGGTTTACTGAAAATTGGATCTCAATGATGGACATGGTCTCTAGTTATATTAAGGAGGGTTGAGGCGACGGTCTAAAACTTTGCAGGCCAGGAGCCATCTTATTAAATGAAAATCTATGTATAAATTGTATACTAATATCTTTTTTTTCTTGTTCCAGATGATACGCAACCGTTGGCTGAATCTGAAGACTGATCTAAACATTTACGAAGCCAAATAGGATGTGACTGACCCATGAAGCTTATCTTCCGGTAATGAAATTTCTTACAATCAAAATATTACCATACAATGTAATAGTAGCTAGAATATCACTATGATACAATCTTTCCAAGAAATTAACAAATCCATTCTATGTTATCTTGATTGTTAACCGTTAGTATAAACAAAATGGGTCGCCAAAATCAATTCAAATCCATTATTTTCAAACAACGGAGAGAAAATTTTAATTCGAATTCAAAACATTCTACATTATTCAGCTAATCTCATCGTCAACAAAAGACTATTGTTACATCTCGACACATTGTCTCCATTTAAATCGAACGAAAATGAATCACTGTTATTATTCGCTGTTAAAATGTGTTGAATTAAGTTTTGATTGTTTGTATAATCGCATAAAGTAATTAATTTGTATTGTTTTCGCAGGACGGACTCGTTTCAGGTCGTGGCCCTAACAGTCCAAACACTGCAATGACTACTGCGATGGCAGCGCACCAAGAATCTATCCACGAGAGACTGCAGCCTGGACCTGAGGAGCCCTTGTTTCTCCACCATGGCGCAACGTCTTGGACTTCGGACAATCAGGAGGAGCACAGCGCTGACATGTCTCCGTACTATAATCTACCAAAAAGGAACAAAAGGAAGAACTTCAAGCCCAGGTGCGCGCCCAATGCTACGACATTCTCTGATGAATCTAATGGAGCACATTGCGAAACGGACAGTCCTGTCAATGGAAATGACAGAACTACTCCAGACCAGGCTGAAGACGAAACAGATGAGGCAAATTACTCAAAGATTGGAGTAAAAAACTTTAGTCTACTAAAAGGTGGTGCAGTTGATCTCAGTCGGAGATTGAGCACCGATTCCAACGAAAACATAGACTCGAATTACCAAAATAGGTTACCTGATGAGAAGAAAGTCGATTCGTTTCAGAGGTCCTATATACATAGCTTACAAATGACACAGGATCCTGACAGGGAACGAACCGTCCTTAACTTTAGTAGTCTACAAAACAAATCTTTCTGTGCCAAAAATCCTTTTGCTATATCTCAGTTAATTAAGACTAACTCACCTCCTAGAAGAAGGGATTCTGATTCTGACGAGGAGAATAAAGGGCAGGATATTAATGCCAATGAGAGATTAGAAGGTCAAGATGGGATGGATACAAATGAAACTCAGCAAAATGGAGACGCGTCTAACGCGACGAATAAGATTTTGAGGGATTACGCTATGAACACTATGAAGGAACTTTTGGGGATCTATGGTTTATCTTCGAATGAGGTAGCTGATGCTATCACTGGGCAGATCAGGGCTTTAGAAGCTCTTCAAGGTAAACAAATATTGAATTCCTGTAAATTTATATTTGCGTGTATTTGTAACTTTTTCTAATTGTAATATTTTTCACAGGTAAACCGTTTACCCAAATACCTCTCAGTTTAAAACGAAGACACGACTCTGGAGACGGGACTGAAAAGTGTCTCCGAAGGTCATCATCAGCTACAGAAGATGAAGGATCTACAAATATTACTCCACCGAAAACTCCTGACAATGATCTCGACACTCAAAGGTACAAATTATAACTATCATTATTATTTATAGATTCATCATTAATGTGCGCGCGATAATCAATAATTTATCCTTTACTATTGTAATCCTTTATGTGGTTTGCTAATTTTAATGATTATATCAGTTTTCTTTCTCATGTTAATTTTGCTCCTCTGAGACCATTTTAGATTGAATTATGAATCGTTTGGTCCCGATTATCCAGTCTCACGATCCATTTTCATCCCGGCGAGACATTTAAGTGACATTCTGGGTCTGGGTATTAACACATTACGTCAATGTGTATTATACTAATACAATTTACCTTTCACCAGACAAAGAGCACTTCAAATCATCAACCAGCAGTCGATGAGGCTGTTTGGCCGACAGAGTCAAGATGAGGACGGGAGCGGTTCAGAAGACGGGGACCAGACTCTTGACCTCAGCGTGTCTAGAGACACTGATGGACAGGTGAGACTAAACAATTTGATTTATGGAGTTTCGTTCGCCGCTTCCTCATTACAAATTAAACACCTTGCCAAACTTGCTAAGTGGTGATCAAATTCAATTTTGAATAAAAATATATTTGATTTCTTTGATATTAATTTCCAAAATCAAATTACGAAACAATCAGCTTAACTAGATAACTAATTGCTATAAAAGATTTTTCGGTCGGAAACTCGGTGGGAGTCGATCGGTACGAAAAGTCGGAACTTCTAGTGTCTAGTTTTTTGATAAAAAAAAATTACTATTTCATATATATTTCATATGACATTTGAATTTAATTTTACTTTGAACATTCAGGAACAGTCAACAACTTCGAGTGCTGGTAACAGTGTGTCGGAGTTCGAACAACAGAGTATTCTAATGAGAAAGAATTTAGAAGATTTAGCAAATTTACAAATGCAGGTGGGAATCATATACATAACACAACATTGTTGAATCAAAAATAAATTTGGCTTAAGTACTTCATTGTAACTTTGCTTGTACTATAAGAATGTCCAAAATTGATAGAAAAATATTTGTACTGATTTGTAGAACTCAATGAGTTAAAGAAAGGTTTATTAATAATTATATATTTCAGGGTTTCTTCCAAAAACAATCGATGATGGACACAGAAGATTCACAAGAAAGAAAACTGCATGCCAGCGGTAAGTTTGAAAGTCTTTTTACGAAGTTTTTTCTTTTACGAAGTAATTTTAATTGAAATGCGTTCAACTCATTCCTTTGTCAATCAATTTATTCTATTAATCAATTTATTCTTTGAGGATAATAATTGTCCCAGTGTATCTTAATGATTCTGTCTGTCTCTTCTTTAGTACTTATTGTGTTTGAATAATAAGTGGACCCAATAACACAGCGCTTAAAGTCTCGGATTCGATTCCCGATTGGAATATTTGTGATAAACGTCTATAATATTTATGTCTAGTCCAAGTGTATCCAAAGAGCGGAGCTTTTGATTTTTTAATATTTACTTTCTTAAATTTTTAGAAAACACATAGTGTTGTTTGATTATAATAGATAACGACAAATCCAATCAAAACCCTGTAAAGTAATCTCATAGTACAAAATAGAAACAACAATCATTAGCGTTACAATCACAAAGAGTCGCTAACAAAGGGAAATTTCCAAACGAGTGTGCAAATGCGCAAATCTGGGACGTTTCAGTGGCCACCGACACGTTTCGATCCGCGCTAAACACGACCAGGCTAATTAGGTGTGTTAGTGATCGTTTGAGCTGTTAGAGGTTAGTTGCGGAAGAGACTAGGTCACCTAGAATATTTTGTATTCATATAAATAGAATAGATGAAGATAGGAATATAGGAAATGATGGTTAATTTGAAAGATAGAATAGAATTGGATAGAAAATAAGGATTAAATAGTGTTAGTTATAGATATTTAAAATAAAAATGTAATTAATATCGTTATTTCACTCTATGACAGTGAATTTCATTTAAAGGGATACGAAAAATGATAATATAATTTGAGCATAAGAGTTCTTGAAAACGCGTTTTTTACCTATTCTTTGGGATGTATGAAAAAAGTAATATAGACGTGGTAGTAAAATATTTTTGATGAGGATCACCTCAATTTATTTATCATATGGATTATATTTATCATTCCAATGAATATCATGTCATACAAAATCAATTCAAAGGCAATAAAAAATGTAATAACATCGTCAATACCCAACATCGTTTTCACGCGTAAATGAATGCATTTCAAAGTTCTTAGAGCACCATTTAGTATAACTGTCTCGTTAATGATATGCAATTCAAACATAATTTGAATAACGAGGAATGACAGCAATGGAACTGTACCCAAGTGTTTTTTCTCCACAAAATCGTGCATTCTTTGCACGTATCCGTGAAATGTGACGAGTTACTAATTTATGCCCTGATCGGCTATTTGGGATCATACTTAATTAACTCACAAATATTTAGTCGTGGACATTGAACTGCGATGAAAGACAGTAGTAACGATGTGAGAGATTTGACAGCATCTGTGAAACAAAAGTTTAGATAAATACCAAATATGATGACGATTCTACTAGTAATGCTACCTCAACTTGTGTTACCTTTATTACTGATCAAATATTTGCTATTCCCACCGCATGCAAAGGAAGCTTCAAATCTACTTAATAACTGTTATTCTGAGTAAAAGAAAAGACAGATTAAGTTAATGATTAGAGAGGCGTAAAAAATGCCTTATTAGAAAATCTAATTCAAATTAATTCTTTGATATTTTCTTCTACTTACGTTTAGATGATGTTAGAGACATCATCCTTATTATCTTACTTATCCTCTATATGCTTCCAATTACATTTCCTTTCCATTTTTAATCCAACGAGTACATCACCGTGATTTACTGACCCACCTACAATCTGAACGCTTGATTGAAATCCATCTAGTTTTAGGTAACCATTCCCTACATCCTGAGCGGCCCCTACTGTAATTGTAGAAACCTCGGTTACTCTAATCTGCTCCAATAGAGGCAAATTCACTCAATTGAGTTCTCTGTCGCTGGGAACGAGCTCCCCACTAATATGAGTACATCTATTCCGATTTCATAATACGCTCTGCTATGGGTGTCGACTGGTGTGTTAAAGTCATTGTCGCTATTTACGGATGATTGTACGTTTTTTAGATATTGAGGTCAGTCGTTTAAGGATGGAATTTGTTTTGTACTTTCAAACATTGAAGTACAGTTTTTAGATTTAAATAAGCGGAGTAGTAAAGATATTTATCAGAGCACTGATCCTATTAAATTGTAAATTAAACATGACGTGGACACGATACCTTTAATAGCTTAATATCAGCTTTTCATTTATTATTCATGTAATCAAATCAATAGACAACTCATAGCTAGAATATTCTTATATGAAATCTTGTTATCGAAACAAGCAAATATTTTCACCCAAGCAAATATAGCATGCATTTATATAGCCAATTTAGAGGCAATAATAGGTTAAATAGGATTAATAGATATCGCGTTTGTCAAACAAGTAAGTATTAAACAGCTTGATTCGTCTTAGATTTGAAGCTAGGTTTTGAATGAAAAAATAGGTCTGTGGAGAAAATCTTCACTTTATTTTAAAATGAGCAAAACAGCTGACTACGCACGTACAACTCAATCGAAACTTCAAAGGTTAGTAGGGTACGGAAAAATCGCCACTATGCACCCAGCCTAATCTAGCCTAGTAATTCAGTCTTTCCACCGTGCAGTGGGGTCGCAATAGGCAAATGGTTTCCCATTTACTGTATAATTCGTTGTACCCGGCAGAGCGTCCGGTGTAGGACCATTTGTTCTTTATTGTCGTGCGACACGGCATTCCCTACAAGTATTTTTAGTTCAATTTGTTTACTACCTTTGTGTAGGGTTGCTTGTTTCTGTAAGTAGTGGTCTTTGTGTGGGATCGGTCTATAGATTTGTTGTATCTTGTTGGGATTGTGTTGTAGTATAAGTTATGTGTATAACAAAGCCAAGAACAAATCTTTAGTTAGTTATTTATATATCAGGTATTTTATGTTTATGACTTTCTCAATCCTGATTTTATTCACATTCAAGTTCAAATATGATGTTTTTTAAACAACTAAGAAACCGTTATTCATGTTTTTAATATATCATTGAAACTAACTCTCTAACTTTCAGGGTTACATTAATTTTTAAGAATAATTTAAGGATTCGGATTTTCGGAATTATTTTTTAGAACGGAAATTATATGAAAATGATTTATAAACTAAAATATTATAACATTAGACACTAAAATGAAGGTTCCCATAAAATAATATAATGTAGAGTCAATTTCTACATCTCGAATATAGTTCTCAAAGGTATAAATAAAATGTAAATGACGTATCGGTTCATTGATTCCACTATTGATTACCTTCCTAACTTCCCACTTATTAATTTGTATTTCCATCTCTTTTCCTCCTTTTGTAAAAATATCTCTGTTTCTTTTTAAAGTGCTTATAAGTCTACCCGAGGCGATAGAGTTATAATTTATTCAAGAAAATTGTTAATTATGGTTATTATGGCTTCCATAGTATTTTTGAATTTCACGTTTTTGGATATGCTCGCACGATCTCAGTTTTGACTTTTTGGATTCCCGTAAACAATAATTAGTTAAAGTGTAAATTACTATGTAGTTTTAATTTTAAATTATGATTTGGGAGACTATCTTTCATTAATTAATAATTTCAATGTTTATTTTGGACATCATTTCAAAAACATTTAACAAACAAAGCTAATAATTATAAACTTCTTATAAAATGATGAAACCACCAATCTGCATAAGAGTAATGTGATAGAACCTTTTCCAGGCCTTTTCCGATTTACAGGAGAGGCTAAAATCATTCCCCTAAAATTAAAAAAACAAATTTGACTTCAATAAAATTATTTCCTCGTTTTAGTAATTTTGGATTAAAATTAATACATACCGAACCCAGTCCCAAAATGCGACTCGTAACAGTCCATCCATTTCTATATTTCAACTCAAATCTAAAACAGTACGTTCTAATTCGAGTCGAGATTGTTTCGAATGCTCTCTATTAATCGATTAATTACTCGATTAAGATCTTGTTCCATTTAATTAGATATACATTCGATTGATTGCTTTATTTTTGAAGATAAACCCGCCGCGACTTCATATATTATGATGGCAAGTATATCTAAAAGAGCCTCCATTTTTAGATACTAGGTAGCTATTGAAGGTTTTTCCGTGCTCACGAATGCGATGTTTCTGATTAATAAGAGCAGTGTTTGTGATGGTAATCGGAAAGAAGTCGACTTGGTAAGAGTAACAGTTAGTAGTGCTTAAGATAAAAAAAGTTTTCAAAGGTATGTGAAGTCTACCAATACGCACTTGGCCCGCGCGGTGGACTATGACCTTATCTTTGTGATTCTGAAAGGAGACCCGTGCCCAGCAGTGGGACAGTAATGGGTTGATGAAGATGATGTAAGATAATGACTTATTGCATTATCTAACTTTGAAGTAGCAACCATGCAGTTTACCTGAAGGTAAAAGGTAGGGTACCTTAGGGTATGTGGTTACTGCCGCCTATGGAAATCTGTAAATAACTCCATATAAAACAGGGGATCAAGATAGAACTAAAGCCGATTACGGATGAGTTCCAACTTATGAGGTCCAATATGGTCATATAACGTAAGTGAGCTTGTATCATAAAACCTAGTAAAAGATGAAAGAAACTTTTTGGCCAATAAAAAATATTTCCACACAGAAACGAACCCGGTACACGCTGTATTTCACTTACTCAGTCCTCGGATATTCCTAATTGCCACACTGTTACAACTCTATTACGAAATAGATAAAAAATATAACACGCTATAAACTTTAACAAACTGGTCCAAATTATTTTATTATTTTGCATAAACAACTTATTTCAAACTATCGCCGATTTCTGGTTTCGGTAACCGTTTATTTTATGTTTCTGTTTATTTTACGTTTGTTATGTGTGTTTTATAAAATATCGAAGCGGGCTCCTTTTGATTTGAACTGCCTTGATTTTAATTGCTTTTCGATGTTGTTAAGTAAATTGCCATCCGATTTCAATTATTTTTTATATGAATTAATTTCGGCATAATTGGAACTCTAAACGAGATTTTATAATAGAAATTAGAACAGACAAGGCAAAACCTGCTTAATTATTTATTTACACTTTATTGCAAAATAATTACAAAGAGCCGTTTTAATGCCTGAAGGCATTCTCTACCAGTTAACTCTTGCTGATGGAAAAATTGCAATATACATATGTTTACAATTGCTTTAAACTTGAAATGCATACGTAAATACCAAGAATATATGCATTTGTAGTATCAGTCAATAAAAGTGGTATGCCATAGTCTTTAGTAGAACTTAAGATACTGTATAAGATCAATAGTTAACATATTAATAGGCCAGAGAGAAGAAAAACCAAAAGTTATTTTCCGGTATCATAAAAAAATAGCTATCATTTCCATTTTCTATCAACCGCGTCAAGTCCTTTAATTAATATAACCTCCCTTAAAAGTCATAAGTACTTCTTTATTGCCTATATCCTTTACTCCCTAAATTTGTGTTGAAAAGCATTGAAATTCAAATTTAAACACCACTGTAAGTACAAAAGTTATAAACATATTTGTACTAACTTTTGAGATCAAAAGCTTTCCATCAGGGCATAGGAAACAGTAAACCCATTGAGGTTGAACCCAACATGTGCATGTCGACTCACTCTTTTGTTAATTAACATCGGGTTTCTCGTATCCTTTCGATCGAACAATAGAAGGCATAGAGACGTCTATCTTTTTATTTTTACTGTTGATTAGTTTTCTTTATAGATGTTTTTGGATGTAATAATCTAACTGTAATTATCGATTAAAACACATTTGGGAATTTGAAATGTTTCTGTGAATACATTTTAAGGCAAAGTAATATGAGTGGTGAATATAGTGTTTTATTGTATTTAACAGAAAGTTTTATCTTGATTTTGGTTTCACTACGACAACTTTACAATTTGAATTTCCAATACATCTCGAAACAATGGTTGTTAGGCGATGTGGCATACGAGCCGAGCCCACAACCGTATCGCGAACTTGCCTACGTACGATAAAAAGATAAAAGAGCTCACACCTCCACGGATTTAATGCGCGTATAATTTCTTTGTGGCACCGCGCAGAATGTGAGCAGACGTCATAAAATATGCATTTCTTCGGATGCGTGTGCGCACACAAACTCGAGCACGCTTAACAAACACAAGCGCGCGGAACAAGTGTACACGATCGCCGCACACAAGCGCCGCGTATCAATGTAAACCCGTACGCACACTAGCGCGTTATCACAATAACTCAATCCCAATACACGCGTACTGCTTTTGCATATTCATTTGAAACTTGCAGTTTGTATCTTTGTATAAAATTATAATGCATTATGTGACCTCGCAGCGTCGTGCTCGTTTTTAAGTTATAAAAGGCTCTAGACTTTGTGGACGCGAGTTTACTCGTCCCAGTATTGTTGTGCGGTCTTAATACTACTTTATATATTTTGGTCTAAAAATAGGAGCTAAATTAGGGACCACTTGTTTGAATTGTCAGATTAGACTTCGAGATTTATCAGCGAATAATATGAAATTGTAATTTTAAGATGCAGGGAAGCGTAGGGAATTTTCGAAACCTTGCGACCCACTGCTCGTAAGTCACGCGATGGAAAAATTATAATAGACAAGCTTTGTCCTGCGGATTTGCCTATGTACTTTGTTATGGTATATTTGTGAGATTGCGCAAGAGTTCTGAGGTGAAAATAGTTCATCAAATTTTCAAAGCTTTACGCAGAAGTAAGAGACATTTAAAATTGAAATCGTCTCTACACATATACAAAATAATGTTATTACCTTAAATCAATCCCTTTACCTATAAATGTAATATTTAGATCGTGAAAGTAAGCAGAATTAGCCCAGCATAGTAGGACATCAAAAACACAATTTTCAGTTTATTTTCTTTACAACTATGACCTATAACAACTTAAAACTATGTATAGTCCGCGTAAAACTTCTAGTCCGCTCTGAATATAGAAATGAATCGCGTCACCATAGTAAATTGTGTGACTACCTGCTCGCATCAACTTCAGAGCGGACTATACCTACTGCTGACATTTACGCACAAATATACCAAAACATAAAGGTATCCGGACAATGCATACTTAAGTCTTCAAAAGCGAAAATCGTTGCAATTCAGCCACATCGATAACCAATAACTAAGGATAATACATCAAGGAATTCTTCACTTCAGAACGATGTTGAATCCAAATAGTTTATTATGCAGATTTTATTTTTAGTACGTGTGACTGGTTCTGATTTGGTTTGGTTCAGTAACAATCAGTTGTTTATTGAATATCGATGCGTTATGGGATTCTGATCTTAGTATTCTTAAGGCAGATTCTGCGAATTCAGTTTGTCCGTGGCGGAGCGGTCGCTGTGATGCGAAAGTTCCGGGTTCGATCCCCAGACAGATATCTAAAATAAATTTGGTGTAAATATGTTATTCAGTTTATGTACCTTAATTACGGAGAGGTAACGACATAAATGACGCACAGTAGTCGCCGGTTCGATTCCCCGGTGGGAAAGACTTTAGGTTTTCGATCTGGATTTGAGTATTTTTGTGTTCATCTTGATGTCGATGACACCCACGACACAGCTTTCGAATATAGGCAAATATTATCAACTATATATTTGTCTGCAATCTTTCTAAGCTCCCAAACAACCCCATCTAGATATATGCATATCTGTGAATGACATTGCTTTCATAGAACTAAAATAAACGTTTCAATGCTAATACTGAATCATCGTACAATAAATAGCGAAAGACCCCGATATTCTTAAAGATTGAATATAGTATCAATTACAGTAAAATCGATAGCATTAAGCTTTTCAAGTATCAAAATTCTTAATCAGTACTGCAAACACATCAAAAGGTTAAGTGGAGTTTACAATTCGAATTGGCGCTTAATAATCGTGACATAGGATTTAATTTCAAGTGTCAAAATTTGACATTTTTGCTTTTCGATTGGTTTTCATTCGCCGCCTCTTATTCCGTTCAATATAAGATTGAAAATCGTTTTTTTTAACAGTTCGGCATGTTTAAAACATCATAAGCTCGTTAAGAATGCATCAGGCATTATCACCTGCGAGTGAATCGATTGGAGATAAACAAAAAGTCGATTATCGTCACATTAATCGATATAATCGATTGGTTAATGCCGACGCGCTCGATCGATCAATGTGCGTTGCCCTTTATATCAGTAACTTCTAAGAAAACTATTAAATACGTATTTGTAATTTATTTTCGAAGTCGACTGAGTGTCTCTTGCTTTTTGCTATTGTTGTTTTTTTTTTGGAGTTATTTTAGTAGAGTATACAAATTAATTCCCTATTAAGCAAAAACTCATTGCAAATTTTCAAAAGTTTTGTGACCGGGTAGACCTCGTCGTTGTTCTACTATGTTTAGTACTAGTTAATACAATAGTGCTATTTTGGTAGTCAATACTATTAATATTTTCTGACTAAAAATAATGATGCGCATATTGCTTTTGCTTAGTTACACAAAGATACCAATATGAGGCATTACCACTTAGTCTTTAGCAATAGCATCTGTGAATGACCTTAGATAGGATTCTAGTCCTATTTGAGATCTATAACAGAGGTAGGCTAGCGACAATTAAACATCAGGTGGTCTTCATACATATAAAAAGTTTATTACTGTCATTAGTATGCCCACCTTTGTATGTAAGTAAACTTAAATTACGAGTTAATAGCAATAATTGCTATTAAGTAATTGTTCAAAGCGATAATTACAACTAAGTAATTTTGTTTAATTTCTTAACACTATAAATAACTTTGATGCATGTGTCTTCGCAACATTTTTCATCATTCAAAAAAGTGTTTAATTTTTAAAATAACATGTATAAAGTCAAATAACAGAGCTTCTTGTAATTGGTCTAACATTTTATTGAAAACAATTAAATAACAAACCCATTTCTCTGCTGTATTTCTTTATTTCTAGTCTGTATTACTAGAGAACTCTCGAATAATACACAATAGAAATAAAGAAAAAAATGTTAATCCTGTTGACTAGTTCTACTAAAAATTGTATCATCTTCAATATATTTTCCTTAAATTTCTATCATCCCAAATACAATCTGAAAATAATTTTATAACAAACTCATTTCTATTCTGTATTTCTATATTTCTTTCCTGTATTACTAGAGAACTCTCAAATAATACACAATAGAAATAAAGAAAATAACTTGTTACTATTGGTTTACTAGTTTTACTGAAAATTTTATCAGCTTCAATACATTCCCTTAAATTTCTATCATCCCACCTATAATTATCTTAAATGTACCAGAAAACCCTTTAAAATCATTACACACAGCTTGATACCAGCGATCTAATAGATCAGCTCTGTTGGAATGTTATCTGTCCGATGTTCTGACGTCTTTATCTAGACGGTAAGGCTTTCTATTAATTACGTCCTCTATCCTGAACGGGATCGATCTTAGTTCTATCTATTATTGGATTTCCTAGCTCTACGGTAAAGTAAAGGAAATGATTGGAAAGGAAATGTGATGCATTAAAGGTTTTACTAGGCTCAAAGGTAAATTACTTAAGGTTATCAATATGTAAATTAGTCCTGCATGCAATGAAATTCTTTTTTGTGGTAGAATTTTGTGGTTCTACTTTAAAGGTGCTTTTGAAATATCTACTTCTGCCTTGTAACAGCGATGTAATATGGGGCGTACCGACTTAGTCCTCAGGGATGGCATTCGTTGACTTAAGGCAAAAGACATAATATTTCTGTTTCTCACTATCTCCTTTAGGTGCTTTTTTGGCTAAGGCGATTGGTACTGCTATTGTCTAAATGGTAACGCTATTCCTTTTTCCTTTTTCAACAATTATCAATCCTCCATTACCTCTTCACTAACTAACATTCTATTAATTAGTTAACTAAGGTAGTAAAATCAAATCAACAATATTTAGTGAAGTAACGAAAATGTAACAAGACAGTACTTCAAACTTTCGACAAATACATAACAATTGTAACTCGAATCCATAAATCAAATGGAAGACAAAGACTCGAAAGCGACGTTAACATCGTGTAACGTCAACCATACAAGGTTGGTTGACGTGCGTTAACTTGTACGTTATCACATATGCATATGGGCAAATGTGCCTATAGTTACGTTATGACTGTTTTTGATTTCCTCTTCGTCATATGAATTTACAGCAGTTATAAGCGTTGCTCTTTGATGGTTCTTGCAAAATAGAGACATATGAGTATATGAGACCTCTCATCTTAATCTTAATATTATCTTTCCTTTGTGACCAACCTTAGACAAACTCAATTCCCATTTTGGCGACTACAGACGACAATTAGCGGCATTATCTGTATCATTCCATATACTGCTTAGATCCCCAAGAATTCTTAATAATGGTTTGAGTTGTATCAACGGCCTTGTTAATAGTAACGACGATAGATTTATTAACATCTAACTTAAATATTCGAAAGAAATACACTTAAGGTTACTGTAAATGAAACCACATTTATAATAGACAAACATAATACCAATTGAAATAAAAATAACCAATATCTAAATTCAAATGTCAGTAATAAATCGATTGTAATACAGTCCTTAAATTTAAATAGCGAGCTTAATAATTCAATCTTAGCTATACACGGCACAATAAAAGCTCCTAATTGCACAATGTGTCGTCCAAATGCGGATAAAATATAAATTAGCGACCAAAAAGAAAGATTTGCTAAGCTCTAATTGACTACCAGGCATGATTCCGATTGGAAAACAAACCAAAACCAACGAACCATCAACCGGGAGACAGGGTAAACAGAGCAAAAACCAAACAAGATCATGCGGAATCATTTACTCCAATCACCGCGCAGGGAGGGGCGGGCCGGAGATGCCCGAACAAAGCCGAAGATTTACACGGATTGACGATTACGTGTCGTGATTACCGTTGATCTCTATCGATATGGGAACTGGACGGATTTTGGTGAATTTTTTTGGTCGTAATCAATATCAACTACGGTCTGCAAAATACATAATTCTTCGTAAGTAGGAGATTACGGTAACAATCCTTTAAATTATAGTCTGATGAATGCTAACCTTACTAAAATGATAAAATACATTTTTATTTGCAACATTGAAACTAACCTAATTGTAAAATAAGGTTAAATTAATAAAATAAACGACATTACGTACACATTATTCTTTCACCAGACAATGTCAATCGCTATCCACACAATTGCTATCATGATCCTTAATAGAGCATGATCGCGGGCAACATATCTAGATCCTTTATCGATCGATGGATCCCGATTTGATCTACGCATGCGTACGTTCATAATTATCTGCGCTCTTTCATCCGCCGACCGGAGTTTATGACCGCCCGGGCTGTGTAAACGTCTCCAATCATATTGGCAAGTAATTAATGGACTTTACATACTTAATGTACATAATTAAGTACTGAACAATGCTGGTTATGACTATTCTTGCTTTTCAAGCTAGTTACGAAGATTGGTAAGATTAACTCAAAGTATGGGCTTAGCAACTGATTAAAATTGTTAATGGAAATGAGTTAGTTATTCTTAGGAGCGAAAGATCCCACGACGCGAAATAACAAAAAGAATTTAATCTACACAGGAAAACGTTTAATACTTATTTCCAATCTCGAATCGACAATAAGTAATCGAACGATGGAAATGTGGCCAGACGCGCTTATCGGCACATCTCAACGAAATATTCTAATAAAAAGTTACTTATACAACAAATTTATTACTGCTCTCCCTTTAAGGAGTAACAGTTAATGATAATCTTATTTCGAAAGCCGTAAAGGTCATAATTGTGTTCGATTTGGTGCTTCAATGGCAGCAAGATGGTCATCACACATTGACGTAATGTTACAAAGAATGATTCATCTTTGGCTCGTACAAATCGGGCATGAGATTCTATTTTGATTCAATTAGTTATACAGGAACTTCCATATACGATTCTGTATTTACTTTTGTATAGATATCACGCGATTCGAGGATATGTATGATTTGTATCTTTTTAGTATTCTCAGAAACGGTTATGAGTTTTGTGTTCTTTTGCCAGCATTTATTTGTTTCCAAACTTGGTATTTAAGACAACGATCCGTTTTCCTGTCAAAATACTCACGATATTAAAATATTACAGATTCATGTTCTGACAATGTGCCCAACAGATTTTTTACTGCACGTCGTAATTTAATCGTAAAACGTGTTAAGTATTTTTTGTGTGTGTTTAATGATCTTGTTTAAGATCAATGATCTTTAAACGCACTCGAAAAACATTCGAAACACATTCGAATAATAAATATTTAAGACATTCATCTCATTAAACACCATTTAATAGACCATTGGGCCCGAGTAGGTCCAGTTGAAATGCGCGTATGTCAATACCCATCTTCGCCCGTAAACCCATCGCCCCGCCTCATTACCTCCTCCATACCACTATGAAATTTACTATACCACCACACCAATATAACTGAGCTTTCTTCTCAATAACAAGCGTTATCGATGCAATCAATATCACGTGTCAAGTTACACTAGGCGTACGCGCAGAGCAAACAATGAATGCGTCTTGGGAATCTTAAATTTCTCTTAGCTCTAAGACACAAGGTTGAAAGTTATTTGAAACTGAGTAGTTTCAGTCATATCAGGGTCCACGAGTGTGTGTAACCGCATTTACATTTTAGAGATACTTGCAGGGAATAAATGTCAATTGAGATGGAAGATGCACTGAGTAGGCACGGATGTAAGAATTGATGTGATGCAGTTATTGAACTCTGTTGATAATAATCTAGATGTAATGGATGACAGAACAGTTGAAAAATGTTCTTATAAAGGAATCTATAGTATACCTGACAAGGATAACTCCTTGATTTTAGATATACGATAGTGATGTAATAGGTTGTAATGCTTCATTTATAGGTTTCAATTGTACAATACATTGTATGTTTCATTAAAATACAAGTTTTTCTCTATTTCCAATTAAATGGAGGTTTATCCTTAAACTTTACTCCTTTCTTGCTTTTACAAACTTTTGCTATACCATTTTTCAAGTAATCCTATATATTATTTGATGTTGGTCCTATCTCTCTTTTATTTGCATGTCTTTTATGCCCTCTGTCGGATTATTTTAATAATCTTTCATTTTTAATTTTTTAAACGATTGAGCTTTATAAGTTGACTTAATAATCATTATCTTGATAGAAAAGTAAATAGAAAATAATATAATCTTAATAATAACGGCTTTTGCTAATACGAAATCCATTATTAGAATTAAGGTTAAGATGGTATTATAAGATGGTGATTATTTTCTCATAACTTACAGTAAACATTGAACTTCGACCACCAAGGTAGTCGATGTATAAAACATATAGATAATAGAACGTGAATAAATTAAACTTGATTTGAACTTTATAGTTGGTAAGTAGATACTTAAGAATTAAGTATGAAATGTGGAATTAGATCAAAAGATGGTTATCGCAATGACATTTATCAAAATTTTAGTCGAGCAAATGTCAGTTACGGATTAAAGGCAAAAAATCTGATATTAGTGGTCGCAAGTGTCTCACAAAATAACGGGTAAAACGTGTGAACCGACGCTACAGAATTGTTATTATTATCATTTGCCTCATCAGCCATGCCTTTTTTGTGTTTGTATTTATGAGTTATGGATTCCGTAAATGTATTTCATCTGATGTTCGGAATGTCAAGAGTAGAATTACCAGATTCTACCTTTTTATATCTCGGTATTTATAAATCGATACTTTGTGCTCTCTAGTATGGTCATCTATTTTTCTTAGCCACGTTTCTGTTCATTGAACTAGACGAAGATTATAATTAGAATCTCATCATAATAAATTACTTTTATTCATTGTTTCTTACATACTCAACTTATCATCGATAATGATATTGTATATTTTTAAATTAATCTCAATTTATAATTCATTGTACATACTAATTAAATGTTATCAACTAGGTGGCTAACCTATAGCTAAATTACCAAAACGGGAGCAAAAAATCTTAGACAAAATCGCGCATTGATTAAGTAGGTATGGTAGCTTATCCGTCAAGCAGGTTATCTTAGAGTCAATCGCATCTGCCGTATTCGCAATTAAGCGAGTGAGCAATTGAGCATAAACGGACCAATCTATAAAAGACGAATGTTGGAGTCAAAAAACATCGTGGTTCAAGCGGGTCAACCGCGACCATTTGTTCAATCGGAAATTGATTGAAGCATTGTGTTGTAATATTTGAATAAAATGTACAGTAGCCGAACCGGTAGTCGTAGAAAGAATAAGCAGTTCGGAGAAGGAAGTAACACACCCCGATTTCTGTGAATCATAACTCGAAGGAACTTTCGTCGATCGCGACGCGTGGTTCCATTGAGTGAATTCAAAAACCCATTATGTTGAACATTATGAGGACCCCATTGTTTCGGTTGAATGAGCCGGCACAATATCTTACGAAATTTCCTAAAAAACCACCTTCGTATTATAAATGTTTATTATGTCGAACAACATTATCTGATGCGGTCTCCGGCGCACATCCATTGTCTTTTTTGTTTTCTCCATCGACTCATTTTGGATCTCACAAACGTTCCGTCAAATCAGAAAATGTAAATTTACGTTTGAGAAAATTAGACGTCCGTCTAACGCTCCGACGGGCAATTTGTCGGAGGTGTGGAAGTTATAGTTCTCACTGTTACTTAAGATTACATTTTAGATTACAAAAAACAAATTTGGTCCATCATACCAACATGTTAAATTTTAACTTCAAATAAAATTGAATAGTTACATAACCACACATGTAATCTATAATATGTATACGTGAGTGTTTAAATACACGTTTCACATACCTAGTGAGTAATTGATTCTCCCGAAAGAGTTGTGGTTAATATAATATATAAGCTACGAGAAAATATAAAAACTCAGACTCAGAATTAGGATATCTGCATATCCTAACATTCTTATATAGCCACTTTATTTATACAAAAGTTAATCCATATAAAACACTACTCTAAAACATATGAATGAAATGATTATTTCAAAAATGTGCACGACGTATCATTTGAATGATACAAATCCGTAAGAAAGCAGAACAAACGAGGTGTAGTATGATAAATTAGATGGCTCGTAATTGGCAGATAATATAGTAGGCTCCGAGATCCAGTTTCACAATTCGTCAATCACTATCATTTCATTATCTCCTATCTCCGATCTCTTCGAATTAAGAACCATAAATTTGACCAACATCGTATCGACAATACACACTTTTCTATATCGTTTTCGCACAATCTCTTACAAAATCGTGAGCCATTAACGCTGGCTAGAAACAAGCAACTATCGAATACCAACTGATCTCTCTCCTTCATTAATAATAACCTGCTCTCACTAAAACCTCACCTATTATTACAATCACGAGTATTCATGCACGACTTATGTAACACACCAAATTATAAAGCAGTATGTTAACCTCCATTGTGTTGTGAACGCTAATCTACATAAGTATAGGTATTAATTCGGTCTTTCAAAAACGTTTCTGTAAAAAAGGCAGAGGTGGGATTTCGACATAGAGTGTGTCTAAATACGAGTTCGGAGCGGTACCTACACAAATAATCCGAATTTTCAATACAATAAGATACGACATACACGATTTGTGACTGTGTGGACCGTGTAGCGACGAGTGCAGAAGTGTCTTGCCTTAAATTTTTGTGCCTCTCAAGATCACGACGAATACAATTCCGTTGAAAGTTGTTACTATGTACATAAAGCTTAATATTTCAAACAAATGTAGAGCAATAGTAATTTTGCGTCGATAGGTACCAGAACAGTTTTTATTAACTGATAAAATCTACCGGCATGTTAAAAGAGTTGATTTACAAAAACACTTTTGTGATGTAATGTACGTAGACGTAGTAGAGTCAACGATCACTCACAATGGCGAGCGCTCCAGAGTGACTAGGAGAAAACATTGATTAATTACCATAATAATTTATTTGATACACCAAAACTTGATACGGGGAGGGGCCGGTTTCACAAGCACCGTGACGTTTAAGTTCTTTTTGAACTAAAAACGTCCAGCAATCGAGACGGAAACGTAAACGCGCCGGTTACGTCTGTAGTGACTTGGGGGTTATTAAATATTTCCTACACGATGAAAACAGTACATTGTTCGTTTTGAATATGATGCATGGCGGTGATTTGGCTGTTCCAAACAAAAGAATAAGATTGAAGGAAAAGGAATGGTTGAACGTATCGTTAGTTATTGTTGTTTCGTTGGGTATTAGCATAATGTAAGTTTTTTGTGTATCAACGTATTCTGGTTTTTTGTAAAGGTCTGCTGTCAGCGTTGAATCATCTGGACCAGGCTCGCAAGAACTCCATGCAGACGACCGTCGATTACTCTAGATACGTCAAAAGGTATATAACATTTATCATTAAGCAATTACGACATTTACTAAAAAGCTAATGGCATTAGGCGTTGCCTTGCGGTTATCTTTGATACAATCGTTTGTGTATTTGTTAACAGAAGTTGTAATAAAAAATACGACACTGATTTAACTTTTGATTTTGTAGATAATTACAGGCCAGTGTTAGATCCGTTTTACTTTTTTTTATTAAATAGAAGTAGCGAATTCGTTGCATTCCATCTGATAACTACTGTTCATGGTCATTTGTAACTACCTCCAAATACTTAGAACAGAAATTCTACTTAAGGACGATCACAGTTGCGTTTTTTTTCCGGTATTTCAGATTTGCCTCAAGAAACTTTTGCCTCCTGTTTATAAGTGAAACAAATGCCTATATTCGATCCGATTCGAAGAATCCATCTACAAGATAATATATTTTTCCTTCTCCAGGTATAGCTCGACTCTAGAATGTGGGTCATCGTACTGCAAGGATTTGGGCTACCGGGAGCACTTCCACTGCATGGACTGCACTGCCAGGGTATTCTGCAAGAAGGAGGAGATGATCAGGCATTTTAAGGTTATTATACAGTTTTGACTCGCTATTTTTAATTTAAGTTGGAATTACCGTTTTCCTCTTACGTAAATCAAGCATCAGTTTCAAGAAGTATCAAATGTTAAAAATAAACAAACATTTATCACTGCTGCCAAAATAATATAAATGACATGTGTGCCATTCCATTTGTAATAGATGAAGCAAACATACTGACCACAAAAGAGGATTTAAGTAATAAAGAAAATAAAATTAGGCACAAATGTATTGCTGGCCTTTAGCTATGGGTGAAGTACCTGCATTATCGTATTCTCTGAAACAGAACTTGGCCGTATTGGAGCCAAAGAGATAAGATTAAAGAAACATAAAATCGAAAATTCGGTATACTTACTGATGAGTTTTTTTTTGCAGTGGCATAAGAAGCGTGATGAGTCTCTAGCTCATGGCTTCATGAGATACTCACCTTTGGACGACTGCTCGGAAAGGTTCACCGAATGTCCCCACAACAGAAGTCAGACTCACTACCACTGCATACAAGATGGCTGTGATAAGGTATGCTTTGAGTTATTAATATTTGTAATGGACTTTAATACCTAGTTTAGGCATTTTTTGATGAATAAAAAAATCCATAAGGAATATTTCTAGATTTCAAGAGTATGACATTGTTTGACTAGAACTTCATTTAATGTTCTTGCTTTTTCAGGTATACATATCCACTTCAGACGTGCAAATGCACGCGAACTACCACCGTAAGGACTCAGCGATACTTCAGGAAGGCTTCCAAAGATTCCGAGCCACCGAGAGCTGTGCGGCACCACACTGTGTCTTCGCTGGGCAGAGGACCACGCACTTCCACTGCAGGAGACCAGGCTGCACTTATACTTTCAAAAATAAGGCTGATATGGGTAAGTTCCTTCGTAATTAGTAGCAATAGCACGATGCAAAATTATACTTAGTACATTGATATGAAATTCACATTTCCCTCCTAGATCCCTTAAAAAAGAATTAATTCTTTTATTATAGCTAGACAAACAATAAATATACTGTCAAATAACTTAAAAAAATGGTATATAAAAAGTGTCTAATCAAAAAACACTTATTTCCACAGAAAAACATAAGACTTATCACATAAAAGATGAAGCTTTATCCAAGGACGGCTTCAAGAAGTACATGAAAAATGAGGCGTGCCCTTATCGCGATTGTAGTTCAGTAGAACCTGCAACCATATCCACTGCATCAGACCTCACTGCAACTATGTGCTGCACTCGAGCAGCCAAATCTTTACACATAAGAGGAAGCATGAGAGGAAGGAACAAGAAATGAGTTTCGGGTAAGTAATAACGATTTTGAATTGATGAAGAATTTATTAAGAAGGTTAATAAAAGATAATTGTACCGATTTTTCGTGGAATTGGGTTCACAAAGTGAGTGTTGAAATTATAAACTTAATTATTACCTTTTACGATTAATAAAACATGATAACGAAATTCATATCTAAGAGTTCGTAAGTTACGTCTTATACGTTACTTCTTATAACCTTAGGTTGTTAAGGAAGCCTATTTCCATAAGTAGATCTGTTATTAACTGATGCTAATATTATATTTTTTACAGACTCCCAACATCGGTGATCCAAAGTGCTCTCATGCAGCAAGGTGCGGACTTGACTCTCTACTCACCAGGAAGCAACCTACACGGAGACGATGACATGTCTAGCTCAATGTTTGACACCGACTTCTCTCATCCATTCGTAAGTATCTGGTGTAGATATAGCTCATATGTCGAAATCAATTCTGCCAGACAGAAGTTCGAATAAATGTATGACTAAACATCGACCCTGAATTTCAAATAAATAATGTTGAATTTTTGTACCTTTTAGAACCCTGCTTTAGTTGAGGAGGCTTCGCGGAAGTACATAGAGACATTTAACGGATGCAAGGAAGCTGAAGACAAGTGCACTAAATGTAGTGCCTTGAACAAACACTATCATTGTTTAGCCGAAGGTTGCAAAATGGCTCATAGGTAAGAAAATATGAAATACATTGTTACAACAAGAAAGATCATGATAGACCATGATAATGAATTTTCATTTAGAATGATTTGATGATCCACTTGCTCACCTAATTGTGGTAAGAGATTTGTGCCTAGAAAAGGACATAAAAGTGTAGCAATCCAATCATATCACAAATTACTGTTTCCTCCAAAGGTTCAATCGAAATGCCTTAGATCTTAAGCTTTTGCCTTTCATACAAAAAACTAGAATAGAATAGTCAATTTTGCAAATATATCTTTATACCGTAGAAATATATTCAAAGAATGTATATTCTCCAACAGCTGTCACAACACTATGGTGAAGCACGTGATGGAGCACGAGCAGCAAAACCAAGTGACCGACGCGTACTTCGTGACGTACACCCGACACAACCCCTGCAGCAACTCTGCCTGTCAGCATATTCGGGATATCACCAACTACCACTGTACCTGGGTAAGTTCTATATATTTTCTTCCGATCCCAAAAATTTGAATCAATAATTTTATATTTTTGTCAGAAATATTAAACAATTAATCCACCTATTGATAAATGCCTCCTTGAATATATATATATATATATTGGGTGAATTTTTAAAACGGGCCTT
This sequence comes from Epargyreus clarus clarus, assembly GCA_014595695.2. NCBI lineage: Eukaryota > Metazoa > Arthropoda > Insecta > Lepidoptera > Hesperiidae > Epargyreus > Epargyreus clarus. The sequence continues at coordinate 993,819 of JACTTY020000076.1, forward strand.
CAGGGCCAAATCCGAAACTATAAGGATTAGCGAAAAATGCTGAAAGGAGTTACGAGGCCGATTTTGATAAAACCTAAAACTGCATCATTACTTTTTTTAAATAACTTTTTCCCTAGCCGGGAATCGAACGAGTTCATTTTGAAAAAAAATACACTCTCTATATTATTCCACTATCTGATAGTGTTGCTTATAAGGATCAAAATCTGGGAAGCTTATAGTTATATATATATATTATAAACCTCAAATAAGATTAGAATCCTACCTGAGATCAGTCACATATGTGTAATTATCGAGAATTAAATTAAATAGTACCATACTTGTCAAAATAGAATAAATCGATGTTTAACATTTCTCCGAGTGTATTTTAAAATATTTTTCCGATATTTCTTTGTAAATCATCTAGATTAACATGATACCTTTCAATGTTCAGGAAAACTGTGGCGCAGTCATCTTATCGTCAGAAGAACATCCATTCAGGCGCCTCGAGCATCACCGGCAGCACGCCATCCTTAGCCCTATGTCACCGAACTTAGCGGCGAGATTTGCTCCAAACTTCAACCCCCAACTCTCGGCCCAACTCCACCCGAACATGGCAGCTCAACTAGGCCAAGTGTCCAATATGCCAAACCTACCCCACAACTTGGCTCAGCTAGCGCAAATGACGCCAAGTTTGTCGTCGCAATTGACGCCAAACTTACAAGCCCAGTTGAATCTTGGACCGAGCCCTGGAATTGTACCACAGCAAGTCAACCCGTCCAGTTCCTTGGATGAGATGTTCAGCAGGAAGAGGGGAAGACCACCCAAGAACAGGGTGGTCGAAGTATGGACAGATAACGTAAGTTGCTAAATATATTGTAAAGTTACTAGTAGATGCAAGTTGTTCTCTAACAGTTAAGACAACGCTACTCCTGCGTGATGCACGTGAAATACGGTTTATTTATTACGGTCTACTTACTGAACATTTTATTTTAATTTTTTTATAAGAATTAATAATGGGCTTAACTCAAACAACGAGGACAAACATACTGACGATTACTACGATAATCGTAAGAACTTTCGTTATGTAAAACAGTCACTGATCAAAATAGTGACCACATTGAGTGACACTAATTTCAAATAGTTTTCATTCCAAGTGTTCTGAATTATAATTATTCGCAAGAATATGTATAATCTTATACAACCTTTAAATTTATTCTAGGTGACCCCGCAGGCTATATTTACGTCATTCAAGCTGCCGAAAAGCAATCAAATGCCGCCTGTTATACAATCACCGGTCATTGCTACTGTGGAGGAATTTCCGGTAAGTGTGTAAGCCATTAATTCTAATGTTAAATCGCCATTCACTTTTGTGATCTGATTTGTGCAGTTTAAATGTTAATGATCTATGTATCTTACTTACTCTCGAAGATAAAGTAGTTGCGATTTTGAAATAATTAATAATGGCTTTAATAGTCTCAAATTTTACATATTTGTTACTTCCAAATTGTTGCTTTGTTATTACTGATAATCGATTTTAAGACATTGTCACTTATAGAATAGAATAGAATACACTTTATTGCACACTTACAGAAGAATTTAACAATAGTATTAATTTATAATAGTTGATGAGTGATATATTGGGGTATACATATAAGAGATATGGAATATCTGACAATATATATAGGGTGTATCTGAAATTCAAACATTCAGAATCTCAGAAAAAATAATTACAGGCCAAAACTCTGTTCAAGTGTGTGTTGGTAGACCCCAACATTCTTAAGAATACTTACACAGTCTTTTGTCAGTCAAAAACAATCAGTCATATTAGATTGCCCCCAGTATAAATGCAAATTAATAATGACCTATATTAATTTCCAGCGCATCAAATTCCAACACTTCGAAGTATTCACGACACCAGACGCCTGCAGCCAGTACTACCCTCACTGCCAGCTGCGGATGACCAGACTGCACCTGCACTGCTTCAACTGCAGCTTCACTGGCGAGACCCACCACATCATGGAGACCCACATGAGGGAGTCACATTCCATCTGCCCTCTTCTAGAAGGCTTTGATTACTTCACCTCCTACGACCAATGTGGAGGAAAAAGTTGTTTCAAGAACCAATTAAGGTCCCATTTCCATTGCGCTCAGGGAAATAACTGCCCAGCGATTTTGACTCAGTACTCGGCAGTAGCAACCCATAAGCATGGTAGAGGCACTCCCGTTATAAAGAGCGAGGTAGAACAAGAGAAACAGTTCGAAGAGGCCAAAGATTATTCTATAAAGGAGCGAGCTTCAGTGGACAGTATCGGGTCTGCGAAGGAACCCAGTGAATACGCGCCAACTAACTTCTCGATCAAAAGTGAATTTGAACGAGAACAGGACAATGTTTCGGGTGAGTGTTTTTCCTTGATCTAAGGGCCGCTTATTTGCAAGGCACTTCTACTATTTCATCAGTCAAATAAATTATATTATTTTAAAATAAATAGTTCAACCATGTCATGGTGTAATAATAATAGCTTTCTTCTAAAATGAATTCTAAAACGTATAGAAATCAAAGAGTTCCATTAATACTTAACACATCTTTATTCCAGTAGTAAAAGCGACGGGAACCTTTTATCCATCATCGCATCTCCGAAGCAACACTTCATCACCATCACCACGAAGCATCTATGACGCATCACCATCCAAAGAGATGAAGATGCGTATGGAGTATGATCAGAAGAAGACATACGAGCCCAAACCATCAGGACCGACGATTCCACCTTCATGCCATGACCAGACTTGTCCCTTAAACAAGAACGCAGGAGGCATGAACCTCCATTACCATTGTCCTCACTGTAGCCAAGCTTACGTGGACTTGAAGCTGCTTTTCAGTCACATGGTGAAGAAACACAGCAATGCTATGGAGCCAGGACCAGTTGGGCTGCAAGCAACAAAGGTGAGTAGTCGAATCAATAAAGATTTTTTAATAATTTTCCAATTATTACCTGAAACTTAAGATCTATTCTTAAATTTACTTGGAATTATTTCACTAATAAGAGCATTATTACTGTTGACTTCGCAGGAAACCCTGGAGAGGGAGTACCCAGAGATATCAATCTTACCATCAACTGCATCTTCATCATCCGCTCCCCAAGCGCCGTCTCCGAGTCAGAGACCACCAAACCCAGCGGAACAGGTAATTACATACTTTTATCTGCTTTTTCCACAATCTTTTGAAACATCAACAAGATTGTCTGCATATTCGTTTAATGAATTTTGACTGAACCTTCACGTACAACTAGAAATTGCAAAAAATACGAATTCTTTCCGACCTGAAATATACTTAAAGAACCTGAAGAACTGAAGAAGTACTTAAACAAAATTTGAAAGCCTTTTTATCATTAACAGCTGTTACATAAACACTAAAATACTTTAGAAAATAGATCTCATGAACTTCTTACTGTACAGTCTGATGCAGAAAATTCTAATTACTTTTATTTCTGACTCTAGGTCCAAGCGGTGCAAAGCTTGCTTCTACAGCAGTATCTGGCTGGCGGGCGGAAGGGCAGTCTCCAAGACCAATTGAAGATGCAACAGCAATACACTGCTTCCTTAGCCGGGCTGCCAGGTCTGGCTCAAGTCGCGCTGTTCTCTCAAGGGTAAGTATTATGCTTATTACTGTACTTTATTAAATTTATTAAGTTTATTTTTCATAAAAGATGTTTGTTTCGATCTACTATGGTCTTAAAACAGTAATGATCGTCCAAAACCTTTAAGATTTGTTTGTTCATAATCTAATATTAGTATCAACCAAGAGAACCATAATATCTATTCATTTACTACCTACATTGTTTATTGTGACAAAAGTTATGATTTCTTTTTTTAACCACCAGATTATTATATTATTTGCCCCTTTGTTTTTCTGAATAATTTAAACAACCATTTCTTGTCATTGTTATCATTACAACCAGGCTAATATTTTTTGTATTTATTTTGCAGTGGCTCGCCCTTCCCTCTTTACCCAACAATGCTGTACCCACCAGAACTTCTACTCGAGCAGAGTCTCCTGCAAAGCCACGGTCTACCACCAGGCCTCGACAAAGAAGCTGAGATGATTGCTAAATCGTAAGTTAATTTGGAAATGATACAAATAATAATTAATTATTTTAAATAATAATAATTAAAGCACTTTTTTTTAAGATCGCCTTTTATATAATACTACAGCAGTAGTCGGTTACCAGGCACATTTTGCTGGCCCACATAAAATATACTTAGATATCAAGTCTAAATTACAATAATCACTGAAATAAATTAAAGGAATAACCGAAAACCCATTAAAATTATATGAGTCATTTTTGAGAAAATCGCGGACATACAATACATACATACATACATACGTGCCTATGTACGTTCATATATACATACATAGCAGTCGAATACACAACCTCCTTTCCGAAATTTCTGAAGGTTGACTGCCTGAAGACTTTGTTGAAATAAACTATTATTATGCTTTATATTTAACAAAATCAAAAAGGTTGCCTAATGAGAACATTTTTCCCTACCAGCAGACGCACGCACAGCGCGCGCGGGCCGCACATGCGCGTGCTGAAGGACGAGCCCATCCCCGAGGGCTACCTGCGCTTCCGCTTCAACGAGGACTGCGCCTACCAGCACTGCGGATACAGGTTAGTTGGAATTACTTTTGTATCTGGTTCTAAATCGCCCTTATTAATAATATCCTTGTTGACGACCCGAGTGGCGGAGCGGTCTCCATACCGGTCTGACGCGCAAAGAGTTCTGGGTTCGATTCCCGGCCAGACAGATATTTGAAAATGAAAATTTTACTTTTTGTCTCTTTCTTTTTTTCCTTCTTGTTTGCTTTACTTACTTTTGATGTGAGTGTCTAATACTTACAAGTTAACGTTGTTAATGTTTTTGTTAATATTTTAATATACCGCATATTCTCATATTTTCAATGAGCTTTGAAAATCTTATTGTAACTGTCTTATACTTAATATGAACATTGAACAATTACTGAATTAAAAAAGCTTGTTCATTATGTTATTGATAACAGCGCCATCTAGCAAGAAATACCTGAATTACGGTAGGTACGTAATTCGAGTATTTTTTCATAGATTCATACTTATGTACTTTTTCATTTTCCTTTAATGTTTTATTGTTTCAAATGTTGTAAAGGGTTATAAGATTGTAACTAATGGTTGTTTGTTATTTACAGGGAACATCAAACTCACTTCCACTGCACCAGAAAAGACTGCGGTTACTCCTTCTGTGACAAAACCAGATTCGTACAACACACTGCTAGGCATGAAAGGTATTATTTCCGTCAATATTATTTAATTTTATTTCAGTAAATTAAAAATAACCACAGTACATATATACAGTCTCAGACATTTAACAAGTAGAAATTAAAAGAAAAAAAAATTCTTAACGGTATGAAATATTTTTTTATAACTTGTCACATAAGTTTATGCCGTAAAGCCAAAAAATAAAAATGTATCATTTCATTTATGCTGTAAAATTAAAAATGTATGGATAATTTTACTTTGGCTTCCACCAATCAATAGCGGTCTCTTACTAGTTAAATAGTTGGTAAAATAGGTTAAATATTTTTTGAGAATAGTATTAAAAAAACCTTATTTTCCAGATTGGATACCTTGATGGGCGGTGACTTCCAGCAATACCGTGCTAATGTCTACTGCCAACGAGCTGAGTGTCCACACGCCTCGACATTTGGTAAGTTATTTTAGAAAACTTTTCTTTTTAACTCTGTCTATACATATTAGTTTAAGTTACTTTCTTTGCTTAGGATTATTCTCTGCTTAAAAGTGATCGAACGTTCTTTTTACCCCATTTCAAAAGTTTCAGGGTTATGTCTATTTTGACTTTATAAGAGCTTTAACGCAAATAGTTTAAAGAATGTAGTAAATTAGACATTCACAAAAGGTGTTGTCACTTAGTTCTGAGCTACCTTCATACGAGCTAATCTACATTCGATTATTAATACGCGAATTTGGAGTTGATTACGTGTTTCTAGTAACAACTTACCATCAAATAGACTGACAGTCGATTGCTATTTTAATTTCATAATATTTTTTCGTGATGTATCCTTCCTTCCTTTTCGTCTATTGAGAACCTTTTATCATCTTCTCTGCATAGTATTAAATTCCATACTTTATCCACACCACATAACTCAACTATTATTCTATTTTTACCGTTACCACACTCGTATGACTAAATAGTACGCCCTTCTCCCAAGGTACAGGTCAGAACAAAGCCTCTCACTTCCACTGCCTGAAGTGCGACTTCGTGTGCACCGACACCAACAAGGTGGTGGCTCACCGTCGCCAGCACCAGAAGCTCGACTCCATCCAGGCTGCTGGCTTCGAGAAGTTTCCACCAAGCAAAGGTAAGAATCCATATTTTTACAAGTTTTTTTGTAACTTGCAGTGTTGCAATGTTGCAAGTTAAATTTGATCCATTTCCCGGTATCCAATTAAGCTGAATTTTGCACGAGTATGTAGATTTTACATATATTTTTAAAAGAGAAAAATTTAAGCCACGTCTTGAGAACTCGTTAAAAAAGTCATATTAATTTTCTTTAACAACAAAAATTAATCGTTCTAAGCGTAATTTGAAAGTTTTTAATTTTGGGATTCGAGCATTATTATGTTCTTTCTCGCTGCTTTTAATTTCATCAAATGTGCGGGTTTAAGACCTAATCCTTGTCGTGGCTAATCTACTAGTCAACTCCAGTTGTTTTTGATGATGTTTTATTCCGTATAATTTTTAAAGAAAGATATATTACACATTCAACTCTGTACGGTTATATTTATATGTATTTTTCTTTTTTATAGGTTGTGGCTATGAACCCCAATGCATTCATAGTAAGAAGCAGACCCATTACCATTGTCTGCAGTGCGGATTTGCCGTCCTGGGCCTCTCGCAGATGACGTCACACAAGTACAAACACCAGGAAGTTGGCCTTGGACCTTCCACCAGCGCCACCAACTAACCCACCCGCTTTTGTGTAACCTATACGATTTCGGACTCTAAAGGAATAAGACTAAATAACTACCAATTTTGATTGAGCTTATGACAAAAAGACTATTTTTATTAAACATATGCCATGTTCAAGACCAAATTTTATTATTTGGCATCTCTTGACATATGACAATGACACTATTTATAAGTCATAAGATTCATGACACGACAAATAGATGAGTGTGAGATGAATAACTCGGTATGAGTAATTTTATAGTAACTAAAAGTGTTTTAAAAGTGTTTCAAGTGTATAGTCCCTCAAGAAGTGTGCCTTAGACGCAAATATGTAGTTTCTGAATTTATTTAAACGCGTGGCCAAGTGTGTGCCAAAATATGATACGAGATTTTTTATAAATTGAAAGCGATGCTTTTTAATTAAATAGAATTTCATATTTGAATCTCAATTAGAAATCAGTTTGTATTATGCATTTTACGAAAGTTCATGTACGAACCAAGTGATTTATAGAAGTGATTACGATCGGTGGAGCGAAGTGCATGTTAAAAGTGTGTATTTTCCTAAATCCTGACCAATTTAGTGATAGTCTATATAAAAATATTTATATTTATTACTTCCCCATAAAAAAGACATTTTTACGAATAGTATTATTAATTTAGATTTCGTAAAATTTTTAAGGCAATAAAAATCGGGTTAAGAACACCATTTTGTGCCTGAAGTATGACGTGACAATATGATGTAGTACTTTGTGATAGTTTCCGATAAAATAAAAATAAATTCTAATATGTATATACATACCTGAATATGTCCAGTTCCATTTACAAAAGATTCTGACTATTAGATATAAAAATCATAGTAATATATTGACAATAATGTTATAAATAAAATTTATCGAAAACTATCTCAAAATCCAGTAGTATGTACAAGCAAAAATATATTAAAAAAAACACTTATTTAAAGAAAAAAAATGTCAATTTTATAAACCTTGTAAATAAGATTAGATTATATATCAAAAACAATATGTTAAATAAAATTGTTATAAAAATATTGGTTTAGTAAATGTATAAAAATATCCGATTGGACATGTATAGTTAAAACGAGTGCTAAAGTTTGTGATCCATGAGGTAGCCATAAGATGCCATAAACTTGATATTTTTATTAGTATTATAAAACGCTACTCTTCTATCGGATCAGTATTAGTCGGTACAACGTCAGAGTTCGATGGTGGAAAGGCTCTTACACGAAATAATTCAAGTTAAAAAATGCCATAAACTTTGTGTTTAATACAAAATATAAAAAGAAAAAACTGATGGAATACAATTTCATTCAATTTGAAGAAGCTAGATGTATTCTTCTTTTCTACGAAATTGGCTATTAGGGTTCCCTATTTTTTATATTGTTAGTATTTCAATTTACAAATTTAAAACAACAGTGAAGACAATATTGCAAAAAATGCGAGATTTCTTAATGTCTTCAATAATGTGTGAACCAATCCAACTTTATTGCGTTGGTTGCTTTTACCTTTATTCGCATCTCGTACATGTACTCGCACCTAATAAAGGGAAATTATTGTAGAAAATTGGAAAAATATTTACAGCATCTTAAGTTACTACCAAATTGGTTTTCTTATAAATATCAGCACTATGTGCGTAATAGCCTTTCCATCATCGACAATACCTTTGCATTCCTGTAACATTATTCCTGGCCACAGTTCACAGTCCATTCCCAATTAGTATTAGAATGGTCAGCAGTGTCATTACCAAACAGTTGTTTATCCTATTCCTAGCTCTTATCAGTATTTTTGTAGTTTAAGCCTTACCCTTTTGTTCCTATTACGACTTCTATCAGCTCGACTTCAGTTCTCAAAACTACATTATAACTGATTATTTAATTGTAATTATTATTAAGTGATATCTCTACCCCACTCTGTTCCTTCATCTATTCTCTTACGTAAATATATTTAATGGAATATAGGCCGTGCCATAAATATTTAGTCATCATTCGAAGTTATTTCTAAACTTGTAGAGTGCCTTCACTCGGATTTAAAGCAATTTTGAGTTGTTTTGACAGTTTTTTGTATTTCTCCTACATTGATACCAGTTGACTTTCATAATGTAACTTATGTCCCATAATATTATGTACATAAAATGGAATATGCATGATTTCGTTCTTTTTCAAATTTCATTTTGTCAAATTTAAATATGAATTCATTGGTCACAGTTTGTCATTCATTATTATTTGTCGTATTTTGAATGAAATTTGCAGGTTTTACTTGTGCCCAAGTTGTGTTTAAGAACAAATCATGCATATTTCATATTAAAGCAGACTTATTAAAAAGATTTTTGAATTTCTCAAAACTACCCGCATTATTGGTTGTTATACGAATTTTGTTTTGTTATCTAATTTTACGTTCAATGTTTTATTTCATTCTTGTACGTTTTCTATTTTCACGAACTTTTTAAGCGTATAATCGAGTATTTATGTACTTTAGTTCTATGTAGAGTAAATATTAGTTATTTTAAATTAATTCTCCCTAATACAGTATTTTGTCGGCACTAGTATAACAAAAAGTGGAGTGTTATCGAAATATTTTAAATTTAAGGTTTGGTACACAATGGGCCACGGTGCGCTTGAACAACGCTGGGCCATGATCCACCACGATGGGTCATTGTGAGCCACGGTCCACCATTATTGGCCAATTTTAGAACTACCCATCAAGGGCTGATATATTAACGTTTTTGGCTATAACTGGCTAACCGTGGGCCATTGTGTACCAGCCCGTTAAGCGTATCGTACAAACAATTTGTTTATTAATAATTTGTCACTCATTTGTAAGTAGTACCTTTCTGAATGCATACGAATTATTACTGTAGCAGTTTGTTTGAGATTAAAATTTGTATGAGAAATAGTTTAGTGTTGTTTACCTCATGAGTTCTAGGAATAAAATGAGAATATCTAAAATTTTGACTTTTACTTCCATTGCCTTATTTACTCGCATAAATCATACACTCTAGAATTAAAAGTAACATGCAAAGCCTACAAGTCAAATTTTTTTGAGCCTTTCGGACGTATATACCCAAATAATTAAATAGAAAAGTTTGTAACAATTTTAATACATAATAATATTTATATAATAATATTAGCATATTTATTTCAAATTTCTAATATATAAAATTCTCGTGTCACAATAATAGTTACCGTAGTCCTCCGAAACGGCTTTACCGATTTTCATCAAATTTTATATGCATATTCAGTAGGTCTGGGAATCCGCTACTATCTATTTTCCATACCCCTAAGTGATAAGAGTTATTCACCCTTAACATTTTTTATTTGTATGGCAACACAACGTTTGTCGGGTCAGCTAGTAATTATATCAAAATATTAGCATATTGATTTCAAATTATGAATTGATGAATAAGAATCAAATAATATAAAAAAAGGTTACGTTACATTATTTAATTTTGATTTCGTAATCCTATACTTAATACTTCATCATCATCGTCATCATCAACCCATTACTGTCCCACTGCTGGGCACGGGTCTCCTCTCAGAATGAGAAGGATTAAGCCATAGTCCACCGCGCTGGCCAAGTGCGTATTGGTAGACTTCACATACCTTTAAGATTTTTTATAAATCTCTCAGGTATGCAGGTTTCCTCACGATGTTTTCCTTCACCGTTTAAGCAAGTGATAATTAATTTCTTATACGCACATAAATTTGAAAATCAGAGGTGCGTGCCTGGGATTTGAACCTCGGACCCCTCGATCGAGAGGCCGCGTTTCTTAACCACTAGGCTATCACTGCTTTTTACTGTGCTGATTACAGACTTAATACTTACTCTCATACAATTATCACTTCTGTACTGTTTAAATTCTATTCACAATTACACGAATCCTCACAGATATGTTTAATTTACCTACTCGTCTATTTACCCGATCTATTATAATGCTACATAATAAAAAACTAATGAGGACGCTTTTCCTGTTGCGCCTCTTGGTAAACACGCTCTTCAAGGATAATGAGGACACGATCTAATGACGTTTATCGTGTACCCTTACCATGAGTTTTTACGTTTTGACAAATATAACTGTTTTGGTATTTGTTTACGTATTTGCCCATACAATTTCCAATCAGCGCCCCTAGCGGATTGTATCAGAACTCCAGTGTCAGTAACGTAACATTAAATGTCTAAATTGACAAAATAGCGCTTTAGGTTTTGTCTCTCTTTGTTGCGAACACGTGAGGTAGACAAAAAGACTTGAGCACTTCTTATTGTTACATTTACTCAGTCTACTGAAGCAAACGGAACAAAATAATGGATTGAGTAAACGTAACGTATAATTGTGGGATGTTTTGAAAACTCATGGTAAGGGTACTGTTTACACAAACACGCTTACCACTATAATTATATAATTTCAGATATTTTTGCCACGCATGTCGATGCCTGATACACATGCATGACAGGAAAGAGGCCCTATCATTGGCCGATTGATAGACAACGTACAATTTTAGTCGCTAAATGCTAAATTACATTTCTGTCCCTATATTACATTTTTCAAGTATTTTATAATGTAAATGAAAATGACGTTGATTTCATAATCCAACAGACTTTATCTAAGAACTAGTTCCGGGACAAGAATAGGTTAAACGCGGGCTTCTGGGGTCGTGGGTGGCAAGAGTGTGATCGCATACCGTCGTACACACCAGACGGTGCGGCGAGCGTTAAGCTCACCTGGGCGAAGCCCGACGGGGCAACGCGCTAAGAGGACTCCGGTGGCGTTCCTTTGGAGATCCCGGAGTCCTCTACTCAACGCCGATGACGGCTACCGGGGGGTTTTAGTGCGGTAAGAGTCCCACATAAGCCTGTGTCGCTCCCACGGCATCAGGTACCTTTTGAAGTTTTCCCCTCGTGAACAAAAAAAAACTTTATCTAAGAAAGCACTAGACAAATACTGGGAAAATATTTCTTTACATTTCGTTCCAATACGCACTTTGCCGGCGGTGAAACTAACATCTAATCCTTATCATGCTGAGAAGAGACCCGTGTCCAGTGGGACAGTAATGGGTAGACAACGATGTAATGGGCACCTACTGTAAAGCGTATAGGAAAAAAACATGAAAATATTGACAAAATTTAAAAAGTAACAGTAAGTAAGTAACTTTGAAGGTGGTAGAACCCTTTGTGGTTCGACTCTGGCGGCACCCCCGCCACACCTATTTCTACCTAATAACAGCAGTGTTAGGCGCTGTTGTGTTCCGGTTTGAAGGGTGTGGTAAGGGAGAAAGACTTTTCCGAGGCGTCCCAGCTTAATCCTCAGGGGTAGGGGCACATCTGTGGCTGGTAGGAATATCTAATCCTATCAGGGGTTGATTACAGATGTCCATGGGCGGCAGTAGCCAGTTACCATCAGGAGAACTGCATGCTCGTCGGCTACTCCTATATTATAAAAAAAATAACATCATCTTGACGCACAGCCGTGCGTTCACCAAACTCAGGTAATAATTTTACACTCTAGTATAATGGAGGGTACCGAAGTACATAACCTCAGTCAACCGTGCGTAGGCGGGCCATAATTTCTGCTGTGAAGAATTTATCTATTATTAGAAATCACAAAATATGAATTCTTTATTCTATTTAGATAGTGTGTAACCATTGACGTCAGACCATCTTTATTCTTACGTATTGTTAGGGTGGTAAAACTCCCTATATTTAGACTCTTGAACCACCACACCTATTTTTATCTATAACAGCAGTATTACGTATTGCTGTGGTTTAATCTTTAATTATAATGTTATTGATTGATGTTTAAAGGGAGATCTCCCGCCGGGTTAGATGATCATGCCCGGGGAGCGGCCGTGCTCCAACAGTCTCAGTTCGGAGCTTGTATATATGCAAGATGTTTAGAAAACTTCGATAGCGTGATTCAGCAGCGTCATCTCTTGACGAGTAGCGGGAAGACGGTATAGATGCAAACGAGCTTGCAGTCCACCTGATGTTAAATGGTAACTGTCGTGCATGGACATCTGTAATCAACCCCAGATAAGACAAGATTTCTGCCTAAGGTGTAACACAGATGCGTTGCTTCCCCTGTGGACTAAGTTGGACGTCATGGATAAGTATGTCTCCCTAACCACACTCTTCAAAGCGGAACGCAGCGCTTAACACTGTTATAACACTGAAATGAAGGTGGTACAATCCTTTGTGGTTTGACTAAGGCGGCACCATCGCCACACCTATTTCTACCTCTTAACAGCAGTGTTAAGTACTACTGTGTTCTGGCTTGAAGGGGCGCTACTGTGTTCCGGTTTGAAACTAACATCTAGTCCTTATCATGCTGAGAAGAGACCCGTGTCCAGCAGCGGGTATGGGTAGACAACGATGTAATGGGTACCTACTGTAAAGCGTATAGGAAAACATGAAAAGATCGACAAAATTTAAAAAGTAACAGTAAGTAAGTAAGTTTGAAGGTGGTAGAACCCTTTGTGGTTCGACTCCGGCGGCACCACCGCCACACCTATTTCTACCTAATAACAGCAGTGTTAGGCGCTGCTGTGTTCTGGTTTGAAGGGTGTCGTAAGGGAGAAAGACTTTTCCGGGGCGTTCCAGCTTAGTCCTCAGGGGTAGCGGCGCATCTGTGGCCAACCTCAGGTAGGAATATCTAATCCTATCTAGGGTTGATTACAGATGTCCATGGGCGGCAGTAGCCAGTTACCATCAGGTGAACTGCATGCTCGTCTGCTATTCCTTTATTATAAAAAAATAACATCATCTTGACGCACAGCCGTGCGTTCACCAAATTCAGGTAATAATTTTACACTCTAGTATAATGGAGGGTCCCGAAGTACATAACCTCAGTCAACCGTGCGTAGGCGGGCCATAATTTCTGCTGTGAAGAATTTATCTATTATTAGAAATCACAAAATATGAATTCTTTATTCTATTTAGATAGTGTGTAATCATTGACGTCAGACTATCTTTATTCTTACGTATTGTTAGGGTGGTAGAACTCCCTATATTTAGACTCTTGAACCACCACACCTATTTTTATCTATAACAGCAGTGTTACGTATTGCTGTGTTTTAATCTTTGATTATAATGTTGTTGATTGATGTTTAAAGGAAGATCTCCCGCCGGGTTAGATGATCATGCCCGGGGAGCGGCCGTGCTCCAACAGTCTCAGTTCGGAGCTTGTATATATGCAAGATGTTTAGAAAACTTCGATAGCGTGATTCAGCAGCGCCATCTCTTGACGAGTAGTGGGAAGTCGCTACAGATGCAAACGATGCAAACGGGCCTGCAGTCCACCTGGTGTAAAATGGCAACTGTCCTGCATGGATATCTGTAATCAACCTCAGATAATACAAGATTTCTGCCTAAGGTGTAACACATATGCGTTGCTTCCCCTGTGGACTAAGTTGGACGTCATGGATAAGTATGTCTCCCTAACCACACTCTTCAAAGCGGAATGCAGCGCTTAACACTGTTATAACACTGAAATGAAGGTGGTACAACCCTTTGTGGTTTGACTAAGGCGGCACCATCGCCACACCTATTTCTACCTCTTAACAGCAGTGTTCCGGTTTGAAGGGTTTGGTAAGGGAGACATACTTTTCCGAGGCGTTCCAGCTTACTCCTCAGGAGTAGCTGCACATCTGTGGCTGACCTTAGATAGGAATATCTAATCCTATCTGGGGTTGATTACAGATGTCCATGGGCGGCAATAGCCACTTACCATCAGGTGGACTGCATGCTCGTCTGCTTCTTCTATATTATAAAAAAAAGAAATGCGGCAGTAGTTCCTAAACCCACAAAGGATTCTACCACCTTTAATCTTTATCTGGTCCGCAGAGTAAAACAATAATGATAGATAATTCTAGCACAAAAAAAAACTCCAAACAGAAAACATTACGAAGTCACAGAAACTTTTAGTTCATGTTATATAACATATTAGAATACGTATTTGAGTATGTGGGAATGTCACATTACGTGGGTGTGAACTAGTGGGTGAATGTGTGATAAATAAAATATTTCTGCAAATATCTACCCCTATGAAAATTCAGTAGCCCTTTATAGTTCACAGCTATTTTTACACTATAGTGGGTAAACAAACTATTACGTAAGGAATAAGAGTAGTTTAGTTGTAAGTAGTAGTGTAGTTCTGAAATATCTCTTATATATAAAATTCTCGTGTCACAATGTTAGTTACTGTACTCCTCCGAAACGGCTTTACCGATTTTCACCAAATTTTATATGCATGTTTAGTAGGTATGAGAATCGGCGACTATCTATTTTTCATACCCCTAAGCATAGATTAGTAAAGATACTTCGCCGCCTTGAAGAATGAAGCCACAAACGGCTTATTTTAGTAAGTTCTTTTTTAGAATTCTTGACAAATAAAAACATTTTTAGAGAAAATTTACGAATAAATGACTAATACTGCGTAATTTACGTAATAAATAAATAATTATTTCAAATATTTTAGGGACATTTTAGCACGGAGACGTGGCAAAACTTTATTACGCAACTATTTCAATTTTCAAAACTGGGTACATTTTCTTGTTAGGAGTGAGTAATCTTTACTAATCTATGCCCCTAAGTGATAAGGGTTTTTGACCCTTAACATTTTTTTTATTTATATCGCAATACAACGTTTGCCGGGTCAGCTAGTTTATTTATAAACGTTGAGAGGTACAGATTAATGAATATTACAGTGTGATAAGTATTAGGAACAGATGTATTAGGTATACATCATCTGCCTAACAGCAGTATTAAACGCTGCTGTTCTGATTTGATAGGTGTGATAAGAGAGACATACTTTTCCGAGGCGTTCCAGCTTAGTCCTCAGTGGTGGCGGCGCATCTGTTGGCGACCTCAGATAGGAATCTAATCTTATCTGAGGTTGATTACGAATGTCCATAGCCGGCAGAGTCTTACTATCAGGTAGATTGCATGCTCGTCTGCTACTCTTATAAATTTTATTTATATCTATATAAATGATACTTTTAACATAAGACATATTACATTTATCAGTATATTTATATCAAGATATTGCGAAATTTCAATTTTACTCCATAAGCTTTTCCAATAACCAAGAAAACCAATAAAGATACAAGTTGCAATCCTTCGTCTCGACGCATTATTTGTTTTACCTTGACAAGTTGATAAATGTATAACTTGTATCAGTAAAGAGTGAATTGAAAATGGCGTTTGTATGTTTTTATTTACGTATTATAAAAATAAATGATATCATATAAAACGTGATATTGATAATATTTCTTATATATAAAATTCTCGTGTCACAATGTTAGTTACCGTACTCCTCTGAAACGGCTTTACCGATTTTCACCAAATTTTATATGCATATGCAGTAGGTCTGAGAATCGGCTACTATCTATTTTTCATACCCCTAAGCGATAAAGGCTGTTCACCCTTAACATTTTTTTTATTTATATGGCAACACAACGTTTGCCGGATCAGCCAGTACCTATATAATAATAAAACAGTGATAGCCTATGTGCGTATTAGAAGTTAATTATCACTTGCTTAAACAGTGAAGGATAGCATCGCGAGGAAACCTGAATACCTGAGAAATATATAAGACAAAAAAATCTAAGATATGTAAAGTCTACCAATTCGCAGCCAGCGCGGTGGACTATGACCTAATCCTGCTCATTCTGAGAGGAGACCCGTGCCCAGCAGTGGGACAGTAATGGTTTGATGATATAAAACGTACCTAAAGCTGATTACAAATCTTCTTCTTGGGGATAAGTTCCCACGCGACACGATCATCTAAGGATGATCGCGTCTTATAAGTCGCCATTATCCACCCTTCCACCAAAACGCAAGTCTCGTGCCTTACTGTTGGAATATAGCAAAAACCCAAGCCTCTCATAATGTATAATATTCAAGAAGGTTGTGTATGATAAAGCTGGCAGCTGAAAAACATATATTTTTCTTCTTCTGATTTGTCATTCTTGTCAATGATTCGATATAATAAAAAGTATCTTTTTGGAGTGAATTTTATTTTATTATATTTCATAGTTTATTTTCTCGTTCTCCTGTGGCCTATTCCCAACACTTACTCTCCCTTTGAACCATAGCCACATTTGACACTACATTTGACAAAAGTTATTAAGCGAAATTTTGCCGTAGTTACCGTAGTTACTGTATGTGTTGTTGCCTTCTGAATTTATAAACAGATGGAAACATATTATTTATTTTAAGCCATCACATCAAGTCATTGTGCATCTTCGCTAACCCATAACCGTATCACTGCTGGGCACGGGTTTCCTTTTAAAGTAAGAGTGGTATGCCATATGCCACAGTCCTGCCGTGGCCCAATGTCGACTTTACACAACTATTTATGAGTTTTTTTTAATTTTATTTAAAGAAGGAACATTTACCAATTCCCGTGATGTTTTCTTTCACCTCAAAAATGTTTTTTTTTTTATAATTATACCTAAACGATGAGACCGACGGGCTACCTGATGGAAAGTAGTCACCGTCGCCTATGGACATTTGCAACACCAGGGGAGTCGCCAATGCATCGCCGGCTTTGGAGGAGAGCTCTTTTTACACCTTTTTTGAATTTATTTTCTGATACACACTAACTAAAAATTAATTTTACGTGCCTAGGAATAACCTCGGTTCCTCCAAAATGAGATCAAATCTAATCACTAGGCTATCTCTATTTTTAGAATCATGTGGTAGGCGATATGTATTTTTACAGTGTATATGTCCGTGTGTATAAAAAACCCAATAAAAACTTCATGCTAAGCAGAGGCCCACATCCAAAATAATAATAGGTTAATAAATAATTAATGTAAATTATGAGCCTTATAGATAAGTAGGTAAAAACCACTCCACATTTCCTCACGTGAGTATTGGTGAGGAAATCATAAAAGAGCAATAATTTTGGAAAAAACGGCTGTAAAAATAATAAAACGATGATTTATAGACTATAAATTATTAGTACTTAGTATGAAAGTCGCTGGTGTGGTACTATACGTACATTTGCCGAAAACGTAACATTCCGGATCGCGGCGGTTTGCCAATGGTATCGACACAGTCTCAGGCTTACATGGCTTGAGATAATTTTAATTGATAAAGTATTACATATGTGGCTTTAAATATGATTAGAGGCACGTTTATAAAATATAAAACAAGACCAGCAAGGTCTTTGGCGGTTGGTCGAGTAGTCGAATAAACTATAATTGTCCATCCGGTCGACTCACAGATCGAACTACCGGTGGATCGATTTTCATCAAATTATATATATTTTTGATTGATTGATTGGATACAAAAAACACCTTAACAATAGGAAAATATTATACTGTCTGCTACGGCCTGTGTCTGATATGTACAAAGAACAACTGCTTCATCAATTAGTCTACCACCTGCCCAACCAATCGGTCTACCGCTCGACATTTCGCTAAATTAACCGCTTGACGAATCGCTCGACTAATTGATTAACCAACCCAAATATTTAGAAATGGACATGCCTCATGTCTACACGGTCGAGTTACATCTTTCTTATATATTTTTTTCTTACTGACGTTTTTATTGACACATTTCAAATACTGCTTAATGTAGCTTCATCAATATTAGAAGGAATACCAGACAGGGCCAGCGCACTAAGTGACTTCCATATTTGTTTTGAAATTCCATAAAATCGACAACGTTTACTAAACGTTAGTATATAATAGTCCGCGTAAAACTGCTAGTCCGCTAGATATGATTCGCGTCGCCATAGCAAATTGTATGACTACACCTGCTCGCTACTTCAGAACGGACTAGCAGTTTGGCGCAAACTATATCTTCATAGCGCGTATTAGAAATGAATTATCACTTGCTAAACGGTGAAGGAAAACATCGTGAGGAAACCTGCATACCTGAGAGATTTATAAAAAAAAACTCAAAGGTATGTGAAGTCTACCAATACGCACTTGGCCAGCGCGGTCGACTATGGCCTAATCCTTCTCATTCTGAGAGGACACCCGTGCCCAGCAGTGGGACAGTAATGGGTTGATGATGATGATTGATGATATCTTCATAATTATTCTTAAATACTTATTCTACCATTTAATCGACACTCCGACAAAGTCGACGTGTGTGACCATTGGAAAGCGCACCCACCACCCGTCCCCCCAGATCGATACACGCCTGCGCGGTACCGAGGCCAGTATTGAATGGACCCATTCATAGCGCAACTGGTGACTTTAGAATGAAGGTCTATACTACAGAAATCGTAGGCGTGGGCGGCCGAAATTCCGAATTGGTTTTCTGCTTGGCAGAAGCTTCTACGGGGATGATTGAAGGCTCCGACCGATTTTCGTTAGGGATTAGTTAGGAAGATAATTTGCGAAAAATTCGTTTAGAATTAGAAAAAAAATTAAACTGGGAATTTTTAGGAGATACCTACTATCTAAACCCTATGAAAAATAAATAAATACCATCCTATACCATTCTGCACTACATTTTTTTAATAATTAGTATTAAATTCTTCGTTTGAATATGCAGGCTCCACCGCCACACCCATTTCTGCCTAATGACAGCAACGCTTTTGATTTCTAATATGAACTATATAATACGAGAGACAAGGCATTCCAACTTAGTTAGATCCCAATGAGATGTTACACAGTCTTTTGTTCTTCTTTGTTCACAAGTAAATCAAGCTGGAATATCATAATTGAACATGCTACTCGTATATAAGATCCCAAGCGATCTAACATACACGTAGACACATCGGGAACATTTTAGTAGCAATGATCTTATTCATTCGCAACATTAAGATGAACTAATGAAACTGAAATGAAAAAAATATCTTCACGGGTAGCAGAACATCTAAGGTCGACCTCAGTTACTATTCTAATCCGTTATGGGGTGGATTAAAGGAACCCACCCATTGACAATAATAGTATATGTGAAGAAAATCTTATGATCGTCTACTTCTTAAATTTTTTTTATAGTATAGGAGTAGTAGACGAGCATGCAGTCCAACTGATAGTAAGTGGCTACTGCCACCCATCGACATATGTAATCAAATAAGATTACATATTCCTACCTGAGGTTAGCACAGATGCGCTGCTACCCCTGAAAACTAAGCTGGAATGCCCGAGAAAAGTATGTCTCCATACCACACCCTTCAAACCAGAACACAGCGGCGCTTAACGTTGCTGTTATAAGGCAGAAATGGGTGTGGGTGTCCCAAAAAAATCAAAGTTGTTATTTTTTAACGCATACCCTCTTATTTTTTTCCTTTTGTGTCAAAACACTTGTAAATAAAATATTTTGCAATTTAAGCCATGGGAACCCGTGCCGACTTGCATCTGAACATTTCAGTATTGGCTCCAGTAGAGTCACCGCATGCCTAAAATTTTAGTGAACTCAAAACTTCAGATTATTATGTTAATTAAAAGTAATTGCATTAATTAGTAAATAAAAGTATATATACAAGTAGATTTAATGGTTATACATGGTGAATCTCCATAAAGTGCACATATTGAAACAGGTAAAATTAAACCGCATTTTGTCGACAAAAAAAATATAAAAAAAATAAAAAAAATTTTTTTTTGGGTTTTACGACCTTTTGAATTTTTTTTTGGGAATTGTGCACCTGAGGTAAATAAATCGCTATAACTTTTAAACTAAGAGGGTTATCAGGTTCAAACAAAAATAACAAAGATTACCAATGATAGGCCGTACTGATCCATGAAAAAAAAAAACAAAAAAAATCATCTTCCCAGGAAAAAAATGTTAGATTAGTGCAAAAAAGCACTTTTTTTAGGTAAAATTTTCAGTAATCATCAATTTCCTCAAAATAATCTAGGCATTTTATTTTTTTATTATTGTTTAATGCAATTCTACGTCGTATTAGCTTTCAAACACTAAAAAAACCACGCCTCTAACTCAAGTATAAAGTTTGCTAGGAACGTTTCAAAAAAGATACTCATGACGCGACGCACGTGCGCCCTAATAAAACTGGTATAGTCCGACCCATAATTAGATGTCCAAAATATAAACAAAGAAAAGTATCAAAAATATGTTTCAATGGTAAATTGATGGTAGTTTCTTATTTTTGACGATGTTAAAGTGATATAACTGTAATAAAATAAATCTTTAATAATTAAAAAAAAAACACTAGTTTGTATTAAAAATGTTATTTATTACCAACACCCTTAAAAACTGCCTTTGTTTAAGCGCTCGTAGGAAACTTTATACTTAAGTTAGAGGCATGCTTTTTTTAGTGTTTGAAAGCTAATATGACGTAGAATTACATTAAATAATAAAAATAAAATAAAAAGCCTAGATTATTTTGAGGAAATTCACGATTACTGAAATTTAACCTAAAAAAAATGCTTTTTTCACACTAATCTGACTATTTTTTTCTGGGAAGATAAGCTTTTTTGTTTTGTTTTTTTCATGGATCAGTACGGCCTATAATTGGCATTCATTGTAATTTTTGTTTGAACATGATAACTCTTTTAGTTCAAAAGTTATAGCGATTTATTTACTTTAGGTGCACAATTCCAAAAAAAAAACTTCAAAAGGTCGTAAAACCCAAAAAAAAATTTTTTTATTATTTTTTTTAATTTTTTTGTCGACAAAATGCGGTTTAATTTTACCTGTTTCAATATGTGCACTTTATGGAGATTCACCCTGTATAACTATATATATACTATAGAAGAGCCGAAAAATAGCCCCAATGCAGGCGATCCACTGCGCTCTGTTTGCCATTCGTTACCCTATAGAAAATACGTTATCAATGGGACCTGTTCCTTTATGCCAATGACATTTTGTTATTTAACGGATAATTATTTTAAATAAGTAAATATTTATCTTTGTTGTAATATTGGTTAATAATTTAAATATATTTAAAAACACTTTGTTCTCGTATTGTGGCAGTCAGAAAAACATCAAATAACTAATTCAGAACATACCTCAATGGTCAAGTTCTTACAATATTATTTTATTATCATAATGATAAACATAAAGATAACAATTCTCATCATATAAATACTTTAAAATATGCTTATATCGAATACTCACCTGATTTGTCGTAGATTTGGCATACTTTTGCGACAAAAGCGACATACCTTTGAAATTATTGGCATTTGAAATCATTGTAACCTTACGACATAAAGAGCACTAAACTATCTTGAAATCTGCTTTACGAGATTTTTTTTATCTTTACGCGAACAAGAAAGGAAATGTAAAAATAATGGACAAAATAGTTAAACAAATGGAAATGGGACATTCCATCTAAAGAAGAACTGTTTTATCTTAATATATCCTGTAATATCTTTATATATCCTATCACTTAAATTGAGTTTACTTATTTGAAACAACCTAACTATGTAGTTTAGTCCAAATTTATGACAACACTTATGAACTGGCGGTAAAGAAGAAAGTCCTGGGATAGATTCAAACCTATCCTAGAGAACTTCCTGAATAGAAAATGTTCTGTATTATACAGTTAATTAGACGTTTATTTTATATCTTATTGTTTAGAGTTTTCATTGCTGAGGAAAGTTTGATAATAACTATTAAACACAACCAAGTATTATTATTCACTTCCTTGAAAATTGATCGTCACTATTCAGTTTTTAAAGAGAGATGCTCCATCTTATGGTCTTATATTTTATTTCTAAATGCTATAATACGGTTAAAAACTTGAAATAGTTAACAGTTTCCTCTATTTATGCTGAAAGAGTGATTAAATTAATGAATAATTTTCATGGTGTAAATAAAACCAATTTTTATTACTTGGGGATATACCTACAAGAATGGAGCGATTTTCTGACTTTAATAGGAACTCTTGAACAACATAAATATCTTATATGTGTCGAACATGTTATTGTTATGTACATTAATGATATATAATATATATTTTAAACGTTTGGATGTTATTTGGGTAAAAAAACATACATTTGAAAATCTGTTCATAGCAACCCCAGTACAAATTCTCAAGTTCAACTTTGATCTCAAGTCGGCACGGGTTACCGTTATCCTATCGCGATAATATTTCATATTTAAATGTTTAAGGTCCAAAGGAAAAAATGTAGAGGGTATGCGTGTCAAAATTTGCAAAAAAAAATTTCTCCATACTAGCTTGGGACACCCTAGTGGTGTCACTACTTTTAAATGACGAAAAAAATCATAACAAACAATTTGTAAGTTTCTATTAAGCCATAAAGTAAATCTAATTTTATGAATCACTATCTTAAATCTTTAACTTATTTTCGGGTTAAAATAACATACGTTACTCACGTAAAACCCTTTTACGTTCGCCTAAAAATACCATTGAAAGCAGCTTTGTCAGTTCCAATTTTAACCCGTATAGGATCAGACTTGAAACAGAAATAGACAGATCTTTAAAGCCTCAGACGGAAACTAGATTTATTTATATAGACACAAGCTTTTGCCTGTAAATTTTAGAAGATGATTTTTAGGGGTCCGTACCCAATGGGTAAAAAAGGAACCCTATTACTAGACTCCACGTCTGTCCGTCTGTACGTCTGTCACAGGGCTCTATCTCTGGAATCGTAATAGATCGACACTTGAAATTACAGAGAATGTATAACGGTGGCCCCTATAACAACAAATACTAAAAATAAGAAAAAGTTGAATATAATAAGGGGTTCCCATACAACAAACTGGTATTTGAAAATATTTTTCGAACTAACTGTTGAACCGTAATAGGTTACAGTTAAAATTTTCACAATTTATGTATTTCAATGGCTGTTATAATAAACAATACTAGATATTAAAAAAAAATGGTGATACGGAAACCTCCGGGTGTGGGTTCGACTTGCACTTGGCCACTTATTAAATTGACAAAAATTCTTCATTAGAATTCACCTATTCAGATATTACACCCAATATTACAGTTAATCTTAGCGCTTTATTAAGTAAAAGGACATATCATTAGAAAAATAAAGTTAAAATTCATCTTTTGATCATCTCGTAGTAATGAATTGATTATATGTATTATTTTAATACTAGCTGTCAGTCTGCAAATTCGTGTTTATAATCTATAATTAAATAATTTTACCAATATAAACCCTGCTAAGATTCCTTTAAGTAATTAGAAAATTCTTAAGTCAAGAGTAAACGGGCATTTATGTATATTTCTAATAAGTCATTTAATTTATTATTCCTAAAATTAGAATGAGCTAGAATTCTGTGCTAAATGAGCGTGCTTCAACAATACTTGCTTAACCAACGTCATTATAACTTTACCGTTTGAAGTAACGATGAAACATGAAGTACCTACAGTACTTCACATATCATAGCCTTTAGAAAGTTCAATAGATACTCAGAGCATTTACCCAATGATAAATAGTAACTGCTTCCAATGGAAATTTGTATTAATCATCAGTAATAGATATCTCGCTATCACTTAGGAAGTAAGAAGTAAGTTGGAACGCTTTGTGTAATTTTCTTTATCTACACTAATATTATAAAGATTAACACTTTGTTTCTTTGTTTGGTTGTAATGAATAGGCTCAAAAACTACTGGACCGATTTTAAAAAGTCTTTCACCATTGGAAAGCTACTTTATCCACGAGTAACATAGGCTACATTTTATATGAAATATATTTGATAAATAGATTTTGAGGCGGTACAAAGTTTGCCGGGTCAGCTAGTAAGTTATAACACCGCAGAGCTTAACACTGATGATGGTAGAACCCTTTGTGTTTGAACTCCGGAAGCACTACCGCCACACTTATTTTTGCCTAATATAAAACAAAAATAGCGAACCAATCATTAAATTTTAAATACAATACATAGAATACATTTGAAGGTGGTAGACCCTTTGTGAAACGACACCGACGGCGCCACCGCCACACCTATTTCTGCCTTATAACAGCACTGTAAGCGCTGCTGTCTTTTGGTTTGAAGGGTGCGGTAAGGGAGACATACAATTCTGAGGCATTCCAGCTTAGTCCTCAGGGGTAGCGGCGCACCTGTAGCCGACCTCAAGTAGGAATCTAATCTTATCTGGGGTTGGTTGTAGATGTCCTTGGGCGGCAGTAGCCACTTACCATCAGGTGGGCTGCTTGTCTGCTTCTCCTATATTATATAAAAAAGCTCAAGCCACATTATCGGTGACTGCAAAATAAAATGGTGTTGAAAACTACAGAAATAACTGAGTTATTATCAAGTACTACCTACACCACAAGTTACGAAGGTTAACCTTCTTCTATAGAGCAATCATCCCACGTTCCATAAGTGGGCTTAAGCCTTAGTTCCAATAAACGGAATATTTATTCATTTTTAAACGATATTCCTCTTACGTAAATGGTTATGGCGTAATAATGAAAGAGTTTAAATTGCTTTTTTAACGTCAACCCATTACTGTCCCAACTCCCACTGCTGGGCATGGGTTTTAAAAAGAGAAAGGTTAACGTTATTTTGCCTTCCAACGATCGTAATTTGACAATTTCTACCTCCTTTAAGTTGGTATTAAGCTGTCAAAGGAGCTTTTAGTATTCAGAACTATTTTCTTATAGAAGTTTGAAGCATGTGGGTGTCGTCGCGATATATTCTTTCACCTTTAAAGCTAAGGATAATTTCTAATATGAGCATAGCAATATAAAAAAATTAGAGGTTCAAATCTGGGTTTCGAAATTTGTACCCCCAGTGGACTAGACTACCTCTGATTATGTTTAAATATAAGACATAGATTAATGTTTCAGGGTGCTGCTTCATTCAGCCCTGCCACCGAATCTGCCACCGACCGCTAATTATTCATTAGAATTCGGTTATTGCCGGAAAAAGCTCATACACTCAAGGGCACACCCACGCATGCACAGCAAATACTAATACTAAGAGCCGTTTTCCTTTAACGCGTGATTATGTACTTTTGATTACTTTGTCTCCCGCATCCCATCCTTTCATTTATGCTTTTTTTACACGTAAATAACAAGCATAGGTACGTGACGAGACTGCAGTGAGTTTATTCATGCATATTTGTTAAACACGCATGCGGACATAAAATGCATGACAAGAAAAAAAATCTTATAAAAACACGCACACACGCGATAGAACGTACAAAAGTCTCCAGGTATCAGCCAACTGTTTTTGTATTAAACATCTATCCAGAGGTATATTTGCGAGGAAGAACCTTATAAACAAATTCTCAAGCGAGCATCTGCGTGGTAAGCTTGTTAGCATTCAAAACTTCTGGAAGCTTCGCGGAGTACCTGACTATCTATATTCTGTCTATTTAGGAATAATTCCCCTTTATAATTGTACGTGGAATTGCAGCGCAGTTTCACCGCCTACACTTATTTAAGGCATCTGTCGAAGTGTCAGCGATAATCTTGCGATATAATATATATCGCCCGTGAGTTGATAGTAATACCAGTTATGCAGTGTTCTGATTTGAAGGGTGTCACCCTTAAGGGTTAGGTTAGCATAAGGGTTTGTTTAAGGTAGCAAAATCCTCTATGGCTCGACTTTGGAGACACCCGAGCCACACCACTTTCTGCCTAATAACAGCATGTCTAATGCTCCTGTGTTCTAGTTTCAAGGGAGTCATACTTATCCGAAGCATTTGGGGCCACACCTTTTTCTTCCTAATAACAGCATGTTAAACGCTGCTGTGTTCTGGTTTGAAGGGAGACATACTTATCCGAGGCATTCCAGCTTACTGCTGCGGGTTACGGCGCATCTGTAAGTGGAATCTAATCTAATCTGGGATTAATTACAGACGTCCATGGTCGTCTGCTAGTTTTACATTACAAAAAAGGGAGACATACTTTTCCGAGATGTTCCAGCTTAGCCGTCAGAGGTAGCACCGCATCTGTGGGCGAACACAGGTAGGCGTCTAATCTTATCAGGGGTTGCTTAGATTACCATGGGCGGCAGTAGCCACTTATCATCAGGTGCGTAGTCATTTGCTACTATGATATTATTAAAAGGGCAGACATATATTACAGGTAACGCCGCCTGGACCGCGGACGAATGCCATATCTTACCCGCAGTCCCGGCAAAGGGTGTCCATCGTCCAGGAACATCGTGGGGTTTTAGCCGGTAAGAGCCCGGTATATCCTCTCAGCTGCCCCCGCGGCAGAGAGGAACTCATGAGGCTTTCCCCACGTAAATAAGGCATATATTACAGGTGCATTTAGACCACACATTCAATGTCTGTAGACATAATCGGAGCCTAATATGTATCGGTATACTATAATTTACTTTGTCTTTAAAGTAATCGAAAAATTTTCAGTAGCCCCTGATTTGCAACAGGTTAGTATCAATGATGGTATCACTCAACATAGTTCTTAGCCGCCAATGAGACACATTCTAATAGTAAAAGCGGCTTTATTAGCATGATTCTAAACCTGGAAACTCTCCCCACATACCTATGTGGAGTGTATTTGCTTTATTCCACCTGTTTAGTGATAATTTCCGTGAATAAACTTCGCGGAATAGAAAAGCTAGCTCATCCCACACGCATATCAAAACTATGTATTTAAAATAGCTTGTTTGTCTCGTGCGTTCTTAAATATAAAATAAATCGGTTGTCTGTAAAGTCGGTATACTAACGACAGTTGAACGTGACAACGTCATAAGAAAATACTGATGTAAATTGTAAATGTATTATTGTATATTTTTATTTATTTTATTTATTCATTTATTTCAGACAACAAGGTCCATATAACATTACCTTACAGACTAGCATACATACTAATATATACTTATAACTAAATCACGTATTTGCGGCGACGTGAGACGCGAGTCTGGTGACTTCCGGGGGTCCTCTCCGTCCACGGAACTTCCGGAACACAACTCCCTTCGGCCACAGCTCCTCCTTCAGGAAGGTCGACAATTGCTCAGTTGGGACGCGTACAACAAATGAACTAAAGTTCACCGCGTTACGCGCCTCCAACTTTTCGACCACCAATCGGAACTTGGTTTTTACCGCCAAATACTCCACTATGTCAGACGGCTTCGTGCTGTAGTGGAGCCGTGTAGCAGCTGTCACAAGTAGGAGACACTCAAGTAGGAGAGAGACAGATGTCAAACGCTGCCAAACGCGGAAGTCGATTGTGCCTCTTTGTCGCTCGTTCCGCGCTCTCGCTTGCACTTCAAGGCTTAAATGGAACGCCTCAGAGCGAGGTAACGCCGCATGAGTGAGTCATGTTTTTTTGGTGCGTGCAGCAGGCTCCATCGAATTATAAGACGTTGTCACGTCAAAACCTGATGTGAAATTAGGGAAAACAGTTTGATTAAAAATTGACGTAATTTTGGAGTCATTGTTTAGTAGTTATTGGGACAGATATTTCCCACCACAGGGCCAAAGTTGCAAGCGAAAATTTGTATAAAAAACATGTATTGTGAAATTCTTACCTAAATCCTAAGATTTTGTTAAATTATTTTCTACCTGGGCGAAAACTCTGTGACCAAAACTTTCTTAGCTTTTTTTAAAATCAATCGAAGTAGGGACACGCAGTCAAATTTATTTAGTACGCATGTGGACCAACTTATCATTTGCCGTGCTACCCTATCGTTTCGTCGAGCTTGATTCGTGTCGCGCAGGTATATCCTTACTCATTTTGAACCTGCACGCATGGCAATTACATTCTATCG
Organism: Epargyreus clarus clarus; assembly: GCA_014595695.2. Classification (NCBI taxonomy): domain Eukaryota; kingdom Metazoa; phylum Arthropoda; class Insecta; order Lepidoptera; family Hesperiidae; genus Epargyreus; species Epargyreus clarus. The sequence continues at coordinate 1,022,399 of JACTTY020000076.1, forward strand.
TTTCATGTTATGCACAGCACACTCATACCGGGAGGAAGAAATGAGTTAATTCACTAGTGTATTTTTCTTAATTTTAAAATCACGGCTATCGACAATCCTTTTAAAGACAGTTAACTACAATAAAACACTTTCTACTCTCACAGACCTACACTAGGATTCCCTGTATCGAGGGTACAATGAACACACATAGAGACAAATACACAAACACCCAGACCCAGAAACAGAAACCTAAATTCATCATTTAAAAATCTGTCTGGCCGGGGACCGAACCCAGGACCCTCTGCGCGTCAGACAAGTATGGTGACCGCTTCCCCACGGGGGTCGTCAAATTGATCACACTTGGAGAATTCTCGACTATGCTACCCCAATATTGAATAATGAACCGAATGGTGAAGAACGTGTTGAATGTTTTTAAACAGTTAATAAGAACAACGACAAGGTTTAACGACTGCCTACTACGGCTTAAGATACCCTCCCAAGCATAAAATGTTTAGTCTTTAACTGTCCCCTTCGATCAGCTTCGTGACTAAAAAGCTAATAAAAAGTTTTTTTTTCTCATTTTGTGAGTAAAGTGCCGAGCAGTGAAGCATTAAACCTTTAATGCAAATAATGCAAATAACCTACTCCTAAATTCTAATAAAACTAAATGTATTAAATTTATGCTACCAAATGTAAGGAGTATGGGGATGAATGTCGCTCTAAATGGTGAGACTTTGCAATCTGTCAATGAAACTGTTTTCTTGGGGATAACCATTGGTTCTAAACTCCAGTGGGGTCCTCACATCTCTGCTTTGTCCAGCAGACTTAGTACTGCAGCTTTTGCAGTCAGAAGAAGTAGACAGTTAACAGACATCCCCACTGCCAGGCTTGTCTATTTCAGTTACTTTCACAGCATTATGTCTTATGGCATTCTGCTGTGGGGTAGTGCTGCTGACATAGACTCTATATTTACTATTCAAAAAAGAGCAATAAGGTCAATATATAGTCTGCGACGTGATGAGTCCCTGAGAGAACTGTTTCCCACTATTAACATATTGACGGTACATAGTCAATACATCTATGAAAATATTATGTATATAAGAAAACATACTGATATGTTTGAAAAAAATAGTAACCACCATAACTTTAATACTAGAAATAGAAATAAATTAGCAATTCCTAAACATAGATTATGCAAGGTGGCTAGATCTTTCATGGGTAACTGTATTCGCTACTACAATAAAATACCCGACCACATTTTGAATCTCACAGAAAAAAAGTTCAAACATGTCGTTAAACAAACGCTATGTAAAAAAGCGTACTATAAACTAAGTGATTATTTGACTGACAAAACGGTATGGTCTGAAGTAGTTCCAGCTCCACATGTACCATTAGGTTAAGTTTAACATTGTAAAATCCATTTTTTTAAAAGATGTGTGTTATGGAGTTTCTTTCGCCGCTTCTTCTCCATAACGAAACACCTTGTGAAATGGTGGTAGTTTGACATTCAAAAAGTGCTCTGTAAAGAACCTATTTTGAATAAAAAATGTTGATTTGATTTGATTTAATGATAAACACAATTCATATTTATTAACAAAAGTTACTTCCCACTCAACTATTTGGTATTTCCATTTCAAAATACACCTCCCACGCTATTCAGTACCTGCGTTTCTAAATTTAGACTTCTGTTAGTACTAACGAGGGCTGAATCATTGACTAGTTTCAATATAAATTCGTACATTTTGAATAAGGTCAATTCAATATTAATTTTTGGTGTAAGGTCAATTGAATTATTTTTAGAAAAAGATTTTTAACATACATTTTGTTATATTATATTAATATACTTTATTATGTTTGTAGGTGGTAGAACCCTTTGTGGTTCGACTCCGGCGGCACCACCGCCACACCTATTTCTTTCTACTTAATAACAGCAGTGTTAGGCGCTGCTGTGTTCCGGTTTGAAGGGTGTGGTATGGGAGACAGACTTTTCCGAGGCATTCCAGCTTAGTCCTCAGGGGTAGCAGCGCATCTGTGGCCGACCTCAGGTAGAAATATCTAATCCTATCTGGGGTTAATTACAGATGTCCATGGGCGGCAGTAGCCACTTACCATCAGGTGGACTGCATGCTCGTCTGCTACTCTTATATAATAAAAAAAAACTAAATATATTAAATTTCTAACTAAATAACAAGAAAAGAGTTATCTAAAATATATACACATTAATTCTAATTTTCAATATATACAGTCAAGTGTAAAAAAGAGAAAATCATAAGTAAAATCAACCATTTAAATGTATTTACTATCTTAGATTTTGTATTCGACCGCTATGTATGTATAGATGTACTAGCTGACCCGGCAAACGTTATGTTGCCATTTAATTAAAAAAATGTTAAGGGTGAACAACCCTTATCTCTTAGGGGTATGAAAAATAGATAGTAGTCGATTCTCAGACCTACTGAATATACATATAAAATTTGGTGAAAATCGGTAATACCGTTTCGGAGAAGTACGGTAACTAACATTGTGACACGAGAATTTTATATATAAGAAGATATAAATATAGGATAGGTTTTGTATGTTTTCGATTTTCTCAAGTTCAATGAGTTTTGGTTGTTTCAAAAGCAAATATGCTTTTATATGATATGACATAATAATGTCGGGGCTTGAAAACTAACTCATAGTAAAGTCGATTCTATTATTCGTTATTTTTAGGATAATGTAAATAAATGTTTTATTGTTTATTTTTAGTAGATAGACTTGGACGGATGAATATCACTAGTAAATTTAGAGACTGTTACAAGCGGGGACATAGCTCAGTGGTAGAGCATTCGACTGCAGATCGAGAGGTCCCCGGTTCAAACCCGGGTGTCCCCTGGGGGAGGTATTCTACACCTTTTTTAATTTCAGTGTTTTTTCGTTTTATGATTTTTTTAATAAAAATACGTAAAATATTTTGCCCAATGCTTAAAAACTACTAATTTCTCAACATTATTTTTGTAATATCGGAGTAGCAGACTAGCATGCATTCCACCTGATGGTAAGTGGCTACAGCCGCCCGTGAATATCTGTAATCAAGCCCAAATTAGATGAAATATTCCTACCGGAGGTCGGCTACAGATGCGCCGCCACCCCGGAGGACTAAGCCGGAACGCGTCGGAAAAGTATATCTCCTTTAACACATCCTTTAAACCATAACACGGCTGTGCTTAAAACTGCTGTTGTCAGGCCGAAATAGGTGTAGCAGTGGTGCCGCCGGAGTCAACCACAAAGGGTTCTACCACCTTTAACTATAGATTAAGATTACTCGCTCCTAATAAGAAAATATAATCTTTTGACAATTATCACTGTCATCTATTTTCGTGTTTGAAAAATATTAAAAAAATGTAGTTTTTAGATAATTTACGAATGAAACGATATTTCTTCGCACTTTTTCTTCGATTTTGTATCTTAACTGCTCATGTCGGCATTATTCCGCATAATTTACGCCATGACAGCCAACCAAATTAAACGAATGACGATTCTGTCATTCCATTACAATCGATCCTTCCTTAGAAGCTTTCTTACAAGCTTCCTTCAATTACAAGGCGGTGAGATATCTATACTTATCTATGCCTTTAACATATAATATATTGTTACACGGTAATTAGATCGCCAGCTCACGTCATCATCTATGTCCATGATAAAAGCTGACTTCAGAAGCATATATTTTATTTTATTTATTTACATTTCATTTAGTAATTTTTAAAGACATCCATATTTGGTCGTATTTACATTGTATTTAAAACTAATAATAAAATAAATAAAAATAAAAATAGTTTATTGCTTTCTTTAATAATACTAATACTATACTAATGATAGTGATATTTGAAATAAATAAATCAAAGATAGTTAATTTCATGACTGATAACGCTTACGAGGCCGTTGATGCTAACATCGCATCAACAACATCATCAACGTCATCATCATTGCCTCGCATCAGGGATGCGGTCCTCTTGCATATGATCACATATAACAAGTACTTGGCGAAGTGCAAGTAGAACTCGCACACGGAGGGTTCCGTAACAATCCGTAAGTCCTTTCTAAGTCCTAATTATTTCCTCTGTCTTGATATAAATGTACACATATGAAATAGGAAATACGCAACGTAACACACAATGAAGGGGAAATAGCAATCATCGATACATCGGGACGAACAGATTCAAATAATATCTGAATACATAATAATATCTGTTGATATTCGAAAATAGAGGTTGCAATATTTCTGAGAGTAAATCTATTCGATGCAAACATGTTCGATGTTGTGTCAACAGCCGCCCACGAACTTGTTACATCAAGTTCGAATGGATGGAGCTTTTACGTTTTTCACCTTTTTTTAGGATTTCGCCGTTGAGGGCATTTGTACCAAAAAACAGTTTTCGTCCATTTAGATTGTCTATTTTAGGTGCTAAGATAAACAAAAAAAAACTACATCTGGAATAGGTGATAAAACCTGTTTATTTAGATTCCGCTTTACTATACAAAAACCTTCTTAAAACAAAAAGTTCAATCAAACTCAATTAGCCAATTAAAATTATAACACTTGTTTTAATGGCAATTACACATCACCAATATGCTTAAAAGTTTTGTCAAGTTCCCAAAGATATTTGAAGTCTTCCAGACTTGCCCAACATAGAATTATGACTTATTATTTTCACATTATAAAAGGAAGCATAGCAGAATTATGTAAATTGTGATAATAAAAAGGACACAAAATATTATACTCATATAGATGCTGTAAAGCTAAATAGACAAGTTATCATAATTAAAATAGCTAGTCATAACTATTTTCCGGTTTTCGAATAAAAATTCTTAAAAATATACTTAATTGGGTTACAAAATAAAACGTACACATAAACATAATAAATTGTATATTAAAAAATCAACGATCTTACGAATATTTAAATCGACAACAATTGTAATTCTAAAAATAATTAATTTATATGATTAAATTAAAATCACTCACGAAAGTAAAAAAGGTAAATCATCATCAATCTTAAACTTTCAATTTCTTAGAATATGCATCCTAAGATCTTCGCAATCTATCAAAATTCATACATTATCCATCGCCGGCCCTTAAGTTACGCCGCCCATAGTCCCTTGCAGAATATCAATGAGAAGTAATAATGCCGGTCCTAACAGATACCCTGAGGCACTCCGATCGATTTTATGAATTTACGTGCCGATATTAAAACTAGCTTGAGTTTGAAAGGCTGATTAATTTCTGCAAAGGTTCAATCTGACTAGTTATTACCGGGATCTGAAAGTAGTGAAATCGGATATTTTTATAGATGAAATTTTAAGGTGTTCAGTACTCTCGTTTGCTTATCACAAGTTGTCGCTAAAATGATTTTTAATCAGCAATTATTTTTTATGTAACTTATGGGCACTCGTATATGTTCAATAGGAGGCCTAGAATATACTTCACTATACTATAAACTAAGTGACACATGGATATCTTATCCATACTAGATACTAAAAAGTCCATAAAACACCAATAAGGTTGAAATACAACTGAAAGCGATTGTTTAATGGGATGTTCGATGCATGGAAGCTTATGTACTCGTATATTTTAGCTACTTACAGTCACCCATTTCCGCGCCCGACGCTACTTAACTGTAAAGTAGCTACAACTTACACAATTTACTCGACTACATGCGTATATATTCCAAAAAGTAACCTTTTACAAAGTGTTACAAAAACCACGTTGATTTAGGTGAAACGTTGTATTAATAACTAGATTTACAGAATCATCATATCTACGATTATAAGGCTACACGTGCTACAGTGCTACGGAGATACGAAGCATAATTGACTAATCATACGCGAAATACGTGCTACGAATGCTACGATACATACGATGCGTTGAATACGAATATTGAATACTAAACATTATTAATTAAAATGAGTACTTCAGTACCTAAGTGCTACATAAATGCTAGATTACGATGTAGACGTACTATGTTAACTTTACTCCATTAGGTAATGAAACACTAAGAGTGATCTGATTTCAATTCAGCCAGAGAAACTTTTTCTTCTGCATGTTTGTAAGTGTTCATAACACCCATCTTCTAAATATATATAACTCAAAGGTGACTGACATAGTGATCTATCAACGCACGGATGACGGACGGATCAGGCTGAAATTTGGCATGCAGGTAGATATTATGACGTAAGCATCCGCTAAGAAAGAATTTTGATCAATTCTACCCCCAAGGGGATAAAATAGGGGATGAAAATTTGTATAAATCTTCTTAGTTTATATATAGTTTAAATATTATTTCGTGACGCGAGCGAAGCCGCGGGTTTTGCCCGCTTGTTATATGATAAAGTTTTTAGTGCGGGACTGTCCGTGAAAAATGTATTTTTGTTAGTTAACTGTGTAATAAGGAAATGCATCTAGGATCTATTTTTATAAATCGTAGTTAACTAACAAGGACTTTAGAATTCCTCGTCTGCATTTCAAAGTGTCACAAATCAAAAGCACCTAAAATCCTACATGCTCAAACATCACGAATTTCTGAATTCCCGTTTCAATTTCAAACGTCCTGAAAAATCAAACCATCTGCCATTTCCCACTTCAGTCATCACGAATTCCTAAATTCGCTTCAATTTTAAATGTGTCCAAAATTCACGGAATTTAAATTCCCAATTAGAATCATCTAAAGTGAGACCCCTAGCGCTTACTTTTTCAATTAACGGCTTGATTAAAAAAGATACACTTAGGACATAAAAAGTGATTTGAAAGGCGTAATCATTCAAGAATCACTAGAGCTAATTTAACTTTCCTGCAACATCGTTGCTGTTGCATATTTTATGAGGCTCTTAATTACTTTTACGAGTCTAAAGCACTTCCCATTATACTATTACGTGCGCGGAAACTCTAACATTTTGGACTTTTTGTATTTAAAACGGGTTTTTGAGGTCGTGTTTTTGTTCTTGTGATGTCAGAAACCACTGTTTATGAGTGTTCACATTACATTACGTTAAGTTACATTTCGTCACTTTCGTTACCTTACATTATTTTATACAGTTACTTGCGCGGTAACTCTAACTTTTTAGACTTTTTGTATTTAAACCGCGTTTTGAAAAATAGATTATTCTGTTTGTAAAAATAGAATAATTGTTTAATAAGTGTATTCTGTTTACATTACGTTCCGTTACATTACGTCTTAATACATTCTGTTATCATTACATCACTTCACGTTATATCACGTCACTTTCGTTACCTTACATTATTTAACGTTACATTACATTAGCCCAAAACATCGTGCATCTGGTCACGTGATTGTCACGTGACATGAATGCCCAAATATTTACCCATTAGTAATTAATAATGGATATTAAAAAAAATATTTTTAATAAGATATTCTTAATGGCAAAGCCTAAACATATTTGACAGACGTAATCATTTAAAAATCTGTTTCAGGGTTGCCGTTACATATTTAATGAGGGCTTTAATTACTTTTACGAGTCTAAAGCACTTCCCATTATACTGTTACGTGCGCGGAAACTCTAACTCTTTTTGGACTTTTTGTATTTAAACCGGGTTTTTGAAGATAGGTTGTGATTTTGTAATATCATAAAAAACTTTTTAATGTGTGCATTAACGTTTACATTACTTTATGTTATGTTCCGCTACTCACGTTACAAAGCGTAACGTATCATAACGATGTTAGTTACGTTACGTTAGGTAATTAGTGCATTTTATACACGGCAAAAAATTACTTTACGTCACATTACGGTACTTTCGTTAATTTACGTAATTACATTTTTGAAGGTGGTAGAACCCTTTGTGGTTCTTCTACAGCAGTGTTAGGCGCTACTGTGTTCCGTTTTAAAGGGTGTGGTAAGGGAGACAGACTTTTCCGAGGGGTTCCAGCTTAGTCCTCAGGGGTAGCGGCGCATCTGGAGCCGATTTCAGGTTGGAATATCTAATCCTATCTGAGGTTGATTACAGAAGTCCATGGGCGGCAGTAGCTAATAACCATCAGGTGGACTGAACGTTCGTCTGCTATTATGAAAAAAATACAGATTACATAATTTTACATGACTTTAAAATAACAAAAAACATCTCGTATCTACCCACACGGTTGTCGCGTGACATTAATAGTCAAGACTTCTAAGAACGTTAAAAGAAAAAGTGGCTTATGCAACGAGCCTTGTGATGTCTTCTATTTTTGTATAAATGTTTTATAAAAAATAGGGTAACAATTTCCTTGATTCAATTTTAAGCACATTATATTACGACGTAAAAAGATTTTCTTTTTAATAATTAATTAAAAACCAATTTTAAAAGACAAATTCTTAATTCCACACCCAATGTAATAAGATAAAAGAACTTAATTTACCCAATTTTTACAAAAAGGTAATTTCAAAGGTAAAGTCAAGTTCCTTAAGGTCTTACGTCGCTTTAATTACTTCCTCCTCAATATAATAATGTTACCGAGACAGAAAATGTACTTAGGTATACTTTACATAATATTTTATTCGCAACAGATGCTTTAAGTTTGAAGTTTTATGGTTACCTACAGAGTAAGACATGCATAGAAACGGCAAAATAGGACTAAAAATATATTCATAAGGTTCATGGCCACACGGCTCTCCGTGTGTGTCGCCTACATACGACATTTATTTATCGACTAGTTTTGACGCACGACATATTCGGGGTCTCAAATCATTGTGTCATTTGAGACCATTGATATATAGTTTGAGTCTCAAAAATTTAGTTTTTGGGATTATGCTCTATACTTTTATGGTTCTAGGTATCAATGTTGACTGTCCCTGTAGTTCCGGGACTAGAATAGGGCTACGGTATCCCCTGCCTGTCGTAGGAGGCGACTAAAAGGGGGCTTCCGGGGTTGCGGGCGGCAAGAGTGGGAGCTCGAACCGTCCAGCAAGCGACCCCGGGAAGGACGGCGGTCTGTGTGGTCGCATACATCTTAAACACTACACGGTGCGGGAGGATCGAAAACTGCTCCCCCAGGGTAGAGCCCGTTGGGCATCGCGCTTGGGGGGCTCCGGTTGTGTTCCGTTAGAGATCCCGGAGTTCTCCAACAAGCGTTCAGGACGGCCATCGGGGGGGTTTTAGTTAAAAATCCCACATAACCCGGCGTCGCTCCCACGTCGTCGGATACCTTTTGAAGGTTTCCCCCTCGAGGAGAAAAAAAAAACAAAGGTATCAATGTTGATGTCCCGGGACCAAAATAGGGCTACGGCATCTCTTAACTGTCATAAGAGACCACTAAAAGAGAGCTTCCGGGATTGCGAGTGGCAAGAATGGAAGCTCGATCCAACCGGCCAGCATAGACAGAGCTATATGCGGCTGCAAACTCTCATACACATCAGACGTCGTGGCAAACATCATGCTCACCTGGGCATAGCGCTCAGAGAACTCCGATTTCAATTCTTGGAGCCCCAGGATTCCTCTACGCTGCGTAAAAGATGACCGGTTAATGCGCTTTTGACAGTACCTCGCTCGAAAACAAAAGAAAAAAGCTTTATATTATATCATATTTACCCGGTCTAGTGATTCTTAGCTCTATGGCAGTCTACCGACAAACCCACGCGCTCTACAAGAACAGTTTTTCCGCAAATCTTCGACGCCCACACCGTCATTCAATGTTTACGTCAACTCATTAGGGCTCTGTCAAGTGAAACATTCAGCGGACTGAAGCGAATTTCTTCTACAAATGTCGTTGGAGGAGGTCGCTGCACGTGGAAATAAAGCAATCAGTTTCTTTTGAAGCGATCCTTATAGTGCGTGGTAGTGAATTCTTTCTTGTTATGGAAAATGCGCGTTAAAAATGACACGTGTAGGGTTTAAGTAAGAGATAACTAAGTATTTTTATGCAAAGCATTTTTATTAGATACAGTCATAATAAAGATATTTCTTTCTAAGCTATAAATAAGACACCTGTAACATCCTATGCAAAGTAAAAGAAAAGCTTATTATGAGCGTTTGTATATTCATGAACATTATGTTAAAATATCATTTTGTCATCATCATTGACTTTTTGCCACAGCCACCATTTATACCAGCAATTATACATAGAAACATAAAAGTATGGACCATAATGCCAAACACAAAATTTCTGATACTCAAGCCATATACCAACGGTCTTAAATGAGAATGATTTTTAAGACCCCAAATATAAACGAAGTCGCGTGCAGGCGTGACATTTTCCGCAGTGAGGCACAAAAGGAACATTGAATTTGTCTAATTTTCCACACATTTCGTCCGCACCACATTCCCATTATCATCATTGATTTATTTTCACCACCACCATTGCATTAAAATTTTTACCAGCGATACCCAGAATCAGAAAAGCTTAAACCGTAATTCCCGACATGGAATTTTTGATACTCAAACCATACATCAATGGTCTTAAATGAGAATGATTTTTTAGACCCCAAATATAAGCGATGTCACGCGCAAAATCTAGTCCACAACTAAATGTCGCGTGTAGGCGAGGCATCTTCCGCAGCGAGGCACAAAGGGAACATTGAATTCGTCCAATTTTTCCACACATTTCGTCCGCACCACATTCCCAGTGTAGTTGGGAAATTCCCAGCAAAGGCATTAAGGTTTCAGGTAAATGGGAATACATTTTTACTCTGCAACGAATTTTTGAAATTTTTTGTCCGATTCTTTTTACGTACGTGTGATGTGTTGTGTGCTATGAAAAGTGTTTTGATATTTTACTATAGAGGATACGAGTTTTATTATTAGTTACACTTTTTAAAGCAATATCCAAACGCTATTCGTACGAACTCTCAAATTCAAGATAAATCTAATATACATATAATAACCTGATATTCGAATTCGAAGTCAAAAGCGAGTATTATTAAAAAAGGAAAAGAACTCTCATTGATGCTAAATAGATCGTGAGCCGCCCTCAGATTCGCCTAGAGGATTAAGTTGGAACACATTATGTAAATGTCGCTACCTTACCACACTATTTCTGAACACGAAACCTATCGCAGTGCTTATTTAAAAACAAACACATTATTATTTAAGACTCTTTTAATATGTCTTCAGCAGTCATAGCTCCAGACTAGAATTATCTGTATCGTGAGTGTCATAGTACACACAATTGCACACATAAAAAACCCAGACCCAGTACAGAAATCAAAAATTCATCATTCAGATATCCATCTGACCGGGGATCAAACCCGGCACCTTGTGCGACAGACCTATATGGTGACTGCTAAGTCAAATGGGTCATCACCATTGTACGTCCACATTAATTTTGCAACGAATAATAATACTGTCATTTCACAAAAAAAAACTACGGGAATATGTTTTAGATTTCCGGACTTATTACCTACATTTCTTTTCACTTTGACGTATAGCGCAATCTTAGTTACAAGTGTAAAACGCATTTCCCACTAGCGAGCTTTTCCACTACGTGTCGGAAAATTCACTGCATCTCAGATGTAACGTGACGCCTGTGATAGATAAAAGAGCTTTCATGTAAGCTCTTTTAAAAGATCTAAGTGTTCTCGAGCGCTTTGTGAAGGAATATCCGTATAAACCTCGTAAGTGTTTTACAAGTTTATGTTAACGAGATCATAATATTTGAAAGTCCTTTTTAAGTTTTAAAAGTAAGACCATAACTCTATAGCGAAGAGGTCAGTAACATTTTAAGACCAACTATCTTAATTAGAATGTAAGTAGAGTACCTTTAAAAAGTAGCTCAAAAGGCTCATATTTGTTATGACAATTAAGTAGCACACGAGCATGCAGTCCACCTGATAGTAAGGCTACTTACACCCATGGACATTTGTAATCAACCTTAGATAAGAGTACATTTCTACCTGAGATCGGCACAGATGCGCTGCTATCCCTGAGGACTAAACTGTAATACACAAAGATGTCTCCTTTACTACATTCTTCAAAATTTAAATTATATACAACTTCAGGTTTACTTATTTGTGGAGAAAAAGTTAAAGTTATAACTTTAGCCTTAAATAACAATAACAGGCAACCTCTGCTTCGAAGAAAGTGCCAAATTTTGATATTTGATAGACAAAATGAAAAAAAATATAGCGATAAATGAATTAAATATTTATAATGGGCGATATAGAATGTGTGTGAATGTGTGTGTGTGTGTGAATGTGTTATTATTATATACATATATATAATATTTATAATGGGCGATATAGAATGTGTAATAATGTAAATAGAAGCATTTCTCTATAAACTCTACTGCAAAAAACAGCCAAAAACAATAATGTCTTTCTAATTTCTCTTTTAAAACCTACTTCAAAAATATCGTCAGAATTATGAATAAAACGAGGAACTAATTATTGCAAAGTTAATTAAAGTTGTCGTTATGCAAAGCCTTCTTCGGGACTTTCATTGTAAATATTAATTGAGTATTTGAGTTCCGTGAAGTATGCAACGTATTTTCGAAGTACGATTAAACTTTAAACCGGATTTAAATCTGATTAAAGATTGAAAGCCTATGTTTTCGAATGAATTCAAATTGCCTAATTAATAACGGCTCTAACACACGAGCGACTGGATGCAGACAATCGCATCGTCACCGACCGTGGACGACTGTGGCCGCCTATTGTACTCCATCTGCTGCCCACTGCCGCCCACGGACATCAACCCCAGATAATATTAGAATTCTTCCTAAAATCGGCCAGAGATGGGTTGCTCCTAAGGACTAGGTTTCACTAAGGTTGCACTAAAAAAAAATAGTATAGTGGTTGTGCCTGCAGATCGAACTACAAAGGGCTATACCGTCTTCAAATATAACCTTACTACTTACAATTACAGACACCATTTTCTTTAATTAATATAGAAATGGCAGACGAGTATGCAGTCCATCTGATGTTAAGTGGCTACTGCCGCCCATGGACATCTGTAATCAATCCCAGATAGGATAAGATATTCCTACCTGATGTCGGCCATAGATACACCGCTACTCCGGAGGAATAAGCTGGAACGCCACGGTAAACTATGTCCTTTACCACACCCTTCAAACCAGAACACAGCAGCGCGTAGCACGGACGTTATGAACCAGAAATATGTGTGGAGGTGGTGCCGCCGTAGTCGAACTACGAAAGCTTCTTCCACCTTCCTACCTACTTCCTACTACCACTACCTACAATTTTAACCACCATTACGCTCCCACATTCACCACCACTAATGCTTTAGCATGTAAACTGCACACGTGTAAAAAATATAATGACTCTATTCCTCCTTAAATTTAGCTTTTAAGGGAATATTTCAATAAGAGTTCAAAAACTGGCGAGCGTCCAAACCTCTTAGTATGGCGGTATGATATCAAGGAAATATTGGCTCCTACACTACCTCATACATTACAAGTTAACGGAAAAAGCGTATTTTACGGAAATAAGACTAAAATAGTACCCTGGATGGACTTTTTGTTCTATTTTTTGAACTAATAATAAAAGAAATAAACGAAGCGCGAATGGCTCGTTGTATAAATATGACTCGATTTACAATGTTAAGCAACAACGGGCGCGGTCATGGGTTGATGGGTGACCATTAGTAGCTAGTTCGGTGGTCACGTGAGCAGTATGTCAATTGTAGAGATAGACCTACAGCCAACAATGGAATATAAAAAAAAATGTACGTAATTGTACGTACATCGTTAACCCAGTCCCACTGCTGGGCACATAAATCCACCACCAACGCGCTTAGCAAGTCTAATTGGTAGACTTTACACACATGAGAGAACTTTTATTTTGATCGTTAAAGCAAGTAATAAATAATTTGACAAATTCCAGTAATAATTAATTAATACAGACATGATTTTGAAAAATTAGAGACTATGATTTTAACCTAAGATCCCTCATAAAAGGCCGAGTTTCAAACTACTTTTAACCAAACCCACCGCAAATTAAAATTAAAAATCATATCTATAGATATAGAAATGGCATCAAAAGCCACCCCTTTTTTAATGTCAAAAATTTCGTCAGCCTCTGGACCCTTTTCATCTCACTCTTGTCACATTCAGGTCACGGGATCTCGCGATGACCGCAGAAAACATTATATTTCGCTTATCTGCGCTAGACCTAAATCTTCTGGTAGTAAATGACGCCTTTTTTGCGGCTGTCATGAATATTCATTTAAGGTTACTAAAGATTCTAGAATTTATTTAATTTATTTATGTACGTTTTTACAAAAATGACTGTTTTTGTATTTGTTAACGTATTTCCCATACAATTCCAATCAGTTCTGATACAGTCCGCTGAAGGCGCTGATTGGAAATGTATGGGCAAAAACGTAAAAACTCATACTAAGGGTACAGAACTGAACGCAGTACGGTACTCCGGAACACACACACGCTACCGACGCGTGTTTGACATGTACAAGCAAACCTACGCAAGTAAACTGTACGGTCGACCGAAGTGTGTATGGCTTACATTGTAGAGTATTTTTTTTTATAATATAAGAGTAGCAGACGAGCATGCAGTCCACCTGATGGTAAGTGGCTACTGCCGCCCATGGACATCTGTAATCAAACCAGACAGGATTAGATATTCCTATCTGAGGTCGGCCACAGATGCGCCGCTACCCCTGAGGACTAAACTGGAACGCCTCGGAAAAGTCTGTCTCCCTTACCACACCCTTCAAACCAGAACACAGCAGCTCCTAACACTGTTGTTATAAGGTAGAAATAGGTGTGGCGGTGGTGCCGCCGGAGTCGAACCACAAAGGGTTCTACCACCTTCACCAGAGTAGCTTGATACTTGTGCTTTAAGGGTTAAAGGTGGCAGAATCTTCTGCGGTTCTACTCCGGAGGCACAACCGTCACAGCTATGTATTTATTTATTTATGTAAGACTAGCTGACCCGGAAAACTTTGTACCGCCTCAAAATCTATTTATCAAATATATTTCATATAAAATATAGCCTATGTTACTCGTGGATAATGTAGCTTTCGGATGGTGAAAGAATTTTTAAAATTGGTCCAGTAGTTTTTGAGCCTATTCATTACAATCAAACAAACAAACAAAGTTTTCCACTTTATAATATTAGTATAGATTACACTTACGGTCAAACCATTAATTACTGCCGCACCGCTTATAGAAAAAGGTTATCAGAAGGTCTCAGAAACTCTCAAATAAAATCAAACTAAACCAAATCGAAATAACAAATCCATTAAGAAACTTAAAAAAAAATAAAGCAGCTTAGCAATCAATTTGTACAAGATAATTAATAAAACTTGATTAAAAGTAAACTTCTTTTTTGAATAAGTCGGATTCACAATTTCTTTTATTAATTTACTACTTTATAAACTGAGTAAGATTTAAAGTATTAAAACTCTATCTTTGTAGAGTTTAAGCAAGACATATTCAACGAGGTGGCCTATTTCCGCTATTGTAGAGTTCCGTTTCCCGATTGAAACCTATTTGCTTTTCAGTGAAGTCTACACATTGAATCCATTTGAGAAATATGTCCGGATTTGAAAACCGGCTTTTGTAATGTAGATCGTGATTATATTTTAATCTAATTACGTCACTATTATTATAAAAATGCCATAACTAAGTCGCATATCACGTGGTCAAAATTGTTAGAACCCTCTGTGGCTCAACTATTTCGGCTTAATAACAATGTTAAGCGCTGTTATGTTCTGGTTTGAAGGGTGTGGTAAAGGAGACATACTTTTCCGAGGCATTCCAGCTTAATCCTTAGGGGTAGCGGCGCATCTGTGGCCCACCTCAGGTAAGAATCTTATCTGGGGTGGATTACAGATATACATAGGTGCCAATAGCCACTTATCATCAAGGTTTTTGAAGGTGGTAGGACCCTTTGTGGTTCGACTCCAGCGGCAACACCGCCACACCTATTTCTACCTAATAATAGCAGTGTTAGGCGCTGCTGTGTTCCGGTTTGAAGGGTGAGGTAAAGGAGACAGACTTTTCCGAGGCGTTCCAGCTTAGTCCTCAGGGGTAGCGGCACATCTGTGGCCGACCTCAGGTAGGAATATCTAATCCTATCTGGGGTTCATTACAGATGTTCATGGGTGGCAGTAGCCACTTACCATCAGTTGGACTGCATGCTCGTCTGCTACTCTTATATTATAAAAAAGTGAACTGCATGTACGTCTGCTCCTCCTAATATAGATTATAAAAAATCGGGCTCGAAATGTTCAAATTTGTCATAATGCCGTCAAAACAATGAATATAATGTAATCTGATATAACAGCAAAATGATGATTGTACACGAATTACAGTGTTTACGTGAACGTTGAAAATTGCATAATTAAATTGACTACAAAGGTTAATATGCTTCGAAATTTTATTATGATTGAATTAATTATGACTATCAAGTACCTGTTATAATTAAAATAACCGTGGAAGAACATTTTAACAAGTAAAAATCCAACGATAATTTGCAAATTAGCGATTTTGGTTGCAAGTTTTTTCGTATCCTACTGTTATACGTTACATATTACTCTATTTAGTATCAGCTACTGTAGGCTTCTTAAGGGTTTTTTTATACTCCTATCCTCTAACATGTATCAGAGACGTTTTTAAACTACATACTCTTCCATAATAGTTCTCGCTTGTATGCCTCGGCTTCTTAAGGGTTGCTAATTACCGTAAGCCAATACTGCAGGTAGAACTAATTGGGCCTTATGTAAGATTAGATTTATAAGACCCTCTGAATTTGATTAAGTGTTTTTATCATCTTGAAGTAGCAGGCGAGCCTGCAGTCATTGGACTGCTGTTATTAGAGTTACATACTTTTCCGAGGCGTTCCAGCTTAGTCCTCAAGGGTAACGGCGTAGTTGTGAAAACAAACAGAAATAAATGTAGCGGTGGTGCTACCGGATTTGAACCACAAAGGATTATACTACGTTCAAGCTAATACTGAAATATTTGTGACGGTGGTTTCGCCAGTGGTACCACGCTGGTTTCTACCACCTAAATCTAATAATAAAAGGTGTGGCAAAGTATCTGTCAACGGCTCCAAATAGAACCTTTTTTCTGCATAGACTTAGTAACATTATTACGTTAGTAAACTCATTATTCCCGAAATACTATTTTATATAATAAAAATCATTATTTATTTTCTCTGACAATCCATTTTATGACATCTTATTATTTAGATTCCTTCTTTTTACCCGACTGCCAAGGAAGGGTTATGTTTTTCGCGCGTATCTTGTATGTTTGTCTTTCTTTATTTGATCCGATCTTACAAACGGCTGGATAAATTTCGACAGTTAATGTGTCATTACATTCGTCTCAATGACCCGAGTGTCCTTAGATAGGTGTTAGAAAAAATAAATCAAAAGGGTGAATTTTTGGCGCGAAATAGTAACAAATTTAAAAAAAAAAGTTAACCGAACCTATCGAGTGGGATATGAAATGAAAGTAAATTAAACGTAGACTATAAAAATATATTTGTATGTATATAAAACAGCAAGATGGCTGACTGACTGACTAATTAAATGACTTTTTCATTTTTCAGAAATCAACGTACAGCCAAAACCGCTCAACTTAGAGTTCTGAAATTTTGCACATGAGTTTGCTATATATCGTAAATAAATACTAAGAAAAGCTTTTTGGAAATTCCGCCCCTAAGAGGGTTAAATAGGGAAAAACAGATTTTTTGAAATCCTTTCATTTTGAAACAACTACTTTAAAATTTAGTATTTGGCTTTCTGGGTAGGAACAAGAACATACCTCTCCATCCCCTTCCGAAAAATCAGCCCCGTAGAGCGTAAAAAAAGGGTTAAAAGTTCATTTGAACAACCGTCAATTTTGAAGCAAACACTATAAAATGTTGTATCAGGCTTGTTCGATAAAAATAATGAAATTCTACCCCAACGAGGTATTATAATCACCGGATAGATGTTTTATAGATCGTAAATGGTGGATATTTTATTGCGAAATAGTAACACGTTTTAAAAAAAAATACCAAACCTATCGAGTAGGGTATCAAAGTAAAGGAACTTAAAAGATATTACACATACATTATATAATATATACATATATAAAACATATTGAGATGATTGTCTGACTAAATGAGTAGTGCTGCTGTGATAAAGATAAACGCAAAGGAAAACCGCTGAACTTTAGAGTGCTCGAAATTTAATCATAGGTTATTTATATAGCGTAAATGAGCTCTACGAGGATAAAATAGGATAATATTGTTTGAACATCTTTTGATTTTCAAGCCGATACCTTCTATGAAACTATGTATTTGGCTTTCTGGATAAAAATAATAAAACACCTATTTTACAGTTTTGGAAATTCGACTTTAGCTTTAGTGCAGTCGGGTTTTTTGATTTTTTAATTAATTACTTGTTTATATAGTATCCCGCTACATTGTCACCAGCAATTAAATATACTCTGATTAACGTAAATTAACTAAAAACTAGTATCTAGTATTGAAAATATATCCTTACACGTTCGTGGGTGACAGAGCCTACATATGACTAGATAGACTTAATACGGCACTCCTTGCTTACTACGTCAATCTTATAATTAATCATAAAAAATATAAATGAATTGTAATGTACACAACCCATAGTAGTTTTGTAGTATAATGACTAAGCAATTGACGCTTCTCAAAGTAATTTCTAGTACCTTTTACAATTAGTCAGTACGATTTATCAATGTAACTAGTACTATAGGGTTTCATCAAAGAACTCGCGCATAGTACTCTACCATGCATGAATGACGTCATTCATATCGTCCATATCATTGTTTGAACATCACTGGATTCCTGTATGTACCACACCAGACACCAGTCAATAAACCTTTAAATTTGGAACACCCCAATCATTCTTACAATCATGAACGCCTACAAATTCTTCCTTTGGGCCTAGTACGTGCGGGGCTCTCTTAGCACCTAATGCTCCCTCTCGCTCCTACTTACCCAACTTAGATACGTGCTTCTCTCTCTAAAAGACACCCACTCACAACGAGCTCACACCTACGTAGCTACGAGCCCTGTTTTCAGTCTAACCCCCGACGCGGTCGCAGCTGCACGTGAAGACAATAATCTCCGCACTGAAATATCGACAATAATTCAAATTCTCCCCGCGTCCCGCGCGGCAGCTATGCGTTTTTGACGTTCGATTTTTAAAATAACAATTGACAATAATTCATTATTCTGATTTAAAAAAAGTATAATTTATTGACGAAAATTGTCGTTTATTGAGCGGTAAATTTCTTGGCTGATATTAGTGAGGTGGAGTCGTGAACAACAGGTGAGTACTTAGTAGATTCGAGTTTCCATTCACTAAAACCGTTTCAAGAGATTCTTTTTTTAAAAACAGTGGACGTACGTTGAAAGTGAGTCTGCTGTTCATCAATGGAACGGTTTTGGACTGAATGAATATTTATAGCAACATTTTTTGTGTAGCTAACGTATGGAGGAGTGAATGATTTCGTGTATCTGTTTATTTTTGTATTAAATTTACATGTCTGGTGTTTTTATAAATGACATATTGAATTGATTTTTGTCAATGTGAATTTGGTATGGTTTTAGAAAAATTACGTCGATTTTTTCTGCAAGTTTTACATGTAAAATGACTCATTGAAAATGAAGAAACACAAATATTTTACCATTTACCCAATAATTGTTTTTCTTTTAATTTGCTAATTATTTTTATATACGGTAATTATAAAGCTGCGTTCCACCGATTTTGTTAGGAATATCAATTTCAGATTAAATAAATTAATATACATATAGAATTGGTAGATTAATTATAAAGTTAATTGTTAACACCTGATAATTTATAATTGATTTTTTTAATTATTTTTACTTTTTCGCGCTAGCTTTAATATACCAATTTAATACCAAAATAATCATAATTATATTACAATACATATATTACAGAGATAGCACGCATATTGGTATTTTTTGTCTAAAAGCGCAAAGCGAATACGCATAGCGTAAATTTTACTACTTAATAAATTATTATTCAATATTAATAATGAATTATTGAACTGGTATGTTACCCTAAAACATACATATACATTTATATCACTAAAATCTAAAGTAGAGTTCAAAAAAATAAGGAAGAACATTTATTTCCAATACAATAAAATATTACATAATATTTACGAAATTTGCGAAGAAAACCGACATTTATGAAATTGAATTAACCACTTAATTCAGAGAGACTACTTCAAATAATAAAAAATATTGACGAACTTAATAAAAATAAAAAGTGGACATTTTAATAATAAAACGTATGATTTTTTATAATATAATAATAGCAGGCGAGCATGCAGTCCACCTGATGGTAAGTAACTGCCGCCCATGGACATCTGTAATCAACTCCAGATAGGATTAGATATTCCTACCTCAGGTCAGCCACAGATGAGCCGCTACCCCAGAGGACTAAGCTGGAACGCCTCGGAAAAGTATGTCTCCCTTACCACACCCTTCAAAACGGAACACAGCAGCGCTTAACACTGCTGCTTAGGCAGAAATAATTACCCTACGAATGTATTTAAGGTTTTGATTTTTCCGCAAATGCAACGATTTTCCGTAATATCTGATGGAAAGCGATGCAGCCGAAATCGGCTCGCTGGCTTCAAAGATTCACGTCCTTTAAAGGGAACACAGACATCAGCGAAGTATCGCAAAGCAAACCTGCCCAGCTTATTCATTCTCTTTAAGAGATTCAGGTCGTTTTCAATTTAATTCCGAAAAGGTACACTCCTATTTTGTACGATTGCAAAACGAAGATGCAAGTTATTTCGTACCAAAGAGAATTTCAATTAAATACGAATAATCCGTCGAACATCTGAATGTTCGGGTGGAAAGCCACTGACGTCAGTACGTGCAGTAGCTTCGAATTCAAATTCTATAGAAAACGACTAGAATAACTAGCATCGCTGATTGTATGAACTAGTTTAGTAAATTTTTTGTATTTTCTTTACTAGTTTAAACCCTTTGTGGTTCGACTCCGGCGGCACCACCGCCACGCCTATTTCTGTCTTATAATAGCAGCGTTAAGCGCTGTTCTGTTCTGCTATGTTCTGGTTTGAAAGGTGTGGTAAGGGAGACATACTTTTCCAAGGCGTTCCAGCCTAGTCCTATGGGGTAGCGGTGCATCTGCGGCTGATCTCAGTTAGGAATATCTAGTCCTATCTGGGGTTGATTACAGATGTCCATGAGCGGCAATAGCCATTTATCGTCAGGTGGACTGCATACTGCTACTCTTATAAAAAACTACTCTTACAAAAAAAAAACATAACATTTTTTTTTATTTTACAATCAAAAAGACGCTTCATGCCTGCAAGTCCATCATAATATTTTCAAAGGCAGATGAAGTATATTGTTTTTTGTTTTTTTTTTTACAAGATTGGAATAGTAACCAATCGTGCGGTCCATCTGCCATCTTTGGATACCTGTGATCATGAGAACAACAGATTCTACTTGAAGTCGATCATGCACTATCACTCCTGAAAACTAAAAAACTTATAAGTAAGTCAGCTGACATCCGCACCCTTCCACCAAAATTCAGAACTTCTCACTCTTCTTCACGCTAGAATTGGTAAGGTACTCCTTTGTCGAACCAGACTGAGCCTACAATTTTACATGATATGACTAATATCTCTGTATATTTCCATTACACCCTCGGAAAATTCTAGGAGCTACATGAAGAAGTAATCGATACCTTGTTCGGCAGGAAGATTCGTATCCAAAATTGGGAAGATTCTTCACAGTGAAGATGTGGAAGATTTTGATTGTGGTAGAGCCCTCTGTGGTTCGACGCCGGCGACACCACACGCCACACCTACTTCTAGCTAATAACAGCAGTGCTAAACGCTGCTCCTCAGGGGTAGTGTCGCATCTGTGGACGACCTCAGCTTGGAATCTAATCTTATCCCAGGTTGATTACAAATGTATATGGGCGGTTGTAGCCACTTACCATCAGATGGATTGCATGCTCATCTGCTTCTCTTATACTATTTAAAATGATGTGTTAAATGATACATATGTCTGTACTTCGCCTTCGTCATCGCTCCAATTTGAAGGGCAGAGAGCATTTAATTAACTAATTACCAGCTCTTCCCGTCTAATTATCTTAAATTACTCCTTAATGGACCTTAATAATATCAAGATGGCATTTTAATAAATAATTGCATTACTCTCAAAGAAATTTCTTATCTATTTTCACCAACGAACCATTTTTTTGCGCGAAGACATCCTTAGAGATATCCTTCTACCCAGTGGAATGGAAGGGGTATTCTCTTACCGACCAAAACTCAGCGTTCCTCTGGGCGCTCGGTGCCTGGTCACAAGGTCCCTCTCAGGTGTCTTGGTGACCCCCCCCCCCCCCCCCTAAGTTAGAACGCTTCAGATAAGTATGTCGTCCTTACCACACCCTTCAAACCGGAACTCAGCGCTTAATACTGTTGTTAGGCAGACCTATGTACAGCGGTGGTGCCTTCGGAATCGAACCACAAAGGAACCTACTACAGCGACTGTTGATGTCGAAAATAAAAATCCAAAACAGCACTATTCAATATTTTTTTAACGTGGTAGAGTGTAGCGGCTCAACTATTTTCAGATCTTACGAAAGATATTCTTTATAGTTATTAGTAGCAATGGACTTGTGATTTATTTTTCAGATAGCACTCCTGCTTTATTGAGTAATCAAGGTTTATTGATTTCAGTGACCTCCTCACATCAGGAGGATTGCTTGGTCGTCGGACTCACATGGAATCAATTCCATTCATCGAATATTTTTAATACCATGATCTAACTATAATATACTAACTAATTTCTTTTCCATAAAATCATAAAATCAAGGAATCAATAAATAAATAGATTAGTAAGCTATCACTGATAGTAATCGAACACTAACATTAAAGGATGGTTTATAATAATCATCATCGACCCATTACTGTCCCACTGCTGGGCACGGGTCTCCTCTCAGAATGCGAAGGATTAGGCCATAGCCCACCGCGCTGGCCAAATGCGTATTGGTAGATTTCACATATCTTTGAAAACTTTTTTTTAAGAATTCTCAGGTATGCAGGTTTCCTCGCGATGTATAACTTCTAATACGCACATAACTTTGTAAAATCAGATGTACGTCCCTGGGATTTGAACCTCAGACTCCTCAATTACGAGGCCGCGTTTCTTAACCTACGCTATCACTGGTTTATAATACAAGTAGCTAATTCAATATGCAGTTCGTTTGGTAAGTGGCTACTGCCGCCCATGGACAATGGACATATGTAATCAACCGCACCTGAGGTCGGTCCCGATGCGTTACTGCCTAAGTTGGAACGCCTTGTACAAATCGCTCTAAGCAACAGGACTTAGTGCTTAGTACTGTCTTTATTAGGCGGTGTTGCTTCCAGAATCGAACCGCAATGGTAACGGTGTTACCATCTTCAAATATAATTGGAACATAACACCTAAATTCATTCACAGATGCGTTACTTCCACTGAATGAGGACTAAATTAATGTACCTTTTACTACTAAAAGGGTCGAATCTTTTACCATTAAACCAGAACACAGCTTAACACTGTTATAAGACAAAAATAGGTGTGACGGGAATACCACCGAAGTACACATACAAGCTCTAAATACCGGTATTGCATATCAATATGTCAATGCTTGAACGTGAACGTTGAATAGAGCATACACAATGCATGTCACCCCCATGCATAGAGCATAGATCAAAAGCCACCGCATTGTTTATACAGATCATATCTCATGAGTTCAATATAGACTTGGACAATCATATCTATTATTATCGAAACTGCAGAGGACACACACATTTCTAGCGTAAAGCAGTCTTGCACTTCGCTGAAATGGGTGTGGATTCTGGTTAACTTACACATAAGCAGGCGAGCATGCAATCCACCTGATGCTAAGTGACTACTGCCGCCCATGGACATGTGTAATCAACCCCAGATAGAATAAGATTCCTACCTAAGGTCGGC
This sequence comes from Epargyreus clarus clarus, assembly GCA_014595695.2. Taxonomy (NCBI): domain Eukaryota; kingdom Metazoa; phylum Arthropoda; class Insecta; order Lepidoptera; family Hesperiidae; genus Epargyreus; species Epargyreus clarus. Next base: position 1,046,330 of record JACTTY020000076.1, read on the forward strand.
ATGCACCGTTACTTCTGTGGACTAAGCCGAATCGCCTCGAAAAAGTATGTCTTCCTTACCACTCTAAGTTGTTCATTGGATAGCAGTAGTATTTTGTCCCTGTAGTTCCGGGACCAGAATAGGGCTACGGTATCCCCTGCCTGTCGTAAGAGGCGACTAAAAGGGGGCTTCCGGGGTTGCGGACGGCAAGAGTGGGAGCTCGAACCGCCTGGCCAGCAACCCCGGGATGGACGGCGGTATGTGTGGTCGCATACCGTCGTGAACACCAGATGGTGTGGTGAGTTTCAAGCTCACCGTCCGCTTCAAGCTTCCGTTGGAGATCCCGGAGTCTCTACGCAGCGCCGAGGACGGCCACCGGGGGGGTTTTAGTGCGGTAAGAATCCCACATAACCCCGTGCCGCTCCCGCTCCCACGACATAGGGTACCTTTTGAAGGTTTCCCCCTCGTCAACAAAAAAAAAAAAAAGCAGTAGTATTTGCTGGAGGTCTGAGACAGTTTAAAAACATCCAACACAGCTTTGCCAGTAACCAGTATACTATTTATTACCGCTTGCCATTACCGTCCTATACCAGCACACAAGAGAAGCCTGGAGGAGGCCTTTCCCAGTTATAAAGCACCATATATTAACCTTTCTCTTTCTTAGTCAACTCATTACTGTCCCACTGCTGGGCACCGAATTCCTTCATGTGTAACCTACAACGTTAATGAAATGAGTATTGGACATTGGTAGATTTCATACTGTAGTATGTAGTAGTAGGTAGTAATGCATACATTCATGACAGGGATTCAAACCTCGGACCCTCATATAGGAGCAGCAAACTCCAAACCACTAAGCTATCATAGCTTTTAACTATTTTCAGGTTACATTAATATTCCTTTTATTCGACAGCGCAAAACTTTCCTCTCATTTTCTTAAACTAGTCCAATATCAGTAAAAGCGTACAGGGATTATCTAATACAATTAGTTGAAGTAAATCTGCGGTTGCAAGCATCGGTCGAGCAGAAATTGTAATGAAAAAATAAAATAAAACAGTACCGGAACACGAGTGCTTAAACCATTTACACGTTTTTTCCATTTCTAATTAATTCACATTCATCTGAAGGTGTTAGAACCCTTTGTGGTTCGACTTCGGCAGCACTACCGCCATACCTATTTCTGCCTCATAACAGCAGCATTAAATGCTGCTGTGTTGAAGGGTATGGTAAGGGAGAAATACTTTTCCGAGGCGTTCCAGCTTAGTCCTCAGGGGTAGCGGCGTATCTGTGCCTCGGGTGGGAATATGTAATTCTATATAGGGTTGATTACAGATGTTCATGGGCGGCATGGCCACTTACTATCAGGTGGACTGCATGCTCGTCTGCTACTACTATATTATAAAAAAAATCTAAATAATTAATATATTTATAACGCTGATGTTACAACGTCAAGGATGGTAAGAGTGTAATTTATAATACACGTGTGTTTTACTGATGTCCTAACCCGAGACCCGCTCTGTCTCGCCGGTATGGTGATGTAACATCACGTGGATCTTCATAATTAAAACAAATAATATATTTAAAAATAAATGAGTTTTAGAATAAATTGAAAGTCATAGAATTCACAAATCCTTTGGAGACCCTGGAGTCCTCGACGCAGCGCCGAGGACGGCCATGGTTATTTGATTCCATCTAGCCTATCTAAATCTGTACTTATTCTTGTATCTCACTATCCAAATACCTTACAATACTTTTACAAAAAAATGTTAAAAGACACTGTACGATTTAACTTAAGCCATTTGCCGTCCATTAGTGCAATATGCGTAAAACAGTTTACAGATTCAACCCGATTAAATTGACTCAATTCGTCTGGTGCAAGCTACACAAAATTAATACCGGTGCTGACTCATGTTTGAATAATTTGCAGCTATTTGAGCTTCGTTGCAGCTGGTTTACTCATATTTACACAATCCATCTCATTTCGGAATGAATTTTGGAAATATTTTGTAAATTACCTGCAACCGTTTTTATATAATATTTTTTTGTTACAGAAGCCTTACACCTACCCTACGCCTACCTACCCCATATTTATAACCTGTAATACACCCTGTGGATCTGTGGGGATATAAAACAAAATAGTCACATAGGTCCCACCAGTCGGTGGGGCCGTTGAGACACATCAGTCTTCACAGACCGTCCTGAGAGACGAAGAGTATTTGGGCACGTATCTTTCTCAAAAAACACACTACCCGTCTCCTTTCAGCATAATGTATTAGTAAATGACGTTGTGGCTTTATTAATTATAATTAATTAATTAATATTGACGGATATATCCGTCAATTAGAGCAATATCGGTAAACGCATTAGAGATCAGTAAATTCAATAAGTACGAGTTCGAACTCGTTTGGTGCAAAGTACACAAAATTAGTTAAAGTTTTCGTTACATAAATTTTCTTTTGAGTTTTTAATTTAACAGAATTTCAGTATCAAAGTTTACCTTAAGTGTAAAGTTTATTAAAGTCAAAACTGGTATTTTTAGAGGTCTAAAGTCGATTTGGATTGACTTTTACATATAATTTTAATCGAATTCATCGTGCTGCGATGGCTCCATAATCGCCATTATTTTTATTAAATTAAATTATCACACAACCATGCCGCTAACTTATTAGTGAGTGGTTACTGCTGCCTGAGCCTTTATTATTAATAATTTAGTAAAACTGTAGGAGGTTGACCACAAACCTCCTACAAAATAAGCAGGAATGTCTTAGCGTCACTCTAACGCATCTTAAGTATACACACTCCACTTAAAACAAGCTTTTATATGTTTGAAATATGTCTGACATTCATATATCAGTCGACCCAAGAGGGATGTCTCTATAAACATTATTCATGAATATATTAGAATTAACTTAATCCATTTTCCGTCAATTAGTGCAATATCGATAAACGCGTTAAAGATCAGCAAATCCAATTAGTGCGAGCTTCAACCCGTCCGGTGCAAGGTACATAAAATTAATTACCGTCATCGTTCATTAGAAATTCTTCCTTCTTGAGTTTTAAACGCAGCTGTAATAAAAATTAGAGCTGGCAGAATGAAGCTTAAATTATTTTGAAATATATTTCCAAATATAAAAGCTTAGATTTTAGTAATTTTTAACAGTATTCAATCAATTGGAATTGATTTTTACTCATAACTTTGATCGAACTCGTCTTACTTCAACGGCAAAGATGACATCAGTATATTGATTAAATTGAATTATCGAGCAACCATACCACCCACTTAAGGTCATTTACCTTAAGTATTCACTGCTACCTGAGCGAGCAATCAATATTTAAATCTGATTATATCCTAACTAAAACATCGTGGGGAAGCCTGCTTAAATGAGAGATTTATAAAAAAAAATCTCAAAGGTATGTGAAGTCTAGCGATACGCATTTGGCCAGCGCGGTGGAATATAGCCTAATCCTTCTCATTCTGAGAGGAGACCCGTGTCCAGCAGTGGGACAATAAGGGGTTGATGATGATGATGATGTCCTAACTGAAGTTGACTGCATATGCTCTACTACCACAACAACATAAGCTGAAATGTCTTAGCGTCTCTTCATACCAGAAACTACATATAACACAGCAGTAACACTGCTGCTATATGACTGAAATAGGTCTGACAGTAGTACCTCAGTGTAACCACGTCCAATTTTACCTACAAACATTATTCATGAATATATTACAAGTGACTTAATCCATTTTCCGTCAATTAGTGCAATATCGGCAAACGCGTTAGAGATCAGCAAATCCAATTAGTGCGAGCTTCTACCCGTCCGGTGCAAGGTACACAAAATTAATTAACGTCATCGTTTCGTAAATATTCCTATTCGAGTTTGAAAGCTGGATTGAAATTCAAATATTAAAACCTAGATTTTTGGGAATAAATCAAATCAAGTAGGGTTTATTTTTAGCTGCGTTTTATGTCTGGCTGTTGGTCGAAGTCTCTTAAAAACTGAAGCAGGCTTATAGGAAGCACCATCATTACTTTTCAATGAGGATTGATGGACAGTGGTAGGGTTAAAGATAAACCTACGGGAAATATTTAGAAGGGTTTAAGCAAAGTAACGGTTGTAAGTGACATCCAAAGCACGCATGCACGTTTAGGTACTAATGGTCACCCATCCAACTTCCGACTGCGTCCGGCTTAACTTTGATTACAATGTACCGAAGCCGTGGGAGCTAAGCTCATTTAGATTATCATTTATTTGATGTGACAACCAAAAATAATCACGTTTCATCAATGTGCACAGCATACATCATCAATTACGAATGATGACGTCATCGCTTAATTAATACGTGGGCGCCTACAATGTGTGCAAATGGAGGCGTACATTAGATATTCAAAACTTTAACTATAGTATTACAAGAATGTTCCCGAAATAATTGAAACAGAATTATTGCTTTTATTTATCTGAATGGAATTTATATTAACAGTGCATGAATATTTTTTTGTTTATGAATGATCTAGGGATTTACGTGGAAAATGTAATATTCTATGCCTTTTAAGCGATGTTTCGCTTTATTAAACATCATTTAATGTTTAAGAAAGTGACAAAAAATATTAAGTATACTTCACAAAAATCTTGGAATAAGATCCCTTGTCGAAATAAAAAAGTCATCTAAAAATAACATTCAATTCAAGAAAACGTTGCACTTTCAGGAAATTCGTACAAAGACATGCTGTTTCTACACGAGATGTTACAATTTGAAATATTTTTAGCCGACTCCGGAAGGTAATGTTTTTCGAGCGACATTACTTCCTTTTTCAGATAATTATTTTTAAGTCACGGGATTATTATTAATAATAAAATAACTAGTTAAAATAAGATGAAAAAATAAAGTATTCAATTTTTATATTTCTGTACCGACTCAAAACTGTAATATCGGGAATTTAATTTAAATATTGATGAGATTATAGTTCTTTCAACTAAAACCGACAAATATTTGGTCTAATCGAAACAAATAATGCTGCTATCATCGGTATCACCCTTCATTATTCGTCTACGGAGGCACCACCATCTTTCTACCTAATTACATCAAAGTTAAGTGCTGCTGTGCTCCGATTTGAAAGGGAGATATAATTATTTCAGGCGTTCCAACTTAGTCTTTAGAAGTAGCAACGTATATGAAGCTAACCTCAAGTAGGAATTCAATCATATCATTATAGTCATTATAAGATTGAAATAAGAAATTGTATCAACCCTCAATATGTTATTCCAATCACGCTAACAAATCTCATAGAAACACAAACAAAATGTAGAATTGAATCAAATTCATCTTTACTTATACTTTTAAATAAATAATCCCACACTTTATCGGCTGTGGGAGTTTTACTTAGTTATCGAGCAATTGAAACTTTGTGGAGCGTGCGTCATCATGGCTTAGTCGCATTAGCGGCGATTAGGGAGGAAGACATGATAGGATAAACTGTACTGTGTATTTTTCTGCTTAGCATTCATGTTTAGCTACTAACGTTACGTGTACTGTTCTAGATCTTATTAGTCGATACTTTCTTTTGAAGGTGGTAGAATCCTTTGTGGTTCAATTCAGGCGGCACCACCGCTACACCTATTTCTGACACAACAGTGTAAGTGTTTTGGATACTGCTTTGAAGAGTGTGGTAAGGGAGACATACTTTTCCGAAACATTCCAACTTCGTCCTCACAGGAAAAGCCGCATCTTTGGCCTCAAGTAGGAATACCTAATCCTATCTGGGGTTGATTACAGATGTCCATGGGCAGAAGTAGCGGCAGTAGCCACTAACCATCAGATGGACTGCATGCTCGTCTGCTACTCCTATATTATACAAAAAATCAGCGACAATCGATGTCATCACTGTCGTCCATGTGTAACCTCCCTAATTATTTATTTATTTTTTTATTTTTAATTTAAAGTGGGATTTTTTCGCTGGGCGAACACATCATCCCGTACAAACAGACTATTAAGCAATTCATCTCATAACATACATACTTTTAAAAGATTTTAAATTGCGCACATACGGTTTCTTTCGCCACTTCCTCTCCATAACGAACCACTTTCCAAAGCGGTAGTAGTTTGTTGATGTTCGAAAAAAAATCCATATGATTTTTCATCCATATGATTTAATAAAAAAAAAAATAGAACCCAAATTATTGTTTAACCTCCCTAATTGGTAAGGTAGTAGAACTTTGATGGATCTATATGCGAACGATCATTGATTACAAAAGTAACCCTTGTCCTTTAGAGTAACCCTTATGTACCCTTTAGACCTAGATCATATTCAGATGTCATGTTCGATGTTCTGATATATAGGGTCAAGGGTTCTTCAGTAAATCACGTTAAAAGGTACGTTGGCACCTACTCTATCTTAAATATAAAATTGTCGTGTCACAATGTTAGTTACCGTACTCCTCCGAAACGGCTTTACCGATTTTCACCAAATTTAATATCCATATTCAGTAGAACTGACAATCGGCTACTATCTATTTTTCATACCCCTAAGTAATAAGGGTTGTTCACCCTTAACATTTTTTTATTTATATGGCAATACAACGTTTGCCGGGTCAGCTATTTTGTTTATAATAATTTCAACTATCGATGGTGCATTACGTCGTACGGTTGTCGTTCATGTATTCCCTCCCTAACCACTCAGCATGGACTTTAGTAGATTTTACTAAATTCGTTTCTTAATGCCTTTACCCCCACTAACGACACCACACCACAATGCAGCAAGAAAATGTCTGCAACTGAAAGGTGGTAGAACCCTTTGTGGTTCGACTCCGGCGGCACCACCGCCACACCTATTTCTACCTAATAACAGCAGTGTTTGGCGCTGCTGTGTTTCGTTTTAAAGGGTTTGGTAAGGGAGACATACTTTTCGTTGGCGTTCCAGCTTAGTCCTCAGGGGTAGCGGCGCATCTGTGGCCGACCTCAGATAGGAATATGTAATCCTCTCTGGGGTTGATTACAGATGTCCATGGGCGGCAGTAGCTACTTACCATCAGGTACCCTGCATGCTCGTCTGCTACTCCTATACTATAAAAACCGAATTGCTTTCCTGCTACTTCTTGTAGTTACGGTTGTAGAATTAGAATTGCATTGTGGTCAATTACCTCCAGCTGTTGATTGGAACGGCAAAATGTGTTTCATGAACGGTGAATATACCTATGCATTTTCATACAAACTTGCACCCGCCCACGGAGCAATTGTTATAAGTAGAATGGATATATGCTTGTGAATATGCACTAAAGAGCTGAAAGGGGTTGAAAGCTTGTGGTCGAATAAATCGATCACACGGTAACTTAGCACTTACCCTACCAAATTCTATACGTTCAATACAGCCCTTATTAAGTAACACACCTTTAAGCTAAGTAATGTGACCTTAGTAAAGACATTTGTATGTAAGTGCCAGGTAACAGCATTAAAAGGACAGGACCAAAGAGCAATAAATGTGTTAGAAGTGTTCAGAATTCAAAGATGGCAGAACCCTTTGTGACTAAAGGTACGGCTACACCTATTTCTACCTTATAACAGTAGTCTTACGCGCATATATTCTGAAGGGTATAAGATTCTAATGAGAACGTAAAATAAATTCTCAACGGTAGCAACTCATTTTAGCCTAATTTAGGTAAGCCTAAATCTTTTTGAGCCTAGTACCTGAGTCCACATGTATAAGAAATTACTAAGCATCAAGTGAACTTTTTTTTATAATATGAAGTAGCAGACAAGCATGCAGTCCACCTGATGGTAAGTGGCTACTGCTGTACATGGACATCTGTAATCGTCCCCAAATAGTATTAGATATTCGTACCGGAGATCGGTCACAGATACACTGCTACCCCTGAGGAGTAAGCTGGAACACCTCGGAAAAGCATGTCTCCCTTACCACACCATTTTCAATTGTTATTCTAGTTCAAAGAATCAAAAATCATAAGCCCAAAAAGCCCAAAACAGTTCACTAATACAGATCATGCGGTCCCCAGTTTATATGGCATCGGCAGCTCTATAGATATATAACTCTATGGCTCGCAACATCAAAGGACCCGGACTGTATAACATGAGAGCAAACCACTCTAGCAATTTAACTGCTTAATTAACTTTGGGGGCAGGTAAAAGCTTTGATGGTATACTGTGTTCGTGTAACGTTTGGTAAAGTAGGAGTATGGTAAAGTATAGTATGGTAAGTTCTCTAAAGTTATCTTAAAGGAAATATCAAAGTTATGACATAATATAAATCACTGAATGCTTTTTACAATTTGAAGGTGGTAGAACCCTTTGTGGTTCGACTCCGGTGGCAACATCGTCACGCCTATATCTGATGTAATGTATATGTGATGTAAGAGTTATACTTATCCGCGGCATTCTATCCGCATCTGTGGCTGAGCAAAGGTATAACTTTAATCTTATCTGGGGTTAACTAGAGATGTCCATGGGAACCAGTAGCTACTTATCACCAGAACTGTATGCTAGTTTACTAATTCTATGATATAAATAAAACAAACAGCTACTAACTGTTAAAATAAACTTCAAAACAAAAAGCTTTATCCATTTCGATTTTCATATCAAAATTCCTTTTCACGTCAAAAAATAATAGAAAGGCACTCTTTACAATTCAGTGACAACAGTACGAATTGTGATTGTTTCATTTTACTGAAAGAATCTCGATACAAACAATGGAATTGTAAAATTTATTTGAATATTTTCGTTTTAATCATTACGTTCGTTATTTAATAAAAATAATGGGTATTACGCAAATATTGACGATGGTAGATTCTTCGTCATGATTTCGACGACACGCGTGGAAGAGCGATCACTGTACCAGTCTGATGCGCAATGAGTTTCGGATTCGATTCCCGGCCAGACAGACATCTGAATGAGGAGTTTGGTTATCTGTTCTGTAACTGGCTGTTTCTTTATTCATCTTTGTGTGTGTCACAGGGAATCCCAGCGCGGGCTATGAGTTTAGTAAGCGTCTATTATTATCATTACTGTTGAAGGTGGTAAAACCCTATGTGGTTCGAATCCGGCGGCACCGCCGCCACACCTATTTCTGCCTCATAACAGTTTTAAGCACTGCTGTGTTTTAATTTGAAGGTTGTGGTAAGGGAGACATACTTTTCCGGAAGTTCCAGCTTAGTCCTCAGGGTTAGCGGCGTATCTGTGGCCGACCTTAGTTATGAATATCTTATCTTAGGTTGATTACAGATGTCCATGGGCGGCAGTAACCACTTACCATCAGGTGGACTTCATGCTTGTCTGCTACTCCAGTATTATAAAAAAAAATGATACCTCATTTAGCGTTACTGGGATATAAAGATCAAGAAAGGCCAGCTATATTACATCAGCAGCTAGCACCGACATAACCTCAAAATCTCGACACACCGTGAACCCAAAATCCATTACCAATACGGGCGTCTAAAAACGCCTTACACAAAATTGAGTTTTCACGCACTTTATAAAGATAAGGGGAGAATTATGTCGAATTACTCCATTACACAATTCCAGAGCTGAAAATACCGGAGGGTGTGAAAACGGTGAACATATACGCACAGACACATCGTAAGCTATATATAGATATGTCGGTTGGTAAAGAAACGGTCCATATGTTTTGTTTCGCCAAATATTTTGTGCAAAGGGCCCTTGCCCAATAGTGGTATGATACATACTATGGTGTCAATTTTACAAATAATAGATACCAGATAATATAGGAGTAGCTGATGGGCATGCAGTCCACCTGATGGTTAGTGGCTACTGCCGCTCATGGATATCTGTAATCAACCCCAGATAGGAATAGATATTCCTACCTGAGGTCTGACACAGAGGCCCCGCTGTCCCTGAGGACTAAGCTGGAACGCCTCGGAAAAGTATCTCTCCCTTACCGCACCCTTCAAACCGGCAGAAATAGGTGTCACGGTGGTGCCGCCGGAGGTTTCTACCACATTTACTTATTGTACTTAACACAACTAACATAATTTTGTAGTGTTGCTTGCCAACCCATACCTACCACAAAAATATTAAATATCTTTAATTATTTAGTTTGAATTCGCTTAAAATGATAATAATCTGTATTTTTTGTTTAAGGTTACATAGACCGTGATTGTAATTTAATTTGTTTCTTCTCATAAAAAAGCCTTAATAAGATGTTATAAATAGAAACATCATATTTATTAAAAACTCGTTAACCTTACATAAAGTTTATTTGCATTTACTATTACGAACAAACATATTAAACCGTCCTTCAAACTTTAAACGAATCCGACCCACCATTTATATTTATAATCCGCGAAGAAAAAATATTCATGAAAACCAAATCTGAATATGCAAATGTGTTAGCGATGTCAATAACTTGGGATCATCTCAGGGAAATCACTCAATACTGGATAAATTAGGTTGACGTGTATTTTTAGAGTTCCGTACACAAAGAGAAGAACGGAATGATATTAGTAAGCCTCCACTGTCTGTTTATGTGTCACAGGGCTCTATCTCCAGAACCGTAATTGACAGAGACTTAACTTTTTTTACAAAGTATGTAATTTTGGTGGCTGCTGTAATAACAAATACTAATAATAAAGAGAAATATGAAAATGTTGGTGGTACAGAACCCTCCGCGTGTAAGATCGACTTGCACTTGGCCAATAATTTTTTAATTTGAATCAACCAATGGACATGTAGTCCGACTGATCGTATAAACTTTAATTCTATCCAGGGTTGATTTTTTTTTATAATATAAGAGTAGCAGACGAGCATGCACTCCACCTGATGGTAAGTGGCTACTGCCCATGGACATCTGTAATCAAACCCAGACATGATTAGATATTCCAACCTGAGGTCGGCCACAGATGCGCCGCTACCCCTGAGGACTAAGCTGGAACGCCTCGGAAAAGTCTGTCTCCCTTACCACACCCTTCGAACCGGAACACAGCAGCGCCTAACACTGCTGTTATTAGGTAGAAATAGGTGTGGCGGTGGTGCCGCCGGCGTCGTACCACAAAGGGTTCTACCACTTTGGATTATTAACTTCACTTACAATCAAGAAAACTACAAGCTACTTTACTTATATTTTGAAAGAAAACTGACTATGCAATAGCATTTTCATTTCATCGCTCAACATGTACAAGATACATAGAAATTCCCTTGAGGTTACGACGAAGGCTACGGGGTCTTCTAAAAATAGTCGGCAATAATTTCAAGCATCCTCCACCGGTCCATTTGCTCGAGACTACGCTCCGACGCGCACTAGATGCCCCATCCCTTATCTTACACACACATGTCTAACACTTTGACGCTTTATACACATAGAGACCCACACTGGGATACTCTGTATCGTCGGTAGACACATAGACATACACAAATACAGACCCAGAATAGAACTAAATTCATCATACAAATATCTGTCTGACCAGGGATCATGTACATAGAGCGAGCAGGGATCACGTACAAGTGAGCATGCCGCTCGCCACACCGTCTGTTGTACACGACGGTATGAGACCACACATACCGCCGTCCTTCCTGGGGTCGCTTGCTGGACGGTTTGAGCTCCCACTCTTGCCGCCCGCAACCCCGGAAGCCCCTTTTAGTCGCCTCTTACGACAGGCAATGGATACCGTAGCCCTATTCTGGTCCCGGTACTACAGGGACAATACTTTACACGTCCTAAAGAACTTTTTAACCCATGGGCATGCAATTTTACTCGCGATGTTTTTCTTCACCGATTAGACAAGTTATAATCAAATTCAAGTATGGACATAACTTTAAAGAATCAGTCTGGGATTCGAACCTCGGACCCACTGATTATGAGGTCGAGTTTTTTGTGATGTGGTTCTACGACATAGAATTATAGAAAACGTAGCGCTACGCCGTAGCAATATCAAATCGTAGCTTACAAAAGGTTACGAATATATTTTTAGTATGATATGATGATAGTTGATTTTGTTTTCAATTGATATTCACATTACATTTCACTTGTTTATTAATTACTAGCTGACCCGGCAAACTTTGTACCGCCTCAAAATCTATTTATCAAATATATTTTATATACTCGTAAATATATCCTATGTTACTCGTGGATAATGTAGCTTTCGAATGGTGAAAGAATTTTTAAAATCGGTCCAGTAGTTTTTGAGCCTATTCATTACAATCAAACAAACAAAGTTTTCCTCTTTATATTATTAGTATATATGATGTATTAAGGTGGCAACTGTCAATTAATCTTTTGAAGATGGTAAAAGCCTTTGCGGGTCGACTTCAACGGCACCACCGCCACATCTACGTGTGTTCTGTACCCTTAGTATGAGTTTTTACATTTTGACAAAAATGACTGTTTTGGTTTACGTATTTGTCCATACATTTCCAATCAGCGCCCCTAACAGATTGTATTAGAACTGATTGGTACTGGTTTGATGGATGTGATAAGGGAGACATATTGTTAGGTGGCGCTCCAATTTAGTGTTGAGCACCAATAACGCATTTGTGGCTAACTTAAGATAGGAATCTAATCTTATCTGGGGTTGATTACAGACGTCCATGAGCGGCAGTAGCCAGTTACCATTAAGCGGATTGCATGTTCGTTCATTACAACAATAAACGTATATTTTTATACAGTTGCTACTTATCATAATAAAAGTCGCCCAAACAGAACGAAATATTTCACCAACCAAGAAGTGAAGGCAGCGAAACTCTGTAAATAATCATTTTAAGTGGTTTTTCAACAAGCTAAATAGCAAAGTGCTAAAGGCACTCAGGAATGACAAATGCTCACAGAAAATGAAACTTTTAAATGGAGTTTAAATGTACTTTGTGTAGTTTTGGTTAGTAGTTTTCGAGAACTTTAATGTAACTTCTGTAGTTATTCTTCGAAATATATCACGTTATTCTTCATATTCTAAACAAGGTTTCATTGCACAATTTTATAAGGAAATATTAATAAGAAACTAGCTGACCCGGCAAACGTTGTGTTGCCATACAAATAAAAAAATGTTAAGAGTGAACAACCCTTATCACTTAGGGGTATGAAAAATAGATAGTAGCCGATTCTCAGACCTACTGAATATGCATATAAAATTTGGTGAAAATCGGTAAAGCCGTTACGCAGGAGTACGGTAACTAAAATTGTGATACGAGAATTTTATACTAAAGATTTATATATTTTTGTTAGAAATAGTAGTACACTTCAAAACAAAAAAAGCTTATTAAATTATTATGAATACTTATGAATTTCCAACATAATTTTCAACAATGTATGACTTGATTAGATACATTTACATGGGTGGTAATGACTATAATAAATTATATTATCTTTTGCTAATTACAAAGTGATATTACATAAATTCAAAATAAAAAAACAACACTTAATAGACATTCTATGACCAAAATCACACATCGATACCTTCGTTCGCAAATCAGCCAACTCCACTTTTTCTCAAAATGTTTTTTATTTATTTTCATAGTAAAGGGCGTTGAACGAAATCAAAATAAATAAAAAAACACTTTGAGAAATAGTGGAGTTAGCTGATTTGCGAAATAAGGTATCGACATCTGGATAATAGATGATAATTTTCTAATTGGTCGATTAATTTCTGTTGTAGGTAGGCAAAAAGCACGATAATGAAACCTTTAAGAAATACAATGCCACAGACACACAGACACAAAGACAAACACATGACACTAATCTGACATTAAATCTGCACGAAAACCTAAAGATGGACAATTTTAAAGTGATATGAAAAGCAATATGTTGCGTGCACTTTGACACATATTTCACAGTAAATAAACAGGAGCGGATAGCAGGAAATTCTTGTCACTACAATAGCTTTTATCGTGTTAAAAGTATTTCTATAAAGCTGAGTCTTGTAAGGCACTACTGAAATGCAATAGGTATTTTAAATTCCGTCGCGCATCAAATTGAATATTGCTAAATTATACATTTTGTACATAAGAGATTTTATCTTTCTTTTGTATTGAAACGTTTGACTTCTATAATGACGGTAGATCAAGCATAATTAATTTGACCTCTCGGTCAAGGTACCACCGTCACATTTATTTGTAGCGTGAAGTAGCTCCTCGGTTCTGTTTTCATACTATAGGAGTAGTAGAGGAGCATGCAGTCCATGTAATAGTAAGTGGCTGCCTTCGCCCATGGACATCTATAATCAATCCCAGATACTCAGCCACAGATGCGCCACTACCCCTGAGGACTAATCTGGAATAAGTCGAAAAAGCATATCTTCTTACCCCCTCAAACCAGAGCACAGCAGTGCTGTTATTAGGCCGAAATAGGTGTGGCGGTGGTGCCCTCCGGAGTCTAAAAAACGGTTCAAAGTTCACGCCTTAGCTCTCAACTTACGAATCGTGGTAAGAGTATTCAATATGTATAGTTAAATCTACTAAAGCACTGATGAAACGCGAAAGACATTTGCAATTCCAACGACCGCAAATAGAACACTTTGTTAAATTGCAAATTTTAAATACAGTACGAGACACCAAGCTTCGCGTAACTTCTTATCTCATTTTCAATAATCGATGTTTATACATACTTGCTACACGATGTGCGAAATTTATGCGGTTATTATTTTTACTTTGATTATGGTAAAAATCTTTGTGGCCCGACTCCAGAGAGGGTGGTCCCTCAACAACATTATTAAGCGTTTCTATATTCTGGTTTTATTTATTTATTTATTTATAAGACACACCAACAGCATTACATACAAAATATATTATACAGACTTATTCTTATACACGTTGACTGGTATGCATGCCAGTTACAGGCGCGTACATCTTTGCAAAGGTATGGAGTAGCTCTCGGTTCAAACCAACACACAGCATGACACAGCCGTTATATAGCAGAAATAGGTGTGAGAGTGTACCACCAGTGGCGGACTAAGGTCGTCGGAGGCCTGGGGCGGAAAGTTGAATAGAGCCAGTGTCTAAAAAGTTGATTTGATTTTACTAAATTTTGAAGGTGGTAGAACCCTTTGTGGTTCGACTCCGGCGGCACCACCGCCACACCTATTTCTGCCTTATAATAGCAGTGTTAGGCGCTGCTGTGTTCCGTTTTGAAGGGTGTGGTAAGGGAGACATACTTTTCCGAGGCGTTCCAGTTTAGTCCTCAGGAGTAGCGGCGCATCTGTGGCCGACCTCAGGTAGGAATATCTAATCCTATCTGGGGTTGATTACAGATGTCCATGGGCGGCAGTAGCCACTTAACATCAGGTGGACTGCATGCTCGTCTGCTACTCCTATATTATAAAAAAATAAAAAATATTACAAATGTGTCATAGACTTATTCGCCGACCAATACGTATGACTTTGGCAACCTTTTTCTTTGCTCGTTAACAACTCTGTTTGGGGCCCCCAAGATCGGGGTCCCGGGGTGGACCTCTCCTTCCACATTAGTCCGGCCCCCTTAGTCCGCTAGAGGGTCCCGCTAAAGTATTCAACTTTTACTCGTAGTGTTTTACAGTCTTCTATTACCATCTTCAATGTCAAATACTGCAGTGTGATACTGACGTAATAAGACAATAATAGACGTGACGGTGGTACCTGCCACTGCTTTCAAACTATGAAATGAAATATAAAAAAAAATTTTTGTATAGGCCAACGGCGGCACTTACAAATTGTCAGTTACAATATTTTCTTAAACTACTACCGAATCGGAACGCGACCTCTACTGTAGCACTACCATGAGTTCACAACAGTATTACTCGCTAGCGACTGCGTAAAATAAATGTATGAAAAATTGTAAAGCGCCTCTGGTGGTTACTAAATTCCGTAGTGTGAGCCACTCGTAACGTAAAAAACCTATCGAAATCAAATCGCTAGCGAATGTCATTATGATCTATTGCCATACAAATTCGGTCCCATGAGTCATTAATTTGACAGACGTTGTCAAGAAATACCGTAACGATAGTAGCTATGTTATTCACTAGCAAAATGACAATAGTTTTCTATTTACAATTTCTATAGTGGCGTTTCTATGCCAACTCATGGTAGTGCTACTGAGAAGATCCGGTAAGAAACTCAGTGGGTTTTTTTTTTTTAATAATAATTATTCTATTTTCCCTTTTTTTAAATGCCATCGTTTTACATATAATAAATAAAGCATTAGCTCCAGTATCTTACTTTACATTTATCTAAAAAAAGAAGTTTGTTCAGCAAGTTCAGTTATGAAAAGTTTTATCACTCTTCACAGTAGTGCTACTTTCACGTCCACAAAAAGTTAACCGCTCACCTTTAACATTCAGTAAAAAGTCCACATTTCTCAAGATATCACTTACATTATTAAGACCACGTCTGTCGTATCGTATTACATTACCCTTTATATGTGTTCTGATAAAATCACGTAAGGGTTGTTCACGAAATACGAAAATGTCGGGCTCTGAGTGATGGAAATGTATATTGGGATACATGTCGCCGCTCAGTTGCGAAATCTGTACTTTTAGAATAGTTATAATTTTTAAAGGTAACGTATTTGTTGCTTTTGGAGTTGGTAGAACTCTCTGTATTTCGATTCCGACGGCACCACCACCGCACGTATGTCTGCCTAATAACAGCAGTGTTAAACGCTGCTGTGTTCGGGTTTGAAGGGTGTGGTAAGGAAGACATACTTTTCCGAGGCGTTCCAGCTTAGTCCTCAGGGGAAGCCGCGCACTTAACGCCCACCTCAGATATGAATCTAATCTTATCTGGCGTTGATTCCTTGGGCGGCAGTAGCCACTTACAATCAGGAGGACTGCATGCTCATCTGCTACTCTTATATTATAAAATTAAAAAAAATACAATTTATGTAAATGTTACAGTTTGAAGTTATGATATACAATACTTACATAACATATTTAATATACCGAGTTACGTGTAAGGGACAGCCCTACACGTTAAGGATGCATCGCGCCAGCCCTACACCGTTCTCACGCTGCATCGTGTCTTCGCGGAACGGTCAACGCTGACGAGGCGCGTCCCACGTGCAGGTGGCCGTCCGCCATGGGAACAGTTCACCTCCATCGCGAAAAGTGACTCTACCTATCACATCCATAGATTAGTAAAGATACTTCGCCGCCTTGAAATTTAATGAAGCCACAAATGGCTTATTATCGTAAGTTCTTTTTTTGAATTCTTGACAAATAAAAACATTTTTAGAGAAAAATTACGAATAAATAACTAATACTGCGTAATTTACATGAATTTACATAATAAATAAATAATTATTTCAAATATTTTAGGGATATTTTAGCACGGAGACGTGGCAAAACTTTTTTACGCAACTATTTCAATTCTCAAAACTGGGTACATTCTCTAGTTAGGAGTGAGTAATCTTTACTAATCTATGATCACATCATTTATTTTGTTACAAGTTGTGTAAAATTTGTGTTTAAATTTAAATAAAAAATTAATTTGTTCGCGAAATAGACTGCAATTCTTTCCTCGACGCCCAGCTCCCATAACTACCGTCATAACAATACCATATTTCCCTACATTGTTTACAAATAAATTCCCAAGAAATATCTAGTCAAAACACGGTAAATCGCGTTTCTCGTATGCCCTCGACATGAAATTCCAATGAATATGTTTCGTGGTGCAAATGGGATGTGACGTCGCTTGTTACATAATATTACTTCAGTATATCCATTTCATGCGACATTGTAGGCGTTATATTAACATATATTTTTCAACGTCAAGTAGGAATCTTATCTGGGATTGATTACAGATGTCCTTGGACGGCAGCAGCCACATTATATGGATAAGGTGGACTACACGTTAATCAGCTACTCCTATTATAAAAAAAGAAGACTTTCCCTACGATTTTTTTTATAATATAGGAGTAGCAGACGAGCATGCAGTCCACCTGATAGTTAGTGGTTTGTAACGCCCATGGATATCTATAATCAACCCCAGTTAGGATTAGATATTCTTATCTGAGGTCGGCCACAGATGCGCCGCTACCCCAGAGGACAAAGGACGCCTCGGAAGAGTATGTCTCCCTTATCACACTCTTCAAACCAGAACACAGCAGTGCTTAACGCTGCTTACATGAGGCAGAAATAGGCGGTGGTGCCGCCGGAGTCGAACCACAAAGGGTTCCACCACCTTCAATATCTAGTCAAATCACGATAAAACGGGTACCGCGTATATCCTCAATATGCAATTCCAATGAATATGTTTCTTGTTGCAAATAGTATGTGGCGTCGCTTGTAACATAATATTATTTCAGTATATCCATTTCAATGGATGTTGTAGGTTATGAAAACGTATTTTCGATTCACTGCAATATTCACTGATTTTGGATATTGTGTTTCATATTATTTTGATACGTATAAAAGATAGGAGAGGTTTTTGGATCGCGATTGTGAAATGAGGTTCGAATTGAACTTCTTTTTTGTCAAGGGGAGAACCTTAAAAAGGGTTATATGGAATTTTCCTCACCATAGGGTGAAGGACTTCAGGAGGTTCAGTCCTGATGAACTTTGCCTAATCCTGCACCTTAAGGGGTTAAATCTCAAGATTACCTTAACAGCGGTACTTAAAAGTATCGTGATGAATGTCTTGCCACAACCTACACACCAGATCATAACAGCACTGGTCTTATTAGGCAGAAATAGGTGTGGCGGTGTCTACCAAATCGCACTTGTCCAGCGAATACCCAGAGGATACCCATACCCAACAGTAGGCCAATAATGGTTAACGACGATGTGTGTCAGTGGATCCGCAGAAATCGAACCGTAAAAGTCCTACTACCTTCAAAAGGTTAGATTAGGGCTACGGTATCCCCTGCCTGTCGTAAGAGGCGACTAAAAGGGGCTTCCAGGGTTGCGGGCGGCAAGAGTGGGAGCTCGAACCGCCCGGCTAGTGACCCCGGGAAGGACGGCGGTATGTGTGGTCGCATACCGTGGTGCCCACCAGACGGTGTGGCGAGCATCAAGCTCACCTGGGCAGAGCCCGATGGGGCAACGCGCTAAGAGGACTCCGGTTGCGTTCCTTTGGAGATCCCGGAGTCCTCTACGCAGCGCTGAAGACGGCCACCGGGGGGGTTTTAGTGCGGTAAGAATCCCACATAACTCCGTGCCGCTCCCACGGCATAGGGTACCTTTTGAAGGTTTCCCCCTCGTAAACAAAAAAAAAAGAAGATTAACATGTCACCCGACAAACTAGACATAAAAATAGACATTAACCTTCAAACTTTAGTTATTCTACCCGTGTCTCGATGTCACGCCACGTCGTCATTATTCAGCGTATCTTAATATATATAAATCATGTGTCATTGTATTGGAAACGCTAATTTCCGAAACCACTTAACAATTTTCAATGAATTTGTGATTATGTGTTTACTTGTAGTATTTAGAGTGGTATTGAATCCGATTGACAGCACAGTTCTGGAGGTAAAATTAAAAAGTTATTAGAAAATAAAATAACATGATTGCTTTACACAACCTCCGTCATTCCGATAATTATGACGAACGAAATTGAGACGCATAATATGTCAAAATTCACTAAGCCAAAGAATCATAATGCTAAAGATTGAGATATACGCTCGAAGACACTGCAGTCCAGTAAAAAATGTTGTTCATGTGATTTTGTTTTACATTCCAAAAAGCTTACAACGAATGTATGAAAAAGTATTATATATTTATTAGAAAGTCTCATCATAAAGAATTCCACCATTTTCAAAAAGGACAAGTAGAACGACACAGATAATAAAACTCCATTTAGCGTAAAATACCATAGAGTGGTTAAGAAACTCGGCCTCCCGATCGAGGGGTGCGAGGCTCAAACCCCAAGCACGCACCTCTGATTTTTAGAAATTATGTGCGTATTAGAATTTAATTATCACTTGCTAAACGGTGAAGCGAAACATCGTGAGGAAACCTGCTAAGAGATTAAAAATCTCAAAGGTATGTGAAGTCCACCAATACGCACGTGGCCAGCGCGGTGGACTATAGCCTAATCCTTCTCATCTGAGAGGAGACCCGTGCCCAGCAGTGGGACAGTAACGGGTTGATGAGGATGATGATGACCATAGTCTAACTAAGAGTCAGGTAGAACGACATAACAATAAAACCGTTTTTAGCTCATAAAATAACAATATAGTTTCTAAACACAAACAAACATTTTTTTAATTATTCCCATATATAAGCTACAGTTACGATAAGTCATGCCAAATAGTAATCAATCATAGTTTAATGCAATAAATAAACCCAGTTTAATGGACAAAGCTGGTCCGTCACATAATACTCGTATCAGCAACCAACATGATCAATCAATTCTCTACACTTTTATGTTTACACTTACTATGCTTTGAATTTTAATTTTTTTAAATGTAATAAAATCTTATTTTGAGATTTGAAATTTTTAAATAAACCAAGGAAATATTTAAATTTGCAATTCAAAATTTTGAAGTGTTGAAAATTTTAATATTGTGATTTTAAATTTTGATAATTACAAGTCAAAATTTAAAATAAAAATTAAGAAATTAGCCTGGTGCCACCCAGGGGGCCGCCCTCGATTAGTAGTGGAGAACTCCGGGATCTCCGACGGAACACAACCGGAGTTCTCTAAACGAAATACACCTATCAGGCTAAGCCCTATTTTATTAGCCTCTTACGACATGCAGGGGATGCCGTAGGAGGTGGTAGAACCCTTTGTGGTTCGACTCCGGGGACACCCCCGCCACACCTATTTCTACCTAATAACAGCAGTGTTAGCGCTGCTGTATTCCGGTTTGAAGGGTGTGGTAAGGGAGACAGACTTTTCTGAGGCATTCCAGCTTAGTCCTCAGGGGTAGCGGCGCATATGTGGCCGACGTCAGGTAGGATCTAATCTTATCTGGGGTTGATTACAAATGTCCATGGGCGCCAGTAGCCACTTACCATCAGGTGGACTGCATGCTCGTCTGCTACTCCTATATTATAAAAAAGCTCTATTCTAGTCCCAGGACTTCAGGGACAGAATAGTTCTATCTAGACTAGCTAACTATACCTATCAATGTATTGATCGGTTCCATGTGGAAGCGCAATCGTATCAAATCGCGGTGCGCCGGCACATAGACCCTTAATTCGTTTGCGGGATCATACTTTGCGATTTATATAAATTGAAAACAAATATATTATATAAGATTTACTTTATATGAGATATATGTCTTATCCATATAATGTTTTTATGTGAAAATATACCGGGCATCTTAGCGTCACAGGATCGTATCCAATCGCGGTCCTATAACGCTCTGATCTGTCCATTTTAAAAACAAAATGTCCCAACAGTGAAACATTTCAGATTTATGTGAATATTCCCAAATGTGAATCAACTCGTGTTCATAAAAATAAAAAATAAAACTATACCTATCTAACCTTACTACCTTCCTTTTACTTCCTACAGAGGACCTTTAAAAAAATGGATATACAAATATTCTTGCTTATCAACCCTTAAAATACCCAAAAATACACCCTACAGCGTTCATAACAGTAAAGTTTAACTATCGCAGTAAAACCGGCCGTCGTCCGCGACACAATTTGTTTTTACGAAGCTTCTTACAGACAGATGGCGTTGCCGTTGTTTCTTTTATTCCTACAAATGTTTCTTAATAAAGGAGGTAATGTGACATTAGAATTTACATTTTTTCTTTTGACGGAACTATGTAGTTTGACTGCGACGGCACAGTACTTTTTTTATAACAACTTATTTCGCCCTTATCAAACTTATTTTTTTTAAACCACACCTATTTGAAGGTGGTAGAACTCTTTGTGGTTCGACTCCGGCGGCATCACCGCCACACCTATTTCTGCCTAATAACAGCAGTGTTAGGCGCTGCTGTGTTCCGGTTTGAAGGGTGTGATAAGGGAGACATACTTTCCCGACGCGTTCCAGCTTAGTCCTCAGGGGTAGCGGCGCATCTGTGGCCGACCTCAGGTAGAAATATGTAATCCTATCTGGGGTTGATTACAGATGTCCATGGGTGGCAGTAGCCACTTACCATAAGGTGGACTGCATGCTCGTCTGCTACTCCGATATTATAAAAACAAACCTATTTATGTTTAGCAGTGTGTATTTAAAGGGTATAAAAAGTGACAAAGACGAAATATTTATTGGTGGCTTTCCCCTCCTTGTGAGATGTTACGCGGGCTTGTGTTCTTTAGAGTTCATCATCAACCCATTATTGTCCCACTGCTGGGCACGGGTCTCCTCTCAAAATGAGAAGGATTAGGCCATAGTCCACCGCGATGGCCAAGTGCGTATTGGTAGACTTCACATACCTTTGAGATTTTTTTTTATAAATCTCTCAGGTATGCAGGTTTCCTCACGATGTTTTCCTTCACCGTTTTAATTTCGAAAAATCAGAGGTGCGTGCCTGGGATTTGAACCTCCGACCCATCGATCGAGATGCCGAGTTTCTTAACCACTAGGTTCTAGGTCTAAGTTGTCTTTATAGTTCACAAGCATGAATCACAATATTGCTCTTACTGATATATTTAAATTAAAAAGACTTAAGGAAGATTTCAGTAAAGAAGTGTATCGCCTTTCCGTATGGTATTGATCTCCATGAGTGGCAGAGGTTATGCCATCAAATATACAGCTTGTATATTGTTCCCAGTTTATTTCCCAACAAATATGAAATGTAATATAAATATTTATTCCCTAGATAGTCTGTCCAAAATAACATAAATCGCTAAACATACCGACACGAAGAATTAGGTTTTAACCTTGAATTTCGAACAAGACGCTTCTAATATTTTCCCAGAATATTATAAAAGTTTATTAAGAATCTATTCATAATGCCTAAAACTTTCTGGATCTATCAATTGGTGTTTTATAACTTAGGAAATAATTTTGACGTAGTGTGGGTGTGAGTGGTGTTGAGAGATTTATAAAAAAAAATCTCAAAGGTATGTGAAGTCTACCAGCGCGGTGGACTATGGCCTAATCCTTCTCATTATGAGAGGAGACCCGTGTCCAGCAGTGGGACAGTAATGGGTTGTTGTTGATGAGTGTGGGTGTAACCACACTACGTAACAGTGTTGTGCTAAAAATATACAATAACATTAGAAATCTTCGCCGTTGGTAGAAACTTTCTCCTCAGCTAACCTATATCTGGTTAATAACAGCAGAGTTAAGCGCTACTGTTTTTTCTGAATTGGAGGGTGTGGTAAAAGCTGTGGTAAAAGAGACATATTTATGGAGGCGTCCCAGTTTCGTTCTCAGGGGTAGCAACGCATTTGTGACCGATCTCAGGGGGGTTACTGCCATCTCTTAAAATAATATTATTTTAATCATACTGTTACTTTTTTGCAGGAAATTTAACTTTTTAACGTTTTAACGTCACTGTTACAGTTATAGTTAACTCTAATAGGTCCTACGGTGCAACCCACCCATAGTGTTTGGTTTTCTAGTATCGTTCGCGCCAAACTTCTAGTCTGCTCTGAAGTTGTTGCGAGCAGGTGTAGTCATACAATTTGTTATGGCGACGCGATACATTTCTATATTCAAAGCGGACTAGCAGTTTTACGCGGACCATACCTAATACGAGTATAACGTTTTTATTTCATGTCACATATTCTTCGCTATTAGCGCTTCCAGCACTATTTTATCGTGGTAATAAAATTACCAGCAATAACGACGTTGTCACGTAGGCACTAAATCGATTAACTCTGCTAATGTTTCGTAATGGAAAATGTAATGCAGTCGCCGAGCTGCGTCAAGCGATAATGAGCTTTATAAACTAGGCTAATGGAGACGTGAGCTTGTTGCGTTTAATGATAGGTATAACTTGTTCCACTAATTATAAAACTAATTAAAAAATGTAACCTACGTCACTCCCACAATTTCGACACCCGTTTTTATACCGTTTGAGCTGCAAGATGTGCAATACATGCAAACATAATCAGGTAGGAATATCCAATCCTATCTGGGGTTGATTAAAGATGTCGATGGGCGGCAGTAGCCACTTACCATCAGGTGGTCTGGATGCTCGTCTGCTACTCCTATATTATAAAAAATACAAGTATATATACACACATACGCCCACAGAACATTACCCTCCGCGGCCGGTGAAAAATGAAATCGAAAATGGAAATATCCCTATTTACCTATCGCTCTTTTTTATATCTGATTTTTATGTAAGATTGAAGTAGACAAGGAGTAGATATGCAGCCTCCATTTAGAATAGAAATACAACCTGAAAAAGCAAAAAAGCAGCCCCGTCATAGTACACAACCACCCATAGATAACTGAGATCAACCCTAGATAAATTGGAGTTCTTACGAATTCGGCAACTGATAGTCTGCTACCCCTGAGGATTAAAATAGAAAGCTTAAGTGTCTCTTACAACACCTCAGAACACAGCAGCACTTAAAACTGCTATTATAACGCAGGAATGGACGTGGTGCCGCCGGAATCGAACCACGAAGGATTCTATCACTTTTTAAAGCATGACCGTGAAACTAAATACAGCAGCCATATTGAATTCCATTCTTTATTGACACATATTACACGTATGTGTACGTGAACACTAAACTATTATTAGACTGTTACTTTAAAATACTTTAAACTATAACCTTTGGTATTTGATACATAACTGAATTTACGAGTTTGACATAAACGTAAAATATAAAGTTAGATTCAGTATAGCTTCGTTTTATGGTTGAACAAGATGTAATCTTCTATTTTGTGGTCATGGGGGATTTTCTGAGACCCTTGTTTTGTTTCTCCTAAAGGTGATATCGCACTCGTGATGGACCTTAGAGCCATAGACGATCCGTCCCACTTGTGTTCGGCCACAGGTGAAGGCAGTAGTAACTTTTCCTGATAAAAGTTGGCTAAATACTCGTTAGTAGAAGGTACCACCGCCTCACCTATCTCTTAATCTTTTTTTTTTTTATTATATAGGAGTAGCAGACGAGCATGCAGTCCACCTGATGGTAAGTGGCTACTGCCGCCCATGGACATCTGTAATCAACCCCAGATAGGATTAGATATTCCTACCTGAGGTCGGCCACAGATGCGCCGCCACCCCTGAGGACCAAGCTGGAACGCCTCGGATAAGTATGTCTCCCTTACCACACCCTTCAAACGGAACGGAACACAGCAGCGCTTAACACTGCTGTTATTAGGCAGAAATAGGTGTGGCGGTGGTGCCGCCGGAGTCGAACCAAAAAGGGTTCTACCACCTTTAAATCTAACTAAGTCTTGCATTTCATGTGTCAATGGTGATTGTGTTATATAATAATATGAGGCAAGTTTAGTCATCAGCTGACAAAGCTATTTGATCGGCTTTTGGTAGAAACTTTGTTCTATAAATAATTGATTATAGCTATCCTTGCTGCCCACATTGATTACTAAATATCAGTACACTCATTTGCTAATACAATTTTAAAAATAAATAACAGGGTTTTTTTACAGGAACTAAATAACAACACTTTCAAAGTGAAATTTATTTACAGTTTACAAAGATAATAAAAGCTTAGTACTTCAAGTGATACTTCAGTGAAAGTGCGCTCAGAAGTGATTTAGCTCTACACTTTTATTAAGGTAGGGTTTCAATTTAAAACTCAGTTTTTTCACTTGTATTACAGGGTAAACGTGTTTGTAACTTCAGAAATGTTATTTATTTTATTCACAGATTTACGAGTAAATGAATTAAAATATATCAAGTGCCCTAGTAGGCACTATGTCTTTGTTGTGTGTTACAATTTTTTTGGTTTGGCCTCAACCCATTACTGTCCCACTGCTGGGTACGGGTCTCCTCTCGAAGTAAGAGGGATTTTAGGCCATAGTCTACCGCGCTGGCTACATACGATTTGTAAACTTCACACACCTTTAAGAAAAAAGGCTTTATTTTATATTAGAAGTCTTGCTTAGAAAGTTAATAAATTAAATCTCTTAAGTAGTCACATGACTAAAATGGGAATTTTCCCATATTTGATTCATGTTTCGTTACCAATTCCCCGCCGCCATTGATGTCAAGATTCCTGAACTACAAACAATTCTATACGGGAATTCCGTTTGAGGCACGGGAATTCGCTCTTAAGCGGTCGGGAATTTAGTTAAATTCCGTTTATGTATGGCTTTCAAAATTACGCACGGATCTAAAGCGATAAACGACTTTTGACGTAAATTTTAATTATATGTGATAAAATCAAAACTGAAATATGTACTTCCATAATGGTAGTGTTAAGCGCTGCTGTGTTATATGTGTTTTAAAGAGATCTTATACGACACATTCTTAATTAATATATAAAGTAACATTATAAAGTAATAATTATATTAACATAGAAATTAAACAAAAGATGCTGCAGGCTGGGACAAGGGAGTTTCATAACTTCGCCTTCAGCAAATTATAATGTCAGAGGCGTTATATATAAATAATATAAAATAAAATGAGTAATACATAAATATGAGTAAAATACATATGACCTGTCACTTCAATAATTGAGCAGTTTGGGCTGTAGAGTGTGACAAAAAAAAAACAATGTGAGCCGTCACGGGACGCCTGGCAGATGTGAAACATCGACATTATTTTGTAAAAGTAATATGCAGAAAAGAACATATTGTGATAGGAACTAAATATGTCATAATGATAAAATAAAATGTTACGATTTTTACGTCGCCACGGCATGCATCGCCACGCCAGAAATCGGTTTTACGTGCGGCTATAGATGTTTCACATCAAAAATGAGACATACATCCATGAATATTAAATACATACACACACACACACGCTTAAAAATGTATTCCTCTTTTTGACACGTAAAAAGGAATTATCATTTGAACCATCAATAGGTAAATTAAATTCCTTAGACCATGGTTCTAAACCTATAACAAATACACAAATTAGTACTTGTAGAAGTATGCAAGAAGCTGCCCGTGCAATCTCAAAGCTTCTGATTGGCAACTCAAAGATTAATTGAACTAAGACTGAATTCCGACTATATTCCAAAACTAATGCTTCGTCTTCGATGATAACTATGTCCTATTTAATCAAAACTAAAACCAACTTGTAAACTAATGCCGTTATTTATTGCGAACTAGGTATACTATTCTTGGTATGAATAGGTATTCTTGTGATTTTGATTAAAAGTAGCACTTCTGTGGTTTCCAGCGGTACCATCGCCACACCTATTTCTACCTAATAACAGCAGTAATATGTAATAACATTATTATTTTCAAAACTAAAAATCACGCTATAACAAAACTAAAAAGCAATAACTGTTGCAATCTAGTAACTTTGCGATGAACTTTCTCTAAGGCGCTCGAACAATCTCGACTCGAAAATCGTTAATCCTGAGGATGTTGATAAGGACAATGGTACAAAATTATTAAAATCGTGTGTTGTCATCAGTTTTAGATAATTCTTCAAAATTTTGAATAAAACTGAACGTTCAAAGTGGATAGAAATCGGGTTCAAAGATTCCGTTACTTAGTTACATACATACCTACATACATACATACAAACCAAGCTAATAAAAGCGTGATAAAAATAGCAGACAATAAAGAAAATTTAGATGGTACGGAACCCTCCAGGTGCGAGTTCAACCTGCACTTGCCCGATTATTATTTTTTATTCACTGTATGTCTATCCATACCAAGCAACCGTGAAATTAGGTGAACCGATTCTAAAAGGCCTATAAATAAGGTGGTCAATTACACATATGATTGTGCCGATGTTGTGTTGTGTGCGTTGAAATTGGTGAAAATTGAGTTCAAAGATTCCGTTACATACATAAATACATACCACCCAAGCTAATAAAAGCGTGTTTAAAACACGCTTGGAAACATCTTTAGATTTAGTTTCTGGTTCTAGGCACTTGTGTTCGTCTTTGTGTGTGTCCATGACACCAATAGATACCTACAGTATTTATATATTTATTTCTCGTAATAATTTCCCTTCTATTCAAACCTTCACTCTAATAGAAGATATCTCAAGTCTTTGATACCAAACTATTCCCTTAAGTTCAAGTCTCAACGTTGCAAAGCAAATATCATACGGGTTTGCATTTAATCTTCATTCAGATTTACTTTGCAAACAGAAATTATACTTGCTTTGGTAGTTTAACGATTAAATTCTACATCAAAGGATTAGGTATATTCCTGCAGTACTTAACTCATATTATTTACATTACACTTACCCTTTTTTTTGTAATATGGTAGTAAATGGGTAATGCTGCCCATGGACATCTGTAATCATCTCTCATGTCTCATATAAGTCCTACCTAAGTTTGGCCCTTACCACACCCTTCATACCACATCACAACCGTGTTTAACACTGTTGTTGTTAAGGAGAAATACGTGTGAAGGTGGGCTGCTGGAGTCCAACCACTGACAGTTATACCACCTTTGCTATGAAATAATACGATTGTTATTCTTTGTTCGCTTCCCTTCATTTAAAAAGAAACATAGCACAACCCTTACAAATTTTCTATTCGACAATCAAATTGATCCTATCAGAGACAAACCATCAAAAACCAATCAAATTACATTTTCGACAAACGTAACCGTAAAGCCGGCTACAGACTCACGCGAGAAGTCTCTCCGAGAAATCTCGCCGAGAAATTGCGCGAGAACCGAGATGGCATCTATACTTATGCGACCTTCTCATTCGCATTCTCGATCGTTATCCGTAATGGACATCAATGCAGCGGCTCTACCTACAAAACAACATAGAATGTCACGGCCGCACTGAGCCCAAAAGACAATGTGATACCGTTCTCTTTTCTCGCCCGAGAAACCCTTTGAAGCGGACAAAAATACGCACACCGATCGGAGAACAGGCGAGCGCGAGAACGAGAAGGGAATAAACCTATCACATTCACGCTTCTCGGGTGTTCCCGGGGGTTCTCGGCGTGAGTCTGTAGCCGGCTTAACGTAAACGTAAACGTTTGCGCGCGTTTCGGAGCGCGTGTCATTTGGCTAAGCCCCTTATTAAGCCATTGTGTTCGATGGTTGGAGCTGTCAGTAAACACATTATACAATGCCTTGACCTTATTTGCATACCGTATAATAAGGGACACGTATGTATGGCCCGTGCCAGACAGCACAAACATTTGAACACATATTTGAAGACATGTTTGAACACAGTGAAGCACGGGTATTTAAGTATTTGTTCAAAGCTTGCTTCAAATATTTGCACTTTGCCATTTGGTGCCGGTTTTTCGAGCGTACATCAAAGCGATCAAACTTCAAGTATTCGCGGAGCCTGCTACAAATGCACAAAGTCCAGTTGCTAGGAGACCATGACATGAGTGACAGGTTAAAAAAAATAAACAAATAAGTGTTCAAATGTGTGAGCAAAGTCTTTGTTCAAGTATTTGTTTGTCTGGCACGGGCCTATGATCAGTGGCTACGTCGATGACTAGGCCGAAGTATTTTTGGAGGTCTAACTTTCAGTTCCCACGATTATTAGTGTTAGTTTCAAAAGTTACCTAGGGGCCACTGCCGCCTATGTACATCTGTAATCCAACTCCGGATAGGATTGGATATTCCTACCTGAGGTCTGTCACAGATGCGCAACTACCCCTGAAGACTAAGCTGGGACGCCTCGGAAAAGTATGTCTCCCTTACCACACCCTTCAAAGCAGAACACGGCAGCGCTTAACACTGCTGTTGTTAGACAGAAATAGATGTGGCGGTGGTGCCGCCGGAGTCGAACCACAAAGGGCTCTATTACCTTCTATAATAAGTAAATCAGTGACTTTATGATTATCACTACGTACTTTTGAAAATCGCAATTAAAGTAACACTGATCTAAAATCTTCATCAATATTAATTAGCAAAAGATATGAAAGTAATAATTACATTTACTTAATACCGCTTCTCATTTCGGTAATTTGTAAAAGGGCCTCATTCAAATAATCTATATTTGGACCTTAATGTTATAACGAAATCTTATTGAAATTTTGCTTAAAAGCTCCTATTTATAGAGCTTTATGGATCACACAAGGACAATTAACCAAATTCGGATATTTTTACACATATATTTCGGAAATGGTTTCAAAGCTTAATGTAGTCGTATTGTTGTCTGTATGCGTATTTTGGTATTTATATTTATGTAAATTGGTAAATAGTAAGTACTTTTTATTATTTAAGTAAATAATATAACGTAAAATTGTTAATTGCACATTAAAATCATGTTATTATATTTTTGTAAAACCTACGAAAGGTTTGACCGATTTTACCGTAAACCTTAACTTGGATGAACCTCTTTTTTTACCGAAATGGCTGAAACCGAAATTTCGGTCAGTGTATCAACATTTATTAGTAAAAAAATACCCAACTACATAATACTCGTAGGAATAGACTAGATCGCGGGATCCGAAATTCGAATCCCAGGCACGAAACTCTAACTTTTTTGAAGTTATGTGCGTATTAGAAATAAATTATCACTTGCTTAAACGGTGAAGAAAAAAATCTTGAGGAATACTGCATACCTAAGGAATCTTAAAAAAAAAAAAAAATGTTTTCAAAGGTATATGAAGTCTACCAATTCGCAATTGGCCAGCGCGGCGGACTATGACCTAATCCTGGGGAATGAGGAGACCCGTGCCCAGCAGTGGGACAGTAATGGTTCGATGATAATGATGATGAAAGTAAAATTGTTAATTGCATATTAAAATTATGTTATTCTATTTTTGTAAAAACCTACGAAAGGTTCGGTTGTTCTTAGCGCAAAGCTTAATTTAGACCAAAACTTATTTTTAAGGGAGATAAATAAGGGTCAAATGTTTAATAATAATATAATATTGCCTCAATATACAATTTAAGAGGAAAGGGAAAGATTTAAAAAAAAAGAAACAAACATAAAATTGTGGAGGCAAAAGGAGGTGGCTCAGCGTTTGCTGACACAGAGTCAGGGTTCCGTGCAGCGCTGTTTTTCAGCCACATCCTTGTCCCTCAAATGTTAAGCGGGAATAAGTGGCCGCCGCCTTTTCAAAGACAGTTTCCACACAATTTGCATTACACTTAATAGTAATTTTAAATTTAATGTAAATTAAATTAATATTTGGAAGTATACTCTGGTCGTACGGGGCCGCGGGCAACAGCTAGTAAAAAAATAAATTCCCGACCTTTACAACTTTCATGTGGGTGTTAGCAATTAAAAGCCCTGGGAATTTAAATTCTTATTCAGATTAAGCTTTAATCTCCAGCCCACTCCAACTATTTTAGATCTTCCAGCGTTCTAAGCGTTCTAATTTTACAATGAATTACTGAGGGATTATATAATGAATTTAATATTCATGCTTTAAACTTATTCTAATCCTATGTTACGTCAAGTTCCTGGATACTTAGATAATTTTAGATTTGTTTCAAATTAATACGGAACTAATTCCAACATTGGTCCTTTGAGCCGTATCCAATTTTAAAATACATATTCATTTAAATATAATATGTATCTAATTTCATGTTCAACCCTGACTTTGGTTCGAATCGTATAAAACTAAGTAACATTGTATTAGCAGTGTAGTTTTATAATGATGATATTAGTCAACCACTTTCTGACAGGCTGATTCTGGGTTTTGACCAAATCAAAACATCCCACAAGTTTACGTTACGTTTACTCAATCCATTATTCTGTTCCGTTTGCTTCAGTAGATTGAGTACATAACATAACATTAAGTGAGTGCTCAAGTCTTTTTGTCTCCCTCACATGTTCGCAAAACATAGAGACAAAACATAAATCGCCTTTTTGTCAATTTAGATATTTAACGTTACGTTACTATACTATAGTTCTGATAAAATCCGCTAGGGGCGCTGATTGGAAATTGTATTGGCCAATACGTAAACAAATACCAAAACAGTCATATTTGTCAAAACGTAAGAACTCATGGTAAGGGTACAGGTACGTCTGTCTGTAGCGTTTACTATGCCAAATCTAAAAATCACAATAGCAATTATTTAAATAACAAAACACTAACTGCTTAAAGTATCGCCCACGGATACTCCTACAATATAGTCTGTTCCAATTATAACACCTTATGTGTTACCTCTATAAGCCTATGTAATACCTCTACTATATTTTTTTTTTATAATATAAGAGTAGCAGACGAGTATGCAGTCCACCTGATGGTAAGTGGCTACTGCCGCCCATGGACATCTGTAATCAACCCCAGATAGGATTAGATATTCCTACCTGAGGCCGGCCACAGATGCGCCGCTACCCATGAGGACTAAGCTGGAACGCCTCGGAAAAGTCTGTCTCCCTTACCACACCCTTCAAACCGGAACACAGCAGCGCCTAACACTGCTGTTATTAGGTAGAAATAAAATAATGCTGTTATTAGGTAGAATACTAATAATATTCTATAATAACTCCTTCACTATTAATATCGTATTTTCTATCGCGTCTTTTTATGTGTACCCACTTCTATCAAGCATTTTAGGACAAAGGAACGATTACGAAGTACAGAAAGTGTTCAATTGATTGTAAGGGTACATAAGACGTTGGGGGTGATTTGTCACAAATTACAATCGAACCGAGCTACTGTGCTTGCCACATATTACTTATGAAACGCTCCATTGATCCTGCCAACGTAATGTATGATAGATTTAGAAATTGTGAATGGATTGAAGCTTAACTCGTTATTAGAACGATTAGAGCGTTTTAATGGCTTTATGATGGTACACTGTGGTTCTAACAGCAACCTTATTCAAGACAAGTGATGTGTTCTGGCTAAAGAAGTGTTATACCAATGTACAAGAACTTGTTAGTTTCACGGAATTAGCCAAAACCCTTTTTATATTCCACAGTTGAGCACGAGTGTCTCCCCATTACTGGAGAACTGATTTGCACAGGGCCAGCATGGTAGACTATAGACATTTTTATTTATTTATTTTTTTTCTCGAGGGGGAAACCTTCAAAAGGTACCCGACGACGTAGGAGCGTTGCCGGGTTATGTGGGATTTTTACCGCACTAAAACCCCCCCGGTGGCCGTTCTCAACGCTTGTTGGAGAACTCCGGGATCTCCGACGGAACACAACCGGAGCAAATAGACCTAGACTCTTCTCACTGAGAGGAGACTTCTGCCTTGGTTGACAGCACTGGAGAGTAGGGCTGGCAATCATATTCTTCGTATAAAATCTAAAAAGGTGCATAAAAAATAAACGATATGCATGCAATAATGCATAAAAAATAAATGATATGCCATGTTGGTACGTCCGTTAGATTGGCTTATGACGTCACTAATTTAATCATGTATTGTCATCCAAACCAAACGTATCCCCGCATAATTTCAGCTCAATGAATTTGAGATTAACTAATTCAAAATTCAGCTGCAAGATTTGACGCTATCATAGGTACCAACTGACAAAATATTTTTTTTATTAATAATACGTCCCTATGGACCTTCGAGGACTAAGTCGAAACGCCTCGGATAAGAATCCCCCTTAACGAACCCTTCGAAGCAGAACATAGAAATGTTGTGTTAACATTGTTGTTATTTGGCAAAAAATGGTGGTAGTATCTCCGGAGCCCAACCATAAATGGTTCTAAATTCAAATTTAATTAAAATAACCAACACAAGAGCTATGCGCGTTCAGTTTTTACAATTAATTTACTAATAAATACAAGTTGAAACTAAAAGTACTTGGCAACTGTTTAATTAAACTACGCCCACGGCGCTAACCTCGTAGTCTTAATGAAAACGTATTAAAATAACCTCAAGCGATATTGCATTAAAGCTAAGAGCCGCTAGTTTCTTAAGAACATTGGACTTTAACTTTAATATAACAGTAAAGTCACAGTGGTCTGAATTTTATTAGCAAACGAACCGGGTGGTAAATGACTACTGCCCATGGTACATCTGTAATCAAACCTAGATTAGTTTTTTTTATAATATAGGAGTAGCAGACGAGCATGCAGTCCACCTGATGGTAAGTGGCTACTGCCGCCCATGGACATATGTAATCAACCCCAGATTGGATTAGATATTCCTACCTGAGGTCGGTCACAGATGCGCCGCTACCCCTGAGGCCTAATCTGGAACACCTCTGAAAAATACGTCTCCCTTACCACACCCTTCCAAACGGAACACAGCAGCGCTTAACACTGCTGTTATTAGGTAGAAATAGGTGTGGCGGTGGTGCCGCCGGAGTCGAACCACAAAGGGTTCTACCACCTTCAAATTCCTGTCTGAGGTTGTTTACCATTGGGAATTAAGTTGAAACGCCTCTGATAAGCTGTCCCTTACCACACCCATAAAGACGTGACACAGAAGCGCTTAACACTGCTATTAGTAAGCAATAATAGGTGTAGCGATGTAACCTCAGGAATCGAGCCCCAATACTAATATAACAAACAGCTTTATAACATCTTTGTAACGCTATTGTTTGGTTTGAAAGATGTGATAAGGCATAGGCACATGAGGCATTCCGACTTAGTTGTAAGATGCATCACGCCATCACGTTGGATTTGATTACAGATGCTCATAGGCGGCAGTGACCATCAGTCAAACTGCAGCCTCATTTGTTGCTTCATTATAAAAAAAATATCTAGGTACTTATAATAATGTCCCCGTAGTTCCGGGACCTGAATAGGGCTACGGTATCCCCTGCCTGTCGTAAGAGGCGACTAAAAGGGAGCTTCCGGGGTAGTGGGTGGCAAGAGTGGGAGCTCGAACCGCCCGGCCAGCGACTCCGGGAAGGACGGCGGTATGTGTGGCCGCATGCCGTTGTACACACCACAGGATGTGGCGAGCTTATGCTTACCTGGAAGGAGCACGATGGGGCAACGCGCTTAGAGGACTCCGGTTGCGTTCCCCGGAGATGCTGGAGTCCTCAACGCAGCGTCGAGGATGGCCACCGGGGGGTTTTAGTGCGGTAAGAATCCCACATAACCCCATGTCGCTCACACGGCATAGGGTACCTTTTGAAGGTTTCCCCCTCGTAAACAAAAAAAAGGTACTTATTATAAACACATTTTTAGACTTTGACACTATTTTTTGTGTAAAAGTACACAAAAAATGCAACTTTGTTTCTTATTATTTTAAAGAATATTCACGATTACTACTTTCTTAAAACAATATCAAAATAATTGAAATTCAATTCGATAAAATTTTATTCAGAAAATTATAAATAGAATCTTTAATGAAATTCTTAAACCTTATACCAGGTCTCAAAGAAATACCTACGGATTAATTTAACTTCAGGGAAACTTGCATTTGAGATAGCGCGGTCTTGAATACTTAAATAACACTATTTTATTTTATGAGACTGACAAACAATTTTCATTTTCATCCTTTCGAAAAGAATATTAAGCACATTTATAAATGATGTAAGAATGTATAATTTTACTGATGTATTTCTCCGATTTCGTCTACTTAAACTTTGGTTATTCTATAATACTTCTACCTACAAAGATATTTCTAGGTAGTTTTTCTTTAAATAGTTATATACTACGATAGTACTATATAGCAGTATTCTCTAATGTCAAAAATATATCTATGCAATAGACAAAATATGCATTATTTCGACACATAAAAAAACACAGAACCATTTTTATTGATCTTTCGTGTGTTTGACAGCGCGTAGTGCAGAGGGCTCAAGTTGTAATCCATTCTATTAAGTTAAGATTAAAACTACTTCGCAACAATCCGCTACAAATATTTATGATGGTATATATTTTAAACCATGCACCACCCTCCCTCCCTCAAAGGATGCGTGCAAATGCAAAATATTAAAAATATACACCACCATACATACCACCACCAACACGTGTTTCGCTCCAAAACGGAGCATCATCAGGGTAAGTTGACTCTACGACGGTTAATCGTTAAGTGGTACATACTGCATGGTTTAAAATATATACCATCATACATATTTGTAGCGGATTGTTGCGAAGTAGTTTTAATCTTAACGTAATACTTACGTAAGTCACTTTTCAAAAGTATTATCAGTGTATAAAATCGTATTATATAACTTTACACAAGAACAGATGGACAGATTTCATTCAACTTATTTAAGTAAAAAGCATTTTCCTTCTATTTTGAGAAGCGGAGGCGTTGATTCGTTTTCATCGCAGAAAACTTTCAATTTATGACTTGAGTGAGTTTTCTACTTCACTTTAAGATAACGATTGTGTAATATTAATAGAAAGATGTATCTCAAAGGACTTGAACTGACATTTCTCTCTATCCGGTATTAAAGGTTTTAGAAAGGTCACCAGAATGTACATAAAATATACCTACATATATTAATATCTATAAAATATGCCTATATGCATTTCCAGTTAGTTATATTATTAGCATTTACGCACATGCGTTTATAAAATAATACCCAAAATTACGTTTCATTATATTTATGCGAATACATTGTTACAAAGAGTGGGGTTCAAATTTTTTTCGAAATCTTTCATTATTAATATTTGTCTCCCGCAAATACAATTTTCATTTTATTGTTAACGAGCTTTTGCCCGCGGCTTCGCTCGCGTTACGAAGTAATATTATTAACTAAGAAGATTTATACAAACTTCCATCCCCTTGAGGGTAGAATTGATCAAAATCCTTTCTTAACGGATGCCTACATGATAATATTGCAATATACCTACATCATAAAATTGAAATTTGGCGTGCAGGTAGGCACGCCAAATTTCAGCCCGATCCGTCCAGTGGTCACTTTTGAGTTATATATATTTAGATTTTACATACTATGTAGTCAATATTTTTGTATATAAAGAATAATAAAGATTAACACATAAACTGTGGGCGAGAAGCGAAGTTCAGTCAGGTAACTCAAATTTAAACTTATTAAGAACCGAGATTTATTCCTTGAAACTTGAAGCTTAAAGTTACTTTTAAGTAGTTTCACTTCAAAATTTCAAGTTGAGTATTAAGAAACTTCATTCATAAACAGTCGGGCAGTAGATTGACGAAGTAATTAGCAGGGCTGGCGCATTAGCGACATCTGTGCAAAGTCATTAGAGCACAAATGGTACAAGTATATCTTGAGTAATCTATCCTACATCATCTTTCCATTACTGTCTAAGTAGGCACAAGTGTCCTCTCAGCTATTTATAGCCCGCAATGGATATACAAGTTGGTAAAGTTTATTTACTTTGGAGAGCATTATTATCGACGATTGGCAGTTTACCTGGGTCGCGTATGTATAACCACCGGCCCGCGGTCTGAATGCGACCCAGTCCTACTGGAGATCCGGCCCGTGGAACATTTAAGGTGGTCACAATTTTTTTCAAAAACCTTTTATGTTTCGTCGACCTTACGTTTACCAACTCCATATAGAACAGGTTCTGCCTGAAGTGGGTTACCTGTCTCCCTTACCACACCCTTCAAACCGGAACACAGCAGTGCCAAACACTGCTGTTATTAGGTTGAAATAGGAGCGGCGGTGGTGCCGCTGGAGTCGAACCACAAAAAGGTTCTACCACCTTCCTACCAATGACGCACGCAAAAAATTGGAGTGGCGTTTAAACTCCTAGGTCTTTTGTTCAATAGCTCATATACCTCTACCTGACCATATCATTCAAACTAAACCACACATTCAAAACATTTTACACTACTTTTGATTAAAAAAATAAAGGGTACAGTAGTTTCCTGTATTCTATTAAGAAAGATATAAATAGCCGAAAATAACAAGAATTGCAAAAGAATTTTCTTTTCCAGCTGCTTTTATAAGTACTCGGAACCCTCCCTAAGACTTAGTATTAGCATAATAATACTATGATCTTTATATGGGGCTTATCTAAATGTTCCGGGAACGGTCGGGAACGGTTGGGAACTCCGGGACTGGAGTAGTTATGCAAATGGGAGCAACAAGTGTGTAATATAGACATAAATCTGTAAGAATGACTTGGTATACAAAAAAATAGGGTTGAAAACATTGTTATATTTGTTGCAAGCTTTGTTGTATTTGTCTTTGTTCAAAATACATATAATAAATATATGCGACCGATATCATTGCTTATTTGGTCACAACACTACAAAGAACTAACATCGAGAAAATAAACAAATGGAAATAGTATGTTTAAATTTAAATTAATTTTCATTGTTATCAATATTTGTAAGTGTTTGTAATTGTGGTGTTTGTAATAATTCGACATAAACTTGTAATAATTGTTGTAATTTTAATTAGATTAGAAATGTTGTTATCATTTGTACGCCAATAATTGGTACAGTAAGCGTTGTTCCCAAAGTGCAAACATCCAATATTGTGATCCTTACTGACAAATGAATAAATGATTATGATTATGATTAGTATAGGTGGAGTTGTTACGCACTTGGCCAGCATGATGCATTTGACCTACCTATCTTATTCCGGGGAAGATCTTTGATTATAAGTGGAAGGATAATAGTTCTATGGTAGTGGTCATAAATTATGCAGGTATTTGGTAGGTTGTAGAACAGGTGTGGTTCAACCACCTACCTATTCCTAGTTTAAGCAGTTATTGCGATGGATGGCGTGGATGTCAGGTGACTTGCTTGATCGGCTTCAAATAGATTATCATGTTCACATCATTACCCATTTACCGAGGTTCAAATCCCAGGCACGCACCTCTGATTTTTCAAAGTTATTTGCGTATTAGAAATTGATTATCACTTGCTAAAACGGTGAAGGAAAACATCGTGAGGAAACCTGCATACCTGAGAGATTTATAAAAAAAAAAATCTCAAAGGTATGTGAAGTCTACCAATACGCACTTGGCCAGCGCGGTGGACTATGGCCTAATCCTTCTCATTCTGAGAGGAGACCCGTGCCCAGCAGTGGGACAGTAATGGGTTGATGATGATGATGATGACATCATTACCACTTTTTTTTTTTGTTTACGAGGGGAAAACCTTCAAAAGGTACCCAGTGTCGTAGGAGCGACACGGGGTTATGTGGGATTCTTACAGCACTAAAACCCCCCCGGTAGCCGTCCTCAGCGTTGCCTAGGGGACTCCGGGATCTCCTACGGAACGCAACCGGAGTCCTCTGAACGCGTTGCCCTTTCGGGCTCCTCCTAGGTGAGCTTCAGGACTCACAACACCGTCTGGTGTTTACGACGAGTTGCTTGCTGGACGGCTCGACCTCCCAATCTTGCCGCCCGCAACCCCGGAAGCCCCCTTTTAGTCGCCTCTTACGACAGGCAGGGGATACCGTAGCCCTATTCTAGTCCCGGGACAACACATCATTACCACTTACCATCAAGTGTATTGCATGGTTGTTTCCATCGTGAGGAAACCTACACGCCTGAGAGTACCTTCAAAAGTTCTAAAAGGTGCGTAATGTCTACCAATTCGCACTTGAACAGCGCGGAGGTGGCGTATGGCGTAAGCCGTTCTGAGAGGAGTAACACACCCAGCAGTGAGATAGTAATGGATTGATGATATTGATATGTATGAACATACCTTTATATCATTTGCTACTTCTTTTCTATTATTATTAAACCAGATAGTTGTCAGTTTCATAAATTGTCACAGTTACACAATTTGTTCTTCGTGTACGATATCATATTTCAACGTGCGTTATAACTGAGACGCGTGACTGGAAATAGAAATAGCTGAGGATCACAAAGAAAGCGGTCCATTCATCTTGCGCGGAGAAAACTATTTGTCTTGGAACAAAGAACTCTCTAGGGGCTGTTAGGTGGTTTACACACGGGCAGGTGTTTGGAAAACGCGTTTTTATTACGGTTATTTGTCTATTTTAAAGTTAAGACTTTTATTTATCTTAAAACATACTTTTAGGACATATAACTCTAGGTAAAATTAAAAAAATACTTAATTGACAAAAAATTGTATTTACTAACTACCATGCAAAAAATAAAAGCTTTGTGTCAGAAAAAAAATAAATATCTTACTTTTTAAAGCATTTCATTATTTAAATTAGTTTTTAAATAAATGAATACTTATATTTTCTTACCTGGCGTAGCGCTACGGCTACGACGTTTCACAATTCATTGCAAGCACTAAACTACAAAGACAAAGTAATACCATGATTCAATGCGAATTAAAGAAATAACACTCTTTATTTCATTTTGTTTATTGACAGCGACAAATCTTACTAAGACTTGGATAATCCAATAATTTAAATTTGTTTTAAGTACCTATATTTTTAACAGTTACCAACAGCTTCCTTCTGCCACAAATAGATAAACAATTTTTAACAAATAAATGCAACCGATTCTATATCACTACAAAGTAAAAAATAATTGAAATAAATGTTGGTTTAGTACATATTTCTGAAGTCGGCGCTCAATATATTTCGTTGGATAACGTGTCCAATAGCGCCAAGTCCAAAGTGATGATATGGTTAAGTCTTTTTAAATATAGATTACGTAGAATTCGCAACAATATTTTTTCCTACATTGTAGTACATTTAACTTTGTACCGCCTCAAAATGTATTTATCAAATATATTTCATATAAAACGTAGCCTATGTTACTCGTGGATAATGTAGCTTTCGAATGGTGAAAGAATTTTTAAAATCGGTCTAGTAGTTTTTGAGCCTATTCATTACAATCAAACAAAAAACATAGTTTTCCTCTTTATAATATTAGATAGATATATAGGAACCATTGAATATTTATAAGTTAAGACACGGTGCAGTGAGAATCGTGCGTGAAATACACGCATCACTATATTTTGTTATACAGGGTGAATCTCCATAAAGTGCACATATTGAAACAGGTAAAATTAAACCGCATTTTGTCGACAAAAATAATAAAAAAAATAATAAAAAAAATTTTTTTTGGGTTTTACGACCTTTTGAAGTTTTTTTTTTGGAATTGTGCACCTAAAGTAAATAAATCGCTATAACTTTTGAACTAAAAGAGTTATCATGTTCAAACAACAATTACAATGAATGCCAATTATAGGCCGTACTGATCCATGAAAAAAACAAAACAAAAAAGCTTATCTTCCCAGAAAAAAATAGTCAGATTAGTGTGAAAAAAGCAATTTTTTTAGGTTAAATTTCAGTAATCGTGAATTTCCTCAAAATAATCTAGGCTTTTTATTTTATTTTTATTATTTAATGTAATTCTACGTCGTATTAGCTTTCAAACACTAAAAAAAGCATGCCTCTAACTTAAGTATAAAGTTTCCTACGAGCGCTTAAACAAAGGCAGTTTTTAAGGGTGTTGGTAATAAATAACATTTTTCATACAAACTAGTGTTTTTTTTTTAATTATTAAAGATTTATTTTATTACAGTTTTATCACTTTAATATCGTCAAAAATAAGAAACTACCATGAATTTACCATTGAAACATATTTTTGATAGTTTTCTTTGTTTATATTTTGGACATCTAATTATGGGTCGGACTATACCAGTTTTATTAGGGCGCACGTGCGTCGCGTCATGAGTATCTTTTTTGAAACGTTCCTAGCAAACTTTATACTTGAGTTAGAGGCGTGGTTTTTTTTAGTGTTTGAAAGCTAATACGACGTAGAATTGCATTAAACAATAATAAAAAAATAAAATGCCTAGATTATTTTGAGGAAATTGATGATTACTGAAAATTTTACCTAAAAAAAGTGCTTTTTTGCACTAATCTGACATTTTTTTCCTAGGAAGATGATTTTTTTTTGTTTTTTTTTTTCATGGATCAGTACGGCCTATCATTGGCAATCATTGTTATTTTTATTTGAACCTGATAACCCTCTTAGTTTAAAAGTTATAGCGATTTATTTACTTCAGGTGCACAATTCCCAAAAAAAAATTCAAAAGGTCGTAAAACCCAAAAAAAATTTTTTTTTATTTTTTTTATATTTTTTTTGTCGACAAAATGCGGTTTAATTTTACCTGTTTCAATATGTGCACTTTATGGAGATTCACCCTGTATACCATCATAGATTAGTAAAGATACTTCGCCGCCTTGAAATCGAATGAAGCCAGAAAAGGCTTATTATAGTAAGTTCTTTTTTTGAATTCTTGACAAATAAAAACATTTTTAGAGAAAATTTACGAATAAATTATATAATAAATAAATAATTTATAATAATAATTTCAAATATTTTAGGGACATTTTAGCACGGAGACGTGGCAAAACTTTTTTACGCAACTATTTCAATTCTCAAAACTGGGTACATTTTCTTGTTTGGAGTGAGTAATCTTTACTAATCTATGTATACCATAAAAAGACTATACTAATTAAGTGTAGGAATTTTCAACTAAGGTGATATAATTAAAAGTATTTTCACATATAGTTGACGCAGAATTCGCAATTTTTTTCTATCCTACATTGTAGATTTACATTTTACTATAATATTCATAAAACTGAACCTTTTTATTTTAGATAGGAACTATTGAATATTTATAAGTTTAGACACGTTGCAGTGAGCCTCGTGCGTGAAATACACGCATCAGTAAATTTTGTTGCCGCGCCAATAAGTTCAAACTTTAGATTGGATAGCTGAATCGACTGGATACGTACAGCATGTGTGTTTATACACGGCTCGTATAGCGTAAGTGAAAATGGAATTGATTATCTAACCTACATTTGGAGATGAAACAGGTCAGATGCAATGATATTGGAAGTAAGTTCATATTTATCGTCAACAACGGTGCCTGTACAGTATGTACTATATTATAATATTGTATAGTTAAAATTTTATATGAATAGTTATTACTTAATTTTCTGTAACATTAAAAAAATATTACAAAAAATACATAACAAATATTCTTCAACACTTAAGTTATCCCCAGCTTTTTTATTTTAAAAGTATTATGATGCAAGGTTTTCGGACTTTCTTTATGATTGCAAGTGTATGTACAATCCATTTTAATTGAAGAATATCCTATTACGTCATTCATACCTACTCGTATTACAGTGATCACATGAATGACAAAAAATAGATTTCATGTACACCGGCTCTTAAGATTCAATTAGTTATTAAAATCAATTAATAATAATATTAAATAACAGCGCAAGATCCATTTTTACATTATTGGTTCACCTCAGTATTCATTACTTTTGAAAAAACTGTAACATTTGAAAAAAACGTAACCTTTGTGTTGAAGTTTCATCAAAGTTTTTGCTAAATTTTCATCATAATCGGTTCAGCAGTTTAAAAACCTGCATTGAATTTTTACACTTCTATTTTACCTTCTTGGATAGGAAACCATAGCCTATTATACTTATAATATAACATCATAATTATATAACAATTAAAAAGCCGTAACTTAATCCCAACCGCAACGTGTGTAAGCAGCCTAAGGCCGCCGTATTCCGCCCACGCCAGGAAGGGTTAATTTCTTTTCCGCTATTGGTTCGATAACAATAATTTTATACAGTTGACTTTTCATTGTATTTATATCTGAATCAAATCGATCGTGAAATATGGTTTATATGGGTCAAATGGTTTTGATAAAAATAGCAGGATTTGATACTTAGGGGATGAATGTTCAAGAATCGTTTTATAAGGGACTATTTAACTTTGTGAGGTGGGTATACCAGAAAATTATCTCTGCTACTCCATTTTTTTTCTTCTCGAGGGGGAAACTTTCAAAAGGTACCCGGTGCCGTGGGAGCGACACGGGGTTATGTGAAATTTTTACTGCACTAAAACCCCCCCGCCCGGTGGCCGTCCTCGACGCTGCGTACAGGACTCCGGGATCTTCAAAGGAACGCAACCGGAGTCCTCTCAGCGCACTGCCCCGTCGGGCTCCGCCTAAATAAGGTTGAATCACCACACCGTCCGATTTACACGACGGGACGGTATGCGACCGCCGTCCTTCCCACACCTACGAGTATAATAACCACCGTAAGTCCGTCCGTTTCAGTGGATGGATATGGATGCCAGTTGACTCATGTACATGTATATAAGAGACCCTTAGTCCTCAAAAACGGTAGCAATAACCATTTTTTCTTTCATAATATTGAATTACTAAAAGAACATGCAGTCCACCTGATGATAAGAGACAACTGCTACAACTGCGAATAGAAGTCGATTGAGGTCGATCACAGGTAAGTTTTGGCCCTGGGGACTACGATGGATCGCCTCGAATAAATGTGTCTACTAAGACAGCCTTATAATAAGAATGAAACAATGCTTGACGTTCTTGTTAATTAACACGCTTTTATTAGCTTGGGTTGTATGTATGTATGTAACTATGTAACGGAATCTTTGAACCCGATTTCTATCCACTTTGAACGTTCAGTTTAATTCAAAATTTTGAAGAATGGGGCGCTTTTCGAAAACTGATAAATGGAGCTCATCACGCTTTTTTCACATGCTTTTTTTGATTCCTAGATTGAAAATTATTTTATACTTTTTATTTGATTTTATCATAAAAGCGTGTTTTTTACCTTTTTTAAACTATATTTATTTTTATTAGTTACTAATGACGAAACCACGAATACACACCCTTTTTAATATTTATTAACAGACAATTATAAAAAATACCACTATAGTAGCAATCTAAAATATGAAAATCATAAAAAAGCCAACTCAAAATACTGAAAAATGATTGTATAATATTCAGAAAGCCAATGTCCATTAACGTCGGTACACTTTGAGATGCCTTTGTATAAAAAATGTTTCGAGATAATTTTGCGGGCTGACACAGATAATAAATTGTCTGAATGACTTGTCAGACTAAACACGAATGAGCGATAGGCGATGACAGATTAAGAATATATTTTTGAAGGTGGTAGAACCTTTTGTGGTTCGACTCCGGCGGCACCACCATCATACCTATTTCTACCTAATAACAGCAGAGTTAGGCATGTGTTCCATTTTGAAGGGTGTGGTAGACAGACTTATCCGAGGCTTTCCAGCTTAGTCCTCAGGGGTAGCGGGGCGTCTGTGGCCGACCCCAGGTCTAATATATATATATATATATATATATATATCTATATATATATATATATATATATATATATATATATATATATATATATATATAATAGAATATCTAATCCTATCTGGGGTTGATTACAG
Source organism: Epargyreus clarus clarus (assembly GCA_014595695.2). NCBI lineage: Eukaryota > Metazoa > Arthropoda > Insecta > Lepidoptera > Hesperiidae > Epargyreus > Epargyreus clarus. The sequence goes on from JACTTY020000076.1 coordinate 1,091,177, forward strand.
ATGTCCATGGGCGGCAGTAGCCACTTACTATCAGGTGGACTGCATGCTCGTCTGCTACTCCTATTTTATATAATAAAAATAGAAATATTTCCTAAAACAAACCATCATCATCGCCATTGTTATAAAATTGGACTTTATTATAAAAATAAAAATATTTTTGGTATTGTTAACTTCAAGATAAACCATGTTTTATACACTACCGCTCGTCAATAATGAATCTATCCAATGTTTTGCCTGCCAAAGATCAATATTTGACAATTTATTCGTACTAGACATTGTCAAAATTGATAATTCTTTATACTAGACATTGTAAAATAAACTTTGAAAAATTGTTAAATTTTGACCTTTGATAGGTATAAAATTGTATAGATTATTTATTAATAACGGGCACAGATCAGCCGTCAACAACCTTTAGGCAAAACAGGCATAGTACCTACTTAAGGTAATGGCCGGCCGCATGCAGTATTTCTCTATAATTTAATGCAATAAATTGACTATAATTTAAAGTTTACGATAGCCCCGTGGGATGCTAAGCACTGTACTAGATTAAATTAGGTGGACACTATTATGAACCATGCAATCTAGGTATCAATATAAAGGAAAAAATACGTGATTTAATGAAACAACGTCGCAATCTTAAGCTTAAATAAAATGGAGAAGTGTAATGAGACAATTTTTCTTCCTATGCCGTGGTGCTATGGATAATATGGACATACATACAAAGATGAATAGGCAAACAGCAAAACCTAGGACAGAAATCTAAATTGAGCATTTAGATTTCTGTTTAGCTCGATCTCGCCACCCACTGCCATACCGTCATAAATTCAAATGTATTGATAGATCATTCAACAATACAATACAATATAAAAACTCTTTATTGTAACCAAATTTATAGTAACAAAAACAAAATATTTTCAACTTAATTTGTGTAGGTTTGCTACTCCTTGTAGTGCAGCTTTTGATCAAGCCGAACGTCTGTAATGTTTGTAATATACGGCAAAGGCAAGCGTTCGGCAAAGTTTGGTAGGGGCGGCAAAATTTGAATAGCGTACTAGCGGCAATTTTGTAAATCCGTTACATACATTAAGTTATCTTTCGCCGCTACTTACTTGTAGTATGACAAGTGCCTCAAACATTATAGGTGCGTGGGCGGGCATAAATCAAACTTTACTTAACAACCTTCAAAAATGGCCACCATTATTCTATAACAGGCGTAACTTTTAATTGGTATTAAATACATTAAGCGAATTTCGAGTTTTCAAAGGCGTATGTAAGGGTAAATCAATTTCTTTGTTCAGTTTTTTATAAGATCTCAGAAATAAATGATCTTATAGTTCTTCTAAGCCGTAATAAGCCATGAGGTGGACTATGGCCTTTACTAGAGTGAGAGAAGGTCTGTACCTAGTATAGTTCTGATTAAGTCCGCTAGGGTTAACTACTACTATGAAGAACAAATACTGTACTGAGTGAAAAGGTTTAGGTTACGTTAAGGTTATGATTGTCCCTGTAGTACCGGGACCAGAATACCCCGTGAACTGTCGTAAGTGGTGACTAAAAGGGGCTTCCGGAGTTGCGGGCGGCAAGAGTGGGAGCTCAAACCGTCCAGCAAGCGACCCCGGGAAGGACAGCGGTTTGTTTTGTCGCATATCGCTGTAATCACCAGGGGATGTGAGAGGAGCGTAAATTGCCCCCAGGGCAGAGCCCGATAGAAGGGCATCGCGTTAGGAGGACTCCCGTTGTGTTCCGTTGGAGATCCCGGAGTTCTCCACCAAACGCTGAGGACGGCCACCGGGGGGGTTTTAGTGCGGTAAAAATCCCACATAACCCGGCGTCACTCCCATGGCGTCGAGTACCTTTTGAAGGTTTCCCCCTCGTCAACAACAAAAAAAAGGGTAAGGTTATGATGGTTCAACGACTCCGATACTCCTTAAATAATCTCTTCATATCATATTTATATAATCCCATCCATTCTAGAACACAGTATTTCTACACTTCTATTAAAAGTCTGAAATAAATATGCCGCTTATTAAACTAATTATGAGAACTATTTCCTATTTATACCATATTGCTCACAGAAGTGATTTATTAACTACCCTTAGATCTTTTCACGAAATAATGTACAAAAATATAATAAAACATAATTTTCTTCCATTCATTTGATTTTCAAATAATATTAATAACGCTATTCAAGGTATTTTGGCTCAATTTAGAAATTCCTTTACTCTACTACCGCCTCCACAGGATTATAAGGGTGGAATTGACAAAGGTTATTGACTTTTGAGAATATTGTGGAAATACAAAATTATAACGTTGACCGCAAAAATTATTACAAGTATATGTATAAGTACTTTTTGTAGACATTTATTTTAAAGTATTTTTCGCGCATATCTACAAGTTGTCCGCTAATCTAGAAACCGCAAATAACCGGACAGAACCGCTGAAATTTTTCACTGGAAACAAAATAATAATAACTATAAATATTTTTCCGTCAACAGTGAATCGATTTCATCCGTATAATTATAGGAACAAAGAGAATAGTCTGAATCATACTGCGTTAAATCTATTTGTGAAAATGTTACTAACAGTACATGTAGCCGTGTGAGTTCTGATGGAGTCTAAACATCCTTTTTAAGAGACACATAATGCACACATTATTATTATGACACATTATTATGACACATTATTATTATGGGTTTTAGTGCGGTAAGAATCCCACATAACTCCGTGCCGCTCCCACGGCATAGGGTACCTTTTGAAGGTTTCCCCTCGTAAACAAAAAAAAAAAAAAAAATATGCCCATAACTTTTATAAGCCGATGGGTGGCTGAATTAACCCCACTTTAAGGGTGCGTATATATATGCATAACACATTTTTGGGCACTCCTTGCCAACTGAGGTTGCTGCAGGATCTGGCCGCGATGCTGCAGCAAGTGATAGCTGCGATAAGCGAGGGCCTCGACGTAATGCCGGCTATTCGGAGCGGCATCAAAAAGTTGTCCGCTCATTACGAGTAGTGGGCCCTACGTCTGAAACAAGGACTCCTCCTGCAGAATGCAGGAAAGGAAGAAGCTGGAACAACGGACCGACCTGCAGCGACAGCAGCACCAAACCAAGCGCGACCAATATAAGGTAAGACAGGGGACTGCCCTGTTTACCACATACCCAAGACTTGCTCGTCTTCACGGGCAGCGAAAGAGCCCCTCCTACATAAGGCAAAGCCTTCAAAAGTACTCCCGGCAAGGGCAACAGGCCCAGCAAAAAGACAACCCACGCGTGGGCACTCCTTACAGTCCAAACGGCTTGACGAATTTTGACATACATATAAGGTGTTGTTCGATTCCTCTAATTTGCGACACTGACATTGGCTATATTTTAAAGCATTCCTATTTTTCGTTTTTTTGTAAATGATTTTTATTTAATTAAGAACTATATCACCACCAATCTGCATCTAGCTTGTTCTCACAAACCTTACTGCTCCAAGAACGATGCCCAGCAATTAGATTTAAATATAGAAACGTTTCTCATATTCTACTAAGCAGCTAATCTGCCTAAACCACAACACTAACAATAGCATAATCCCGTTTAAGTTGTTATTATAACAACTGCTAGTATGTTACAGAGTTTATTACGCTCCAAAGCTTAATACATTCTGTACTATCAATGCTTATACAAAGTGCGATAGTATCAAATGAAATATAAACAATCAAATGAAATTCCACAGCCTCCCAGCAACAATTCAGAATTTAACCCGAGAATATTAATTTAATTAATTAATTTTGTGTACCCACGAGTTCTGGCATAATCCAATGATTCCATAGAATTAACATGTCGTAGACATGTTCCGTATGAAATTTAAAACGTTGTTATGATGAAGCGTGGGACTATAAGACAGTACCCTTACCATGAGTTTTTACGTTTTGACAAATATGACTGTTTTGGTATTTGTTTCGTATTTGCCCATACAAATTTCAATCAGCGCCCCTAGCGGATTGTATCAGAACTATAGTGTCAGTAACGTAACATTAAATGTCGAAATTGACAAAATGGCGCTTTACGTTTTGTCTCTGTCTTTTGCGAACATGTGAGGCAGACAAAATAACTTTAGCACTTACTTATTGTTACGTTTACTCAGTCTACTGAAGCAAACGGAACAGAATAATGGATTGTGTAAACGTAACGTAAAATTGTGGGATGTTTTGAAAACTCATGGTAATGGTACTGAATTCGGCTTTTATGACAAGGATATGTGTAAAATTATTTATTATGGACTAGTAGTGTCCACGGCTTCGCCCGCGTTTTAAAAGTCATACAAAAACATGACATACATATATAACTAAAAATTTATACCTTCATTGGAATTACAGTGGTACCATCTGTCGAAAATCCAAATAAGAAACCTTCGTGGGCTCATGCACAACAACTTCGCTAAAGATCATCACATGATCAAATTCATAGTTTACGATTCTATAATAAACATACAGACAAACATTAATGTTTATAGATAAATTACTTTTTTCTTTGTTTTTATGTTATAAAATGTTTATTTTGTAATTTAAAAAGATTTACATATAAAAGTAATTATATTATAACAATTGATGATGATTGACGATTATTTATTTTTAGTTTTATTCGCAAATTATTTAGTAGAGGTCGCCACTATACAAAATCTGGTATATATATAACTATTTCCTGCTACAATATTTAACTACGCAATATATGATCCTATTAACCGCCCGCGTCAGTCATAAAAGCGGATTCTGTGAAAAAATGAGAAATTACAATATGAAATTTAAATTCCAACAAAACCATTTCCATTAATGTTCCCGTCCATGAATCCATTAGCCTTTAAAATCTATAGCTTAATAAAGCTCTCATCCAACCGTTTCCTGCTACATTTTGCGAATGTCGATTTTCACAATATTCTCGTTAAAGTATTCAAAATTCCTTTTTATTATGTAACGGGTAGGTACTCACGATATGCGTTTTTAAATTTCTTTATTTCCGATTTTTCCACGATCCATGCAACGAAATATCAGCAATAAAGAAATTTAAAAACGCATATCGTGAGTACCCGTTACATAATAAAATGTCTCAATTCCGCGATAATTTTAGTCTAAAATCCTCCTAAATAGTCTAAATTCCTTTTGCAAAGCCACTCGTGTTTACTCAATGGATTTTTTTTTGTAAAACGCTAATATTTTCAGGGTAAAAATAAACCAACAAAAAATCAATCTTCAATGAAAATGTTACCTATTTCAAAAAATAACCCGTTTGGCGAATTAAAAGATTACAAAAAATATTTTTGTTATATTTTACGTATCTTAAAAATAAATACATATTTATATTTATAATTTTAAGACATTTTAAATTTATTTATTTAATTTTTTAATTCAATGGTAAACAATTTACAAATACGAAAACAAGAATGGTAGTGGCAAACTCTTTTCTCATGTTTTTAGCGTCATGCTATTTCTAATGGATACTATATTGTATAGACAATATCGTATCTCAACCATTGAGAACTGGTTAAGATATAAAATACCACCCTTACTAAACATAAAACCCACGCCGTCCTATTAAGGGATGTGACATTTTAGTTCTTAAGTGTTTGGTAAAGGGCAAAAAGAACCAGTTATCTTTACCCTTACCATGAGTTTTTACGTTTTGACAAATATGGCTGTTTTGGTATTTGTTTCGTATTTGCCCATACAAATTTCAATCAGCGGCCCTAGCGGATTGTATCAGAACTATAGTGTCGGTAAAGTAACGTTAAATGTCTAAATTGACAAAATGGCGCTTTACGTTTTGTCTCTCTCTTTTGCGAACATGTGAGGCAGACAAAATAGCTTTAGCACTTACTTATTGTTACGTTTACTCGGTCTACTGAAGCAAACGGAACAGAATAATGGATTGTATACACGTAACGTAAAATTGTGGGATGTTTCGAAAACTCATGGTAAGGGTACTTGTCACTTTATATAAAACGTATAATATGTTTTATCTTGAAAGTAATGAAAATGTCGTCTCATTGTAAGGTAGTCACTGTCGTCCTGAACAATTTGATATCTTTCCACCGTTTGACTTAGCAAATTTGGCATATCTAATTATATGTATTTTTTGTTTTACTTTTATACACAAGTACTTTATTTTCTATCACAATTAATTAAATTTACTAAATCGAATCTATCTATCTATTTACAAACTATAAATCTATATACAATATATACAAAAAATATATTATAAGAAAAAAATATATATATTAACTTGCCAATGACCATATTACGATGTCTTATACTGTGTCTGATACTTATACTGTAAAGTCTAGAATTTTATAAATCTATAATAATAAGTCGTCCCTTACAACGCAGTTAAATACTACACACTACAATACACTAGGCAAACGAAATTCATTTGTTTACCTTATAATATGTCTACTAATGTTCTTATATAACGCAAAACCGCAAAAGAACATAATATCAGCGAACTTAATATTCCAACTCCGTAAAACCTACTTCTTTGTTGTCTACCGCGCGCTCTGCTAAAAATAGCCGGCGATCAAAAATCTATATTTAGACCGCTTTAACCCAGTGCTCCACTTGAAGCGGGAAGCTATGCGATAAAAATATATTGCTACTTAACGATTGCAAAGAAAATATATATAAAAATATGTTACATATTTGAAATATGATATATTATTTATTATTAAAAGACGAAAAAGCATTTGCTCATGTTTTGCGATCAACTTGCATCTGCACAAATTAAAAAATACTTTTTTTATATAATATAGAGCTAGCTAGCTTTGGAGTATGTAGAACATCTGATGGTAAGTGGCTAGTGCCGTCCATAGACATCTGTAATCAACCACAGATAAGATGAGACTTCTACCTGAGGTCGGCCACATATGAGTTGTTAACCTAGAGGACTAAGTTGGAACGCCTCGGATAAATAAAATAAAAGGTTCGACCAACTTTTAACAATTTAATACTGTTCATGGGCCACCCAAGTTATCTCCTGCTCTAACGGGGAAGGAAGACTTCGTGCCTGAGAATTATAAAAAAAAATCAAAATCTTGTTAAGTAATTCGTACTTGGCCAGTGCGATGAAATGTGGCCACAGATCTGTAAAGACAACAACAACAACAACAAAAACAACAACAACAACAACGACCTGACTAATGGCCTACTTACTCCGAGAGGAGACTTTCCTAGCAGTGGGACGACAATGGGTTGACGACCGTTGATTGTATTATTTAAAATTTACTTCTTAGTTATATAAGATAACTTTCTAAAGAGATTATCTAATTTTAGTAACAGTGCCGTCGATCATTTCACTTGAGTGTGTTAAGAGGTTTGGGGCCACGTTATTAATAACTTTGGCAAAGTTCCAGATACTAACTATGCGATTAAAACCTCTAAAATTCCACAGAAGATAACAGGTCAAAGCTCAGGTTTAATAACATAATCCTTTACCTCCTGGCTTCTCGTTTTCAACCATTATATCTCACTGCTGGGAACGGGTCTGCTTTCTGCTCATTCAAAGTTTGGGCCCGAGTCCACCGCGCTGGCGAAGTGCGTATTGTTAGACTTTACATAAATACCCTTGTTTTCTTGTTCACATGTTTTATGTTGTCTTATTTTTTAGTTTAATTAGTATTAGTTCTATTGTTTCGAATATTGTACTGTATATTATCCAATATATTAATTTATGTACATTGTACATGTAACTAACATAAATAGTGATAATAAAAAAATATAAAATTGTAATAGTTTGCCTATTACTTAGGACATCAGAGGTCCCTTGGATTCGAACCTGGGACCTCCCGATTGAGAGGGTGAGTTTCAAACCGAGGCTATCACATCTTCTTATACTTCACTATTACGAATGTACCAATTTTTTCTAGTACAGAAGCAACAAACGAGTATATAGCGGCCACTGCAGCTCTCTGACGTCTATCAACCCCACATAAGATTAGATTTTGGCTACAGGTGCGTTGCTACCCCTGAGGTAGCTCCGCAGTATTAAGATGACACACAGTGTAACAAACAGGATTCCGGGTTTGGTCATTGGTCAGGCAGAATAGGTCAGCAGCAAACAAAATAAATTTCATTATTTGTCTACACTAATATTATAAAGAGGAAAAGTTTGTTTGTTTGGTTGTAATGAATAGGCTCAAAAACTACTGGACCGAGTTTAAACATTCTTTCACCATTCGAAAGCTACATTATCCACGAGTAACATAGGCTATATTTTATATGAAATATATTTCATAAATAGATTTTAAGGCGGTACAAAGTGTGTCGGGTCAGCTAGTCCTTATATATAGCCATAAATCCATGTCATATGTGTGTGTTAATTGTTTATATAAACACGTCATGTCCGCAACAAACACACCAGAGCAAGCAAGTATACATAGTACTGTAATAAACTTTATTAATATTCTCCGCTTTTAGAAGATTAACTACAGGAACAGTGCAACTTGAAATTGATATTCCTTATGAAGTTCAGTTTGAGTTATCCGTAGTTTGTTAGCAAGGGGAAATTGTCATAAATCTGTATAAATAAAGTTAAATTAAACATCAAAACTTTTGCATGCTACCAAAACATACTTAAATTGACTTTCAGGAGATTATTTGTTTAAATAGAATACAAATGAAAAAGTAAAACCTTCTTATTTGCGTTACATAGACTAATTGGAATCTAGAAAATTGCTACTAAAACAATCGTAAGTGTGAAAAATGTTAGGCGCATATATTAAATGCGAAATTTCGTTCATCTTACCACCTACATGTATACTACTCCAAACATTTATACCCTTAAAACTTCAGCATCTCTTTCCTACCATCAGCCTTTTAAGGTCCACTATAGGACATAGACCTCCCCTACTTGGCGGCACTCCCACCGGTCCCGTGCCCTTTGGATCCAGTGGTTTCCCGCCGTCTTCTTCAGGTCATCAGTCCACCTAAACGTAGTCGCCACTCGAGGACCTTTCTTCCCTATCAGTTATCGCTTTTACAGCGATATCTATAGTATATCTATCTCTTTAAGTTTATGTACTTATCTCTTTCATACCACCAAAAATATGGTAGGCATTTTTGTCAATTTCGCGCTGATTCCCCAGCGCAGCGCTTGTTAGCCGGCTGAAATAATCAGACATAAGCCGTCGTAAATGACGACAGCTGAATCGCCGGAATCTTCGTCGGGCGGAATTAGTCACAATTCAAAAAGTTTCATTAAGAGAAAGTTTTGGTAATTCAAGTCATCGTAATAGGTATCGCGTTTTCAGAATTAAATGAGTAAAATAGAAAGCGGGTTTTAATATGAATGTATATGCGATCAAATTTCAATCCATCCGAAAATAAAGAAACACATAATACTTAAAAATTTAAAAGTATACCTCTTAAATTTCTACCAGAAGCACTAAAATCATTCTAAATGTTTTTCTTTAAAAAATGCACTGTTTTTATGTCTTCTTATTTTTATATAGGTTAAACAAGTGAAAAATAGTAAGGAAGAAAGAAAGAAACATTTACTTGAAATACTGAAAATCATAATCATAATTAATGAAAAAATAGTCCTGACACACAGCCAAAAAATCCTGATACACAACCCTTTTTTCGAAAACATTACTAAATCAAGGAGCACGGAGTACGATCGCCCAATAATGATATTTACACTAGAACGTTTACCAAATTCGCTGCGGATTCTTCGACACAGTGCCCCTGTTAGCCATTCAGCGGAAATAATCGACAAGCCATTACGTCACGACGACAGCTGAGTGACCAAAGTCTCTACCAAGCGCTCTAATTAAATCTGAAAGCACTAGGAGACTTATTCGTATTTTAGTAATACAATCTATAACTAAAAAGACAAAATAGTTGCGATTATTTTAAAATCCTACCCATTATCATTATTACTATTAGGCAAAAGTGTATGTAAGGGGGGTTCAGGGGTGCACCTCCCCTATTATTATGTTTTTTTTTTTGTAACCGGAGGATCTTTTATTATTTTCGCAGACAAATTTCAAAGACAACTTATGCCAGGCCCTTTTCTTTGCCGATTTTCATCACGCCACTGGACTTCGGACACCTCCTTAACAAATCTATATGTCTTCACTATCAACTCTAAAAGTACGAAACTTAATTAATTCTCCCCTAGGTAGGGGTTTTGCCGCAGTTACTGCGCTTCAGTCCATTTACGTACAACCGTAGTCAACCTACGTTGCATTAAGAATATGAGGGATGACGTCTCTTCAATAGCCTTTACATGAAAAAAGGTGTAGTACCTTTTTCTACCTACCTACTGCAGACCAACTGCAAATGCATTAAATAATATAAATTGATTAAGTTTTATTTTTAGTTTTTCCCTTACTTTTATAGACCCTTGTTTCTGAATATCACCAAAAAAAGGTAAAGTGACCCAAAACGTGTAAATTTGAAAACTCAGCAAACCTTTCTTATAATATTCTTTTAACAAGTACGAAAATACAGTTACCCTTTTTCTCAAGATTTTTCCTGCTTTGTGCTGATTCTACGGCACACGGATTTTAGACTAAAATTATCGCGGAATTGAGACATTTTATTATGTAACGGACATTTTATTATGAAAAAAAGGCATAACGTGAGTACCCGTTACATAATAAAATGGCACACTTGTTAGTCGTTACGCAATGATCGTTACAGTGACCATTTGTAGTGAAATATAAAATGTTTTGCAAGCAATTATTTCTGTCTCATAACAGCAGTGTTATGCGCTGTTATGTTCTGATTTGAAGGGTGTGGGTAAGGGAGACATACTTTTCCCAGGCGTTCCAACTTAGTCCTCAGCGGCACATCTGTGACCGATCACAGGTCGGAATATCTAATCTTATCTGAGGTTGATTACAGATGTCCATGGGCGGCAGTAGACTCTTACGGTCAGGTGAACTGGAAAAAAAAGGTCTAAGTACTATAAAAAATATTGAATTAATTCCGTCTGCAATTTGAAACGTAGAGTGAATAGTTGTTCCACAATAATTACTACAGTTAGCAGTTGTTATGCAATGCAAAATGCTTACTAAGCTCTACAATAAAAACAATGAATTAGTTTTATCTGTAATTTGAAATGTAAAGTGAAGTTTACATCATTAGGTATATATTATAGGGTTCATATTAATTTATTACACAAATATTCTCCTTTTATTATTAAAAACAGTTATATTAGGAAGCGGATTAAATTTCTTTATAAATTACTATGTCAATCTATGTTTCTGTTTGCTTATATCTTGAGTTTTACTGATTGAATTTTTAACTAGACTACTTTTTAGACTAGTCCCTTTGCTTGTACGCTTTACAGTACTTAGATATTTAACAAAATAATCTTCTCTTACAATAAGATGGTCATCATATTGGAATGACCCTAGAATATTAAAACAGGCAACCTCATAATAAAAACCGTTAAAGATAAAACTTGTGGTATGACTGCAGAGATGTCATCTATTTCTATTGTATAACAGCAGTGTTAGGTATTGCTATATTTTAGCATTAAAGGTCAAGTAAGTAGAAACATTTACAAAAAGCGTTCCGAATGAGTCTGTAAAATAATAGAAGCAAACCAACATTATCTAGCAATATAGCGACATACCAATTTGTGCCCGATCTTGGACTACACTTCTATATGAATATTCCCCTTAAGTATCACAATCACTTACCATCGTGACTATAGAGATTGTTACCTCATTCTCATTTAAAACCAATGCTGAACAAAAATGTACTGAATCTTATTTTCAACGTGACATTGCGTTCAGCGGTGCGTACTGTAAACATCGGTGTTTGCTTAACAAGTAGCGCCCTCTGTACTCACCCCATTTGTTTGAACTACTGAGTGGCTGGTAGTGCACTTATCCGTTACGAGTACGCTCCAGTTACTCTATTTTTAGTTAAAGTATTTATTTATAGCAGCCACTAAAATATATAACGATTTATTCGTGTCAATAACAGTCGGTCGTTATTTCGTGCGTTTACCCTACTTTTACTTGACTCTATTAATCAGGTATGTTTGTTCAATATCAACGAAATGTTAGGCTTTATTACAATTATGACGACAGCTGCGTACAGAAAATAAGGGTGTACTTCCGAAAAGCGCATACCGCCGATCGACTTAAAATTTGGTAGACTAACGTATTTTGACCTCCTGGTCACGAATATCATTACGAAAATTGGCGCAAACGCCATTTTGAATAAGAAAAACGAAGGAGAACTCTTTTCGTTCAGTGTGCATGATCGCGCATTCCTAACCGATTTAGACTATTTTTATTAGTCTATATATATAGATTTATAGTTAGTCTACCAAATTTCAGATTGATCGGCGATATGCGCTTCTCGGAAGTTTATCCGAAAATAAATGCCTGCATGTGGTCTAAATATTTTCTTCAATTACTTTAACCAACTAAGTGGTCACGTGAAGAATAACTGTGGGCTAAGGACAGTTAAGAACTTGTGTACATGCAAGACGTCTCGAAAACTTCCAAAGCGTGATTCAGAATACATGTTACGACATCTCTTATCGATTTGCGGTAACTCACAAAAAATCATATTAATAATATGTCTATTTTCACTATAATGCTCTATTATAAGTAAGCTAAACTAAGTAACTAAAGTAAAGAAAAAAGAAAGTATTTTGCTTTAATATTTATTAGTATTTATACAATATATTGTGTATTTCAATAAAATTACAGAAAAGCATATTTATTTATTTGTGTAGATAAATAAACACCAACCTTTACAAATAAATACAATTACAAAGTTGGTAGAGCAAGTATAAGTAGAAAAATAAACACCTATACAAAAAATACCTATTACAAAGTTGGAAGGGCAAAATATATTGCAAAATCAATACAACCATTTCACCCAAGCAAGATTGATCGGGGGCGCGAATGTTCAGCGAAATAGCTTGATTAATACTGTCGCTTGAAATTGGGTTTAGTATAAATTGCCTTTGTCTGAACCTAATATTATTAAATTATTACAAACGAGCGCGGGTAAGGCGAGGTAACATTTTTCAATTGTTACGCATTTAGGGTGTTTACATACGTGCTACAGATAGCAGACGGTCGCAACTAGTATTTAGTCTGAACCTAATATTATTAAATTATTACAAACGAGCGCGGGTAAGGCGAGGTAACATTTTTCAATTGTTACGCATTTAGGGTGGTTACATACGTGCGACAGATAGCAAACGGTCGCAACTAGTATTTAGTCTGAACCTAATATTATTAAATTATTACAAAGGAGCGCGGGTAAGGCGAGGTAACATTTTTCAATTGTTACGCATTTAGGGTGGTTACATACGTGCGACAGATAGCAAACGGTCGCAACTAGTATTTAAAGATTGTTAGCGAGTGTAGTTGACGGTCACGATCCTTACTTAGTATGAATTTTTAACATTTTTTACAAAGACGACTGTTTTGGTATTTGTTTACGTATTTGCCCATACATTTCCAATCAGCGCCTCTAGCGGATTGTATCAGAACTAATTGGAAAAATATGGGAAATACGTAAACAAAAACAGTCATTTTTGTCAAAACGTAAAAACTCATACTAAGGGTACTGGCATCGTCAACCGTCGACGACAATCGTGAATATGAACTGTCGCAGGTGTGTTATCTACCTTAGATATTTTTTGGTAAAAGTGGCTTTGAAAAAGAGTACAGATGAAATAACTTCAGTCACTTAAAGATTAGTGCGTTAGAGTAGTTAATGGTACATAAGAAAAGTAAATTTAAAATTGAAATAATAATTTAGCGTGAAATACTTCTTGCGTTCCGTTGGAAAGGTGTGGATGCCGTCCACTTTAATATAAGTTGATCAACTTAGTCCTCAGAAGTCACAACGCATCTACAATCGTATCAGGAACCCTTGTACCCCCCCAAGTTGGAGTGCGCCTTGTCGTGGTAGGGGGGCTCAGTAGCCCGTTGCAATCCAGCAGCGGGTGAAACTAAAGCGCTCCAGTGGCGGTTGGGATACGCTGCGTCTGTCCCGTATCCCGGGCGGCAGCGCGATCTCTTTAGGTAGTTGTGGTTCTTTCCATAACGGAGGCATTGGCGTAGGACACGGGGGTGTCCTACGTCAAAAACACCATGAAGCCTCGAGGTGGCGCGCGCGGTGTTCCCGCGTGCACCTCAAAGATGAGCGGATGGAGTAGCTCCAGCTCCATCCCGAACCGAGACGGGCCCGGACGTAGGCAAACGCCGTCGGGATCGCGGACGAGTGCTATTAGCGTACCCGTGGTCCCGACAAAAAACGACCAGAGGAACACCGTGGGGTTTTAGCCGGTAGGAGTCCGGCATATCCTCTCCGCTACCCCCGCAACTGAGAGGAACCCATGAAGGGTTTCCCCACGAAAAAAAAAAGGTGAAACCCTTGTTCTACATGAATTGATTATAGATGTCTATGGTCGTCTTACCACTTACCATTAGGTGGACTGCATGGATATTTCCTATTTTTACCCTTTAAATAAAAAATACCTAGTAACGTGGATAAAGTATTGCAGGATCCTTTCCGATAATGAATGGATTTATATGCCAATAAAGTATTTATTTGCTAGGCTTAAGTAAAGGTTATAAATCCGCAAATAAGTACATAATAAACAGATATTAATTAAGTATTCAGTATTAAAATAAATTGCGTGGCAAAATAAATTGGATGAGCAATAAAATATGATTACCTGATGAAGATTCATTGGAAGGTTGTACAAAATATTCTATACAAACTGATATATTTTGTTCTCTCACGATGCTTATTAACAATTAACTTAATAAACATGAACCTAAACATAATATTGAATATACATCGAAGGTGGTAAACCTCTTTGTGATTTGACTCCATCAGTCAGATCTATTTCTACCTTACAACAGTAGTGTTAAACGCTGCTGTGTTCTGATATGAAGGGCGTGATAAGAAAGACATAGTTATCTAAAGAGTTCTGATATCGTCATCTGAGGTAGCAACGCGTCTATCAGATAGGACTCCAATCTTATCTGGGATTAAATAAGTCAGGTAACCTTTTACCTTTCTAATACGCACATAACTTTGAAAAATTAGAGGTACGTGCCTGGGATTTGAACCTCGGACCTCTCGATCAAGAGGCAGAGTTTCTTAACCACTAGGCTATCACTCTTTAATACTCACTATCTATACTTATTTAATACTCTTTAATAATCACGCTTTAATACTCAATTTACAACATAAATATTCCAAGGCAACGTTGATATCCAGGATCCAATTAAGATTAATAACGACGTAAATTAAACACTTAATCTGTCTGTTGTGAAATAAATTGAGATGGATGGACTTGTCAATCTCTGTCGGTTCGTGGTGCGTGGCGATTTGTTTCGTATTGACATTGTTATTGTAATTTCTGCCTACAATATTTGGTAAGATCACAGATTAGTAAAGATTACTCACTCCTACCAAGAAAATGTACCCAGTTTTGAGAATTGAAATAGTTGCGTAAAATAGTTTTGCCACGTCTCCGTGCTAAAATGTCCCTAAAATATTTGAAATAATTATTTATTTATTACGTAAATTACGCAGTATTAGTTATTCGTAATTTTTCTCTAAAAATGTTTTTATTTGTCAAGAATTCAAAAAAAGAACTTACTAAAATAAGCATTTTGTGGCTTCATTCAATTTCAAGGCGGCGAAGTATCTTTACTAATCTATGGGTAAGATCTTATAATGTTTGTGGAAAATTAAAAAAGTGATGAGTCTAGTGATGTAAATTTTAGCCCATGATGCAGAGGGTCCCGGGCTCAAAGGCCGGACAAGCATATAATTACATCATATTACATAAATATCTTAAAGGCAAAGAAAAACATCGTGTGAAAAATTAGATAGTTGAGAGTTTTTTAAACTCTTGTTTAGTTAAGGTGGACTATGATGATGATATTTAAAGGTGACAACAATTCGTATTTCCTGCAGCAACAAGACCTTCAATAAAATCCTCAGGAGCAAGCAAGTAGCAAGTGTACACATGGCGACTTCAGATATAATTTAGTCCTGTTTAATTCAGTTATTAGTAGCAGTTCATAAATACCAGTAACCACTTAATATTAATTAGATTGCACGCTCGTTTACAACTTATTTTTCATAAAAAGCGATTGAAAATTCCTTCATAGAAATGGAACGTAGGTTACAAGTATAAATATTAAATAAGTGCCTTGTAAAAAACGCTGAGAACCACTGTAAAGGCCAATCTCTTCTATTTCAATATCTAGGTCTGTAAAAAGTATCTCCGACCCTTACTTAGCCTTCAATACCCTTTGAAAGGGCGCTAACGCAATATCCGGCAGCCGCCCCTTCCGTTTGCAACAACTACTCTACTTACTTTATCTTTATTTTCATAGTAACACTCCTACCCACACTTTTATTACACTTAGGAAATAGGTTTTTTCTCAGTTTTATTAGAAAACGAGCTTTTGCCCGCGGCTTCGCTCGCGTTACGAAGTAATATTTTCATCCCCTGTTTTATCTCCTTGGGGGTAGAATTGATCAAAATCCTTTCTTAGCGGATGCCTACGTCATAACATCTACCTGCATGCCAAATTTCAGCCCGATCCGTCCAGTGGTTTGGGCTGTGCGTTGATAGATCACTATGTCAGTCACCTTTGAGTTATATATATTTAGACTAACACTTGGTTTAAGATTTTTTTTATAAGTTGTATATTATTTTTTATAATGGTAACATTAATTTATCGTTAGTGGTCACTGCCGCTCGTGGTCATTTGGATTTGACCCCCAAAAAAGATAAAACTTTTACCTAAGATAGGTCATAGATTTATTGCTACCTCTTATGAATAAATTACCTATTAAACGAAAACACAGTAGTGCTAAAACATTTCTATATTAACTCGAAAATACTATCAAAATCGATTCAAACACTACCAAAGTTAGTCAAAACAAAAGTAAATTTAAAAGTATGTATTTATAATGTTGTATTTATGAATGAAAAAAACATATTAGACAATTTGAATTCCTCGGTATTAAAGCGTTTAAAAGTAGTTGTTTGTTTTATAGTTTTAGCAAATAGCCTAACAGCTAAAAGCAAGAGTTACGAGTTCAAAAACACATTGCCCAGAACGCATTAGTAAATTCATATGACGCTCGCAGCAACATTCAACGGCACTTGTCGGGACTTGTCATAACTTTAACAACATGTTTAAAGTTACGACAAGTTCGAACGTGTGGATAATCCTCAGTGAAAGCCTTTGTTCCTTTACATTACTACTGTTTCAGCCAACTTGTTGTAAAGTTACTTGTTCTATGTAACTAACGACTTTGTAAAATGAAAGTCTTTCTTTTCTGTAATAAAATATGATGTGACCATTTGCGCAATGTATTTAAGTTACTAGATGGCGTTTACGAAAGACTGACGTCATTGGTAATTTATCTACACTAATATTATAAAGAGGAAAACTTTGTTTGTTTGTTTGGTTGTCATGAATAGGCTCAAAAACTTCTCGACCGATTTTAAAAATTCTTTCACCATTGGAAAGCTACATAATCTACGAGTAACATAGGCTATATTTTATATGAAATATATTTGATAAATAGATTTTGAGGCGGTACAAAATTTGCCGGGTCAGCTAGTTTAAATATAAAGAAACGTAGTTATCTAATCATAAGCCCAATTTATATAAATCAATAAATTTTATTTGTATAAATTACATCCTATTTACAACTAAAGATTTTAATATTGATAGAACATTTAATAGTTAAGTTTTATGTATATTTTCTTGTATATCAGTAATTTTACAGCATTATATGATTTTAGACCAAAATTATCGCGGAATTGAGGCATTTTACTATGTAACGGGTACTCACGATATGCGGTTTTTAATTTATTTATAGCCGATATTTCGACCCATTACGGCATTAGTTCTACATTTTTGTTTTAGGATCAAATTGAATTCAAATTCCTCAAAAAAAATATTTATATTGTTACAGGATGTGGTCATCTTGGCGCACTTGGTGCGTGCTGCTGTGCGTGTGCGCGTGCGCAGCGGCGCAGCGCATTGACCAGGAGGCGATGCTGCCCGGACGTTCGCCACGCGTGCGTGACAGAGAGACCAAATCCGACGAGCCTACTTGCGACCAGCTTAAGGCTATGTGGAGGTTTGTACCTAACTTGTCTGAACGTATAACCCTTTGTGGTTCGATTCCGATGGCACCACGGCCACACCTATTTCTGCCTTATAACAGTAGTGTTAAACGCTACTGTGTTCTGGTTTGAAGGGTGTGGTAAGGGAGACATAATTTTCCGAGGCATTCCAGCTTAGTCCTCAGGGGTAGCGCCGCATCGGTGGCTGACCTCAGGTAGGAATATCTAATCCTATCTGTGGTTGAATACAGATGTTTATGGGCGGCATTAGCACTTACTTAGGTAGGAATATCTAATCCTAGCTGGGGTTGATTACAAATGTCCATGGGCGGCAGTAGCACTTACCATCAGGTGGACTGCATGCTCGTCTGCTACTCCTATTATACAAAAACAAAATCTTTTGTCGTTGAAGTAGCGAACATACAGTCCACGTGCTGGTGAGTGGCTACTGCCGCCCATGGACTGTGACGAGGTGAGATTATTCCTAAACTAAGGTCGGCCACATTAGCATTGCTACCCCTGTAGAATAAGTTGAAACTTTTGACAAGAACTCTGCAGCGCTTGACACTGCTGTGATTAGGCAGATATAGGTGTAAATACAAGTAAATTAACATTTAAAATTGTCTTAAAACGTAGCAAGCGTTTAACATTTATTTAAAAGAAAACAGCAAAATACCGGTATCACATAAAACCGTCGATTCTTCTTTTTATCCTACCTGTATTCTTCTTTGAAATTCCCATTTTAATCTTTTCAGTTCTTCTTCAAAGAGTTCTTTGTCTGAGGCTTATCTTGCAACTAATACCGTTGCATTAGAGGGTTAGAGGATTACGTTTCTCATTGTATCCGAGGCATACAGATCTCTAGGAAAATCTCTACCATTTTCTATTATTTGAATTATATCATAGGATTGAACCGAATGTAGGTCTTTTAAAGAATACAATAGGAATTATCAGAAACTCACATTTAGAGGAGCAAACGGGTTATTTTCGAAATAAATTTAAAATTTATAATTTCGAAATATATTTTTATAGATACATACCTATTATTATATTAAATGAGCAATATTTATTTTTTCCAAAGACTTTTTGGTGAATCTTAACATATGAGCCACGGTAACAAATACATCCGTTAATAACTACGTTATCATCTGTAATAGTTACGTCTTATTTTGTTACAATATCGTTTTATAACATAACACCAGTGCTACATAAGGTGCACTATACCAAAACAAGTGGCACTGTTAGCGTGGATGGAATTTTAGGCTTATTGAGTTCTTTTTTTATATATGTATAATATAAGAGTAGCAGACCACGGACATCTGTAATCAAAACCAGAAAGGATTAGGTATTCCTACCTGAGGTTGGTCACAGATGCGCCGCTACCCCTGAGGACTAAGCTGGAACGCCTCGGAAAAGTATGTCTTCCTTACCACACCCTTCGAACCAGAACACAGCACCCCTAATGTATGTAACGCTGCTGTTATAAGGCAGAAATAGAGGTAGCGGTGGTGACGCCGGACTCAAACCACAAAGGGTTCTACCACCTAATCTGCTTGTTGACAAAATAAATTCATAAAGCCAAACTCGAACGTTTTAATGCTTTTTAAGTTATTATATTTAGTTTTAACACGCTTTTATTAGCTTGGGTTGTATGTTTGTATGTAGGTATGTATGTACGTAACAGAGTAATGGAATATTTAAACCCGATTTATATCCACTTTTAATGTTCAGTTTAATTCAAAATTTTGAAAAATTATTAAAAACCGATGACAGTACACGATTTTAATAATTTTGTACCATTGTCCTCAGGATTAACGATTTTCGAGGCAATATTGTTCGAACGCCTTAGAGAAAGTTCATCGAAAAGTTACTAGATTGATTTTTAGTTTTGAAAAATAATAATGTTATTTCCCTATAACTCAAATGTACTGAAACATATGTATTATGCCATCTTGTAGAATGATTTTTAGGATTCCGTACTCAACGGGTAAAACGAAACCCTCCGCTCTCTGTTCGTGAGTCACAGGGCTTTATCTCTTAAACCGTAATAGATAGACACTTGATTTTTTTACAGACGATGCATAATGATGGTCGCTATAACAAGAAATCCTAAAAATTATTAAAATAAATATAGTTCAAAAAACTAAATAACACGCTTTTATGATAAAATCAACTAACTAATATCATAAAAGCATGTTTTTTAATTTTTGAACTATATTTTATTGTCATTAATATGTTTGTTATTGAAATTGACTATGTTAGTACATACATAATGTAACTCAAAGTTCATTTACATGTAATGGAGAATACCCACAAAACCGCCATATTCAAATTAAAATCATGTGGTTTTATATGAAATTAGTTCAGCCCTATACATTTAATTACTCGTACCTAACCACATAATTATATCCTACTCAAATTGAATCATTTTGAACCAATTACTTGCTATGGCTATATACAATTGACACCATTTTGGTTTTTAGTGAAGAAGCTTCAACTCTTCATGCTGGGTTCCCATGGTACAATACTTTAACAGTAGGAGTTCACATGATTCGACTCAAATAAACACCGCCCCGTCTGTTACAGAGGAAAATCATAATAATTCATAATTTATTTCTAATTAAATGTAATTAAAGTTGATGACCCCCGTGGCGGAGCGGTCACCATACTGGTCTGACGCGCAAAGGGTCCCGGGTTCGATCCCTGGCCAGACAGATATCTAAATGATGAATTTAGATTTCTGTTTCATGGTCTGGGTGTTTGTGTATTCGTCTAAGTGTTAGCCCATGGCACCCACGACACAGGGAATCCTAGTGGGGCTGTGAGTGTAGAAAGCGTTTAATGATAGAATGATCTGTTTCTTGATGTGCAATACAAGTCAAGTTTGTACAGTGTAATCATCAGGTAATCCGATAGTTGTAGAATAGACTCTGGTTATAATCAGCTAGTCAGTGGAACCAAAGAAGATATTATTACCCGACGATAATCTTTTCATTTTTTTTTACCTTCGGACTTAATAAATTTTATAACGTAATGGACACATACTTTAAATATTTTTAGATGAATCTACCTGACCATATTTAATTGGATCACGATTCATTCGGATAAGTCGAAATATCGGTATTAAATACAAAACACTTGAGAAACAGTTACATAAAAAAAATGTTTCAACAAAAAAATATTCGGCTCGTCTTTAAAATGTATTATTGTATAATATACCCCAAAAACAGAATAAACAACAACAAAACAAAACATTAAAAAGAAAACAATGCAGGAACTTAGCGAAAAAGAAATTAAGAACAAAGAAAAACTAAATCCTACTGTTTTACAAAAACTTTTCTTTTTCTTGGAAACTTAAGCTGCGGGTGTAGAAAAAATAACATTTCTTTTTGTTTCGTCTCAAAGGGAAAGATAGGGAAATTCCTGAAACATTTGGGAATAACAAGGGCTTTAATAGGGAAACCACCGGTGCAAGGGAAAGGGGAGGCTAATTCTAGTAGAACTTTGACTGCCATATCTAATAAGGATTTTGAAGGTGGTAGAACCCTTTGTGGTTCGACTCCGGTGGCACCACCGCCACACCTATTTCTACCTAATAACAGCAGTGTTAGGCGCTGCTGTGTTCCGGTTTGAAGAGTGTGGTAAGGGTGTCTCCCTTTTCCGAGGCGTTCCAGCTTAGTCCTCAGGGGTAGCGGCGCATTTGTGGCCGACCTCAGGTACGAATATGTAAGCCTATCTGGGGTTGGTTACCGATGTACATGGGCGGCAGTAGCCACTTACCATCAGGTGGACTGTATGCTCGTCTGCTACTCCTATATTATAAAAAAAAAATAATAAGCATAAAAAATCTTCTTTATAATAATGCAATCCACTTGATATTAAGTGGTTTTCTTACTTTAAGTAATTCAAGTTTCTAAGTATCTGAAGTCACAAAATATTGTTCAATTTTCTTCAACGGTACAATCCGTATGTTTCCAAGTAGACACCTCCTTTTATTTTACGATAATTGCCATTATACTCGTTCTATTAAACTATAGTAGTTACATATTATTAATTTCTTACAGTTACAATATTTATTAATTTCTTAAGAATCTTAATTGCTTAGATTTTTTTTAATTAGGCCTAGATTCCAGACCCGTTCTCATTATATGAAACGGCTTTATCTTAGACTTAAGATCATTCTTAATTGATCTTTGGTCAATATCAAAATCATAATTATTTCTTTACATTCCTAGCACACCCTTCTACCAATTACAATCACTGAAAATTCGATCTCTTTTAATTTGACGTTCGATTAAGTAATGTCAATTTAATTAGGATTTCTTAAAAACCTTGACAAAAATTTAACATAACAGTCAACAGATATTTATCGATTTTAACTTCGTCGCTTGAACAACTTTGTCCTAATTCAAAGTCCCTTTCAACACTTCAAAGTTATGAAACAAGGGAAAGTTAATTATTTCTTTATTAATTAAAAGGTCTTATTTGTTGTCGCGAGGTGCTTAAACTTTTCTCGTATTGAAATAATTTAATGTGCACTTCGAAATAATTGGAGCAATTTTAATGTAGTATGTTATAGGAGGGATGAAGGAACGATTTTATGAGGCATTCCAACTTAGGGCTAGCGAGAAATCTGTGACCTAATCTTATCTAAAGCTGATTACAGATTATTTAATAAAAAATAATCATTTGTTAAGTCTTACTATAAAAAACAATGTAGGTAATAAAACCACCAAATTTACGAAATCCCTTAATTTTAAGTACACTTCCACCAATGAATAATTACTATCGACCTCAAATGAAAACACAGTAGTAGTAGAAAAACTAACGTTGTACTTTTATTACGACCTTTTTTTTTCGAGGGGGAAACCCTCAAAAGGTACCCTGTGCCGCGGGAGCGGCACGGGGTTATGTGGGATTCTTAACCCGCCGTCCTCGGCGCTACGTAGAGGACTCTGGGATCTCCAGAGGAACGCAACCGGAGTCCTCTTAGCACGTTGCCCCATCAGGCTCCGCCCAGGTGAGCGTGACGCTCGCCACACCGTCTGGTATACACGACGGTATGCGACCACACATACCGCCGTCCTTCCCGGGGTCGCTAGCCGGGCGGTTCGAGCTCCCACTCTTGCCGCCCGCAACCCTGAAAGACACTTTTAGTCGCCTCTTACGACAAACAGGGGATACCGTAGTCCTATTCTGGTCCCGGAACTACAGGGACAACTTTTATTGAGACCTACTGAAGAAGTAACATTATATTTTGTTCTCCAGGTTCTCCAAGCGGCAGGCACGTGCCCCGGAGATAATGAACGAGGTGAACTCCTACCGCGATCCGCTGATGTACAACGAGTGGCCAGTCTACACTGCTATCCCTCGTGCTGCTCCGAGGTAAAACACCAGTACCCTTAGTTTCTAGGTTTCCGTACCCAAAGGGTAAAACGGAACCCTATTACTAAGACTTCGCTGTCTGTCCGTCTGTCACAGGGCTATATCTCCAGAACCGTAACAGATAGATACTTGATTTTTTACAGATGATGCATAACGGTGGCCGCTATAAATAAATACTGAGATAGGATTGAATTGAATTTCAATTATTATGAAAACAAACCCGACTGCTAATATACAGGGTGAGTTTTTCAAATAGGGAAAAAGTTATTTTAAATAAGTAATGATGCAGTTTTAGGTTTTCCTTTCAGCATTTTTTGCTAATCCTTATAGTTTCGGATTTGGCCCTGAAGACCTATTTGAAAAATTCACCCTGTATATAGCCTATGGTCAGTTCTACCATTTAGGAGAACGTAACGAAATCTCGAATGGGAAATACATACATAATACATAAGTACATATAAACATTACCATCCACAGTCGGATAAAAATCTTACTATTCTCTATAGCCAGAAATAAAACAATTTCACACCCACGCTACACTCACCGACCCTTTTTTGCGGGAAACTTTTTAAACGTACCCGGTGCCGTGGGACGTCACTGTTATGTGGGACTTTACCCACTAAGCACCCTCGGTGAACGTCAGCACTATGTACAGGACTCCAAGATCTACACCCACAGACCCACACTAGAATTTTCAGTAATATGAATACTATGAAGTAGTGACTAGTAGGAGTAAAATAAGCTTCCGTTTCTGACGGTCCGAGGTTCCAACGTAACCAACATGCAGTTCTAATTTTGTCTATTCCAAAACAGGTGACTTATGGTGCATTTATATTTACAAACATCTCACGTTGAAACAAGGACCGCGACAAAATAAAATAGTAGAGTTTCTATACAATTAAAGTATATACAGTCAGCTATAAAAGTAGATGAACACATTAAGGTTTAAAAATACCTATATACCCAAGTGTTCAGAAGTAGCTGTATAAAACTAGCACCATAATTTAAACGTCATAAAGTTTCAAAAGTAGATGAAAATTCCGGTGTCAAAGGTAGCAAAACAGTGACGTATCATAATAGCGACGTTAGCTATTTTTTCACATATCGGTGTTCAGCTACTTTTGACGCGTTAGTATTCATGGTGTTCAGCTATTTATGAACGATTTGATATTTTTTTAATCTTCATCTACTTATAGAGCTGACTGTACATCTTCCGTAACGTGACCGCGCAGACATAGCCCATGCCAGTTAAAAAACGGTATAGAAAAATAGGATTTTGTTTCATAACACACATTGAATGACTGCAGATATAAACGGAGACTTAAGCTTCAAATTTCAAAGAATATTCCTTTAAAGATTCTTTAAATAAATATCCATAGACTGTTCTATTTCAGTTACTTTCACCTCTGAAGCACCCACGCGATCTTACACAAAGAGGCTACTTTGTCACAGAAATAGGAACCGTGGAAAGAAGATAACGCGGTTTAATAACGCCTTTACTGAATGTAAAGGTTGTTGTAGATAGAACTATAAGAGAAGTAGCTATACCCGGGGTATTGTGTAATGTTATTGTTTGAAATTGAGGTAGCGTGAAGGATGTCAGGTAGTGATAGCCTAGTGGTTAAGAAACTCGGCCTCTCGATCGAGGGGACCGAGGCTCAAATCCAAGGCACCTCTGATTTTCGAAATTATGTGCGTATTAGAAATTAATTATCACTTGCTAAAACCGTGAAGGAAAACATCGTGAGGAAACATGCATACCTGAGAGATTAAAAAAAGAATTCTCAAAGGTATGTGAAGTCTACCAATACGCACTTGGCCAGCGCGGTGGACTATGGCCTAATCCTTCTCATTCTGAGAGGAGACCCGTGCCCAGCAGTGGGATAGTAATGGGTTGATAATGATGAATGAATGAGTGATGATAAATGAAGGATGTCAGGAGGAATATCACTATCGCCTTATATCTTATTAAAATGTAGCCAATGACCTTCTCTGAACCCTTGACAACGTGTTACCAAAATTTCATGAGAATCGGTTATGTATTAGAGGCTCAGGCCTTACACCACTCACGAGTGTGGCAAACACACAAATGAAGGTGGTGGAACCCTTTATGGTTAGACTCTGGCGGCACCACCGCAACAGTTATTTCTGCCTCATAACATCAGTGTGTTCGCTGCTGTGTTCTGGTTTGAAGGGTGTGGTAATGGAGATGTACCTTTCTGAGCCATTCCAGCTTAGTCCTCCGGGGTAGCACGTATTCGTGGCCAACCTCAGGTAGGAATATCTAATCCTACCTGGGGTTGATTACAGATGTCAATGGGCAGCAGTAGCCACTTACCATCAGGTGGACTGCGTGCTCGTCTGCTACTCCTATATTATAGAAAAAAAAACACATTAGCATTTATGATATTAGTTAGTATTTGCTCATATCCACAGTAAATATTTCCATTAATGAGCAAAATTAACAGTGTGTGCAGCCAATATCGCCAATATAGTGCATATACTCGTAGATACCCAATATTATATTAATTATCTATTAAAACATAACATACCTATCAATTAATTATTATGCTACGTGATCGAACATTCATATTCGTACTTTGGCTAACAAGCATTTAATTATCTAAATGTTATTTGCATATTAATTATGAACTACGTGACAAGGCATTAAATATCTGCGTGGTACAGGTGTCACCAAAGGTCATGTAGGTCTATCTGTCGGAGATCCGGATTCATTTCCATGTACGAAGCAAAGTAAGCCAGTTTAAGTTGTTGCGTCCTTTTTTTTTTAACGCGGAGAAATCCTCATGGATTCCCTTCCGCCCGGGGGAACAAAAGGGATATGTCGGACTCTTACCCACTAAAACTCCGCGGCGTTCCTCTGGACGCTCGACGCCGGGTCGCG
The DNA here is from genome assembly GCA_014595695.2 of Epargyreus clarus clarus. NCBI lineage: Eukaryota > Metazoa > Arthropoda > Insecta > Lepidoptera > Hesperiidae > Epargyreus > Epargyreus clarus. Next base: position 1,117,601 of record JACTTY020000076.1, read on the forward strand.
AGAAGCGTTAGCATTACATTCGCGACCCGGCAACGTCGGCCGGCGCTGGTGTTAACGCCAGCCACTTCCCGAGAGGGAGGGGCCTCTCTCAGTTATATTCCTCATGAGATGAGCGTGCGGAACGCACACACGACATCTCGAGCCCTAAAGACCGGAATTGGATTCCCCCGAATCCGCCTCCGTGGACTCAGGGAACGGGGAAAGAGCGGCTTTCGAAAGCCGCTCTACGGCGTCCCATGCGCCTGCGACGGACTGGCTGGGCAGATAGAGCTTCCCTGACCCTTTCCGCCGCCTCCTTGGCGAGCATTACTGCTTCGCAGAAGGAGCGCACCGCCTGCCACGACCTGTCACTTCCGACCATGGCGCGAACCACGGACAGGAGCGAGAGGTCGGTCCCCCAATACAGAGCTGAGCGCACTGCGCTCCGCACTCCACGCAGGAAGTTGTTGCGTCCTAAACCAACCTAACTTAACCTAACCTAACCAAAATATGGATTTTCGTCCGATATAAATTATTATTATTATAAACTCATACGCTTAAGTCCATATTTCTTTAATTTCGGACTTTTCTTTCCTCATTTTAATAGGACTTTAACTAATAGCAGAATGTTTCTGGGATAGATTTTACACATGTTTTTGCTGACTAAGTTGTGATTATAACTCTTCATTGCAAGGAAGCATTCCTGTCAATATTTCCTTACCGCTTGAAATCAGAGCACATCAACGTTATGTTGTTATTAAAAGATACAAATAGATGTGGCGCTGGTACCACCGTAGTTAAACTACAAAAGTTCTACCAAAAGGTACTTTAAAACGCTAATAAACGCTATAATAAACGCTTTCTACACTCACAGCCCCACACTAGGATTCCCTGTATTGTGGGTGCCATGGACACACACAGAGACAAATACACAAACACCCAGACCCAGAAACAGACACTTAAATTCATCATTTAGATATCTGTCTGACCGGGGATCGAACCCGGGACCAACTGCGCGTCAGACCGGTATGGTGACCGCTCTGCCACTCGGGTCGTCAACTTTATACGTGGACAACGTGGTACAGTTATGTAAGCGTATTTGAAATCTAAAATATCTACATTAGTATTTCAATGACGTCTGTTCATGCAAGCAGTTTCTCGCTTTTAATGCTTTTCAAATCAACCCTTTACAAAACTTTTTTAAATCAAGTCCCATTCTAATAATTGACTAAGTGCGAGCCGAACGCACACACTGAAGGTTCTGCACCACAACATTTTCCATTTTTTTCTGTTTTTAATTTATTATCATAGCAGGCATAGTAATAAAAGCATGGTGAAAATTTTAACTGTTTACCCATTACAGTTCCAGAGATAGAGCCCTTTGACAAACGGACAGGCAACGGAGGCTTAGTAATAGGGTTCCATTTTTACCCTTAGCGTATATAACGCAAAAAATGCTCGTACGTAGAGCATTTTTGGGTTAACAGTATTTCAAGGTCATCAAAAAAGACTTCATCACCACGTCAATATCGAGGCGATCCAGCTCCTCGATACAACGGACCTAGTGAGAAGACTCAAACGGACTAAACCCTTTGAGCTTGTCACATGACACAGTGTAGTGTTAGTGAAGTAGTGATAAGTGAACATTATAGAACACAAGAACAATGTGTCTACTCCCTTATGTGTTAAAACTAAGAAGTGCAGTGTCAGAGGACGCCACCTTCATTATATGATTATTTAGCAGTTTAAGTTAGCGTAGAATTACTCATTAGTCTTAAATTAGGCTAGATCGTAATTAATATAAAGTACCTATTACTCACTTGGTACTTTATACAAACAAAAAAAAAGTATTTTACCTAACATAATATTAATGTTTTGTTCACAGATTCCGTTACCAATACCCCACGATTCCCCGCGAGGCGTACGGTCGCGTGGTCACTAAGGCTCCACCCAACGTCATCCGGACTCCTGACTACGGCGAGGTAATTCAAATTCAATCCAAATTCAAGTAGCTTCAGAACTTGTTGAAGCCACGCCTTCACTAGATTTACGAGGTCGGAACTATTGCATTTATTTTCTCGTAGCATCTCCCATCTCGTATTTTAAGAGCGGACCTTTTAAAACATCCACATATGTGTTTTAACTTCAGACTTCAACAATATTCAGTAACAACAATATTATTCAACAATAAAAAAAATGTTACAATCATTCTACAGAATTTTAATCCCTCGAGAGTTGATATGTAAGAAAGCAGATAGCCGTTCATCCTTGATATTTAAACTATCTCCATATTAAATTTCAAGAAAATCGGTCGAGACAGTACTCATTAAGTAGCAATCGAAAAGTTGTCGTCGGAAATATATGAACCACTATCCTGTACTGTAGGAAGGATAAAGCTGTAAACTTCGCAATAATAAGCACGTGCACGTGCTTTTAAGTGGGCCAAAGAAGTCCTGCCACAATTATGCAATATATTTACGAAATACTCTGAGTCGTCTGTTCGAAAAGCGTCACGTGTCTACAAATTTATTTGGAATTCGGCTCCTGATCAAATTTGTTCTACTAATATTGATACTAGTATAAAACTGGGTTTTCTGTTTGTTCGCGTCTCACATTAAACTACAGGATTTATCTAGTTTTATTTTTAGTAGTGTTTAGTAGTAGTAGTGTTTAAAAAACATTGAACATTAAAAAATATATAATTTAGCTGTTTTCAAACAAGATCCTGGATTATGAGAAACTGCCATGTAAGACTATATAGTCTTTGATATAAAGGGGTCAATTTTTTTTTATCTTACTATAGGCTTGCGTTTGGCTGCAAAGTTACCTGATGTTAAGTGAGATGCAGCCTTGGGTAAAACACGCTTGCCTAGAAGTAGCCTATTCACCCTTGACTTGAACAATCCCAGGTCGTATGTATCGGGAAACAACGAAGGCGGGAGTGTGTTCCAATTTTTGGCGGTTCGCAGCAGGAATGAGTTGCTATAACGCTTAGTCCGCACAAGAGGAATATCAACCAAATATTGATGGTATCCCGCGGTTCGTCTAGATGTCCGATGATGAAAAAGGGGCGGCAGGAATTAAGTTGTGAAGTTCAGACGCACAAGTTCAAGTTCAAGTTTTAACTGTGCTATTCAAGTAGATGCCATGATATAGAATATTAGCTTGTAACAAAAGGGTTACAATGACATTGTTTATATACGCGATAGTATTGATTTATATGAGATTGGGATAACAAAGCTTGCAGTCCACCTAATATACGGTAACAGTTTATATTACGGTCATTGGAGACACACCCGTCCGACATTTGAACTTAGTCCTCAGGGAAAGCATGAGACACATACGTTGTGGTAGGATAAATAGTATGAATGAACAGGATGGTAATAGTAGGTAAATCATGTCTGGAATTGATTACAGATGTTCATGAGCAGCAGTAGCCACTTACCACTTAACTTTATATAGAATGCATTCTACCTAGATACGATACAGAAGCTTATGAGTTATATCCCCTAAAGTGAACCATGAGTCACCAGTAGCCTTACCATGAGTTTTTACGTTTAGACAAATATGACTGTTTTGGTTGTCCATACAAATTCCAATCAGCGCCCGTAACGGATTGTATCAGAACTATAGTTTCAGTAACGTAACAACATTAAATGTCTAAATTGACAAAATGGCGCTGTATGTTTTGTCTCTCTTTTTGCGATCATGTGAGGCAGACAAAAAGACTTGAGCACTTACTTATTGTTACATTTACTCAGTCTTCTGAAGCAAAGGGAACAGAATAATGGATTGAGTAAACGTAACGTAAAATTGTGGGATGTTTTGAAAACTCATGATAACGGTACAGTAAGCGAAGTCACGAGCACAAACTAGTGAAGGGCCTTGCAGCTCCGATATCGACCTACAACGTGAAGTCAATCGTCCGCGAACAAACTTTTGTTTTTCACAACTTCGGGGAATTCGCCGTTCAAGTTGCCAATTACAACATGCCTTATTTCATGGGAATCTTGGAGTTTGAACGGCTTCGTGTTATCTATAAATATTATCAAGGTTGTCAGATCAAGGGCGATTTGAAAGTGAAATTGCTCAGTGGAAATTGTTTTCACGTTCATTTGAAATTCCGAACGAGTTATGAACAAATAATAATTTGAAAGTGATAGCCTAGTGGTTAAGAAACTCGGCCTCTCGATCGAGGGGTCCGAGGTTCAAATCCCAGGCACCTCTGATTTTTCAAAGTTATGTGCGTATTAGACATTAGATTTCACTTAGAGTGATTGTCACTTGCTAAACGAAAAAAAAAAAAAGAAATCTCGAAGGTATGTGAAGTCTATCAATACGCACTTGGCCAGCGCGGTGGACTATGGCCTAACCCTTTTTACTCTGCGAGGAGACCCGTGCCCAGCAGTGGGACAATAATGGGTTGATGATGAATAATTTGAAAAACAATAACTTGACACCGAATGAGAATTGTATAGACGTTACGGCCCGAGTCAAACATGCTTCTTTTGGAATTTTCGACTCCGGCGGCACCACCGCCACACCTATTTCTGTGAAGGGGGTATAACCTTCTGGGGTTCGACAACAACTTCACCAAACCCACCGCCATCGTGTGTAGGGTGTGATAAGGGAGACATAGTTTTCTGAGACATTCCAGCTTAGTCCTCAGGGGTATCAGCGCATCTATGGCCTACCTCATACTAAACATTGTCAAATTTCGTTCTTTAGTTCTAAAATCTTTTCCTAAAATAAAAATATGCCCTCTTTGACAATCGGGTAAAACAAAGCGCTCATAAACATTAGTAATGAAACGCTTACAAACAATATCGTTGAATCGGCTATTCATTCGTTCTTTCGTACACGAATGAATGAAAAACACGTGGGCGTTCAAAGCCGTCTGTAACAGTAAAAGAAATGGCGATTTTACACTCAAACTTTGCAAACAAAGGAATGAGAACGAAATAATAGGACAAAGGGATTTGAAGCACTTCACTGACTGTTATATTTTTAAAACGGAACGGAGTTATAGAAAATAGATTGTCAAAAAGATAAAATACTTTGCTGCTTAATTACGTTGAAATAAGAAAAATAAAATCACCTGCAACTGAATGTAGAATTTTACCAAATATAACATCCGTTCTACGAAATGGCTAAAATGCTACACAATATACACAGATCCTACTAAATTTCTCGCTATTGTGTATTTATTCCATCCTGTATCGTGGTCATATACATTAACTTATTTAAAAACTTTTAGAAATAGAAATGACGCGGTCGATTCTTAGACTGTAAATATGTATAATAGATACAAACTAGCTAACCCGGCGAACGTTGTGTTGCCATACAAATAAAAAAATGTTAAGAGTGAACAACCCTTATCCTTTAGGGGTATAAAAAAAGGATAGTAGCCGATTCTCAGACCTACTGAATATGCATATAAAATTTGGTGAAAATCGGTAGTCGTTTCGGAGGGGTACGGTAACTAACATTGTGACACGAGAATTTTATAATTATATAAGAGATTAAACATAATTAGTTCTGCAATAAACTTGTATTGAAGATACAAAAACTTGTACTGAAATAGTATAACTATTTCAGTGACTCTCATATCGGCCCTGTGGCGCAATGGATAACGCGTCTGACTACGGATCAGAAGATTCCAGGTTCGAATCCTGGCAGGGTCGTACAATTGCTAGATAGTCCTTTTTTAATTTTATTATTATTTTTTTGAAATAAAACAATAATGATAATTTAGAAAAAATAATACACAGAAAGTTTATATATTCTTTATTTAATAATAATAATTTAACGATATTAATATTTGTTTATATATGTTTAGTGTTAATAAATAATTTATATATTAAAAAATATATATATTATTGTTCCTACAAAAATATAAACAAACATTCACCCCTTACTAAACTTCCAACCCTTTCTTCAATTTAAACCATTTCTTACTCCTCATGTCACTACATGTAACTTCACTTCATATGACTTAGTACTATTTACCAAAGTACAAGTCTTACAAACACAAATTATCTTATTTCATAATCGTGAGAGCAATAATACAATCTTGTATATAAAAATATATAGCAGAAGTAACCGAAAATAATCGACATAAATTGATTTTGGAAAAAAAATTGAAAACTCAAAGGCTCCGATAACCATGACCAGGTAGTCTGTTTATAGATAGCTAGTTTTCCCCCGCAGCTTCGCCCGCGTTTAAAAGAAAATAGTATAACATAGTAACATACATAAAACTGAAAATTCGTACCTTCAACTTTGCTAAAGATCATCACTTGATTAAATGCATAGTTTACGACTCAATCCTTATTAATATCGATTAAAATAATCGATGTTTTGGGTCCAAAAGATCGATTCTCCGATTGATCGATCTTAGATCGCCATCCATAATTCCCGTGGGATTTCCGGGATAAAAACTATCCTATGTCCTTTCTTGGGTCTCAGACTATATTTGTACAAAATTTCATTAAAATCGGTTCAGAGGCTTAGGCGTACAAAAGAGACAACCAGGCAGACATACAGAGTTACTTTCGGATTAGACAAAATATTAGTAAGGGTTTGCAAACGTGCTTCCAGTCCACGTGATTATGAGTAGCCACTGTCACCCATGGACAATCGTGACCAACTTCATATAGAACGGGTCTGATCACAGCCAGCATCCATACCCTTCGAACGAAACGCAGAACTTCTTCACATTAGAAAAGGATATGGCGGTACATACTACCTGCCCGTTCAAACTACCCAATTTCAAGATATATTAAAATAGAAAAAATGCTGTCCATGGACGACATTGGCAATTTACTGGACACAATCATTTGTTACTTCTATATTATATATAATCGTCGTGAACCCATTACTGTCCCATTGCTGGGCATGGGTCTCCTCGCAGAATGACAAGAATAATGCCATAGCCCACCGCGCTGGCCAAGTGCGTATTTGTACATTTTACATACCCTTGAAAACATTTTTTGGGATCTCTCTGGTATGCGGGTTTCCTCACGATGTTTTCCTTCACCGTAAAAGAGAGTGATAATTAATTTCTAATACCATATTACTTTTCCATCGGAAATCAGAGGTGCCTAGGACTCTTATTTCGGACCTTTCGATCGCAACACAACGTTTCAACCTGCCCCATATTTTATTTTATAATACTTAATAACCATTGCATAAACCGTATTATAACAAAATAAATAATGAGAATGTTTCCGCAGATGTTTGGAATGTTGAACGTGCCACACCCCTCCGGCAAGATCCTGCGGTACTCTGGACCCTCACGCCCCCGAGGACCTACCTTCATGGTGCCTCCCCAACGCGACAGGTATGCTAACAGTATCTTTATAATTCGCAAGAAACGTAGCCACGTTAACAATCTTACTTGCAGAATTTGTGCTTGAATATTTTCTTATAAAAAAAGGGTTTCGAAATCCACCAATCTGCCTTAACCACATGATTTTAATATGGTTTCAATAAGAGTTAAAACATTTTTAGAAAAAGAAGATTTCACTGCAACTACACCTATATCAAAAAGGGGTAAAAAATCTATTCTTCAATAAAATAAAAACTTTAATAATGATTGAATTTTAAAGATCCATTAAAATGACGTCTATCACGCCAGGGTAGTGGCAAGTTTATCTGTGTGGAATGCTGCAGCGGCTTTATTTCACTTTTGGTGTACTAATAAAAGTATGTTATCCCAGGTTCGAAGCCCTGAAGAAACTGATTCGTCAAGAACACGTCCGTGAGCTGCAAAGAAAGTATGAAACTGAACAGAAACAGGAACTGAAGGAGATCGCAGCTGGACGCGGGTAAGAGACGAAAATCTGACAAATTTTACATATGGTTGGTAAAACTCTAGGCAGTTCGTCTGCGATTGTCCCTGTATTTTTGGGACCAAAATGGGGCTACAGTAGAATAAATGAATGAGGCGACTAAAAGGGGGCTTCCGGGGTATCGGGTGGTAAGAGTGGGAGCTGGAATCGCCCGTAAAGCGACGGCGGACGGCGATTAGGACGGCGTACACACCAGAGGATGTGGTAAGCTTTATGCTCACCAGGGTGAAGCCTATCGGAGCAACACGCTAAGAGGACTCCGGTTGCAGGCCTTTTTAGATCCCGGAGTATTCATCGCAGGGTCGATGACGATCACCGAGGAGGTTTCCCTCTCGTCAACAAAAACAAGTTCGACTGCGATGACCACAAGTATACTTAGAGTAACTTTCGAAAAATCAGAGGCTTTGGAAGGGAACATGACACCAAATTTGGGTCACGGCTTAATTTTAATGAAACATCTTTCAATAATCACCAATTTACCCAGAGAGATAGGTAAATGGTCATATTATTATGTTAATAAGTGGATTACCTTACCACACGATTCGAATGATTCGAATCTATATCTTTCTGAGTATATCTTCTTGAAAATTCTTTAGTTCTTTCAAAATGCGTTAATTTTTCTCATAATATAACCCAAAAAAATCTTTTTACTCAGTATTATTGTAAAGCAAATAATAAAATAAGGCTAAATATATCCCAATTGTAGGTAAATAAACTCGGTGATCCAAAAACGATCCGTAGGCAGTTCTGGGAATGGGCCCTTTGTTCAGGATTCATTGAATTATTTGTCTTGTATACAAACGAAATTTAGCTTCTAAGAATACTCAGTTTGATGTAATATCTATTTTTGCTATTAGCTAGGAGTTTACTGTGAAATATATGAAATACTCATTAATCTTTCATAGGAATCGTTTCAATTTAGTTTTCGGGCGGTTTACATTTTGCGAGTTCGATTTACTTCTTCAGAATTTGAGGAATATATCAATAATACATATTAAATTCTGATAAAACTCCAATTTCCCCTCTTACTCCCTTCTTAGTCCAATCCCTGTAACGGCAGAGTAGGTGCTACCTATGTTGAGATTTTAGCAATTTGGTAGAAAAGTTACTTGCGTGAGACGTTCCAACAGAGATGATGCCACAGGATCCTGAATCACGCCATTTTTCTCAAAATATCTTTAACAAGTTACGAACTGTGACTCTTCTGAACTTATGAACTGTGCCGATCTTCCGGCATCACCTAACCAAACAAAAAGTCTCACGTTATCAATCCTTAAGGATTGCCATCGACCTCAGATAGAACTCCAATCTTTTGAAATTGTCCTCAGATAGGTGAAACTTTTATCCTATTCGGTGTTTAGATGTGTAAGATCACTTACCATCAAACTCTTATTCTTCAATTGTATATCAGGAAAACGGAAAAGTAGTCAAAATTGTGTTTGCTGGCGAAAACTAATTAAATACATGTTGAATGTTGAATGCTAATCAACGAAATAATTTCCATCGTTTTCTAACGGTGACAAATCGTTCATAGCATCACATTCCATCACAATAATTAACTAACGTAGGAAGATAATTGTCTCTTTTAATTCAAATAACAACATTACCTTAACCTATACTCGTATAACCTTAGGTATCTAACCTTTCGAGAACAATAGATGTAGCCTTGTAGACCTTACTTAGATACGGGGAATATATTTTATTGCGTGGGCTACATTTAATTTATTTTAAAGGATAGGGTACGAAGGTTGGGTTTAAATGCTAACGCTGTAGAATTTTAATTAAAGAGCAATTAATTTACTATAAACATGTTTATGTTGTATGTTGTACAGTTTAGTTGTTGTATGTCATAGTGATATGATATCTAGTCCTAACTGCTATCTAAATATATATAACTCACAGGTGACTGACTGACATAGTGATCTATCAACGCACAGCCCAAACCACTGGACGGATCGGACTAAAATTTGGCATGCAGGTAGATGTTATGACGTAGGCATCCACTAAGAAAGGATTTTAATCAATTCTACCCCCAAGGGGATAAAATAGGGGATGAAAATATTACTTCGTAACGCGAGCCAAGCCGCGGGCAAAAGCTCGTTTTTCTATATAGTAGCAATAACCCGGACATAGGGAGGAAAGTATCGTCAACGACGTATTACCAATTGGTGATAAGTCGTTCCGAAATATTAATGTCAAACGACACTATCAGTGTGGAGCGGGATAATAGATTTTTATAAAAAAATGTCTCTTTAGTTTAAACAAATTATTGCTTTAAAAACATAATGTTTTATAATTAGAAGTTCTAGCAAATACTAGAAAACATATTCCCATTGGCTGTTGGCTTAAATAAAAATATTACACGTTTATAGTTTCTGACGGTTCAAAGCTCACAAAAAGCTGCGTGAGCTTTACTCGCCTACATATATTCAAAGCTCTTACCATTAGCATCCTACGCCTCCTTGCGAAACATAATCCGCCAACACTTCAGTACTAACTAACACAGTTATCACTTAGTTCCACCGGTGTTATTTTAGGAAAATGTTATACTTGGAACTTTCAGGGATCAACTAAACTACTTGAAACATTTAAAGAGATGAACTAAATTTAGAATACTTAGAATAAAGTTGCTTTTGTGGGTAGGTAGTTGGGGACAGTATGATATTATTTTGGAGGGTAGGACAAACCTGATTATTTTGGGCCTAACAGAAACATTCCAATTGAGTGCTCAAGGATAGCATATAAGGCTAATGTTGACGACCCGCGTGGCGGAGCGGTCACCATGCTGGTCTGACGCGCAGAGGGTCCCGGGTTCGATCTCCGGCCAGACGGATTTCTAATGATGAATTTAGATTTCTGTTTCTGGGTCTGGGTGTTTGTGTATTTTGTCTCTGTGTGTGTCCGTAGCACCCACGACACAGGGAATCCTAGTGTGGGGCTGTGAGTGTAGAAAGCGTCTAAAGCGTCTATGAGTTTTTACGATTAACAAAAATGACTGTTTTGTACTTTTTGAGTTACCTTACCCATAAAAGGAGAAAGAGAACGGACGGGCAATCGTGATGTTATCGTATTCCCCCCATGTTCGCATGTATTCGGCGAGTATATAAATTTGTCATGAGAAACAAGAATTGCTAACAGGATAATTAGGAGCTTCTGCCACAACTATGTATAAACCTCTGCAAAAGTGAAAATTGGAGTCTTACAGACAAGCTTCTTCGAAATGTACGATTTTCCCGAAATATCTAAACGAAAACATATTTGTATGAACGATATTTTAAGAGCAAACCACTAAGTTAATGAGATGACGAGATATTACATTTTTCGAGAATTTAACGTTTTGCTGATTCCGAAACCGTGGGAACGTGCCTTATTTTTGAAAACGAAATACATTTGGGCGTAATAAAATTGTCTGGTAAAACGGAGGGCGAAGCATGTACATAACTGTGTAAGTTAGGGTTGTCACACGTCTCGATTTAACGGGGTTATTACAAACTTAAATAAATATTTTTTTTAAACTGTTTTATCCTGGCAAATGTTCGTTAAGAAATTTATCATGCGAGTAATTTTAATTTTTTTCTACAAATTTAACAAAATATGAAGTTGGCCACTTATAAAAATTAAATATTTAAATTTATTAATGTTATACGGAATTTTATATCTATACAAAAATGAGTAACATCGTGATCTTGAATTTTGAGTAGGAAATTTTATAACACTATTTTAAATGCTTTAATGTTCAGGAAGCTTAGGTTTAAGACATTTAGGTCTTCATTAAAGATTTTACGAAAAGAAATGATTTTTACAAGATATTTTAGGTATTTTAGGGAAAGACCGCAAAATATTACCTTCCTCTTTCATTTCATTTTGTGACAACCCTAGCTAAGAAGGAATGTCGGATTACTTTTTTTCCTTTTAAAACGCTTTTAATTTTCTTGCTAAAGTACGTGTTGGTGGGAATTAAGGTGAAGAACGGTTTCGCCACGTTGCGGACTCGTTGAGTTAGAAATTTCTTAAGAGTTTTTGAGGAATTAGATGGGAAAAAAGAAAATACTGAAGAATTTCATACTTTTTTCAAATTCGCCTTTAATATTGAATAAGATTTGCTTCACCGTTATAGCAAGTTATAATTAATATCTAACACGAATATAACGTGACAGGGATTCAAACCTCGGACCCCCTGGTTCAGAGACCAAGTTTCGTTGCATTGTTATCCACCAATGCTATACACTAAACACACACACCTGTATCTATATCTATTCTATAAAATGTTTACGCGATATTTGTAAGACAATAACATGTCGCGTAGGCAGCTGATTCAATTTTCCAGTTCATTTGCAACGAACGAATATCAGATCCGTGGATCAGCTCGAGCGAGCGTCGCTAATCTGTTTAACTCGGGGTAAGAGGCAATATAAAACAATACGCATTACTCATATTATGCGTATTATATAGCTAATAAGTATTTAATACAAGAATTTGAAACATTGTTTGAAATGTTCGAATACAAAATAATACGGTCCAAAGTGTTTTTACTATTATGCAATTACCCAGTGTTGCCCGATTAGGTTTGCTTAGAAGCCTACGTTACAGTATAGGTAACTTTTATAAAAGTGTCAATTATAATAAAATGTGTCTTGAGTATAACTTTTTATGTATTTGTTATTTTATCATTTTTCTTTAATACAAATAGCGAGATTGTCTTTAATTTTAAGGTCCATGCTTCAGTCCACAACTTAATCTTAACATAAAGTTCCCATACAGAGGAGATGAGTACTTCACGTGAGGAAAGTTTTGTCATAGTCACCTCACTTAATAATCAGCAAGATACTACTACCAATCAACTAAACTCAATCTCTTATCTTCTAGACATCTCACGCTTTAATCATCTATGAAAATGTGACTGTGGGGACGTTATGATGTATCAATATTACAAGACTGTTTATTTCAGAGGTGACGACTACATGTACGGAAGCTACGGCGAGCAGGAGCCCCGTGGTCTGCAGCCTCTGCAAATGGAGTACCCTGCTGACGAGCCCGCCACCAGACATAGCAAGTGAGTATACCAACAAAATATCAACCACGCTGTATGGCATCATGTCTTGGCTAAAGGATATCTCCCGCCAGGCTCGGTGATCATGCCCAGGGAGCGGGCGTGTTCCGAGTCCCGGTTCGGAGCTTGTATATATGCAAGATGTTATGAAAACTTCGAAAGCGTGATTCAGAAATGTGTAGCGCCATCTCTTGACAAGTTGCGGGAAGTATCCACATGTCGTTTCATGTAATGGATGTAGAAGCATGGAGGTTTAAGTAGTATATCGATTGGCTTCATCATCATCATCACTTCAGCCTTAATCGTTCCATTGCTGGACATAGGCCTCCCCTAAGGTGTGCCACAAAATTCGGTCCTCCGCTGCTCTCATGCAGCCACTACCACCAGTCCTCTTAAGGTCGTCGCGGTCGATTAGCTTGGATACTAACAATCCACATTATTAGTTATAACAACATAAGGTATATTTAAAGTATACGACTATAAGACTATTTTCGGATATATAATATAGGTACGTTTTAAGGAATGCATGGAGCTGTCTTTGCGAATTTTAATAAGTAGATACACCTAATTAAATCTATAATTGATAATAATCTAAAACAATACGTCTTACTTAAATTGTACATACAAAATAAATTTGAATATAAAATTGTAATACAATCTAAATTGAAATCGGACTGCACGATGAAAATAAATGAGGCCATTTACATGTTTAGTCTTCAGAGTTTCCAGTGAAGTGAATGAATGATTCATTTCTTTGAATCAAGTGTAAAAGTGTAGTTAACTGTACAGAATTAACTTGAACAATGCAATTTTCAAACAAAGTGTGAAGTGTTAAATGGTTGGTTTTCTAAAGAATTGTTCAAGTTTCCGTGAACGTACCTTTAAAGTAACTTGTCTGATATTGTACGCGTAAAAGATGTGCCGACATAGCTCTCAAAAAAAGCAAGCTGAACTGGCAATGGGCTGGCACATAGATCGAAGGATAGATAACCTATGGGGTAGGAAGGCCCTCGAATGGAGACCACGTCTCGGCAAAAGGAGCACAAGCGGCCCCCGACCAGGTGGATGATCTGAAGCGGACGGCGGGTAATCGCTCGATTCAGACGACTCAAGACCTGCCGGAGTGGCGCAGATTACGGAAGGCCTATGTCCAGCAGTGGACTCTTAAAGGCTGATGGATGGATGGATGAAAGATGTACGATGAGCATTTTTTTAAAATGAAGTAGAATTGAACTTTTTTTTTTATATAATAATATAAGGGTAGCAGACGATCATGCAGTCCACCTGATGGTAAGTGGCTTCTGCCGCCCATGGACATCTGTAATCAACCCCAGATAGTATTAGATATTCCTACCTGAGGTCGGCCACAGATGCGCCGCTACCCCTGAGGACTAAGCTGGAACGCCTCGGAAAAGTCTGTCTCCCTTACCACACCCTTCAAACCGGAACACAGCAGCGCCTAACACTGCTGTTATAAGGTAGAAATAGGTGTGGCGGTGGTGCCGCCGGAGTCGAACCACAAAGGGTTCTACCACCTTCTAGGGAACTTGAAGTATAGTTGATGTTAAATGGCCACGACCATCCATGGGCATCTATGCGTAATAGTATTCCGAAAAGTATTCGAAGCCCTAAGAATATATTGGTTGTACCTTACCACATGTTTCAAACCAGGATACACAAAATATTGTTCTAACTTTACCTTTCGATTAGTCTTACTGGAGCTGCTCCGCCCATGATTCTATGCCTCGTTTATTATTATAAGTATTAAGTTAGTACACCTGTTTACTGTACTGTACGCCTCTGATACACCATATTTCAGTGGTGGCGTCGGTCCAAATATAACTGCAAAAAGTTCTTTTTTTTATTTGATTTAATCATGAAATTTTCGAAAATATTCTGTAAGTGCCAAAAATGTATACAAGACTCTGTTCTAGTTTGACTCGGTTATCGTCGTTAGCATACGATGAAACAGTTACCTTAGTCCCTTAGCCCGTGGCTTTTCTTTAGTTCCTAGTATTTCCAGCTCATTGTTGAAGGCAATTATGATTTATGTTCAAGTCATTGACCGCATTAATTGAAAAGTTTTGGTGTTCTTTCATAAGATAATTATTTCTTAAGGTTATGTCTGATTGTTTACAAGAAGAAAATTAGGATTTATGACTTTATTTATAGGTCATAGCTACTAACAAAAGATACTTCATTTCTGAGAGTAGCTTTGTTCTTAATTTGACAGTCTAAATGATTTTTTGTACATCATGAATATAATAACCATGTAATTTTGATTGAGAGACAAATAAGATAAATGATTAAAGATCACTCATTATTAGATTGCTAAAACCAACATTTAATAATTTCGTACATCGTTTATCGGATTTGTTGTTTTTCAAGCTTTTACACTAAGCAGGCGGTAATTATACAATTGGTCATTAAAAATATCGTAAATAAAATATGTCCCAATTAACTTTCCCACTAATTTTTCAACACAAATTATATCTACATGATTTCTATGTTATCCGTGTTGCAGGAAGCCCCCGAGCGCCAGCCGCCAGTTCTCCCGCTACTCCGACGTGATGCTGCCCCCCGCGCGGCGCACCATCTACCACCCCTACTTCGACTACGTCGCCCCCGAGTACCTCCCCGTCGCCTACTGAACGACCGAGAGCACTCAGCACGCTCTAGACCTCTAGACGTACCTTCGCGGACACAGCAACTATATCAATAACAGTCATATCGAAAGCATATCCAAGCTTTCGCCTGCGAGCTTTCCAAGCGCTATCTACCTGCAATATTTTTATACTTAAACTGAGGTTTTCTCTGTAGATACGCTCTTTTTAACCCATTTTGAATAATTGCATTGTATTTTTATAGATTTAAGGATTTAATAGGTGAATTTCTTGAATTTTTGTACCCAAAGCGCTAGGTTTTGGGCTAGTAATAATTCCGAGACAATAACATTATTCGTATACAAAAAGATCAATTATACATCCCGTCAATTGCTACGACGATGAATTGGACAATAATGGATAAATAAACAATAAATGTTAGTGTGTTACGATTCGATGTTTACTAGTGTTAAGAGCGTAGAACCGTGACCGCTTCTGGAAATTGCTGAAGTTAAATCACTTTTCTTTGATATTTCTCTTTATATGCGGAATATTAAAATACTTGGCGTCGGTTACGCAGTGGGGAAGTTTTTTTATTAATGTTAGACGGAGCACGCCCGGATACGTGGTGCCAAGGATTATATCATCGCGTACGGACGAAGTAATCGAATAAAGTCCGTGATAAGGCCGTACAATAAAGCTGAATAATACTTAAATTCCATGTCCCAATACATGAAATTACGGAGTTGACAGTCTCATCTGTATAACGAGGTATTAACCCTGTTATACTGAATATAATGGCATATTATGAAACCCTAACGGACCCGGCAGACGTGCTACTTTTGACATCAGTGTTTTGGCGATTGTACACAAGCTGGGTTTACGAAATACTGTGCTAGGTAGGATATCGAAAAAGCAGGTTATAACAAGCAGTTAGCATATTACATTCAGTTGTAGAATTGAGAGCCCAAAAGTAGATGCGAACGGCGCTCAAACATGTGCAGGATATAACATCTGTTTGCCACATCTAACTTCTGAAAAAGCTAAATTTTCGATCGATTTTAACAGTAGCATATCTGCTGAAGTTCTGGAAGAAAATAAATAACGTGTAACCCTAAGTAGCACTAAGCTTGCTACAGCAGTAAACATATCATAACTTGAACGTGACATGATATTAGGTGTGATGGATCTTCCAATGAAAGGACAGTAAATATTTTCTAATTAGGAACTCATCACTTACTATGAGTAACTACCCATATTCCCTTAAATATCAGGAAATATCTGCGACGTCAATACTTAATACCAATCATTTGATTGACAGATTTATCAATGGATAAGTATAAATATATTTAGGACTAATGTCCTCAAGCTAGTCACTATGTTAAGCAAATACGAATACAGCTCTAAAGAATCAAAGAGTTAAATGACCTGTTTGCTATTGAAAAAATATTTAGGACTGAGCTATTTAACCTATCAATTTTTTGAAACGGATGAAATACACAATCTCTGGTGGTAAAAACATGAAATGTAATGTAGACTCGCGAGCATCAGTTAAAGTAAGTTGAAACTAACGACTTATCATTGGAAGACAAATCTATAAAAAATAGTCATATTGTTAATAGACGTTGCTATAAAACATGCAAAAAGAGTAAAGTCTTTTGCACTTATGTTACATGATGTCAAGTCATGAAAATGTCGAGTGTCGAAACACCGCGTAAGAACTTTCACTTTAAAATTAAAGTTACATGCTTAAAAATAACCTCTTTTGGATTCACAGCAAAAACCTTTGAATACCAAAGCATCTGGAGGAATATAACATCCCTCGTCGTTTTCCACCCTTCCTCCATCGCACCACTTGCCTAAGGGCAAGGTTTCATTTACACGGTGGACACGTGATGGTCCTTCGCGATTTAGTCCGCATTCCTTAGTCTGCGTTCGTACATACGAACTATGGAAAGAATTCCTCACAAAGCATTCTCGAAACAGCGTTTCAAGACAGGACGGAGACAAAAGGTTTTCAAAAACTTGTCAAAAGTATTTTGCTTCAAAAACCGACGACTGGCATATGTCCAGTCTACAGTAACTACTTTCGATCTGGCGCTCCATGTGCTTTACCGCTGTTTGGTACTAAAAAGAAAAAAATGTGAAATAGGCTTCTGATAAAATCGACAATTCTGATGGAATAAATGATTGTTATCATCATTAGCTGAGTAGACCAATTGGCCCTACAAATAAAACACAACAGTTGATACTCGATTAAAGCAACTAAATACTCAGTCCTAAATATTTCTATGAAACCAATATCGGTGAATGTACTTAACTTTTAATTATACATTCCATTAAGATTATTTCGTTTAAGTGTATTTTCTTTGTATATTGTATAAACAGACAATATTAACTTTTTTATTATTATACACCAACATAAGTTAATTAAAATTTACTTATATTAAAATATTTATATGTATTTCATGTTAAAATTTATGAAATTGTGACAATAATGATAAATGATATTGACAATAAATAATTATGAATGGTTATGCCGTGTCGATTTATTGAATCGCTCGAAAAATTATCGCATACAATTTCGTACTAAGTAAAATGTTTTTCAAAATTATAAAGTATTATCTGCTTAACTTTTATGTAATTATGACAATAATGTTATATACAAAATATTGACAATAAATATATACATGATTCTAACTTCAATGTTTTATGAAATCGATCAAAATTACACATCTCATACAAGTGAACACTGCTTGGATTTGACAAATCTTGGATTTGGACTTGAAAATCACTGGATTAAAATGAAAACAATAATTAAATATTGAATGTTAGACTTCGCTTTGGATAGCAAAAAAGAAGAAACAAAATTTTGTCGCAAAATAATCTTGTATTTAGAATTCTATGCTGAATATACTCATATATATAACTTGTAGCTGGTTTTAATGTCTACTATACATAAACATAATTGTTGTGATTAGTTGCTAAGTGAAACGGTACCTTGTATCGTGTACCATTCTATCAAACGCCTTCGAGACGGCTAAGTCGGCATCGGCATGCATGAACAGCATATGTAGAAATTTGGAAACCCCCGACTCAAAATTGTAACCCTACTAATCACAGAAAAAGATTCCTACTAACTCTTATATTAGCAAAAGTAAAAAGCTTCAATATTCTTTCAAACTGTATTACAAGCAGAAGATCTTAAAATCACTGGAATGGTTATAGATCAATATACAAATAATAAAATATTTTAAAATCGGTTAATCTTTTTAAAGTTTGAATGTTGCAGGCACATATAAATAATTGCTTAAACATAAACGCCTCTTTGCGTCGGGGGTTAAAAAGATTTTAAAATGCTAAAAACTTTGAATAAAACTGGTTTGTGCAACCGACCCCGACAGACAAAATGCTTTAACTATGTTTAAATGTTTCATGTTTATTATAGTTAATTGTAAATTAGCCAAGCGCGCTATATGCCGCTATTATTCATTATATTCGTGTACTATTGGATCTTAGGTGTAGGAGTGACAGCCTAGAAAGGATAAAATCAGAAACGAATTGTGAAATAGATAACTGACAACACAAAACAGATAAAACGTTTTGATTACGTGAATTATGCACGTTACCTTAATATCTCGATGTTACCGCACTGAAAGTTGAAGGCTGTAATCGTAAGTGAGTTGTTAACTATTTATGTACTAGATATATTTACTGTATCTAATCGTCTATTGTCTAAGTAACGACGGGTATCGTCGGCATAACCTCACAGACTATAAAATTTGGCTTTAAAATTATATTACAACATGAATTACGGCTTTAAGCTAGTCAATGATCATTAATCTTCTATTAATCGTAACGGACGGTGTCCTATCCTATGTGTTACGATTTAGCGAGATATCTATACATAATTTATTTATATATAATTTTCTAACAATATTCTGTAGTATTTACAAATTATTTTTGTTATATTTTAACCCATTAATAGGTAGACAATAAAACATTGTAGTTTATGCATATTGCAATTATAAATAGGTGAATCAGTTTAAACGATCTGAATAATTGACATATTTAATTGGACGTAGACTTTCGGCAGTTACATATCTTTGCGAAAATATCTTTATCTACCAGTCATATGAAGTTACCATATCATACTTTGAATATTGTAAAGTATAGAGAGATATGTCACGATATGTCTATCGAGTGTTTTGAGTTAGATTGTAATATCGTACGATATTTTGTCTAGCATATTTGAAAATATCAGTATTTTAACATGCCGTTTCGAACCTTCTTAAGGTCGTGTGTCTGTATTTTAATTGCTTAAAATGAACACTCTCGATAGCTTTCGAAGTTTAATATGTATTGTGTAAAATTAGCGTGAAGTAATGACAATAATTCTTCATTGTATCGCGGTCTCGTGGTTGACAATAAATAGTTGACGTGACAATAATCCAATTAGATGACGCAATTATAATATTATATGTAGGTAAAGTGTAAGGTCGTGTAAGACCGCGTCTGCACGTGTATTAATTATACATATAACCTATCAGTATATAATATTAATGTTTTAAAATGTATATTAATTGGTGTTTTTTTTTGAGAAATAAAGATAGTTACTACTCCTGAGCATTATGAGTTTGTTATTTATTTCACCATCCCTTTTGTTATTATCCTTTATTTAAGGCGTTAGGGCCCTTTTTAAATGTCACGCGTGTTCGCCCGCATGCGTGCCCCTCGATTCATAAACACTTTTCTTGTCATGCACGTGGGACTCGGAGATACTGATACATCTTAATACACACATGCGGACAAGAAAAATACCCGCGTGACAAGAAAAATACATTTATTCGCTTACTTATACACAAAGAAGTCGCTAGTACAATAAGTCTAAAGAACTGTTTCGTTTTTAAATTGTCATTACGTAATCAAACTATCAAACGAGCTTTAAGCTCACCATAAATGTTCACAGCCACATATAGACAAGTGTTACCGATATAAAAATCGAACAAATCATAAGTACTTCAAATCAATCACAGATACGTCACTATTCCTGTGGGAAAGCTTCATGATGAACTATTACGACACTCTAAACCAACTCTAAACAGCAGGTTATCACTCATAAAAAGGTCTGCCATTTGAAGCGCCACAGTCGAATCGCCTAAGAATAATCCTAGCTTTGGAAGCTATATACTAGGTTACTACATACTTCATATTTATTAAAACACCAAACTTTGTTCCACTGCATTCAAGCACATCTGCGTTCAACAATCTCAACGAGAAAGTAAAAAAATAGTCATTAATCTGTAGAAGTCCACTAGACATTTTAGACGGAATAACTTTTCTACGCTCATAGACCCATGTCAATAGAATATTTCCTGTATCGTGGATATCATGGACAGACAAAGACGAATACATAATATCATCTAAATTTATCATTATCTTCTCTGGCCCGGGATCGAACCTGGAACCGACGTTCCAGACCAGCATGGCAACCGCTCCGCCATGGGGTCATCAATAATAGAATAATAGACAAAGGCCTCCACAAAAAAATATGGCATTTGAATATTGCATGTTTACCTTGGCTTTTTAGATTTCGCAGCATGATGGTATGAGCCAATGGATCGTTGCCTAGTTACACTATATAGATAAGTAACTAAACATAGGTACTTGTACAGTCCAGCTCGAAAGCCAGACGAAATTGTAGGTGAGCGAGCACGGCCCCGTGTTCCTAATGAGATATAGTGGACTGTATGGTGTATGATTGTAAGAGGAGACCCAATCCTCGTCCCAGCAGAGGAGTAGATAAAACCACCAACCTTGCCTTCTAAGTCGATCTGCGAACTCAAATCGGACAAGAAGTGATGCGTACGGCGCTGTCACGAGGCTCAAAGTAGTAAGCACGGCCTGATCTTCCTGAGGAGTAGTCTCTTTGCACTTCATAATGCACACGCGGTAGCACGGTTAGGCCACGTGGAAAACAGGAGTGAGAGGGGACGTACAGAATGCCCGCGAGTTCTTGCGGAGCACAACACGACGACTGGTCGCACGAAGTGACATTGACAAGACAACACTGGTGAAATATACAACTACCCACCTAAAGTTGACAAGGATTGGACAATACTTTTTATATGAATTTTTATTTCGTGCGGATAAGTCTGAACGCATCGTGTAAGTATCTAGGCGCACAGAACAAAACACTCCCTTACAACACCCTTCATATCAGAATATCAATGGGGCGTTTACAATCGAACCACTAAGCGTTCTACAACCATCAAACCTGATCTGAACAACCTAATCGGTCAGTGGTCACCGCCGCCCATCAACATCTTCAACAAACTCCATATAGACCAGGGATTATACCTGAAGCCGATCACAGATGCGTTGCCGTTCCTGAGAACTAATACCACAGTACAAGTATCTATTAAGTATTATATCTTTATACAAACGCACAGAACGCAAGTTATACGCGCCTCGATTTCGGTATG
Source organism: Epargyreus clarus clarus (assembly GCA_014595695.2). Classification (NCBI taxonomy): domain Eukaryota; kingdom Metazoa; phylum Arthropoda; class Insecta; order Lepidoptera; family Hesperiidae; genus Epargyreus; species Epargyreus clarus. The sequence continues at coordinate 1,139,571 of JACTTY020000076.1, forward strand.
CGAACAGGCGCGAATGTGCCGCAGTGATGAAAGGTCGGTGTGACGAAAAGGGAGTGTTTTTTTATTTAAACAATTATATAGTGTCTGTACTAGTAGATACCATCATCATTTGTTTCTTTTTTTTAAATATTGGTATTTTGATTTTTTACCGAGCAAAATACCTGGATTCATAAGTAAATAAATGGAAAGGACAAAGGAAAATGACATACGAATGATAATTTAGCAAAAGCTACTCTCGTTGAATATGAACAAATTATAACTACACTTTTCATGTCCACTAATTTGCAACTTATTTATCATAACTTATTAATTTACTTATTATTTTCCACTAAAACAAAATGTCAGTCAACCTATCGCCTACTGAGGGGCGGCTATGTAAAGGCCTAATATTTACAATAAAAAAACTAGAAGAAAGTCAGACGTAATTAAAATAATATAGGAGCACAGCCCTAACGCGATCTCTCGCCCAGCGTCCCTGTAGGTATATTATTCAAGGACAGGGCCCAGTTACAATACTGTATAGATCCTTATACTGTGCTAATATGAACACCTCATATTTTATAAGCCAGCCGGCATCCACACACTTCAACTGAAGCGCAATCTAGAATAGTAAGTAAATAGATTGAACACAGTAATATGTCACATGATAACTACGTTCACCAAGCTTAAAAAAGATCAAAAATATTTATTTCTTTAACAATAAATTGTTTTACATAATAAGTGATTTGGAGCCGTAACAAATAATCTATGCTATAATTATTATAAATGTATATCTATGTGTGTGTATACTATGTTGGTGAGTGTGTGCGCCCGTATGTATCTATGTAGTGTTTGTGTGTGTGTGTGTGTGTGTGTGTGTGTGCGTGCGTGTGTGTGTATGTGTAAGATATTATCTCGTATGTTGTATGAGGGACTCAGTGTCATCATAAGACAGAGAAATTATCCAGTTATAAACAGAATGTCGACATTCCCATTTAGAACATATGTAAATATTAATATTTTTTTTGTTTATTACGTTGTACAAATGTTTGGATTGTGCTAGAAATTGATATTGAGCAAATTTTGTTTTTAATAGTTTAGATTTAAATATATTATATCTTCAAATCAAATCAAATAATTTTTTATTCAAAATAGGCACTTTTTGAATGTCAATACAACTACCACCATTTCACAACGTGTTTCGTTATGGAGAAGAAGCGGCGAAAGAAACTCCATAACACACATCTTTTAAAAAAATTGGATTTTACAATGTTAAACTTAACCTAATAATAATGTGGAGCTGGAACTACTTCAGACCACACCGTTTTGTCAGTCAAATAATCACTTAGTTTATAGTACACTTTTTTACATAGCGTTGGTTTAACGACATATTTGAACTTTTTTTCTGTGAGATTCAAAATGTGGTCGGGTATTTTATTGTAGTAGCGAATACAGTTGCCCATGAAAGATCTAGCCACCTAACATACATAGTTTAGGAATTGCTAATTTATTTCTGTTTCTGGTATTAAACTTATGGTGGTTACTATTTTTTTCAAACATATCAGTGTGTTTTGTTACATACATAATATTTTCATAAGTATTGATTATGTCAAATCAAATCAAATCATTTTTTTTTATTCAATATAGATTCTTTACAGAGCACTTTTTGAATGTCAATACAACTACCACCACTTCACAAGGTGTTTCGTTATGGAGAAGAAGCGGCGAAAGAAACTCCATAACACACTGGTACATGTGGAGCTGGAACTACTTCAGACCACTCAGATTATGCACCGTCAATATATTAATAGTGGGAAACAGTTCTCTTAGGGACTCACCACGCCGCAGACTATATATTAACCTTATTGCTCTTTTTTGAATAGTAAATACAGAGTCTATGTCAGCAGCACTACCCCACAGGAGAATGCCATAAGACATAATGCTGTGAAATTAACTGAAATTGACAAGTCTGGCAGTGGGGATGTCTGTTAACTGTCTAATTCTTCTGACTGCAAAAGCTGCAGTACTAAGTCTGCTGGACTAAGCAGAGATGTGAGGACCCCACTGGAGTTTAGAATCAATGGTTATCCCCAAGAAAACAGTTTCATTGATGGATTGCAAAGTCTCACCATTTAGAGCGACATTCATCCCCGTACTCCTTACATTTGGTAGCATAAAGTTAATACATTTAGTTTTGTTGGAATTCAAGAGTACGGTATTTGCATCAAACCAGTTCTGAATCAAGCAGAGTTTCATTAATATCGTTCGTATCCTGTGATTGTCGTTTTACTCTAAACACCAAGGAAGTGTCATCAGCAAACAAAACAACCTCAGATAAATCCTTTACTACATTTGGCAAATCATTGATATAAACTAAAAATAGAAACGGACCGAGGATGGAGCCCTGAGGTACACCTTTTTTTCATATTAGAACCTGCTGATAATGTTCCATTTACTTGCACTCGTTGGACTCTATTGTTTAAATAAGAATTTATCAAATTTAGAGAATTTCCTTGAATACCATAATATTATAATTTTAACAATAAGGGTTTATGATCAACACAATCAAAAGCTTTAGACATGTCACAAAAAATACCTATAGCATCATGTGCTTGTTCCCAACAATCAAAAATATGTCGCAGCAATTGAACACCAGCATCTGTGGTAGAACGGCCTTTAGTAAAGCCAAATTGCTTTTGGTGTAAAAGATTATTTAGTTTAAAATGAAGCAACATTTGGTGTAGAAGGATTTTTTCAAAAATTTTACTTAGAACAGGCAGTCTTCTCCTACCAATTGCTAAATCGTCATCATGCAAACTTTTAAGAGCCCGTAATATTGATTTTAAAATATACAATTTTCTCACGGTTAGTAATTGGCAAATTTTATATAATTATTTTTTAGGGAATATAGATGGTTTTAAATAAATAATTTTGAGTAAACAGCGTTGTTAAAAGTATGTGTACTTATGCAGCAGAAAATAAGTACATCAAGTCTATAAGGTTTGTTTTTGTTTACGTATCGAAAATTCGAAAAGTAGATATATTTGGAAATGAAATATCCAAAGTCATGACAACAAAAGTAGGTAGTTATCGGATAAAGTTCGTAGCCCCGAAGTCTGTCAAACTTCCTAAGATTTCTAATTTCTGAACAAAGTTTGGCCAAATTGCGCAAATCTTAAATCGGGAACGGCTGGTCGTTGGCGATTACGTAATTAAAATCAAATCAAATTTCCGCACATTAAAGTTTTCACAAAAAGAACGGTTTGGAAAAAATCAACAAACATTTACAAAAATATTTGAGAATTTGGTAACTTTTTCGCCAGAAACGTCAAAATTAATTTAAAGTTTCTCATAGCTTTCAAGTGATTCTATCTATATGTATAAATAATTATGATGTAAACAAGTTGTAGGTAAGTAATGACATGGAGACAAACATCGTAAAGTAAAACTTTATAATGTCAAAGTGTAGTTACTGAGTGGCCGCACTTGGCGAGCGTGGTCGACTGACATTTCTTGTTGGACATTTATACCTAAGTATTAATCAGATTATTGACCAGAATATGCAGAAATGTAGACAGCCTAATGGCTCGACGGTCATCGTAGGGTTGAGGGCCTCCGAGTACGTACATAACGTATTATATAGCGAATAATTGAATTGAAGGTGGTAGAATGCTTTGTGGTTCGACTCCGGCGGCATCACCGCCACACCTATTTCTGCCTAATAACAGCAGTGATAAGCGCTGCTGTGTTCTGGTTTGAAGGGTCTAGTAAGGGAGACTTTTCAGAGGCTTTACTACAGCTTATACCTTGGGGGTAGCGGCGCATATACGGCGACCTCAATTAGGAATATGTAATCCTATCTGGGGTTGATCACAGATAGGCGAATTGCGAAATATTTTTCTTTAATTATGATTTCTATCCAGAATTTTATACTTATATTAATAACATCCAAATGTCGCAATATTTTAGCATGAGTGAGTGCCTATTTCACCAAAGTACCTACTTCAGGTTTTTAAATCTATTTTTACTGTTTTAATTTTTATCAGTCTTCTCCTAACCCATTTTTGAGAAGGAAACTTTTGTAGGACTGATTCCGTGCCTGATCAGTTCATGTCGCGGTAATGAAACGGTATAGGTATGAACTAAACATACAATAAAACAAACTAGTTACATAATTTCTTATATATTTTTACATTTCAAATAATAATACAGGCGGTTACATAAAAAATAAATAGGGACTTACGATTAACATAGTCAATGTGATGTTGTACAAAACTTGTACGATATATGTAACATATAGGTCCAATAATATCAAACTGTACAAATTAAACAGAAAACGACTTGCCAGGTGCCTAGGGATTCTTTTTTACAATAAGTAAATAAAGAACTAGTTTCTTGAAAACAAACATTGAAAAAGTTTTTACCAATTTTGAACTAAACTTTTACACATAAATTTGTTAATTTAGAAATGGTAACATAGCTTTTAAACTAAACCAAAAATACACATGCTATGTTCGATACAAGACATTATGTACGTCATCATGTGAATACTAATGTTAGTAAAAACCATTTAGCTTTATATTTATGCGTTGTGGATAAACCTGTCAAACCTCAGACTCCACTTAACGTCATCTATCTGATTCCTCACAAAACACTGACTTCATTGCACTTAAAACTAAACATCAATTTATGGTCTAGCCATAGATATTTATATCTTGTAAAATCAGATCATTAGAGAAATTAGACTCTAAAGTAAACATCTATTAAATTGCAGAGAGCTTTATTTTTTTTACATTTAATTTTGGTACGTTGTCATAATTACTACTTATTCTAGCAAAATAATAGTATTTATATAGACGTCTAATTTCCCCAGATCTGCCGTTAGTAGAGAAAATTGTCTATATTAACACGATTTTGTATTTTCATTAAATATCACTATTTTAGTATAATGCATAAAAATGCTAAGACATCCATAAAATAATACACCGAGCACTTTTTAAAATATAAGGTGAAATCAGAGTGTTTATACGACAAATATGTATTTTCCATTTTTAGTAAATAATAATTACAATTTTACAAAATTAAAATATATATAGCCTGTCCAGAACATGTATAAATTCTCAGTGTAAAATTTTATATTTTACATTGCATAAAAGTAACTAAATAATCTCATGTTAACGTCTTTATACGTGTTAATAGGAGTATAAAATAAGAGTTGATAGTTATATTTTGATAATATGACTTGAAATCCGTTACATATTAAATTAAGAACATGTTATTGATGAAGTATCTTCAGAGTATCGTCACATTAAAAGATAGAAAAAGATAGTTCCTAAGTTTAAAAAGATACACACAAAACATATATAGAATTAGTTACATAATCTTTTGGAATAATTATTACATAAATTATTGTAATGAATTCAAAATTCATAAAAAAGACATGATGAACTAAATTAATCCTGTTTTCTTCACAATTTCAATGATAACTATTCTAACATTAATTTATTTCATAAATATTTTCTTAACTATCTTTTGAATGTGACAAGACTCGAGAAATAACAAATATATTAGAAATGGCTTGAATTTTTTTCACACAGGACCGGAAAGAACTAACTTTCGCTCACATGCAAAATGTTTGAAAGTGAGGATGATAGATGTAAAAATATTTTTGGAATGCGTCGAATCGGTTGGAAAGTATTACAAAATTGGCACAACTGGGTCTTAATAGGCGGTAATTACATGTATACTTGGGTACATTACAATTGCATCACATCTATTGAGCCACGACTAAGTATAATGTTCATACATCAATAATGTATAATTTGTGCTTTTATTATTTAAAAATATTGTACGTAAAAAATGGCTAGGTAATGAATGTATGAATGAATGATATATTTACTTTCTTTTATTTCTATTTTTTATTTCTTTCTTTTCTAGATAATGATAGACACAAAAAATAACGAACAATGTTATACATATAAAATTAGACCAAAACACACCCTGTAACAGTCTGCGTGTAACAATAGTTGTAATGCAATTCATGACCCTTAAAATTTAATTTATCATTACAATAAAAAACAGCGGACATTTAAACAGTTCCCAGGTCAACTACAACGACTCGGTACACCACACTGAACATGTAATGTTAAAACTCAGGTATTCTAAATGAACGCGTGTATGCGATGTTAACATTCGCCAAAATCTAGTATTAAGTGTCACTGTATTTCACCGAACGATAATCTACATCATATAGTGTAAAAATACTAAATGACAAAGATTATTGCTTCGTGAAGAACATCGGTCTAAGTAATTGAAATGTAGGTTTTCTTGTCACTTTCAAATTAAATCAATTTAAATTGAATCAGGTTGAATTGAAGCTTGTGATAATATAATTAGCAGAATCAAATGCCAACATCCCACACACCGTTCTTTTCATTACGAAGTACACAAAATGATTAAAAGACAGAAATAGGGACACGTATCATTCATAAAAAATCTATTTCATACAATTTACTCTACATATGGTCAATATTATTGAAGCTTATTTATAATATATCCGGAAAAATACTGAGGCACAAACTTTTAATTTAACAGTAAATATCCGAATCCTATGACAGCATCCCCTAATCAAATGCATCGTACAATTAAATTTGGTAATATACTTTTGTAATAGCGAGTCTAATTAAGCTTAACGTGGTCATCACGACCACGACCACGATCGGTTCAATAAATACTAAATTAGCGTCAATTTTTAAAATATCTAAACGAATACAATTAGTTTAAAATTAAATGCACTAGTGTTAAAAGAATTAACTAACCCAACACGTTGTGTGCTGTTTTTTACAGACAAGGACTATAGAAGACCAAAGAATATCTCATGACCCTACAATACAATACAATACACGCAGTAGCCTAATATTTGCCACAACGGTTAAATCAATTAACTAACAATGTCATCCAAGAACCCATACACACAATGGTCAATGTAAGTCATGAGCCAATAATAACATATACAATAGTTCGAAAGTATGAAAATTGAGCCCCATAGATCTAAATGCATACAATTTTATATATGTGTAAACGTTCATAGGAATAATATGTTTGTTTTTAAATTTTATTTATACACAGGTCTGTCTTGCAACTAACATTTTATTTAACAAACATAAGTGAAAAGGGTAAACAAAACAACACGCTTAAGGCAATTGTGGTCACGAAACAAGTGACCACAAATTGCTTATATTCAACAAAAATATCGGATTTTTTGTTTTCCCTAGTAAAAAAAATATAGTAAAGTAAAGAAATCAAACATGATTTAAGAGTATTCAAAAAATGTCGTTAAAGAATATCGTAGGTACGTTTCATGAAGAAAAAAAAAGACTAATTTTCAAAGCATATTAGAAAAACAGACAGTCCACATTACAATTACAGTAGTTACAGCTTATTCTATACATACCATATAGCTTCGACACTCGACTTTGCCTACTTCTCTACCGGCCGCAAACACATTTCACTATACACAGACGCGCATCTTTGGTTACCTGTTTAAGGCGGGGATGTTTGTGCTTCATCGAATGCTGACATTTTTAATAAAAAATTGATAATACCCACGACACAAAAACTAATCTTTATATGACCTAAAAATGGCTGAAATTACTATAAGTCAATATAAAAAACCGTATTTATACTAGTCCATTCTCATAAGACAGTCTCATAAGAGTACTTTTATTTTTAATTCGTTTGTATCGAAGACCTATTGAAAATGCACGACAAGTTATTTTTCAGCTGAAATATAGTTTAAACATATTTTGCAAAGCAATTTTCTTTCTGTAAGCCATTAGCGCCCTTCAACGCACGTCATACAAAGAGTTATGTGCGTGCCCACGATATACATATAAGCAAGTTATGGTCGAAATTAATTTACTCATACCGAAAACAAGTTACTGTTTATGAAAACCATTTTTTTTATATAACGAAGAACATTCGTTATTTTCTTAAAACAATAATATCCATGTAACATTATCTAATAATCTTTCAAAAATTAAAAAAAAATCGAAAAGAAATTCTCTTACATATAGTAGTAAATATATAAAAATCTGTCAAAAAAAGTAAAGTAATCGTAACTGAGGCATAAATCTCATAAGACAGATAAGGACATGAAATGTGTATTTTTATTCATAAAAAAGACATTGAAATATTGACAACACCATACTTTAAGTTTAAAAATATGTCATATCAGAATGTATATCAGAATGGTTAACGGATCACTTGATTGTAAGTCGTCACCGTCGCCTATAGACATTTAAACAACAAAGGAATCACTAATGCATCGCCAACGTTAACAGGTATTTTACTCCTTTACATTTTGATTTGACAATCACATGTCCAGATTACAAATACTAAATCAGAAGTTAAAAAACCTATACGTTGTTATGTGAACGAAAAGTTGTTAAACTATAAAGGTAGACACAGACCGGGAGTTACACGTAATGTAACAATTCGGAAATCGATTATGTGCATTTCATTTCTATTGTAAGGTGTGAAGAGACTAAAATGCACTGTTGTGCATTAAGAATCTGATCACCTTCAAATTATACATAGACTTTCCCGGCACTTTTATGAATACATTCGGTGACCATTAATATCCTCGCCATTCACTAATAAAAGGTCCAAAATGTTACATTAAAAGTATTCAGCGGTGTATATTAATGTAATATTCGTTTCCGAAACGTTACATTACACTTCATTTCTCGTAGTCAGTACTTCAAAAATCTATTTCAATATTTTAACATTAACTGCGTTCAACTTCGATTTCAACGCACAATAAACATACAGAAACTACTCAAAAACTAACACAAAATACGTAAATACCGCCTAAAAATCTTAAATCAGTTGAAATATACTCAAGATCGACAGAATTAGCTAAGCGAAAACATCTATATTGTATACGGGATAAAATTCAAACTAACTACACGATTATATTTAGCTAAGCCTAAAATGGCACGTATGAGAGCTTCCCAATGCACAAACATTGCCCGCCCTACCTTCTAAAGATATAATACTCTTAAAATGTAAGAATGTCGCCACACCGGGATAACTTTCCTTCGAAAAAATCAACCTTCGAAATCAATATTTTGTGTTATGGATGCGAAGACACAAAACTAAAGTGTAACATAGTGAGGCCCTACTTTAAAATGTACGATAAGGCAGTATTACTAATAAGAAGCGTCCCATCTTAATCCTAGAAGACTCCCAAACGCCTCAAAGTACCGCCTTATCACACATATCAAAAACCCGGAAATACTATATTACACTTCTGTTTCAAAACGCCATATAACTTCGGTAAATTAAACCATTTTTTTCTTCTACCAACTTGTTATAAGTGACATTTAAATTGCAAATTATTTTATACAAGACACAATATCAACTAAACTATATCTTTTATATATGGTAAGAAATATTTTCATTTAAAATGTTATGAGTAAAATTTTAGGAAAGAAAAAGAAGGTTATTATTTCTACATACCCTCGGTGTGACACAACCTTAACCATTTAACCATTACATAGCAAAATGATCGTGATATGAAAGAAACCACACGACACGTAACTTTGTGCATTTTGGACAATTCATAAAATCTATATACAATATGTACAGAGTCAAATATCTAATGAACAAAAATTCTAACACTGACTGACAGAAAGTTACGCTGACTGATAGAAACTTATGCTGACTGGGAGAACCTTACGCTGACTGACAGAATCTTACACTGACTGACAGAACCTTATGTTGTCTGACAGACAATGAATTTTCACATTGTAAACCAGATGTCTAGAATCATAAAGTTCTATAGAGTCCCTTGTTATATGACGTGGATGACACAAACAAATTGAAAAATTACTATTTTGAATTACCTGTGTGCGTAAAAGGCGCATGACGGCGCCATGTACAATATACATACACTAAAATATTCGTGTGCGTAAGTAATTTGTACGAACATTACTCAAAAAAATTATACCGGATAGTTTCAATCTACATTTTTGTCATTATCACATCCAACTGTAAATCTAGACGTATAAATTAACTTAACAATTGGTATTTAAAAGTAAATGGAATTTATTGAATACATTTCATTGAAAAAAAAACGTTTTCACGCCGTCATTCTTAGACGACGATCATCTATCATATTTTTTTATTTATTAGAATTATTTACTCATTGTATATTTGACACTGTACCTTCTTAGGAGTTACTTTTGACATTCAATGGAACCCATATCACTTTTTAAATCCAAACAGAGGGTTAGAAATTCAATTTCCGGTAGACATCTAAAAGTGGATTTAGACATCTAGTTGGGATCCAGTCACAACAGATAGAATACAATATATCCTAGAGAAGCAATGAGTGTGAAGAGTTATTTATCTGTATTACAGACTTGCATATGGCAACTCTGAACTACTCTCATTTCATAAGGTCTCAGGTTTGATTTCCGACCAGGCAAAGAATCTAAATTGGTTGAGTGTCGATAAAATGGTGGCGACAACCTCATTTCCAAAATTAAAGCCCTTCCACACTCAAATTGCTGCTAGACCCATTCAAAATACCCTCTAAGACTAGTTTAGAACCCCTCGGGTGATCTCTTCCCAATCCATAGAACATCAAAAGTAACCCGCGACAATAACAATTACCTCCCAATAATATAGCTGCTTCAACAAATTCTTTACATATTACGAACACTTCGCGAGGGAGTCGTCAGTGGTTTGGTTCTTCTTATAATGTAAAAACTGTCTCAGAATTACAACATGTTGCAATCCATCTGACAAAAGTCATTGCCATCAATTGGATAGAAAATTAGAACGCCTCCTGTAAATATCTGTCTTAGTATATTCTTCGTATCCGGACATAGCCCTAACATTTAAGGTAGGAATAGTTATAGTGGCCGTCTTTCGAATAAGTTTTGTGACCATCTAAACATTTACTTTAAATAAAAATAACAGTATATAAAAAGACTGTAAAATGTATGTGGTACTAGCCGGACCCGGCAAACGTTGTGTTGCCGTATAAATAAAAAAATGTCAAGGGTGAACAACCCTTATCACTTAGGGGTATGAAAAATACATAGTAGCCGATTCTCAGACGGTGAAAATCGGTAAATCCGCGTCGGAGGAGTACGGTAACTAATATAGTGACACGAGAACTTTATATATAAGATAAAACGCTTTCCGTCTTTTTGATGTTGGGATTACCCAACATCAAAAAGACGGGAATTATCCCGCCAAGGGATTCGATAAATCATACATCTACCCTATGGTATATAGCGCACATGTATACCCAAAGTATAATCGAATTTAAACAAAGCAATTATTGCAATCAATTTCAGGTAGTTCAGGAGAATATTTTTGATCCGATAGGTGGCGCTGTTGTTATCTGTATAATATCAATTTGTGTTAGAACAGTTCCTATATTTAATAATATGTTTATAAAGATAACTATAAGAAGAACCAACCACTGAACCCAAACAGAATCCATCATCTTAATTGACAAACCACTAAAAAGCAGTCTTTACATTTATATCATTATTACAACACTAGATTATAATAAAAAATACTGGACCATAAACTTGATTTAATAGGAATTATAAATACGTTATACACATTATACCGTTTGTATATTTTGTTTAGAAATAAACATCAAACGACGAATAGATGGCTACGTAGTACTAAAATACACTCTTCAGCTTTTAACTTACGAACGCGTAAAATATATAATATGTATGTAGATAGATAAAACTATTGCACTGAACCTATAGACACTATTCTGATAAACTCGTATTTCGTCACAACACATTGTGATGACGTCATCGCGGTCTGTTACGTCATGGCTTCACACATCGTGACGTCACATGAACACGTCATACTCGTAACGAAAATGCTTTGAAGATAGGTCGCATTTTCATTCAAGTATAATAAATGCGTTCCATTTGACGATAAATAACATCAAAAAATTACATTTAATTGAAAAAAAGCTATATTAAATTGCAATATCCAACGTCATTGTTATAATCGTTAGATTTGTTCTACTTGGTTATTAATAGGCAACACTGGTAACGTAGTAGAGCAAGATAGTCCGTGATCGTACGCACATTCGTTACGATCGTCAAGTGGAACGCACTATATCCGTCACTGTCATATTGTGTTTTTGGGAAATATGAGTTTAATAAATTCTAGATCAATAATAAAACATCTACTTCAATGAGGCTTACACTAGCATACGATTACTTGCTTAAATAACGAATTTATGATTTCAAAGATAAATCATAATAACCGCTTAAGATAATGCACATCAATAATCATTATTATTTATAAATTAGACATATTTATGCTGTTTGATTCTTACGTAAAATATTCATAAGAATCAATAGAATGAAGAAAAATGTGGGTGCAAATCTGTCTAATTCAACTGTCCTTTAATATATTGTAATAACAGTACCGTAATCGTTATTATCGACATGTGGAATACTGTATTGCTAAATTTAGCAAATGACATTTGTTGTGGTTTATCTGAACTGAAAAAAATAATACCGTAAGAAAATAATGACAGACCTGATCTCAGGTCTGTGAAAATAATACTGATTGATATACTAATAGTATAAGGGCATTATTAAGTTTCATACATATAAATTTAAAAAGCCTTGTCGGCGTTCTTGGTAAGTTAATTTAGGATGCGTGATTTATGTGTAACTTTGTAAAAAGACATTTTAAAAGTCGTGAAAGATGTTTTAAACAACGTGAAAAGATAATTTTTAAGTGAAACATTGATTTCGTTTCACATATGTTTTGTCAACGCCTTTCGCAAAAAAATTACGTGTTAAAAAATCTGTATCTTTATATTTTTATTTGATTTAATCAATGAAATTAAATATTTTAATTCAAAAATAAAAATGGGTTCGTGTGTTGTAAATAACTGTATTTCTTCAGACACAGACATCGACACTGTATTTTTACAAAGTCACCACAAAACGAAACACCACACACTCAAACTAAATCTATTCAAGTACACACATTAAATATCATGTCATATAAAAATTGTACATTTACATATTTATAAGCAAGTATCATAGCAGTGTCACCTATTGAAATAATACTAAACGAAACGCGAACACTGGCCGACTATTGTCCAAAAAAATACTAGAAAAACGGATTAAGTCTCATATTTATATATTCGTAATGCACACAACCACATCTTATTTCATAAGAGACGAAGCTTACACCAACTATTGATAATTCGCTACATTATTTATCGTTTTTATTAACATTTTGAGCGGTCCGTACGGACGAAAGGAAGATTATAAAAAGAAATGCTAGTATTGTGTGTTTAAATAAACATTTGTGATTGGTCAGTTGCAAATGAAGATATAATTTTACATTTAAATGTATATGTTACGTACGTGTACGTTAGCAACGTACGTGGGCCGGTCGTGTGACGCACGGTGACGTGCTAGGGACCACACAACGCACTGAGTATTCACTTTTTACATATATATTGTGTACAGCTATCAAAATACCGAGGCTCCAGCTGCCGTGGCGCGGGCTTGATAACCTGCAAAGAAAATAATGTATAACTAAATGTGTAACTAAGTGCCTAGAACATAATAACATTTATTTAAATATGTTCGTTTGAGAAAGAGAAATGTTCATCGGATGATCGACGGCTGTCATTTATACATTAATTAAAATTGTTTTATGTCACTCTAGCTTACTTCACCTAAAACATCTTTTATATATTTGTCTAGTATTTCATTCACGCATACATTTAAAATGCAGCACATTCCATGCGCGTGGGAACGTCTCACGAATGCTTCTCTCTCACTAGTAATTTCTTTTCTACCTAAAAAAATCTTTCATACATCCATCTAACATTCCCACCATATACCTTGCGCTTCAGACGTGAGAGCGGCACACTACGTTTTCTTCTTCTCTCTCACTTTAATAATTACCTTTCCTTTCAACCCAATAAATATTTTTCATACATTCATCTAACGTTCCATGAATGTGAAAATTCAAACAAATACACACAAAACACAAAACGCAGAACCTTTTTTTTCCAAAGCCAGTTATAAACCACCACTTACCTACTGCGCTTCAGCTGTTACACCTAGCGTGTAGCTGCGGCCCGTACGCCGCTAGCGCACAGTAGCTGGCCAGCAGCGCGGCGGGCGAGTGCGCTACAGCATGTGTCGCTCCGGGCGAAGCGCACCGGGCGTGTGCGGCGAGCGCGCTGCTGCAGTACAGGTCGGCGGCGGTGCAGCGCGGGCCGCACTCCGCGCCCGGCTCGCTGATCGCCGGGTTCCGTGCGCCGCCGCAAGCCGCCGCTAACGTGCAGAAGCTGAGCGCGCGCCAGCCGCCATATCTGAGATACATATGTATGTGGTTATTGTACCAATACTATAACGTGTATCGAAATGTGTGGAGTGTGATAGACTAAATATTGCACTGCATAATTATCTAATAAAATAATCTCCGAAATATACAAATCCAAGGAAGACATAATTCATAGGAAACATTTTCAGGTACTAAAACTAACATAAAACCTTATTTCTATAACTAAACTATTTGAGTGATTTCCCTCATTTCTTATTTTTTAACCATGTTTTACTTTCTTTGACACAATGAAAACTTAATATTCAATATTACAGAAATAATTCAATCCATTTTCAAGTTATACATTTATTCTACAATGTAACTTCTATCTCAGTATAATTCTACTTTGATATTCTAAAATTTAATTTAATTTGAAATTTCAATCAGAAAATTTAAAAATATGCATAATAAAGTACAATAAAACTTACTTGTCAATAACAACAACCGGCCCATTCTTGTACTCCATCTGACAGCCAGCGACGAACTCAATCAACGCGAACGAGTCCTTATAGGGCGCTATCAGCCTATCCAGCGCCTCTTCCCTCTCGCTCTCGCTGACCGCTTGCCGCACCGCTCTAACGAACTCGTTCTCGTCCGGCCTACCCGCACTGTACTCCGTCGTATCACCGTCCAACCAACCACTGCACTTTATGAACTTAACACTCAACTGGTAATCATCTTGGAGCGAATGGACACTGACGTTCGTCACTTCGATCACTCGGTCGGTGGGCATGCTGTCGAGCACTCGGTCGACCTTCTCGAACACGTAACACGGTCTTCGGAGTTCTGTTTCTTCCTCCACAGTTAACGAGGGCGCAATGGGAGGAGGGGGAGGAGCCACGTCCGGAGGGGATCCTGCCGTCCTTGCGCCCCAGTCGGGGAACTTGAATTTCGTCGGTGAACTCAATTTGAAGTTCTTTAACGACATCTTTGAAGGACTTCGAGGGGATCGTGGTCCGTTCCTTTTCTCTGATAATGAAGAAAACAAATCTCCGTTGGCTATCGATTTCCTCGCTGATAAATCCCGACCACTGAGCCTCTCTAACCTCAACTCTGTCCTGTCGAACTTGTACGAAGGTTCCGAGTCGGTAATGGGCGAACTATTTTCTGGTATGAGCCTCTCATCATCAGCGCAATCGCTACTACCTTGTCTGCCATACCCATTCGATTCTGATTCAGGTGGTGTTTCTACAGGAGATCGCTTTTCAAACCTTCGATAAGCGACATAGGTGTCTTTAGAAACAAAGCTCGCTCTGAAGTTGGCAACAAATAGTTCTCGTTCTTCTTCGGTGGGCCAAAATACGTCACAGTCCTGGTAAAATGAAAAGTTTTTATGTTAAAACTGAGAAAGATGTCATTTTAACAAGTTCTAGTCTATCAGTTTAAAAGATCCAAACAATGCAGTTTTTTTAAGTATTAAACTCAGCCAGCAAATGCAGCGCACTTGCTTAGTGGTTACAGCCGCCCATGGGCATTAGTAATCTATCTTAAGGTGATAACAGATGCCTCACTACCCAAGTGACAAAGCTAGAACACCCCACAACCCCCCACATTACCACACTCCATAACAAGGTTTTGTCAACTAAGTTCCGCCTGCCTCTGAGGAGATACGAATGATTGAGTAGCCAAATGATTGTTAGTCACAATAAACAGATTCACGTACAGGGTCGTTGGGTCGGTCGGCCAACAGCAGTACGAGTTGTGCTGTGTGGTCCCATAACAGTCGCCATAGATCAGGCGCGGAGGGCGGGTGTTGAGCCACCGCGTACTCGCGCACACGCCGGCGACCGCACACCCACGACGCGTTCACGTACTCACTACCTGTCGACATATAGAGGCAGGGTTTTATTGAGAACTCATGCTTACGCGCGGACGCTGAACGACACATTAATGTAGGATTAAAGCTAAAAAGTTAAGAACACATGAAGCGGTTTTTTAGCCGCACACCTACACATGCATGGGTACTGAACAGTAATACTTGTAGAATATACAAACGATAGTAGTTAATTTCAAAATCAAATAGAACAGTAGTTGCGATCAGCCAGACCCACCTTCTACCCCCGGCTTGGGCACGAGCATGACCCTGGCAGAGTCGGAGGGCAGGATGCCGCCGGGGCGGTTCTTGTCCGCGTTGTGCGGCGCGCGGGCGCACACGCTAGGCTCCACGCACGAGCGGGTAATCAACTGGAAAACAATAACGATGTGTACATTTGTTTGAATGTAAATAACATTTTAGTATATAACGAGTACGATATACGGTTTTTTTAATTTCTTTATTGCCAATATTTGGACCCAGTTGCATGGATTGTGGTCACGGCGAAACTGCGGTGGCGGAGAAAAACCATTGACAAGTATAGTGACCGGCATGAGTCGTGAGCACAACTGACAGCTGCGCAGTAGTTAATGTTTCGGTCTCTTTGGCGGAATGAAGAAGCCATGGGGGCGGGGCGGGGTGCCGAGCTGCACGCGATTGGTTCCTCAGTCAATGCACATCGTCTATTGGAGGCTCGCGTGTCATTCGGCTACTGTACACTTTCGTGCAATTTTAGCGACTTACGTTTTGGATTTTAAAATAGTAGTTTATTTTTGTTATTTCGTATTTGTTAACGGTCTTATTCATAAAAAGTTATAGCACACTTATAACGTTGCTATAGTACGATTGTCAAAAAGTGTTATTCATAAACGCATTTTAGGCACTAAACCGTTCTATAAACCTTCTATAACTTATAGAGGCCAGAACCCTACTATAACAGTGCTATAAGGCAAATATGGCCGACTTTCAACAGCTGATTCGTGATAACTAACCTAATTTGACAATACGTTTTTAATAAATTATGTCAATGTCCTTTTTGTACACAAACTTGAAATAATTTATTTTAATATGCGATAAATAACATTATTATATCACTATTTCAAATTACAATGCAAATTTTACAAAGCTTAGATTATTAAAAATCTAGAAAACCGTCCACTTCGAAGAACATTGCAGCAAAGAGTGATCTGTTTTCATTAGACTATAGGAAGCGTTATCGCTTTGATAAATCGACAGTAAATTTTATAATTGATCTCGTACGTAATGATCGTAAATTAGATCGCAGAGGTCCTGGTACACCTTCTGAAATACAGGGTTTACTGCCATAAGATATTGCGAATGTGTACAAAACGAAACTTAATTGAATTGAACTTTATATAATTATATCAATATTACATAAAACATTAATATCCAACCAATTTTCACTCCTTTATCTTTTAACAACTTTTGCTTCACATCCCATTTTAACAAATAAAATATTTTTAAATTCGCGGTATTTACAAATACAATGACACTGACATGTGATTTGGTTTTATCGACAACCCATTGACAAGAATGTCAAGACAGAATATTTTTTAGTACGAAATAATGTCATTTAATGATGTTTATCTATGGATATTCGTCAATTTGTTCGCCGAACTTCACTATAATGGCAACATTTTCATTTATAGTGGACTTTAGCGACACATTAGTTATAGAAGGTTTATGGAACGTTTATGAATAAGCAATTTTATAGAACGTTTTATAAGCTTATTGAACACTTTAACTAATGAGTGCTTAAAACCTTCTATAAGCATTTTTTATGAATAAGACCGTAAGTGTTTTTGTTTTAATGTAGTTTATTTTTATTATCTCGGTGTATAAAAGTGTTGTGTTTTTTAAATTTTTGGTTTTAGAGTATTTGTTTTAAGTTTATAAAATTCTCGTTTTATAAAATTATTGTTTTTAAATTTTTGGTTTTATAAAAATTTTTGGTTTTAAAAAATGCCGAGGGTAAAAAATACCGTTTTAAATAGACAGGCAAGGCAAATGGTCTATTCTGTTTATTGCTTCATAAAGAACAACGCCGAGTTAGGGATTGACAAAAGTATGCTGGAAATTTATAAACAAACAGCGGAGGCGACCAACACCTCAGTAGCAACTGTACGGCGGATCGTTAAAGAAGCCAATAGTTCAGAATTTCTGGTCGTATTCAGAACACCAGGAAAGAAAAGACCAAGAGAACACCCTGTCACAGATGTGGATGTGGATTTGACCAGGGGGTTATTAAAAGGTGTATTCAAAACTACCACCTCACCAATAAAGAAATGCCCACCATTGAAAAACTACGACAAAAGTTGCGGGCAGATATACATTTTCAAGGGTCTGAGCGCAGTCTTCGCCGTATAATAAAAATGTTGGGTTTCAAGTGGAGAAAAACCGAGAATAACCGGAAAATTTTGATCGAACAATCCCATATTCGCTTCCAGGTATATATAATGTTCATATTTCATATTTTTAGATAATATTCATCTTAATTTTTTAAGTCACGTGGTGTTGCTTTTAAAGCTTTAATAATCGTAAATCTTAGATCTTGCTAAAATAAACTAAATCGTAAAAGTAAATATTATTCACTTCATTTGGATTAACAAAATACTTATCTAGAAACTTATCTTGTTCCAGCGAATAACATATTTGCAAAAAATGCAAAAATTCCGAGAAGAGGGAAGAACAATTATTTATACGGATGAATCATACGTAGATTCGTCCCATTCATCGTCTCAGGCATGGTCAGATGGCACAACAAAAGGCCTAAAAAAGCCTATATCAAAAGGGCAACGAATCGTGATTGTCCACGCAGGAACTGAGACAGGTTTTGCGCCAAATGCCCTGCTCACATTTAAAGCAGGTACTAAGTCGGGGGACTACCACGACAACATGAACTATGACAATTATGAAAAATGGCTTCGCACGCAGTTAATCCCAAACATTCCTCCTAAATCTGTTTTGGTAGTAGATAATGCATCCTACCACAACAAACAGTATGACCCTGCACCAAGTTCAAATGCCAGGAAGTCTGAGATGCTGGGATGGTTAAGGGAAAAAGGGATTCAACACGAAGAAAGAATGCTGAAGCCCCAACTACATCATTTAATAAAAATTAATAAAGATCAATACAAGAAATTTAATATTGATAAGATTATGGCTGAACACGGCCACGATGTGATACGATTACCTCCATACCACCCAGACCTCAATCCCATTGAGATGGCATGGGCTGCAATAAAAGGCTATGTCGGCAGTAAGAATGTGACCTGGAACGTTAGCCACGTAACGGGTCTTGTTAAGGAAAAAGTAAATTTAATGGGAGCTAATGAATGGACAAAATTATGTCAAAAAGTAAAGGAAAATGAGAAGGAATATATAAAAAGCGATCACATAGTGGATGCAATGACAGAAGAATTTATAATTCACGTTGGTAACGATGACTCCGAGACCAATTCGGAGGATGAGGACAGTGACGATGTTGAGGAGATTAATGAGCCAGTGGCCTCTACCAGCACCAACGCAGCGTCTAGTTTTATGGAAGGCATATTACCTATTCCTTCAGATTGAGGCGATTTAAATTTGAAAAATAAAGAAAAACAGTTATACTCAGATTATATTGTTTTATTGAGTTGAGATTATTATATTTTATTCACGAAGGCCTACAACATTACTCTATCAAAGTAAAATTTCAAGTACCACTAATATTTTAATTAGTTTGTATAAATATACTGTTAAGTCAATAAAAATCTATTATTATACAGGGTGTTTTTTCAAAGGGTACCCAAATTTTTTTACCATATTCTAGACATCAATAATGTTATGTTCAAAATGTCAAAACTTTAAAATCCCCCTTAATTATTTAATTACATTAATTCTAAGTTATTCCAAATTCTGCGTACATTATGGACAACCATTGCATGGTACGCGCAGTCATTGATAATAACACTAGCACTAACGCACACAAACTCGTAATACAAGTATGCCGACGCGCGGTTCTTTTCATTGAGACTGACACGCACACAAATAAATGATCGGTTAAAGATTCCAATTTTTCCTTCATACTTTTCACGGGCTTAGGACCGTCATAATGAACAAATACACACTACCTACATTACGACTTTATTGTTTTAAAACGAATGTGCATGTTTAATTTATTCTGGCGTATTTAAAAAATTGGAATCAACTATTTACAACAAATTAACTTACCTAATTGCATAATTAATCAACTTTCTTTAAGTCCCTTATAAAACACACTGGTATTTACATTGTCTACATATCACTGGTATTTCAAAAACTGTTCAAAGTGGAGTCCATTTCTCTCAATACAAAGCTGAGCACGCTTTCTTAAATTGTTTTTTAACATTTGTTTATTTGTGTCTGAACACTTTTCACTTCACTAAAAGCTGTAATTATTTTATTGCGTAGGTCCTCATAACTCTGGGCTTCCTCAACGTAAACAAGTCTTTTAATTTCTCCCCATAAATAAAAGTCTAACGGAGTAAGGTCCGGTGACCTAGGTGGCCACGCTATTGGCCCCCCGCGTCCTATCCATCTATCACCATATTCATTATTTAAATAATCACGCACAGCAGTTGAATAATGGGGTGGTGCACCGTCATGTTGGAAATAAAAATTATTTAATAATGCTAAGGGTACATCTTCCAATAATTCCGATATGACACTTCGTAACATTTCTAAATAATTACCGCCAGACAACCGTCCCACGATAAAGTACGGGCCAACGATTATGTTACTAATGATACCAGCCCAAACATTAACGCTAAATCGCACTTGATGATGGCTGTCTTTAATTACGTGGGGATTGCTCAGTGCCCAATAATGTTCGTTGTGACTATTATAAAATCCTACCCGCGTAAATAACGCCTCATCAGTCCACAAAATATTTACAGAGTAAAGGTCAAGTAAACTTTCACCACTTAAAATGTAGCACCGTACCATCTCATAATACTCGCGGTTCGTATAACTTATTTGACTTTGTGCCGCCATTTTCACTCATAAAAAATAGCAAACGCATTCGAAAATCGGTCACGGTTGACTGGCGCCACTGGCGGCCGGCGGGCGGCGGTTGCGCATCACAGGTGTCTGCGAGGGCGAGGGGGAAAGGGGTTGTACGAAACTAGGCGATCGCTAGCCGAATATTACCGATATCTCCCTGCATAGTTTTTATGTTTGTGTGCGAGCGCTCAGAGTAGTGTGTGATAATAAATAGCAGAACTTATGAATGAAAATTTTCGTTGTTGAAATCATGTCCATGAGTTCTGTATTTAGCGGATAAAATGGTTCAATATTTCTTAATATTTTTTTTATTTTTTTATTTCAAAAATCGGTTATATTACCGCTTCTGAACCATCTGTGTCAATTTGGGTACCCTTTGAAAAAACACCCTGTATTTAAATCTTGAATTAATATTACTCATTCGATATAATAATTGAAATACTAATTTAATCAATAGTTTACACAGATTCTAATTGTTGTTCTTATCGTTATGAAGATGGCGTTGTAACATTAAACTCACTTCGTACTAACTAGATGGCAGCACAGGTCGAAGGTGGGGTTGTTATCCGTCTTGGTAATAGGAAGGGAGATGGAAAATTATAAAAGCAGGTGCCTTAGGTTAAGACGGGTCTTTTGTTATTCGTCCGTGGTACTAATAAGTAAAGTACAAGGAATTACGTGGTGTTCTTATTTCTAAAAATACCCTCTAACAATTCAGAAGTGACCGTTATTACCGTGTCGTTTTTTTCGCGATTTCGGTGTTCCACGCCTACAAAATGAATCGGCGGCGCGTACGCCGTCTTGCTGTATCGAGTGATGATGAAGAGGAGCAGCCTCCTTTAGCCTCGAAAAAACCACGGAAGCCTCGAAGTAAGCGACGACCGAACAACGAACGAATCGACCGACTAGAACAACTACTCGAGCAGTTCGTCCAGCAAGGAGGCACGTCAACGCAACAATCAAATAGTCCGAGAGCTGATGCTTTACAAGGAGGAAACGCACAGGAGCGGGCTGTTACTGCAGGTGAGATTATACACAATAATAATAACAATTTGACTACTGTGGCGAATACACCGCAGTTAGCACCTGCTATCAACAGCGCGCTTCCAACGCCAGCTTCATCATTGATTGGCGATGTAGCCACGTGCATACTACCTACTGCCGCCTGGAATGCTCGTAATGGTGCGAGTCATCCACTAGAGTCACAACCTTGTGTTGAACCAGTTACCACACAACAAATGAATGCTAGTACATTTTTACAAAAACCAATTACTTGCACAAATAACTCGAGAATCATCGGTAAACCAGATAATTTGCCAAAATTTGATGGAAATTCTAATACCTTGTCTGTCAACGCATGGGTCCATCGTCTGGAGTCTCTGGCGAAGATCTACGACTGGGATGAAAAGACGCTGATCTACCACATGACCGGCAACCTGGAAGGCAACGCGCTCCTTTGGTTTGGACATCAACAAGACATCGACATTTCGTGGGAAGAATGGAAGAAGCGGCTTACCGACTACTTTCCTGCCAGCCGAGGACTTGCTGCCAAACTGCATGACTTCGTCACCACCAACAAACGTCGGGACGAGAAGGTACTTGATTTTTACTATAAAAAGTTATCTCTTGGAAAATCTTGTGAGCTCAATGACAACATGATATGTGATGTAATAATTTATACATTAGGCGATCCTTTGTTAAAGGCAGGGGCCCGTGGTTCAGGTTGTAGGGACACGCGTTCACTACTAAATTACTTAATAGACGCATCAAATGATATCACCCCTTTTAAAACAAGTGATACTTTTGGTAGGGATTCTATTAGGTCAAAGTGTTTTATATGTGGCCGAAGAGGTCATGTTTCTTTCCAGTGTAGGGATAATTTACGTTGTGATGTTTGTAATAAGACGGGGCATAAAACTGAGGATTGTAGGTTTTCAAAAAACTGTTCACATTGTAACAAAACCGGTCATAGCCGCGATGAGTGTTATAGTCTTAAAAACGACTCAAGACGTGAAATGTCGGGATCTAAATCTAATAATAATTCCGTTCATAATGATAATCGTGATAAAAAAAAACAATAAATTATTTAATATTCATCCTGTAGATGACGGTGATCGAAAATATCACAAGGTTGCTATTGCAAATGGTACTAACTTAACTGCGTACATTGATTTGGGTAGCGCGTGTAATACTATTACAATATCCGCAGCAAATAGGATTAACTTGCTATACAAAAATAAATGTAGCACAAGTATTAAGGGTTATGGTGGTCAAATTATCACACCAGAGGGTGAAGCTTCCCTTCAGTTATGTATTGATGGTGTTTGTGTCACTACTTCCGTTCTTGTCGTGAAAGATAATTTACAAGATACCGATATGATAGTAGGCCGCGCTTTTAGCGAATTACCTGGCATACATTTAATGAAGACATCTGACGAATTAACCTTTTCAAGAAGTAACGACAACGATATTGTTAACACAGAATTGCCATTCGCGGGTAGTCGTGAAACTACATTATCTAAAATTGAATTTAGAGTGCCTCATGACACTTTAATATTACAGGGTTTGAATAAGATAGTTGTCTATACAGAAAATAGTGACGCAGACACAATTAAAGTACACCGTTCTGAGCATAGATCTTTTGGTAAAGAGATAGACATTCCGGAACAGATAGCTGAAATAACCAATAGTATAGGATATTTATATGTATACAATTTGCAATGCCAACCTCTTACCCTCTATTCAACTTCTTGTATAGCTCGTGGTCAGATCGATAAAAATTGTTCAAATCATTTCGATACAGATTTAGATAACGATAATTTAAAGCATTTAGAAGAAATTTTAGACAAGTTTAGCCATTGTTTTGACGACGACTCTAGAGTCGGCGAATGTGATGTTATGATGAAAATTGAATTGACAACTGAAATACCATTTTATTATCGTCCTTACCGTATGTCACTACAAGAACAGAACATAGTTCGTGATATCGTACAAAATTTAATTGACAAAGATATTATTGAACCAAGTAATTCTCCTTACGCTAGCCCAGTTATACTCATTCCGAAGAAATCTGGTGAATATAGGATGTGCATTGACTATCGGCAACTAAACAAATTAACAAAAAAAGATCGTTACCCCCCTTCCGGTTATCCAGGATCAGTTGGATAGATTAAGTAGTGAAAAATGGTTTACAAAATTAGATTTAGCAGCTGGCTTTCATCAGATCAAAATGCATCCAGATAGTCGTAAATATACAGCATTTGTAACGCCGTTTGGACAATTTCAATATAAGAGGATGCCTTTTGGTCTGGCAAATGCTCCAGCCGTTTTTTCAACGGGCCATTAATCTTTTACTCGATAAATCTAGATTTGAATTTGCTACCGCTTATATTGACGATATTCTGTTGTTTTCCAAAACCGTGGCGAATGGTCTTGAGCATCTTCAAAGCACTTTGGAAAAAATTAGCAAATCCGGATTAGTATTGCGACGCGAAAAATGTTCATTCTTAAAAACTCGAATTGAATATCTTGGCCATGTCATATCTACAGGAGAAATACGACCTTCCCCTGACAAGGTAGAAGCACTACGTAACTTTAAAGAACCGACAGACCTACATGAACTTCGACGCTTTATAGGATTGGCCAGTTACTTCAGAAAGTTTGTTGTGTCATTTGCCAATAGGATTCGGTCTCTTTCAATACTATTTAAAAAAGGACCAACCCTGGCATTGGGGACTTGAACAGCAGAATTCTTTTCTCGATATTAAAAATGCCTTATCTTCAGAACCGGTCCTTGCCATATATAACCCGGAATTTGAAATTGAACTCCACACTGACGCGTCAAGTCATGGGGTAGGTGGAATTCTATTCCAAAAACAGTCTCGAGGAGAACTTAAACCCTTAGCTTACTTTAGCAAGCAGACTACCGCCACTGAACAGAAATATCATTCTTATGAGCTAGAAGCAATGGCGGTGGTGCTAAGTATTCGAAAGTTTCGTGTTATTTGTTAGGTCGGAAATTCACGGTAGTTTCAGATTGTCAGGCTCTTAGTGCTACATGGACTAAAAAAGATATGTTGCCAAGGATAGGACGATGGTGGCTGGAATTACAAAGTTATGATTTCACGGTTCAGTATCGGCGTGGTGCACGAATGCAACATGTTGATGCTCTTAGCCGCTGCGCTCTTCCTTTGCATCATATTACAGAACAAAACTGGATAGTTGCAGTTCAGAGTGAGGACCCTAAAATACAAAATATAATTAATAACGTTAATAGTACCGATTTTAAAGACTTGTATAAATTTGACGAAAATATTTTGTACCGTAAAGTAGGTGATAAATTCAAAATTGTAGTGCCTAAATCTGTTCGTGTTACTAAAATGTTTCATGATGATAACGGACACATGTGTGAAAGTAAAGTAATAGAACTCATTCAGCGTCAGTATTGGTTTGAAAAATTGAGAAGGTTTGTCACAAAATATATAAAAGGCTGCATTTCATGTCAATTTGCTAAAAAACCAACTGGTAAACAACGCGGCTTCTTAAACCCGATCGTTAAAGGAAATGTTCCCTGGCATACATGGCATTTGGATCATTTAGGCCCCTTCTGCATTTCAGTTAATGGTAATGCTTATTTGTTAGTCATTGTAGATGGCTTTAGTAAGTTTACTTGGCTACAACCCGTTCCAAACACCTGTTCAGTGCACGTAATTACTACTATGAATTTTCTAATACGTACTTGGACTTCCAACACGCATCATAACAGACCGTGGCAAGGCCTTTACTAGCCAGGAATTCCAAAATTTTTGTAAGTCAAAACAAATTCAGCATATTTTAAATGCGGTCGCTTGTCCACGCGCGAACGGGCAAGTTGAGCGGTGCAACCGCACGATCTTACAGTCCTTAATTGCGTATACGGGAGAAAAAGATAGTGATTGGGAGCAGAAGGTACCGTTAGTGGAGAGAGGAATTAACACTACAATTAACAATACTACACAAAAATGCCCCCTTCGAATTAGTATACGGTTTTACGCCTAGGTTCGATATAGATATACCAAGAACGCAAACTAATGAACGTAATTTGCCTGAACTGCGAGCTCAAGCCCAATCAAATATAGTTGAATCTTCAAAAAAGTTAAGCTTAGATATGATAAAAATAGATTACCATGTGTGAATTTCAAGGTAGGAGATCTAGTTCAAGTACAAAGAAAATAGTTAAGAAGGGTTTGACCAGTGGGAAACTGGTAGATAAATATGCAGGTCCATATAAAGTAATTAAAGCGTATGATAATGATCGTTATAGAGTTGTATCTCTAAATACACGTGGTAGGAAATACAATAATGTAATAGCTGCAGATAAAATGAAAAAGTTTGTTATTCAGACTATTGATGATGATGACAGTGAAGAAGAAAATTAATTTATTAATAATATTTGTAATCATTATATTAAACTTAAAAATAACCATGATATCACAAACATTTCAGTACAAGTCAAAATCTTTAGTTGCACGTCTCCTTGGTGTGTCCAGGTGACGGATTAAATAAGTTTCCTGGTGTGTCCAGATGACAGATAGTTTAATAGGTCTCCCTGGTGTGTCCGGATGAGAGATAGTTTAATAGGTCTCCCTGGTGTGTCCAGATGGTAGATAAGATAGGCAGGTCTCTCTGGTGTGTCCGAAGACCCCCTATTGCAATAATATCTCCATGGTGTGTCCGGTGACCTAGAGATGAAAATGCCTGGTGTGTCCGGCGGTAATGCATCGATAATCACATTGGTGTGTCCGGTGATTAATCGAAATTTTAGCCACCTTGGTGTGTCCGGTGGTCATATGAATAAGTTAATGTATATAAAATATAATAACAATATAAACTTGATTTTTGTACGATGTTGGTGTGTCATAGTTAAAATTACGGGGACGTAATCTTTTATCAGGAAGGCCGATATGGTTTCCTTAAAAGTGTTAAAATGTGATAGCACATTTTCTTTTTTTTTTGTTACCAAATAAAAATGTACCGTGATTCCTTAGAGCGTGATAACTGTAAGCATATTATAGAATTGTATGTGATAAAATTTCAGATATCGTGAACTAAAACCTTTAGCCCAAGAAGTTTACAAAGTTAATAATAAAATGAGTAAGAGTTGTAAGCATATTATAGAATTGTATGTGGTAAAATTTCAGATATTGTGATCTAAAAACTTAAGCTTGAGAAGTTTACGAAATTAATGATAAAATGAGTAAAAGTTGTATGCATATTATAGAATTGTATGTAATAAAATTTCTGATATTGTGAACTAAAACCTTAAGCTTGAGAAGTTTACAAAATTAATGTTAAAATGAGTAAAAGTTGATTTAAGATTTAATTATTTAAACAAATGTTGAGAAATACGAGGACGTTATTTCATATTTCAGGAAAGGCCGAGTGTTAAGTCAATAAAAATCTATTATTATATTTAAATCTTGAATTAATATTACTCATTCGATATAATAATTGAAATACTAATTTAATCAATAGTTTACACAGATTCTAATTGTTGTTCTTATCGTTATGAAGATGGCGTTGTAACATTAAACTCACTTCGTACTAACTAGATGGCAGCACAGGTCGAAGGTGGGGTTGTTATCCGTCTTGGTAATAGGAAGGGAGATGGAAAATTATAAAAGCAGGTGCCTTAGGTTAAGACGGGTCTTTTGTTATTCGTCCGTGGTACTAATAAGTAAAGTACAAGGAATTACGTGGTGTTCTTATTTCTAAAAATACCCTCTAACAATACCTATCAATCATTTTGGTAAAAAACGGTACTGAATAAATTTGGCCAAAAGTGTACATGCGCGAGCTTACCCCCACTACTGCCCACCTGTGCTCACGACTCGTGCCGGTTATTATACTAGTGGTAAATTAATTTATCTACCCTACATCTAGTTCGTTTTTCTTTTCTAGGTTCCATATCACGACACACAACATTAACAATATACTTACGCACCGTACTTTGTACTATTTGTGACTTGCATAAATGCAACTGGGTCGAAATATTGGCAATAAAGAAATTAAAAAACCGCAGTCTCAATAAAATGTCTCAATTCCACGATAATTATTGTCTAAAATCATACAAATAACAATTTTTGTATAAATTTAAGCAACGTCAGGCACAGTCGAAAGTTAAATTGGCAGCTAAACTTCAAGCGCGCTTGAGTGGTTCAGAGACCTAACCATGAATACTGTCTGGTATTATTGTACAAGCGTCGCTAAATCTCATGAAGCAAAAAAAAACGTACCTGAAATTGTTTCTCTAACAAATTAACAGGCGGCGGTCCTTGATACAACTGATGCCGGTTGGACAACGAACGCATACGTTCTAACACTGCGTAGTTTTCTGCACGATTTGCTCTGTAAACAAAATAAAACATTGTCTTAGATATTATATCGTTTTATGAAGATTCCAATACCACATATAATTATTAAGTTAGAGGAAAAAAAACTAATACATGTTATGTTCAAGGGACGTATCTGGTTTATAGATCTAACTAAACCAACATTTTATGAGATTTTATATTTATACAAAACATGACATTTAACGAAACTTGATCGTAGAATGTAAACAAACGACTTACCTTAAAAGAAACTTACATAATTCACTCACAGTACAACAAACCAAATAAGTTGTAGTTTCAATTTTCACTAACCTCCTCATTTCCTCCTTCTCCTGTTCATTCATATTGTTATATGCTTGCATCTTCTTATTGTAAGTGTCGGTAGATCTCGGCGCGAGATCGTACACGCCCTCCGACTCGTCGTTCCCATCCCTACCCTCGTCGTCCTTACTCGACTTACTCAACTCACTGTTCAACTCGTCGGTCTTTATCGACACCTCACTCCCGTTCTCGACGACTTCCTTATCACTAATTTCATTCGACTTCACGCTCGCCGTATCACCATTCTCGAGACCGTTCATTTCTTGCACGCTCTTCGCTTTTGGCGGGCTGAGATCCATCACAGCTAGCTCCTCCTCTGATATCGGTTCTAGAAGCTTCGCGAGATACTCTCTCGCCTTCTCGAATTCGACTTCGGTGTTGCCGGATCGCACGTGTTCTAGTAACGCATCGTGTACGAATACGTACTGTTCCTCGGTTTGGACTAAGTGGTTGCGTTGTGTACGCGCTCGACAAAGGAAGCCGAGAGGCGATAAAGTGCCCGTTAGTTTAAGTTGATTCAACTGCGCATCTAGTACTATGTAAGTACCCGTTCGGCCAACGCCAGCGCTGTAGAAAAATAAAACATTATCATTTTTTTTCTCTCTCTTTTGTTATTGCTCTTCAGTCAAAAACATTTTAAGCTTGAGTATGATATTGTCTCATAGACGAAATAAATAACAGATTTGTAATAGATAATATTTTTTCATATAAACTCTACATTTACATGGGGGCTATCTTTTGGGGCCAATAACCGTGCATCCAAGTTAATCGTGAAATCGTCTAGTAACTACATTGACAATTTTAAGTTCTTATCACTAGCCTGGTATAAAAAATATTAGGAATCTATTTAGTTCCCTCCTCAAATAATTAAAAGGGTAGTTCAAATCCTACCTGCAATGCACTAAGACGGTGGAACTGTCAGCGGCGGCCTTGACAAAGGGTAACACAGCTAGCGGATGCCGCGGAGTGCCGTGGTCGGGCCACACCGTGTAGTGGTACTGCACGATATGTCTACCACCATTCGAATCTGACTCGCTCGTTTCACTGCCTGTTTCGCTACCCTGTGGCATACAAAAAAATAGATGAAATTATTAATTGTCACATTTCTTGTTATGATATTTGAGTAAAATATTCTTCGTGGTATTATAAATTTTCACATATTGGTCACTTGTCATCGAGATCGTAATTCAAATGTTATGTCCAACTTTATTAGTGTTAAAATTGATATTTTAGGAATTTGCGTTCCTATCGTATGATAAGAATAGGCAAGTATATGATGTCATCATAGTTAAATGACAACAAAAACATCACATTTCTAAAAATATATCGATATAAGTTAATGTCTCTTGCGTTATCTTTTTAGTTCAATTATTTTATTTACGAATCAAGTGGACCATTATCAAAGAATGTATTACTATAAAACAACATTTGACTACTACATTATTATCAATGACCAAAATCCAAACTATCAGACATCATTTCCATGGTAGAGTCCGCACCAAACTGCTAGTCCGCTCCGAATTGTAGATATTAGCGGGACGAAGACAACGCGGGAACCCCCCGCACCCTCCAGCGCTCTCGCCCGCGGGTACATAGCTGCGTCAGTGTGCCCTTACGTTACGGAGTAAATGCTAACTAAAGCTGCGCGCAACTACTTCAGAGCGGCCTAGAAGTTACGCGCACACTCACGCTGACGCCGAGGCCGCGCGCGCGCAGATGGCGCACGGTGTACGCGGCGCGCACGTCCTCGTACAGCAGCGTCACGTGCACGCCGCCGAACTCCGCCGAGCTGCCGCGCCCGCCCGCCGGCCAGTACATGTCGCACTTGCGCTGCAAACAACAAACTAAATTATAGACTATTCCTTTCAGAGAAGAGTTTTATGTTTTAGAAATTATATTGATGATAGTAATGTATGAAAGCACTCCCAATGCCTAACTGTAACCCTGTCGGTGTCACGTGACAGTAAACACAGTATCCTCACCCGTCCCCGCTCCACGAGGTTGGTGATCATGACGAGCGTGTGCACGCGGTGCTGCCAGATCATCCGCCAGAACGCGTCCAGCGTGGCCGGCGTGGGCCCCTGCGTCGCGATGTAATGCCGACGCCACACCACCCACTCCAACTTGATCTGACGTGGTACTCCGTCTATAAAAAAAAAATACTCATTTATTGATTTCATTACACTGCTACTTATCTGTACACCTGCGCAAACTCGTAACGACGAATTTTCCAAAAAAAAATAGTAAAAAAAAATATTCATCCAAAATGCGAAGTTCTAGATCCGGCTATGCAATGGAGGTAACCCATTTCTCTATTTTTATAAAATTTGAACAACAAAGAAGCTTAACCCGCCTAACGGTAAGTAGTCACTACCCTTTATGAACATCCGTGACCACACAACAAGTTCTACTTGGCGCTAATCACAAATGCTGAGGAGTAAGATAGTCACCTCATACTTAAGTCAGCTGGTCATATCTCACACTTCCACCAAAAAGTAAAACTCCTACATGCTACATATACTTGTGACTGTAGTACCTCCCTGATGTAGTCGTATGTATGGTTTGCAATATGTTCCACACTGTGGGATTGCTGGTGTATGTATCGGAACGTAATGAGTGAGTGTGTGAATGGTATGATGAACGGATGGAATGAAAAAGAGCTAGGAGACGACATGTGACCGTGCTATAGTTAAGGTTTATATTAAGTGAATTCTGTGAAAATTGCGTAAAAGTAGTAAAATATCGCGTGCTTAAAGGTAAAAGGGCCTATAGCTAAGGGTTAATAGGGATTTATGCTGAAAGGGCACATAATTTTTTTTTTTTGCCATTCGGTTTGAAATTATCTGAAACGTAAAAATTTTTTACGTTTCAGATTTTTAGTTTTGGAAGATTTTCGAAGACGTTTTAATTATAATTCCCACATTTCTTATATAATAATGTATACGTAGATGTGGTATAAAGTATAAACTCACTTATATCAACATAAACGTCGTCCAACTCGGAATCATCGTCACTCCTCTCGCTGTCTGAATCTTCCGCCTGCTCTTCAGACTCCACGATTCCAGAGAACTCGATGTTCAAGAACGCTGACTCTATACCCTCGGCGAGGTTGGGCGGTGGTTTCGTCGCTTTTACTGATGTTTGTCTGTAAATATTGAATTGTTTTAGTTAATTGTAATAATGACTTATATTACATCAGCAGGAATAATATTTATATACTTTTTTTATAAACTACACAAATTGTTATAGTAAATAAAATTATGAATAGGAATGCTGCCATTTAATATGGAGTAATAAATTATATGGTCATCTAGCGATACCTAGCGGATATATTCAGTTATTTTTACTAACTATTGCAACGCGCATGTATTCAACGTATGTACGTAGGTACGCATGTACGCATGTATACAATGTAAGTTTTGGCACGTCTTTTCATCCGACTGTGCCACTAAGCACGACTTTCGGACTGCAACACAACGTATGTAATCTCTGTGATTTATTTATCTATATCACGTCGCTTAGGTACTGTTAACGCCTACACCGTAATACGTGCCACTCATCTATTCCGCCTCGCGTATCGCTTCAGACAGCGTTTCATATTTTATCACATATGTCTTTCATTTCTAGAGCCATCGCCCACACACACCCCGCCCCGCCGCACTGCGCGCAAGCCGACACACACACGCGCGAGTAGTCTGCGCACACACGTATTACACGTGCACTCAACTGTGGGGCCGCGCGCGCTACTCCAGCCGCCGCTCGATGCGTCGTTTGGTGGCGGCGTTGATCACCCCGCGTCCGCTGACACACACACTCGCCTGTAGTCACCTGCTCCCACACGTACACACATGCACACTCACCTGTGCGGCCTCGCGCGCCGCTCCAGCCGCCGCTCGATGCGTCGCTTGGCGGCGGCGTCGAGCGCGGGCAGTAACCCGTCGATGAAGTTAGCGTTGACGTAGTCGCAAGCAGCGCCGCGCCCCGCGCCCACACACCCCGCCGCGCCGCACCGCGCGCCCGCCGACACGCACACGCGCGAGTGGTCGTCTGTGTACACACGTAAGATACGGTTAGACAATGATTAAGCGCATCCGCGAGTATTCGATCAACAAAGTACGCACGTTTTACGACACACAGACAAATGACTTTTGGATTTTTCTCACACGTATGTCACAGTGCAAATTGTATCCAGAAAGAGTGTAAACGAAACATAATTGTTATACATATTGCCAAATGAAATAAATAAAGTAATCAACCTATAATTACAATAATGTATTACCACTATAAAAATACGCTAAATCGGAACCAGCCAAAAAACTTTTCGATTATAATTCAATCATTTACATGATTTTAATAAAGAAAAATGTTATCGACATTGGTATACTTACATGCAGTAATATTTAAGTATCTGTTCTTCATTCTGTTTTCTGGTCTGTAACTGTGATGACTCGTGTGCGCCAAAGCCGCCGACTTCGCTACTACAATTTCATATTCTTTGCTGAAATGAAATAAAATTAATTAGCACTAATATTCCTCGCATATAATACGTGGCTGTGGATTAAAAGTAACAAATTGGGAACAAGATTTTTATACACGCATGTAAATAGAGTCTGAGCCTTAAGTTTCGGAAGTAGTCGATTTTTATTGCTTGTACTTATTTAGTGACCTAATATACGACAGACTTTAGTCGCCACGTTTTTCTCGAGCCGATATCATAGTCGGCGTGCAGAAATGTGGTCGTTCTAGGCTGCGGCATGACTTTCAGGGTTTTGCGTCTTGAAGAACCCCTCCTTAGTAGGGTAATCAGTGAGTGCAATGCTCACCAGTATTATAGCCTGCAGTGAGGCAGCGGGGTAGTCTGTAGTCTTCGAAAAGCAGTCTCTCTCCAGACGGTCCAAATACACCTACCCAATACCCCTAGTGTGCAGCGCGGCGAACGATCGCACCGTGTGCAGCAGGAGCAACACAACACTGGCCACTACCACACACCACTACACCCAGTAGTGACGTCACATGTCCCACCTGAAGCTGCGATGTCCCGTCGGCGTGCAGCGCGGACACGTGCGCGGCGAACGCTCGCACCGTGTACAGTGGTGAACAATTATACCTACTAGTGACGTGGCATGTCCCACCTGAAGCCGATGTCCCCGTCGGCGTGCAGCGCGGCGACGTGCGCGGCGAACGCGCGCGCCGAGTGCAGCGGCAGGTGCGCGCCCGCCATGCGCGGCGGCCGCGCGCGCCCGCCCTCCGCGCCGCCCGCGCACCCGCCCGCGCAGCCGCGCAGCGGCGAACAGTGCGACACTGCCGGAACGAGGGAGGACGTTACACACACAAGCCCAAATGTGTACATGTACACCCACGTATTCCAGGCGTGTACAGTTGTACATGTACGTAGTCAGGGCGCTTTATGTGTTTGTTACGTATGTGTGCATGTGATGTGTGTTCAGAGAAGTTAGAAGAGAATGCACGTCAAACAAACTCGCGGACTGGTTGCACACTGATTTATTAACTTCTACCGACGGCTTGCGAGACGCAGCCCGCACACGTACACGCACAGATACATAACAGTCTTATAAGACTAAGGATGGATTTATCTCGATTTCCGACAAAATTACAAGTGCTATGAAAAAAAGATCAATAGCAAAAAAGTATGCTATTCTACCCTAACCGATTTTTACCCTTATAACTCACCCCCTCCCCGACCTTAAATCGCCCGTAACTTATTATGCCTTTATTTTTTGTTATATGTCTCTTTCTATTTGAATGGGTTCTATGCTACTACATTTTTTTTTATTACAAAAATGATCGACCCTGGTCTATTATGTCCGCGCAATACATAATGCGCACGCATATCACTCACGCATACTATACGCACACGGATGGCATGTCCAACAAGAAATGTGACCTTACATACGCATACACCTTGCAGAACACAGATCCCAACATCTTTAATTGTCCACTGACTTCCCCGTACACAAATAATTACACTCTCAATTGCGGGCGGATAAAACCACACCCTTACAAATACTAACTGAATAGAAGTAGGTTTTCTGGTAATTAAACGCTTTCTACACTCACAGCCCCACACTAGGATTCCCTGTGTCGTGGGTGCCATGAACACACACATAGACAAATACACAAACACCCAGACCCAGAAACAGAAATCTAAATTCATCATTTAGATATCTGTCTGGCCGGGGATCGAACCCGGGACCCTTCGCGCGGCAGACCGGCATGGTGACCGCTCCGCCACGCGGGTCGTCAAGTGTCAGAAGTGTGTAGCAAAATGCGACGCATTGTAGTAAATACTAAATACTTATTCTTTTATGAGAGATAAATTTCTTTTTTAGAAACTTAAAAACACAAATGACGAAAATAAGAAAATAGAGCATAATCGACCAATAATAACTTAAGAAGCCTTTTTTAAACGTCTTTACTTATTTATACAAAGAGTTACCTATCCAGAAAGCAGCCAACTCACCGGGCTTCTTGTAACCGTTACCGGGGGCGCCTCTGTTCCTATCGCCGCCTTCTTCTAAGTAGTTGTACGCAGCACTTATACACTTGCTCAGACGCGACCTGTGAATAGAACACACGTAACGCTAACATTCACCTAAAAACAAGTTGCTGCAGGCTCTAATAAAATAATATCATGACAAAGAAGATAAAATTTCAAGATATAGATTTTCTATTTCAAGATCAACTTCATTAGATATTAACTATCAACTTTATTGGATAAGAAGATTTCAACTTGATTATATATTATGTCATAAGATTTTTATATGAAGCTTTCTCTTGTAATTTCAATTTTGAGCTAAGTCCTCATCAACCTATTACTGTCCCACTGCAGGACGGTTCTCCTCTAAAAATGCGAAAGTTTGGGTCATTGTTGACCGCACTAACCAAGTGCGGATTGGTACCTTTTGAGCTATTATTTTTTAGCTGACAAAGAAAGTTTCAGATTCGGTCTCCAAGCAGGTAGATATTTAAATAAACAATGAATTTATGTTGCTAACCTAAGCATGAATATTTGTTCTTAACTTGGTATGTTACAATACAGCTAATTTTTATTGTATGAAGGTAAAAATATTATGTTACATTACCTCCAGTAGACCATAGCAGTGGCAATAACAGCCAACAGTGTCAAGAGTATCGCGGCCACGAGTGCGAAGGACGCCGTCGCCCCGCGGGAACCCTTCGAGTCGTCAGCTGGGGATCTGGCTTCCGAGTGAGCTGAACACCATTCACTGGACACCTCCTGCAAACATTTCAAAGGTTTTTATAATAAAAACGTTAATTGGCCAAGTGCTAGTCGAACTCATACACAGAGGATGCTATTTCTTGTATGGCAGCCCCCATTTATTTTATTTTTTTTTTATTTTTATATGTTTATATCTATTGTTATAGCGACCACCTTTAAACATACTCTGTAAAAATTTGATGTTTCTATCCATCACGGTTCAGGAGATAGAGTCCTGTGACAGACGGACAGACAGCGGAGTCTTAGTAATAGGGTTCCGTTTTTACCCTTTGGGTACGGCACCCTAAAAATAAAACCGACTGCTTAAAATTATACCCAATGTCACTCCCACGATTAAGAGAAAGTTTATTAAAATCTGTCAAGGCGTTTAAGCTGCAGCGACAAACAGACATACATACATACGCTCGAAAACCCTTACTCACCGCATTCGGGTAAAAAGGTTAATATTTTCACAGTAGTTCTACGTTGAGACTTATACAAGAAAGATATAGCAGGTTAAAATACAAATAACATTTTCCAGAAAAAACTTCGACTACCTTCCATCCCTAAAATATTTGGTACAGAAGAACAAAAATTCGTGCAAACCTCTTGCTTTATGTATAATCCGCGTCAAACTTTAAGTCTGCTCTGAAGTTATTGCGCGCAGGTGTCAGTCAGAGAGCCAATGAGGTCGAACACAACTACAAGCATATACTCCGTAGCAACAGTAAGGGGACACTAACGCAGCTATGTACCCACACGCGAGAGCGAGCGGCGGAAGGGTGCCGGGATCCTTCCCGCGCTGTTTTCGTCCCGCTGATATCTTCAATTTGCTGTACCGACGCGACTCATTTCTATATACAGAGCGGACTAGCAGTTAGGCTCGGACTATACCTCTTGCTTTATGTAACAACGCATTTACCTTCGGCGGCGACTCGGATCCGTTGACAGGCACGTTCTCGCGCGTTATCGACATCGTCACCGCGGACACCTTCACTTCGTAACGCGTTACGTTCCACAACTCCACCGGCTGTAAACAACAATAAAATATACTTTAATATTAAAGTGTTGATGCTGAGATTGTGTCATCATCATCAACCCCTTACTGTCCCACTACTGGGCACGAGCCTCCTCTCAGAATGAGATGGATTAGGCCATAGTCCACCGCGCTTGCCAAGTTGGTAGACTTCAGATACCTTTGAAAAGTTTTTTTTAGATTTCTTAGGTATGCAGGTTTCCTCACGACGTTTTCCTTCACGGTTTAAGCAAGTGATAATCATGTTGTGGTTATGTAGAGACTTGAAAAATTAGGC
Source organism: Epargyreus clarus clarus (assembly GCA_014595695.2). Taxonomy (NCBI): domain Eukaryota; kingdom Metazoa; phylum Arthropoda; class Insecta; order Lepidoptera; family Hesperiidae; genus Epargyreus; species Epargyreus clarus. Next base: position 1,177,062 of record JACTTY020000076.1, read on the forward strand.
AATGGGGGCGGTCGGTAGTTTATTTTAATATGTTAACAGTTGTTAAACCTTATCAAAGGCCGATGAGTGTGAGGAGACACCTATCTCCAGCCATGGGACATTAAAAAATATGCTATACTATTCTATGATAATATTTATATCAATATGGAGTATTTATGTTCTTTACTACCAATTTAGTATTATTTGTTTTACCAATTAAATTATTATGACTCCTCAATATTGATATTATAATGATAAACTTGATGAATAAGATCTTCTGATAATGGCTATATGAATAAAACGCAATATTCTTATCAATGAATTAATTATAAACACAAAATACCATGATAAGATAATTATAATCAATATTAATTAAAGCCGAAATCTATAATTTACACATATATAAAATTCTAACTATATGAAGTAGCAAAAAGTTGAAAGGTATTATGTAGTCAATTTAGTTTCACCTACTGCTGTAAATTATACTAAAAAAAAAACATTTGCGTAATTGGGAATCGAACGTGTTCATTTTGATAAGAAACTCGCACCCTGTACTATTGCGCCATCTTATAGTATCCTAATACCATCAGCATACATACCACACTAATGGTAGTCTCGATGTCAGCCTTGTCCGTGTGAAACTTGAACTTCATCCACGGGTGCTGCTCCGGGATCTTCCTGATGGTCACCACGTACAAGTCCAGCGAGTTGTTGTACTCTACCGGTTGCCGCCATTGTAGATAAAGAATTCCTGCGAAGGATATTATAAAGAGGTAATGATTGTAACTCTGATTGTTTGTTTGTAAAGGGCTAATCTTCGGATATACTGAACCGATAGTGAAAATTCACAATCAGAAAGCTACGCTATTCAGGAGTGCCATAGGCTATATTTTTATTACGATTGAACTAGAAGCGGACAAAACCGCGGGTAAAGCTAGTAAGAAATATTATGAGAAATGTATCAGAAACTTGTGATATGAACATTTGCCTTGTGAATCGTTCATTCGTTCAACATTCGTGTGTGAATAAATGAAATGATGAGACTGAATGTTTGTTGAAAAGTCATCAGTGTTCCAATGATATTGTGACATAAAAATATGTACAGCTTATATGTGCACAAGGAAAATAAGTTATATGTTATTTGTAATCTCCGACGTCGAAGTTATGAAGTCCTGTCGATAATTACAAGATTAATATCTTCTAGCTACGAAAATTTCTCTGAGTCTAAATTTCTAATCGAAATTTTGGAATTAAATTTTTTGGGGCCATTAACAGTGAAATCGTTATATACCATGATAAGATAAACAAAACATATATAAAATTAGTAATTTTATATATGTTTTGTAATTTTCTTAATATTAGTTCACTTTTGTAACACAAAACGGCACTTATTGAGCATCTCAATGTTTATAGTAGGTTAATATAAAATTAATAAAAAAAAAGGGTAGAAGATTTTTTTCTTTTTTTCTCCCGTTTACAACACTTGGCACGATGTATACTGCACAGCCTTCCGAGCAACGTTCGCATACGGTCCGGGCTGAAAATTAAATCAGTTGCCGAGATCCAATCTCGGTTTTTTTCTGAGCTCCGGAACCTTTTTCACAGACTTTAGCTGCAACACTCGATTATGTATTTTGTTTGTTTTTATTTTTTAATTTACTTTATTATTTTCAGTTTTTTTTTATATTTTGTGTAATTTTATTTCTTAAGAAAATTTAGTCAATAAGTTCATAATTAAGTTTGTGTTTCCATATGTGTATTTTTGGATTTCATTGTTTATTGTGTGTTATAATTTGTTGTTGTTGCTTAAGTTCTTGAAATAAATAATCTATCTATCTATCTATCTATATACCTACTGCAATTTTTATAACCGCTTCTGTTAAAAATTGGCACAAAATCAATTGAATTAAAATGTCGGTCAAGACTTTATGTTAACATAGATTCAAACTAGGCCGACAGTTTAGCGTTGAAAAACATCAAAAATGTTGTCTGATACTGGCACTGATTGCAATACTCTAGATCTAATATTTATAATTGGCTTATTAAATTTTCGCCTTATGAAAGCAATATTGAAATGTGTATAATGTTCTATTACTGCTTTTTAAACAGGTAAACAAATCGATACAACTTAGAAGTCAGAAATATTAACGCATCTGTGGTCGACATTAAATTAGTAAGGAAGTAGGAAGAACATTTGAAGTTATTTGAAAAAATGAATGCTAAGGGAATTAAATGTTAAGGGCAGCTATAGTGCTATTTTGTCATCACCACCAAGGTATGAGTCAGGACCTCAATAATTGAAAATGCTTTTGCCTACATCATAGACTTTAACCAATTGCATCTACGACATCCACAGCAACGGGACCATTTTTGACCGATACCCCCACATTTACTCATAACGTACAATCATTCCATTCATTCGCTCGCAATAATCACAACCATCTCACCGTTCAGCTGGTCGCACAACAGATTGAGTATCGTCGGCGCGGATGGCGGGTTGACGTCCGTCATGACGTACAGCAGATCGGCACATTCACTCTTAACACACAGTCATTCCATTAATTCGCGAGAATCACAACCAACTCACCGTTCGGTTGGTCGCACGTCAAATTAAGTATCGTCGGCGCGGACGGCGGGTTGACGTCCGTCATGACGTACAGAGGATCTGACTCCGGTCCCAGGTGATCCAGCAGGACGGATGACGAGGCGAGCTCCAACGAGTCCAGGTTGTAGAAGGCTTTCACCCAAATCTTATATGGCGTGAAGGGCTCTGGAAGAATATACAATCGTAATTTATTCATTATTTATCATGCAATATAACACAGCACACAGTAATATAATGTTCATATAACACAGCTTAACATATTTTCTGTTTCTTTAATATAACAGACGAGCATGCGCTCCACCTGATGATAAGTGGCTGCTGCCGCCCAAAAACATCTGTAATCAACCCCAGAAAGAATTAGACATAGTTGACCTACCGAGGTCGGCCACAGATGCGCCGTTACCTCTGAGGACTAAACTGGAATGCCTCGGAAGAGTATGTCAAATTCAAATTCGAATCTTTATTGCTCATGCATATAGTGCGTAATTATGATGTTACAAGTAAAATATTCATACATGAATGCACCCTGCTAACCAGTCACATTTTACTTAATCTTAACATCTTGTAATGAATAGTAACATTTGCTTATAAATAGTTTTGAATCCAAAGCTAACCGCTCATGTAAGTAAATAGTAATAACAAAATTAACTTTACACTTACTGAGGTTCTTCAGGCGGAAGCCAACAACTTTTGTGTTAGCCTTGGTTTTATTCAGCAACGTCAAATTCCTGGTGGCGTTCTGGTAATCTTCGATACCCCAGTCACTGACGAAGAGGCTTCTACTTCTCACAGCATTCTGGGTCTGAACGCCTGTGAACGGTGTCATCTCATGAGGAACCCCCTGTTCATAGTAAAGGACATAGGCGATTTGCATGACGGGAAAGTTAGGAGGGAACGATTTCTTCACGACGTCGATGGAACCATCTATATCGTGATATGTGTAAAAGTGATCGACTTTCTCGGCGTGAAGTTTCGGGTCGGTCGCGTTGCTCTCTTGCCGTCTCTTTCTATGTCTATGTGACCTGGTATCTCTTTTGTTCCTTTCTCGGGACTCATCGCTGAGTATATCTGACGAGGAGAACTCATCGTTGTATTTCTCTTTATCGTTCTTATAGATATTTGAAGTGTAGTCCATGTCGTTCTGCCTCTCCTGATTAGGTGGGTCTACGATTGCGGAGTGATGGTTCCTCGGATCGGTGGGTTCATCCGCCTGGGTCTCCTTCTTGCCATTGACGGAGAGGTCCGTCTCCGTCGTGATGGCCTGGTCTTTGTTTGCTGGACTCACTGGGATGGTCCGGATGTACGTGAATGTGGATGGCGGGGCCCATGATAGGTATACCTCATCTGCTGTCACACTCTTTGCTGTAAGGTTTTGCGGCGCGGACGGAACTGAAAATAAAAGCAAAACCAATATAAGTTATACCTTTGTATATGTTCCAAATAATAGTAAAAAATATAAGTATAACTTTGTATATGTTCCAAATTCTGTAATCAATTTTATGGTTAAAAATATAAATCGCATATAGAGGGTGAATTTTACAAATAGGCCTTCAGGGCCAAATCCGAAACTGTGGCGATTAGCGAAAAATGCTGTATAGTGTCCCAGGTTTAACTATGTACTTTGTATAGTTATTTGTTATATTTATTAGCATAATCATTCCTTATATTTGTTATTCTATGTTTCTTCTCTTTATTTATTTCATCGATCTAACTTTTTGAAGATCAAGCGTTATATAATCCATTATGATAATACATTTTATTATTAATTTTTCTATCCCGGCCTATTCCTTCTTAGAAACACAGAATAAAACCAATGAATCAAAAACAAAATTGTCACCAAAGGGAATTTATCAATTCGTTCAACCTTAGACTGACAATAAATTATAAACATTCTATTTATAGTGAGTACGTCGCTCTATATTGTAAATTAATCTTATGAACAGGAAGATGAGTAATATTAAATATTACTCGTCGTGTACCATAAAATTTATGATTCTCACCACATTACAAGAAATTGCATATTGTGTCCGGGAAAACCACAAGACGTCTACACATTTTATATCATATTCAAATATGTACTATAAACCAGCTAAGTGCGAGTAGGGCACACATACCCGAAGGTTTCGTAGCGTAGGAACTACACTTACTACGTTTTGTGCATTTTTAAATAATCAATAGCTGATCCGGCAATCGTGGTGTTGCCATATAAATAAAAAAATGTTTAGGATGAACAACCCTTATCACTTAGGGGTATGAAAAATAGATAGTAGCAGATTCTCAGACCTAATGAATATACATATAAAATGTAGTGAAAATCGGTAAAGCCGTTTCGGAGGAGTACGGTAACTAACATTGTGACACGAGAATTTTATATATAAGATTTGTACTTATTTTATTCTTACTTTCTGTTTGAAATCCTTGAAGAACCCAACTTACACAGAAAATAGCAGGTCCACTCGGTCTTTTCATCTTCTTATCTCTCTCTATTACATTTATCAATATAGAATGACCAACGCCAGAGTAAAACGGTAACTATTGTCCACCCATAATTGCACCCTACCTTACTAGAAATGAGACTATACCGAGCTTTATCGGTCCCCTATGCACCCGAATGATAGGGGGTGGGAACAATTTAGTGGACACTGGATTACGCCACAAGCCCCAATATAAATAATTAACAAAGTAATACACAATACAAAGATATACGAGTAATATAGAATGTCATAGAATATAATTTGAAAATTAAAAAAAATATCCAGTGGATTCTTTTTTTGTAATTTGAAGACAACTGACGTTTTCTATAATCACATCATAAGTATTTAGTTTCCTCACTTTTGAGAAATGTGGACCAATGGGCTTGGCTCAAAATCAAATAAATAACATGTCGTGAATTAAAATATTTTTTATGTTTTAATTTAATTATTACATTAAAATAAATAATCAAAAAACCTTGAATCGTTATAAGGTACAATGCACGTAACAGAGAGAACCTTATAATATTATATCATTTGTTTTATCGATATTTTAAAGCATACAAAACTCTTGTAATTTATTATTATCTATCATCGATTTAAAATTACATTTAATGTCGCCCAAAATACAACACAGTTGATCCTACCCGTGAGTCAATAATTTGGCAAAAACACAAACACGGTCAATGATCTCATCATCGACTATTACAATTCCTATGCTACAGCTGGGCGCCAGTCTCCTCTCAGAATGGGGAAGACATAAGCCATAGTTCACCACAATGGCAATGTGTGAAATCATTCGTACTAATTTATGAAAATGAAAGTTGAACAGGTTGATTGTTGGTATTTCATGGACAACAAGTCTAAGGGATGTAGTTTTACTAGTGAAGTTTCCTTATGCCCTTGAACCAAATGATGAATTATTTCTAATAATATCACTCATTAAATTATCACTACATAGGTACACTATATTTCAAAACATCATGAGGAAAAGTACCTAAAAGATTACCTACCTAAGCGATCTTTAAATAAAAAATCAAAGGCATGTAAAGTCTACTAATCCGCACTCAGCTAGCGGGGTCGAATATGGCCTAACTTTTCTTATGCTGAGAAAACTCGTGCCTATCAGTGGAGCAATATTAAAATGATGAAGAAATATGTAATAAAATGCACACGTAGCTTCTATTAATTATAAATCCTTACTAATATTATAAATCTGAAAGTAACTCTGTCTGTCTGTCTGTCTGTCTGGTTGTCTCTTCTTCACGCCTAAACCACTGTACCGATTTTAATGAAATTTTGTACAAAGATAGTCTGAGACCCGAGACATAGGATAGTTTTTATCCCGGAAATCTCACGGGAACTAGGGATGGCGATCTAAGATCGATTAATCGGAGAATCGATCTTTTCGATCCAAAACATCGATTATTTTAATCGATATTAGTAAGGATTGAATCGTAAACTATGCATTTGATCAAGTGATGATCTTTAGCAAAGTTGAAGGTACGAATTTTCAGTTTTATGTATGTTATATTATTTTCTCTTAAACGCGAGCGAAGCCGCAGGCAAAAACTAGTTGATAATAAGTCAGCATGTCTATGACATATTTATTTATTGTATAGGAGCAGCAGAGGAACATGCAGTCCACTTGATGGTAAGTGGCTACTGCCGCCCATGGACCTCTGTAATCAACCCCAGAAAGGATTAGATATTCATATCTGAGGTCGGCCACAGACGCGCCGCCACCCCTGAGAACTAAGCTGGAACGCCTCGGAAAAGTATGTCTCCCTTACTACACCCTTCAAACTAGAACACAGCATCGCTTAACACTACTGTTATAAGGCAAAGATAGGTGTACATATGAGCAATAATTAATGTTAAATGAAATACAGACTATTTAACAAATGTATTTCCATTTTGTATTCATACATAATCACAGACAGATATTCAACTTATATGTATCGTATCATCAAAATCAGTGTAAAATCATTATGGGCATTCATATCGTAATGACTGATTGGAGCGCGACGATCGATGACTCAATAATTTGGCAGCCAAAGGGTAACGCATACATAAAAGGATATCAGTATTTCTGTTTATTACCCGAAGAAGATGCATTTATAAAATAAGTAGTGGTTCGAAATTTGGCCGCTAACATTCCTAACTTCCAAGGCTATTATTAACACGTAGTAAATACCCATCGGATCTAAATATACTAGACTGTACATCGGATTGATTAGAGCATCATAGGACCTCATTTTGATAACGGTACTATGACTCAAATCTTCCCAACTAGTCACAACACAAGTCACTTCCTTTGCTATCTAACATAATTGAAAATTAGACGAGCTTACCTGTAAGCGAAGTCTGATTATAATTTTATGAATGGTGATCTGAAATATAATTGAGAATTACAATGTAGTATCCTTCTTCCCACTCGTCGGCATCGCGATTTTTTAGCCTTTAAAAACAAAAAAAGTTTAAAGACCACTGACACTGCGTATGACAGTGACAGCTCCGGATTCCTCACTTAATTTAGAGTCTATCATTTCCAACTTAGTCTCCTTGATAATATGCATGCTGTCTATATCTAGGAGACTCTTGTTCTTATTGTTGCAGTATGGGTTTTGATTTTGGGAGGGTGGGTAATTATATTTCAGATCACCATTCATAAAATTATAATCAGACTTCGCTTACAGGTAAGCTCGTCTAATTTTCAATTTTATTTCATGGTGATCTGAAATATAATTGAGAATTACAATGTAGATGTTTAGAGACAACTGCAACAATGGGACATGTAATTAAATTAAAGATTTATTACCATACATATATATTATTATATGGATTTAATTACATTGCTGAATATTTATTCGTTCTGCATCATATGGATGAGATGTTGTGAAATCCATAGTGCTTAGTGAGATTTATTCTCAATAATAAGAAAAATATATATATAAAAATACAATATGAAAATATCATATTAATAAGATTTTTTTCTTAATTAGGTATAATTATAAAATATATGTAATTATTAGGATTGCTAACTGAATATTTACTCTTACTGTATAATATGGATGAAATGTTCTGAAACACATAGTACTAAGTGAGATTCCCTCTGAATTAGATGAAAATATAATATTCAGTGCAATAATAATGCAATATTTTTCTCTAAATATATTATTACTAAAATTGGCCAATAATAATAATAATAATAGTAATATTGTAATTTAGTCAGTGTTAATAATTATTCAATTCAAGCTTTTGCACCTTGCAAAAAATAAATACATGCAAGGTCGAAAATATGTTTTCTACCCTCCATAGTATGTCATAATTATGTGTAGAATGAATTACTTGGTCAATTTTATTGACACAAATAATACTATTTCCTTTGCTATATAGCAATATGTGTATAAATATGTTTCATATGTGATGTGCATTATATAATAATGTACTTTTATATAATACTATACTTAAATGTACCAATAGGTACATTGTATGTATTCCAATATTATTAAAATAGGAAGCCATCCCATGTTGAATATTAAGGAATTAATACCATTATTTATTGACAAATTATGATTGGGTATTTGATTTGATCTTGGGATGATATATGCCCCATGTGAGATAAATTTATATTTTATGTTGTAGGTATACCCGGTATAATATTGGGTGTTATACCTACTTTGTTTCTTTATATTAGTGTGCATGTTCAGGAGGGACATGATCATTCTTAGATCAATGAAACATTTTAGTTTTATATGACTTCCTGTTTTTGTAGGTATATATCAGATTTGCAAAAGTTACTTATACTTTTTGCTGTACCATGCTTATGCATGCCCTCTGTAAAGTTACATATCTATATGGTTGGTTGGAAAGCTTATGATGTGTTTCCTTTTGAAATCCAATCTGACTTTCCATCTAACATCTTTTCCTAAAAATGTGTGTAACTATCAGTTATGTGTATGTAAAAGTTGATATCAGTTTTCATAGCAGTATTTATGTATATGATTATTTCAAACCCCATTCATGACTAGACCAGAAAAGCTTATCTTGACTCAAAAGTATTTATGCTGAGCATTCCCAGGATTAATTCAGTTTTAATAAGTCAAATATTTTATAACTTCCATGGGGTTCTGGCTTACTTAGCCTGTAATGATTACTAACACAACTGGTTCTAGTTAGAGCTCTGACAGTGATAAATTATAAAGTTATTACCCACATTTTTCTCCATCTTAATTCTTTAAGAAAAGGAAAGTAGATAAATCTTCTATATATAATAATTATAATAATAATTTGTATATATAATATAGTTTTCTTTGTTCCAGGCCAGATGTCTGCCATGTGTGTCCTATATAGTAACGTTCATCACACATACCCCTAAGGAATTCCTATTAATTCTAGGGATGCTAGATTTACATTTGAAAATTGATTGGACATGCAGCTTACTTTCTTTGTTTTATGTTTTATAAGAGCATCTAGGTATACACACTAGGCATAAAAGACCCAAAGAAGATATCATATTAATGGCTGGCCATTCACATGATATAATAATATTGTTATTACTTTTATATCATTAATGTGTCACATATTCACCATAATGTCCACCATGGTAGGTGGACATTATTTACCCTTAGCCTAAGCTTCATTATGAAATGAAAACAATTTCAGTTTTAGTGTAACTAACATAGACATTATGAAGACTTAAGTGCAATAGCAATTCTCATATTATGCTTGTCTTTATTCCAGGATTGATGGACTGCTGTGTTATTTTTTGACCTGATGACTGGTGTATAAATGTATGATGCATGTTTCTATATAAACCTGGTGATGCTAAAGGAAATGTTTAACCAACAATATAAGTAGTATATTAATATTTGATTGCTTTTTGTAATGTTGGGAGTACCAGGCTTCTGTTGTAGAGCATTACATAGGCACCAATAATCTTTAGTCAATTTTTTCATGATGATCAGCCTCATATTTTAAGCAGTTTTACTGTACATGTAAAAGTGAAAAATATGTGCAGATATTTAATAATTACCCATATGTTTGTGGACTGAACTTCCAAACCTTTAATTATTACTGTATTTATTCCTATTGAGTCACTGAAACATAAGTGTAACGAAATCCAAAGTGTTAATTTTGTGTAAATTCTCACATTTGTACATAAAGTTCACTCTTGACTTTCACATATTTGCATTTATGTCATATATGCCATATAAATAAGTAATACTAAACAAGGTTTTTGAATTATTTACAAGTATGGACATTTATTATTTAGCACATTTGTATTGTTATAGTATTGCAGGTATTGTTATAGTATCTGTCCTTAGAATAAATCATAAAGGTATTTGTGTCCAAAGACAACTCCAGACTTCTGGATTGATTATCACTGTAAACCAGTGTATTAAATAGATAATTTAAAACCTTCAATTCAAGTTACATCTATATATAATAGAGTTATATATGTTATGTAAGCTCAATGACTTTAAGTAGGTACTCTGTACCAGTAGTTAAGTGGTGCATTATAGTTCTGATTGTACTCCTTGATACAAATCTCCTTAGAGTTATACCTTAATAATACGAGTATTTCCTGAAATCCGCAATATCTTGAAATACACCTAATCTGGATGTTAGGATATTCATATGCCTAGCCCACAAGATATTAAATCAAACAGCTTTATATAGCTGGTAACTGATTAAATTTTATTATACATAATTTGTATATATGTGAGTAAGAGGTACTACAATATAACCCATGTAATATTGTTTACTTTGAGTCATGTATAGGTACCTGTTATTTGCTTATAAAACAGCTGAAATTGAGTAGGAACTATAGAGTATCCATAACAAATCAATGAACTCTGCTCAATTGTGTTGAGGTATTAACACAGAATGCTACTATCAAAGCTAGGACTTCAGACGCTGGTTCCAATATATGAGATACTTATAGTATTCTTTCTTCATGTGACTAAAAATATATTGGACAGATATGTGTCAGTATCAATAAGCCGGAGTCTTGTTTGCTTAATCATTGTCCTCCTGAGGTGGTTCTTTTGAGAGAGCATGCCTTCTGTTCTATTTCAGGTTAACATGAAACAGTTGTCATGTATATACACCAGTGTGTATGTGATAATGTGAGGAGCACATCTATTACCATTTGAGATCGAGCATTGGATTAACTAGTATACAAAGATAATTTTGTCATCAATGTTGTAAGATTTTTATCTTGACGCCATATATTAAATTTTAATATCATATAACACAATTGATTTGTGTGGAACGACCAATCTCAACCAATTTCAAATTGGCAACGGGGTGCTGCATAAAACATTTATGTCACAAATGTCTATTTTAGACATTGTTTTCTGATAAGATAGTTAGTCTTCTATCATTTGTAATGCAGCTAAGTGAGTTTCAATGTCTTCAGTATGATTCCGTTACATGAGCTCATGAGCATCATGCTGTGCGGTGAATCCTGATAAGATTCTTATATGCACGGGGTTATATTTGTTATGGGTTAGCGCACCAGCAATGTGATGATTCCTATTTTCTGTTCGCCACCATGTATTGCACATATTTTTATCGTGTGTATTGTGGTTGAGCATAAATTACCTATTATGACCTTTATAGGTAGCACTAGTTAAAGTGTTATTCTGAGAAGACCATCAAAATGTACCAGGTTGATTTCCTCAGTTCTCATTGGAATATGTTATTCATCCAGTTGCTTCACACATACCTCCCAATTTTAGAGAACTCTGATGATATTATTGTATTCACTCGTTGTCCCAGTATATTGACATAATATTTTCCATTTCTGTTAGGACACTGTTTTGTCATAAAGTTACAAATATGTTTTGCTATTTGCAATAACTCCATGAATGATTCCTGAAATTATAGCTGGTTCTGAAAATTATTTTGTCAGAGTTGGTATAACAGGGTTGGCATAACCTTGTGTTGTAGCAGCTCTAGCTTGGTGCTTATAAATCATTCATGCTTTATACTGTGTATTGTTAGTGCAATAGCTAGTGATGGAAGCATTCAAGCCATTTGCCACATATAAGTATTAGCGCAGGTATCTCGTACTCAATGGCGAATGAGTGAAATGTTTAATGTCAACAAAGTAACACTTGGAGTATCTCGTACTCGACGGTTCTGATGCTTTGTATATTCGACCACTTGCCACATAGAAATGTTAGCGCGAGTATCTCATACTCAATGGCGAATGAGTGAAATGTTTAATGTCAACAAAGTAACACTTGGAGTATCTCGTACTCGACGGTTCTGATGCTTTGTATATTCGACCACTTGCCACATAGAAATGTTAGCGCGAGTATCTCGTACTCAATGGCCAATGAGTGAACCGTTTAGTGTCAACAAAGTAACACTAGGAGTATCTCGTACTCGACGGTTGTGACTCTTTCAATATTTGAACATTTGCCACATATAAATGTTAGGGCCAGCATCTCGTGCTTAATGGTGAACATGGGAAACATTTAGTGTCGACAAAGCGACGCAACGAGTATCTCGTACTCAATGGCTCGGGTGCATTTTATATTTGGACCATTAATTGCTAAATTATATGCATAAAAATGCAAGCATCTTACGGTTAATGGCGAATATGAGCACCGTTTGGTGTCTGTAATGTGCAACAGCGAGATTGGCGTGCATGAATAGTTTTGAAGTTGTAGATACGAAAAAGTTTTTCGAACAATATAGTTTCTTTCTGAGAATATGTTAGTTATTTAGGAATTTTTATAGTCGTGCACACATACTGTAAAAGGTGAATAATGCATTATTTTCTTACATACCTGGTAAGTAATTTGTACATAACCTCTGAACCGGTGATCCAATCCGAAGAATTGCTTCGTAAATTCCTGCTACTGCGACTACAACTACGCGGACGTGATTCTTCATTCCTAGTTTCCATTTTCTTCATTTTTTCACTAGCTTTGCTTCACTATACACGTTTAACAAAACTTTGAAAAAATAGTATCACGATGCCTTGGAAGCGCGAAAAAGAAGTGAGGAATCCGGAGCTGTCACTGTCATACGCAGTGTCAGTGGTCTTTAAACTTTTTTTGTTTTTAAAGGCTAAAAAATCGCGATGCCGACGAGTGGGAAGAAGGATACTACATTGTAATTCTCAATTATATTTCAGATCACCATGAAATAAAATTACGAATTTTTGATATACCTACAAAATTGTAAAAATCAAGAGTTCAAATCCGAAGCTTACTGTGAGTTTTTTAAATTAGTATTAAGGTCTTTTATACTTTGACATGGGTATAGGGATCACCACATTTGAATTCTATCGAGCTAAATAGAAATGTTGCACAAAAACATAGACAAGCATAGCTGGTAGGTATAGCTGGTAATATTCCGCTGCAAATCAACATTTCCATCAACATGCCATTTTATAACCCGTATACAAGCCACATTAGATGACGCATCATGTTTATAAACATTAATTACAGGTCACATTGCCGCCAACAGGTACGATCGCCATAAAAACTACTAATGACGTATTGTCTCAAATTAAAGACAATGGTTTCGCGAATTAGGACGAAATTCCCGTTTCGTAATCCGAAGAGTTGTCACACCGTCGTTGATAATCGAATAATCGATTGAAAACAATAGGCGTGAGGTTCGTTGCACTTGTAAACAAAGGTGAAATCGAGATAATATGCAATTGAAACCAATTGACAATCGATGGTAATAAAGCCGCGTCATTATTACCTAATCATTGCAAACCTATGAGGAAAATTCATTACCGTACGGGAAAATCATTATCGTTTTCAATTACCTGTACCACTTGAAGGAAATTTCTATGAACAAATTGTGCTGAAGAGATTGAATCTGGTACTATGTCGAAGTAACATTGCTAACTACTGCCAATCAAACAATTTGTCTCATTGCAAAGTAGATACACGTCTCTTTTGAGTTTGAGAAGGGTTGAGCTTTAGACCACCGTGTGGGCCAAATGCGAATATTATGATTTTAGACTAATATTACAGCGAAATTGATACATTTTGTCATATGACGGATATTGACAATGAGGTGCTTTAGTTTCTTTATCGCAAATATTTCAACTCAGAATATCAACAGCAGTAATAACCTAATGATTAGAAACTCGGCCTCTCGGTCGGGGGTTCCGGATTTAAATCTCAGGCTAGCACATCTGATTTTTGAATAATTATCACTTGCTGAAACGCGCTTGGCCAGCGCGTGGGCCTATGGTCTAGCCGAGATGGATTAGGCAAGTCTGCGAGGAACCCGTGTCCAGCAGTGGGACAGTAATGAATTGACAATGACGACGACACTTCTCACTTCTTTGCCACATTTTATACAAACCATATTGAGTCCCCCAAGATATTTTCCAAGTGATAATTTGTTCTAAAACTGTGCCAGCGCTTACCAATCCGTCACCATTATACATATCTTAACCCCGATGTAAAACAATCGATCTAAAATAGTGATGACAGAGACTGAGACGCTACAGATGCAAGACAAAGGCAGGTCGCCCCGTATCTGTTGTATACACTTATATTTGGAGCATTCGTGGATGAAGCATTTCTGCTTCTGCGACAAACTGAAACTTACTTGAAAGCGTATCACGAGCAAATGTCGTAAAGTACGAGTACCTATATCACGAGTCATCCAGACAGGAACTTTAATAAAGTCATAAAACAATTTGGAAAAACTTTTTTGATAAGATACGTGTTATGGTGTTTCTTTCGCCGTTACTTCTTCATAACGCTACCTTGATAACCTAAATAACATATCACCAGTATGTTATTGATGTTCACAGAGTGCCTTGTAAAAAATCTACATTAATTGTTCATTCATTCATACAAGCCCAAATTAAAAGTAATTAGGTATATTTGTGTATTTTGAATTAGTTACCAAATTAAATGTCCATAGCTGGCAGTAACTTATGACAAACGCGAGGCCTTACACTACAAGCCTTCTGTAAACACATACACATAAATATGAAAGACGTTATCCCTCAAAACGAAAAGGTCTCAAGACGTGCAGCTTTTAATCTCCAAAAACAGGCATTCAAAAGGCTCAGGTTACCAGATGTGTCACAATGCCTCGTTTATAATAAGCTATTGTTTCGATCTCTCCGCTCCAACGAACGAAACTTCATTTTTATCTGCCATTTGTTACATCGAGATAGGATCCGTATTGAACTGGCGACCCGCCCCGGATTTGCGCGGCTTACGTCATGAGAAATGATAAGCTAACCAACCTCGAACCTTTTTGTGGTTCATTTTGCTTTTTTTGCGTTTTGTTCGTAATAAACATGTGTGTTATATGGATATAAAGAATTAAGGTTGCTTCAGTTAACTGCTTAACTCAAAAAACTTTGTTAAATATTTTGTAGTTCGACTCCAGTATCAACACCCTACACTATATTGACTTAATACATATACTAATGCCTATTAAGAACAGTTTTAAGCATTGCTTGTTTAAAGGGTGTAGTGAAAGAATAACACGGCACCTATGTCCGATCTAAAGTAGGACTTCAATCCTATCTGCGGTTAATTACAGACGTACGTGAACCACCGTGGTCACTTACCATGTATTCTCATTCCGTACTTCTATTTCGAAAAAAACATATACTTACTATTAGACCTTTCTTTTTTTGTTGACGAGGGGTAAAGCTTCAAAAAGCGAAGCGACGACGGGTTATGTGGGACTTTTACCGCACTAAAACCGCCCCGGCGACCGTCCTCAGCGCTGCGTAGAGGACTCTAGGATCTCCAAAGGAACGCAACCGGAGTCCTCTTAGCGCATAGTCGCGCTCCGTCCAGATGATTATGAAGGTCGCCACTCCTTGTGGGGCGCACGACGGTATGAGGTCATACATACCGTCCTTCCCGGGGTCGCTAGCCGGACGGTTAGAGCTCCCACACTTTCCATCGGCAACCCCGAAAGCCCCCTTTTAGTCGCCTCTTACGACAGGCAGAGGATACCGTAGCCCTATTCTGGTCCCGGAAACTTACTATTAGACCTAACGAAATATTCCTCGATCAGAAATGACCACCTTGAGATCTACCTTCAGTACCTTCAGTATGCTCCAATTGTATGAAAGTTGTTTAGACTCAATACAGAGAAAATCCTTAAGACTTAAGGATTTGTGGCTTCCGAGATTAGTCAACAATCCCGCACCGTAGGTGTCCTGAGTACAATGACTTTATATAATCCAATTCCAGTTTTATAAGCCGTGAAGGCTTTGCATAAAATCTTATGTTCATATGATTTTTACGTAGGTACACATGTGGGATCATACAGACAATCCACGCTAAATTATATAACGTTCCTACTTATCAATAAAATAAACCAAAAACAAAAAGACTTACCATATTAAAATATGTCCAATGAAATTCACACCATTAAGACAAATCCAACGAAACCTCACATCTTGAAATTCATCTAACCGTTTGGGTTGAAAAGCGTGCCAAAAATGAGACATACATACAAACATCAACAGTGATACAACATACATACAAGCAGTGATAGCCTAGTGGTTAAGAAACTCGACCTCTTGATCGAGGAGTCCAAGGTTCAAATCCCAGGCATGCACCTCTGACTTTTTCAAAGTTATGTGCGTATTAGAAATTAATTATCACTTGCTTAAACGGTGAAGGAAAACATCGTGAGGAAACCTGCATACCTAAGAGATTTATAAAAAAAAAATCTCAAAGGTATGTGAATTCTACCAATACACACTTAGGCAGCGCGGTGGACGATGGCCTAATCCTTCTCATTATGAGAGGAGACCCGTGCCCAGCAGTAAGACAGTAATGAGTTGTTGACGATGATGATGACATAAAATCGTACATACCTACATACATACGCTTAAAAAGGTTACCCTCCGTTGTGAGGTAAAAAGATACCTGACACAACATATCAAGAACCTCACACAATATTCCGACCAGGAAGACTCCTCACAAAATGTAGAGGGCACAGGGTCACCACACCAAATTACCCCACTATATACTTATTTGCACCTATCACTTGCATTTTTAATTTTCAAAACGACTAAATCAAATAGTACTAATCCTACTTCTAGAACATGAGTACAATGTAATCGAGTGACATCACCTGCAACGAACGACAGTATTTAAACCAATTAGCATAAATCCCCTCATAAAAGGTATGGTACACAAAACAACACCTGCCTTCCCATAATATTAGTATGCGGACGACAACCGCCATAACATATACATTTACAACCAGACAATCAATACAATATGTATCACGAGTTATTAGGAAATCCATACATTGAGGTATTACCCGTACCTATTGCCTTTAGAACGTTTTCAAACATACAATATACAATAATGGGCACGGATCTCCTCTCAGACAAAGCTCTCAGGCTGAGAAGGATTATACCATAGTCCACCGCGCTGGCCAAACGTACTGGTAGACTTCATACACATTTGAGATTTTTTTTAAGATTTCTCTTTTTCAAATTTTCTGGCGATGCTTTATCTTCGCCCGTCGAAGCGAGCAATCATAATTATATTGTAATACCTGCCTGTAAATTAAGTGTTAAATATGTATTTAATACTTAGGTCAGCACATTCGGTAATTGGAGAAGGAAAACCACTTTTTCGAAAATTTTTAACAGTAGAGTCTATCCGTTTTTGGCCAGAACATTGTGGCCTAAACTAATTTTCATTCTGAGACATGTACTTGAACATATTTGAAAAATGTGATGTGAAGGATGTACACAAATGGTTGCTACTTAAATTTTCTTAATAAGAAAAGTGTTTGCCCTTAAGTATTTTACCTTAATTTAAAGAGAGACCAATGAAACTAAATTGTACATACAGTGAGATATTTCATATAGATATAGCTTTCCCATTTTTGATGGGAGAACCCTTTGTAGTTCGACTCCGGCGGCACCACCGCCACACCTATTTCTAACTTATAACAGCAGTGTTAAGGGCTGATGTGTTCTGGTTTGAAGAGTGTCGTAAGGAAGACATACATTTCTGAGGCGTTCCAGCTTACGCCTCAGGGGCAGCGGCACATTTGTGGCCGACCTCGGGTAGGAATATCAAATTCTATCTGGGGTTGATTACAGATTTCCATGGCCGGCAGTAGCGACATACCATGAGATGAACTGCATGCTCGTCCGCTACCCCTATATTATAAAAAAAATTATAGTATAGGTGTAAAGTAGCAAACAAGCCAAGGATATATCAATAGTATGATCGTATATATCTCCGTATATGCAATTTCCCAGCACGAACCAGTGAGTCAGAGGTTAATGGATGTGACCTTCCTGTCTCGCGCGTACTAACCCTTGTCTTCTTGGCCGTTCTTGTTGTATTTACATTGTATATCTGTTGCATTTACCAACATTGTAGTGTCAATGCTTGATAAGAGATTACTGTGTATTGTTCCTTGTGTTTGTATTCACGTTTTGTTATTTATCACATGATTTTATTGTCTACTTTTCCTGACCTACACTAACTATTTAATACTAAATGTTACAAAGTTCATATTTATAAGTTTGTGATATAGAGCACCATAGGAAAGTAATTAATTTCTAAAATGCATGTTATTTTTAGGTATGTATTTTAATAATTATTCATTGTAGGTATCCTACATATCCTACATATAATTGTGTGGATATACCTATTTCTGTATATCTATAATTATCCTGTTTATATTAATAACCTTATTTATTTATCCAAAAAATAATTACAAATTTGATTATTATGTAGTAACTTTAAAAAATCGTTTTAATATTGAACTTCAACAGTCCTGTTATATAAAATTATCCTGGCACTATAAATAAATAATCTGCTTGAAAACTTAATAAGTTATACATCAGAATACTTTCATTGAAATGATTAACAGTAAAAATGTAGTAGGTGTTATTTTCTTAACAGTTTTTATGCTTAATAGACCAGGGTCGATAATTTTTAAAACCAATTAAAATCGTAGTAGGATGAAACCCATTAGAAAAGGAGGGGAATATTATAAAAATGAAGGGAAAAATAATTTACGGGCGATCTGAGGTCGGGAAGGGGATGGGGGTGAGTCTTTAAGGGTAAAAAACGGTTTTTCTCGATTTCCGGCAAAACTAAAAGTCCTATCGAAAAGTCAAATGGCAAAGTTGTAGGTAATAAAAAGATCTAAAACTTTTGTATTTACACTTTTTTCACATAACCTCAAAATTTATGTGAAAAATTCAAAAAACCAAGTTTTTGGTTTTTTATTTTTATCTTTTACAAAAAAAATTTTTTTTTAAACGAAATTTGGCGAAAACTTACCTTTTTATGTCCCAAATACGCTGTAATTTATTTGATTAAAAATATTTATTTTTTCACCTTACTTTGAATTAATATCGAAAAAACACCCTAATTTTCAATCGAAAACTCACCCGTCAAAATATCAGCTTTTTTCAAAAAGTTGGTATGTTTTCTGTTCGTTGAAATCTCTACTTTTTGATGGTGAAAAAAAATATATATGTTACTATAGTAAATCTTCCCAGAAAATGCAAAAAATCAAAAAAACTCGAATTCGAAATTTGGATTTGAATTTGAAATTTGGAAGTGCTGGATACCCCTAAACGACTCAAAGCTGCTTTTTTTTATTTCATACACTTGCTTATCATCTGCCTTATTGCAGATGATACAAACAGATTCATCCATACTGATAATCTGAAAAGACAGAATCGAATTAATAATGCCTTCACTATTTTATCGTGAATATACCCCCATAAAAAAAATGTATTAAAGAAATAAATGCCAAAATGTCTAAAAAATATATTAAAAATCTATTTAAAATGTATAAATATATAAAAAATATGTATAGTAAATATATTTTTAATAACTAACTTTTGGCTGATTTTCAAGTATATTTCATATATTTTGAATACATCTGAAATATATTTGAAATGTAAAAAATATATATGAAAATCGGCCAAAAGTTTGTTATTACAAATATATTTATGATATATATTTTATATATTTTTTATAGATTTTTAAAATATTTTTTATGTATTTTGAAATATTTTTTTTTCCATGGGATTAACTAAATTTGTTTGTGCAAAATTAAGGAGATTATTATTTTTTTATCTTGTACTAAAACATCATTTAATTTCAATCTTTAGGTTACGTTACGTTAAGTATACTATTTTTTAAAGAAAATATTACGATTTTTATGTTGACGAGTTGATTGATACAGACAAAAATAGATATAGTAATTACCTTCCTATTCGAAAAGTTTTTTTTTTTAAGTAAACTTGTCACAATCTTCAAGAAACTCAGCGTGCACGTGTATTTTTATAAACGATGTTGTATATTGTACTGTATTTCGAATACTGGTTAGGCTAACGGTTGTAACAGCTGCTACGAAATAGTAGGTATGTATGTAGTAAGACCCAGACTCGCCTAGCCCCTTCCCCACTTCTCCATGAAATACCTTTTGATGGGCTACTATTTTT
This sequence comes from Epargyreus clarus clarus, assembly GCA_014595695.2. Taxonomy (NCBI): domain Eukaryota; kingdom Metazoa; phylum Arthropoda; class Insecta; order Lepidoptera; family Hesperiidae; genus Epargyreus; species Epargyreus clarus. The sequence goes on from JACTTY020000076.1 coordinate 1,197,589, forward strand.
CGTAGGTCACTCAGTTATATAATTTTTCTTAAAATAGTTATAAATAGACATCTACGCATATAATTTAAAGAAGATTCGACAAGTTTCTCCAAATATTGTAAATGTCTTATTAAATATTAATTTTATTAACTGATTTGTTTGTTAATTATAGTAGTATATTCTTATTTGCAATTTTTTTATCAATGTAACATGTAATCTAATGTTTTTCGAGTAATTAAAGTGGTAATTTTAATAAATAGCTCAAAATTTTTTATAAAAATTAAAAAAGAAAATCGAATTCGAGTTTTTTTTGATTTTTTACATTTTCTGAGAATTTACTATAGTAACATATATTTTTTTTTTTCACCATCAAAAAGTAGAGATTTCAACGAACAGAAAACATACCAACTTTTTGAAAAAAGCTGATATTTTGACGGGTGAGTTTTCGATTGAAAATTAGGGTGTTTTTTCGATATTAATTCAAAATAAGGTGAAAAAATAAATATTTTTAATCAAATAAATTACAGCGTATTTGGGACATAAAAAGGTAAGTTTTCGCCAAATTTTGTTAAAAAAATTTTTTTTTTGTAAAAGATAAAAATAAAAAACCAAAAACTTGGTTTTTTGAATTTTTCACATAAATTTTGAGGTTATGTGAAAAAAGTGTAAATACAAAAGTTTTAGATCTTTTTATTACCTACAACTTTGCCATTTGACTTTTTTCGATAGGACTTTTAGTTTTGCCGGAAATCGAGAAAAACCGTTTTTTACCCTTAAAGACTCACCCCCATCCCCTTCCCGACCTCAGATCGCCCGTAAATTATTTTTCCCTTCATTTTTATAATATTCCCCTCCTTTTCTAATGGGTTTCATCCTACTACGATTTTATTTCACTTTTTATTATTTTTAAAGGCTTCTACCCTTTTTTTTTTTTTTTTTTTTTTTTGTTTACGAGGGGGAAACCTTCAAAAGGTACCCGGCGCCGTGGGAGCGACGCAGGGTTATGTGGGATTTTTACCGCACTAAAACCCCCCCGGTGGCCGTCCTCGGCGCTGCGTTGAGGGCTCCGGGATCTCCAAAGGAACGCAACCGGAGTCCTCTTAGCGCGTTGCCCCGACGGGCTCTGCCCAGGTGAGCTTGACGCTCGCCACACCGTCTGGTGCGTACGACGGTATGCGACCACACATACCGCCGCCCTTCCCGGGGTCGCTTACCGGGCGGTTCGAGCTACCCACTCTTGCCGCCCGCAACCCCGGAAGCCCCCTTTTAGTCGCCTCTTACGACAGGCAGGGGATACCGTAGCCCTATTCTGGTCCCGAAACTACAGGGACACAGCGCCTGGGGCCTTTACGTACGCCCGCGGCGACTCCTCCTCCGAGCGGGTTCAGCGCGCTCCCTTGCTCGTTCGGCGTCTTCCTTCGCGGACATGACTGCATCGCAGAAGGTGATCATGCCGTCCCAGGCTTCGCTACGCTGAACCATCGCCCCGACGATGGCCGACGGAGAGAGATCCGGTCCCACTTTTTCGACGAGGATCCGCCGCTGCGACTCCCACGCTGGGCAGTACTGCAGCGTGTGCTGTGCGGAATCCTCGTCGTGCCCGCAATGATAGCACTGGGCCGTCTCCTCCCTCTGTATCCTGTTCAGATACTCACCGAAACAGCCATGTCCGGTGAGTATCTGAGTAAGGCGGTAGGTCACTCTACCCCTGCTCTTCAGCCAGGCCCGAAAGTTCGGTAGGATAGCGTCAACCACCCTTTGGCGTATGCTCCTAGGCTCCTGAAGCCGTTCGCGCCAGCACCTCAGAGCGCGCCATCTGGCTCTCCTCCGAAGCGCTCCGATCGTCTCTTCGTCGAAGGGTTCCGTCCTCTGACGGAGGACGCGGATCTTATGGAAGACCCGTGCGTCCATATCCGCCAGAATGTCCAGGGGCGGACACCGCCCCAGGACTGTCGCCGCCTCATACGATATGGTACGATACCCCCGGGCGACTCTGATTGCGATCGTACGTTGCGCGGAGTTCAGTTTCCGCGCACGGCGTCGGCTGGCAGACAATTTGTCCGACCATACCGGCGCACCGTAGAGCGCAATCGAGCGTATCACACCCGCGTAGAGGCGGCGGACTTCTTCCCTTGGTCCCCCGAGATTCGGCAGCAGTCTATGCATAGCACCCGCTACCTTATGGATTCGGGGGACGAGACGGTCGAAGTGCTCGTCAAAGCACCAGCGGCTGTCCAGTATTAGGCCAAGGTACTTCATGTACCTGCCTATCCGGACATCCGTTTCCCCGACGCGCACTGAGGTCTCAGCTGGCTCGACTCTCGGCCTGCGGCCGTGGAACCATATCGCCTCGGTTTTCTGGGACGCTACCTGTAGGCCCAACCCGCGGATCTTCGCTATGACGCGTGCCACTCCGAGTTCCGCTAGCCGAGC